>CAMAPE010000074.1:3720461-4375922 GCA_945859875.1 Cuscuta europaea | reverse complement strand
TAGCTCGCTGGAGTTTGCTCTAGAAACCATCCTCTTGCCGCCCCTTTGAGAGTGTAGGGGAAGCATTTGAGTTTGAGATCGTCTTCGGCGAGCTTATTCCTTGGAATCCCTTGAATAAATCCATAGAACTCCGTGATAAAGTTCAGTGGATTTTCCCCCGAATGCCCATGAAACTGAGGCATAGCGTTGAAGTAGTTATGCTTTAGTTCATAGTCTCTTGCCTCCTCGCTTAGTATAATGCAAGACGGGGAAGTTGCAACAACGGGTCTCTTCCTCTCGTTTAGTGTGGGCATCATATTTGTGGCTTTTTGCTCCTTCCTAATGTGTTTGCAAGTTCTTTTTTTGAACCTTGACTTCTCAAGTGCATTCAAACACAAAGGAATATCTACACCCACAAAAATAAACCTTTCCAAGATCAAGTGAAGAAGAGTAAAATAAATTCAGGATTTTTAAGTGATTGTTTTTTTTTCCTTTGGACTTTATTAAACAAGACCGTTTCCCCGGCAACGGCGCCAAAAACTTGATCGGGCTAAACTTGCAAGTGTACAAGTGCCGATATAGTAATAAATTCCGGTAAAATACCGGGTCGAATCCACAAGGAAACGTTGTTTAATTCAAGTCCGAGAGTAGATAACGTTAAATGAAGAATTGAATAAAGTGCAGGGATTTTGATTTGTGTTTTATATTTTTGGTTTTTTCACTTTTTGTTCAACAAGATAATCTTTAACTAACTTTGAGTTCAAGATAAATGATAACAACAACTAAGGCTTCAGGAATCACTTAAATGCTTAAATAGGGTTAAATATTAGTTCTTTGCCAATAATTATGAATACGATGTCGCTAATATATTCTCAACTCCGGTTAAGACAGCGAGAGCGTGGTTTTCGTTACGTGTAAGTCCCGTTACGGCTTACATTCATCTACCGAAAACCCCGTTGAATATCAAGACATCACACCCGTATCATTTAAGACCGGATATATTTCTATTCTCGATACTATATATGTTTATCCTTTAGTGTTCATAGTTTAGACTTCAACGTTAATTGCAAGTATAAACTAAATTTAACATACTTCTATGTTGTACACCATAGTCATAAACAATCAATATATAAAGGATAAATCACAATTTATTGGTTTAGAACTTTTATCAAACACCTAGTGGGCATAGAACTTCATCCCTAGCCTTAGCTAAGAAATTAGCCTCTAATGCTCATATTAATCACAATACAATAATAAATGTAATGGAACATGAAATTACAAAGGAAATAATACCTAAACACCAATGATTTCGGAGGATGAACTTCCCTCCTCAAGAACTTGAAGAAAATATCAAGAACAAAAATATAAAAGCTAAGAATTAATCTATGGAATGAAATGTTTATGTTTGATGAATTGAAGGCTTTATATAGGCTAAAGAATGGCATCTTTTAGTCTATTCAAGCCCAACAATCAGGTATGGAGGAGATATTTGATCAAATATGAGGAAGATGAAGTTTTCCCATCAAGAATAAGCTTGCATGTCGTTGTGTTTTAGCAGAAAAATGACCCAACCGGCACCGGTTGGTAGGATGACCAGGCCCGGTTGAAAACAGGCTCATTTGTGCGTGAAAAAACGTTCCGACCGGCGCCGGTTCATGGCTGACCGGCGCCGGTTGCTGCGCCCAAAAAATATACTTCCTTACTCTTCCTCCGAAATGGATCAGAAAGTGTCGGTTTTTTGTACCGGGAGTTTGGGGATGTTGCGCTACGAATTTGGACATGACTCCTTCACTAAAGTTGTAGATAATGAAGTCTTCTATCCACCAAAACTTGAATAACGTGATTTTATTCATCCAATCAAACGTTATGGCTAAAACACTGAGAGGTATGCATCCTTAAATCCCACCAGCAACATCTGACTTTGTTTGTTGATTGAGTATTGTTCCTTTCATATTTTGGCCATGACGTCTTCATAACATTTGTTCCTTATTGAGTTAGCATTCACATGAATCTCGGATCGAGTGATTTCGAGTTCTATAAAATACGTTATACTCAAATTATGAGCAAAACATCACCCTTTTGGTCCCAAAAGCCGTTCATCACAATGTTTTATGCTTTAGCTCTCATTTTGAAGTTGTTTTCCCAGTTTCTCTTCATTTCTTCAACAAATACTTATAAATACTTATGTTAAACACAAGTAAATATAAAGGCTATCAATGTCACACAGGCATCTTACGAATTTTTGCCCAGAGTTTCAAAAAGAATACTTTGAACAAAGGGATGGTGTTGGTTTCCAGGAGAGGTATGATTCATTCTCCAACACATATAACCCATACTCAAGTTCTTATTCTAGCATGTCCACCGAAGACATGATCCGAGCTCTCATTATCAATGTGACGAATATGCAACAAAATATGTCACAATGCTCGCAAGAAGCAGTGTCCAACGAACAGAACTTGGACAATCAGTTGAAACAAATGCCAAGCATTGTGAACCACATGAGCGAGAAGGAAGAAGAAGATGAGTTTACGGAGAAAGCTCAACCGGAGGAGGAACCTCAAAACTCAACTCAACCACCGGCCACTCCTGAGATCATACCACCATTTTCCGAGGATCTAAGGGAAACACAAAGGGTGGGGAAGGAAAAAGATATCTATGAAATCTTCACCAATTGTGAGTATAATTTAGACTTCTCTTCGTTCACAAATAAGCAAGGAATAACGGTGGAGTTACACAAATATTTTATACTCCCTCTTATACCACCCGGATCAAAACACCTTCCATTGACCATGCTTAATGAAAATCATGGACCCTCACTCTCAGGTCACTCTCACCACATGGTTCCATAGAAATCTGGATATTTGATCCTGGAAAGATTTTCAAAGTGATGGGTTGGAAAATTGAGCTTTTCTACGAAAGTGTAACAAATGAAAATAAGAAGAAGATGGATTATCACGATCCAAGCTTAAACGACTGAAAAAAAAATCGTCAAGCCACGACGTTAAACAAAGCGCTTCTTGGGAGGCAACCCAAGTTTGTATTTTGATTATTTTAATTTATTTAAAGTGTGTGTGTGCAAAAACATTTTCAAAAAAAAAATGAAGCCTGGGCACAAAACCCGGCCAGGTAAAACCTCATACCCGGTCGGGTAGGAGGTTTAAAAATGCAGACCCGAACCAGAAAACCCGCCGGGCAAGGATGATTTAATAATAATAAAAAAACTAAAACCCGATCGGGTATGCTAAAGACCCGACCGGGTAAAAAGGCGAAAAACATTCTGTTTCGAAAAAATTGAAAATCTGTCCGGGTAAATGCAAAAACCCGCCGGGTAAAAGTCGAAAAAATCATTTTGTCAGCTTCAAAATCGAAAACCCGTCCGGGTAAATACAAAAACCCGATCGGGTTTACGCATTTTACCCGAATAAACAGGCCAACAGACCAGATTCGGCGTCATCTTCCCCAAAAATTTGCCCATCTCTCTCCTTCCAAACCTCCATAGCCACGACAACCAAGCTTCCAAATCACCCAAATCCCTCACCCAATCCCAAAATAAACCACACAAATCCCTTCCCCTCATCTCCCTCATCACTACCATACCCTCAATCTCCATTTTTCTCCCCCAAATCCTCAAATCCGAACCCTAGCCAAGAAAAAATCTCCAAATTGCAATTTCTCTCAAGAAAAACACTATGCCACCCAAAAGAAGTCGTCCTTCATCCTCCACGGCATCAGTTCCAGTCCTCGAAGTCCCCGGATACGAAGGTCTGCAATTCACCACCCAAGCTCACCGCAAAAGATTCATTGAGGAAACTAAAAGACAGGTATACCCATGTAGATTTCTCTGCATTGTTTCGTTGAAAGCTTTGTTGCTCTATGACCTGATGATCGAACTATGCAATAGGCTAGGATTAATCTCCTTAATGAACATAGCCTATAATCCGAATGAAAGAGTTATATATGAATTTTTGGGTTCTTGCAAATTTACTGATGATGCCAACGATGAGTATAAGGACAAGCTCACATTCCGTTATCTCAACGATGAAAAAGAGTTAACGAAATATGAGTTTGCAGAACACTTTGGACTGCCAATTTTAGAAAAGGAGGCAAGAGGTAGGAAAATTGACACCTCAGTTGTGCATGAGATGTGGAAAAGAATGACGGGTGAAAGAATTGTTAAAACATCTCATATGTATATCAGTCATGTTCAGCACCCTGTTTTTCGAATTATCCTTAAATGGTTTGGTTATTTTGTCTTCGGAAGACCAAATAACCATCAGACTAGAAAGACCGATGTGGACATTCTTGCTATGGCTGCTTTGATGGAAGCACCTAAATTAGATGTTGACTCATTGATGTGGAAACACTTGAGAAAAGAGTGTTGTGATGCCACAGGAGATTTGTTTATTGGGGGTATAATACTCCATATCTGTTCTAAATTTGGATATACTCAGAGGCAACCAATGCCTGAGTGGGGTCTTGTATGCACTCAATTTCTCCTAAATGCCCATGATTTAAGCTCCTCTCACAACTTCGGGGATAAAATTTTTTACAAATGGCATATCAACACAACCCCACAACGGTTCTTTATCCTTCCAACTGAGACAGAACTCCCCACTGACATCTTTGATGCACAATTCGGGGATGGAAGACACTTTTGCCTTCCCGGAGCAATCCCGGAACACTACATCATCCCTGAAGAAATCCCAGCACAGATTGAGCCACCCCCATACATCCCCAACCCGCCACAAAATGAACCTCAACCAGACCCTCACGCCCCTCAATTTAGCATTTTTGAGCAACAAATGCTAGCCGGGATAAACCAAATCCATCTTAACCAAACGGCTACGGATGGGAGAATTAATAATCTCTATGAGGAAGTCCGACAGGCACGGGAGGAACAACGCTTGAGACTCGACCGTTTAGAAGAAAATCAACGTAGGGCATTGGGACCTATACATGCCTACTTTGATAATCAGGGCTACTTCTCATCCATACCAGTTCAGCATCAACACCCTACATGGTATGACCCCTCTTTTTGGGGTAATTTTGGTGGAGCAAGCGGGAGCGGAGGAGGCTATGGCGGTGAGGGCAGCGGTTATGGTGGCTACCACGACGAGGCTAATGACACGGAGCACTAGGGACAGTGCTTGGACAAAGTAGGGGGGCACTCATTTGGTATGTACACCTTCATTTTCTACCATGATAACTTGCATTATTTTCTTTATAAAAAAAAACAAAAAAAACAGAGAAAAAAAAATAAATAAATAAAATAAAAACAAGAAGAGAATGCTAGTTAGATTGAAAACCCAAACACGGGCAATCTAAGCAAAAAAGGGCTTCAAAAAAAATGAGTGAGCGGTAAGGATGGAAAAATAAAAGAGAGATGCTAGGATGAAAACCTGAAAAGGCTCCTAGACAAAATGAGAGATATGAGAGAAATATGTATTTTTTTGCAGAATATCATCTCTTGGAGAAAGAAGAAGAAAAAGGAGGAGGGGGAGAAGGAGAAACAAAGAACATAGAAGACCAAAAAACCAAAGAAAATGTTGTTTTGTAACTCATTCGCAACCCTTGGTGGTCTTGTGTTTATTCTTGCTATTCTTGAACTTATGATCTTTTGTTAACACTTGTACAAACATTTGGCTTTACTCGAGGACGAGTAAAGAAACTAAGTGTGGGGGAGTTGACATTCATGTAATTTCCATGTTTATTTTTGTATTTTTATTAGTTTTGATTGACTTTTACTTTGGAAATTACTCACTTTTGGTGTAATAGTTTAGTTTGTAAAATAGTTGTAATTTGTTTAGATTAGGGACTTTCTGAGCTTAAACTAGGTAAAGATCGTCAAAAGGATCCTGGAAGGTTCAAGAAAAGTGCAAGGGAACAACAAAAAGTGAAAATTTGGGAAAATAGTCAAAAACCCGACCGGGTTTTCCAAAAACCCGATCGGGTTTGACTTGACCCGAAGATCAAATTTGATTTGGAGGCAATTTAACATGCAGAGCGAAGATTTGGCAAAGATTTGTCTTTTACTCGATCGGGTAAATCAAAAACCCGATCGGGTAGATGTGACTAATGAACATTCCGGGCAATTACTCAAGAAACCCGATCGGGTTTCTAACAAACCCGGTCGGGTAAATGACCCTGCTACCTCCAAACACCTATAAATACACCTCTTTTCCTTCCCATTTGATATCCAATTTTTTTGTACATCTAAGCTCAGTATAGAATAGTTCTTTCTTTATATTTTTCATCATGTTTAGTCTCCAAATGAGGAGCTAAACTCTTCCATCTTGGTTTTGCTACTTTGAAGCTTAATGAATTTGTAAGTTGTGAGTTATTTTCTTTAATCTTCTTCCTTGAATATTAATTCTTCCTTTCAAATACTATCTCTATATCAATTAGTTAACATCTTGACATTGGTTATAGTAATAGCTATTTCTTCCTCTATGTTAATATTGGGGAGTGTTACTAAGATGACAATTAGTTAACATCTTGATATTAATCATAGTAGGATTCATATTCTTTAATATTCTTCTTTGAGTATTAATTAATTCATATTCATATTTCATGTTAATATCTTAAACATTACTTAAAGTATCAACTAGTATTGTTTCTCATATTAATTATTACTAGAATCAATCGGTTGATACGCTTGTTATTAATCTGGTTCTTTCAACGGTAGTAAACTTGGAATATTAATGCATGCATCTCATGGTTAATATGCCAAGGGGAATTAATTATATTGATTGAACCAATAAACCGCTTGTGTTGAGGTTATCAATCTCAATCGTTTTCATCTTAAGTTTATTGCTACTATCAAGTTAATATACGGCGCTTGTTCTATATTGACTCGATAGTAAGTTTTATTAATGAACGCATCTCGTTATTAATAACTACCCTCGATGATCTGGATATACTCCTCGATTGAGTATTCGAGAGGAAGATAGTTAAAGATATAACCGGGATCGACGAACATTTCATTAAGTGGATAAAAGCAAAGCCAAGTCCTCATCTCATTGAATTAAACTCATTTAGGTTGTTTATCTTAGTGTTTTTAAACCAAACAAATTTAAACCCCCCTTGTTACTATTTATATAGAAGAAAAGTATTCCTTTCCCTGTGGATACGAACCTTACTTCGTTATACTACATATATTCGTTGTATTGTAATTATTTTGAGTGCACCTAACGACAAGTGCACGTCAGCCGCCCTCAGCGCCTCATCAGCCTTCTGCTTGGCTTGAAGGGCGTCGTGGTCTCTAGCATTCTCCGACTGAAGGATGCAGAGACCGGTCTGCGAGAGGAAACATGAGAGTTCGTATAAGGAACTAGTGAGGAGCGCAAAGCAGTTCAAAGAACAAGAATGATTATCTGGAAGCACGTCGTTAAGGCATTATTAACGGCTTCGAGGGACGGGCGGGGCATCAATTGTTGTGGATCGTTGCGCTTACCACTACACTAAAAGCAATCGCTGATAGTGTAGCACGCTCCTCCCCCTTTATAGCACAAGCGAAGCGCCACGCGGTTCGATTGCACCGGTAGGCTGGCAGATTGCTGGCACTGCATACCCGCGGCCCAACAATCTCCCCCCAGCATCTGCCAGCCTTCAACTGCGCAGCATGCTGTTGCCGGGGGTCAAACCCGTGACCTTGGCTCTGTTACCACTTGTGGATCGTTGCGCTTACCGCTACACTAAAAGCATTCGCTGATAGTGTAGCACGCTCCTCCCCCTTTATAGCACAAGCAAAGCGCCACACGGTTCGATTGCACCGACAGGCTGGCAGATTGCTGGCACCGCATACGCACGGCCCAACAATTGCAGCCCCGAGTGGATGACAAACTCCCTCCATGCCTCAATGGACGGACAGCCAAGAGAAGGTAGCCCCATATCCACGACAGCAAGGGTGGAAGGCGCAGTGCGGGGTCGCTTCTTCTTCTCCTTCCCCACGCCGGCACATGTGGGGATAGCAACATAGATGGGGGGCGACGTCCTGAGCAAGACCGAAATCGAACGGGCCCTCAGGGGTGGGCCCACCAATTACCCCGGTCGTGGGCTGCTTGTCGTGATCCTTGCGCTTGTGGGCCTGACACCCAGAGGAAGAATTGGCTTCCGAGCTAAGAGCGAACTGAGCTGTGGTCGCTTTCTCCTTAGCAGCCTTGGCCTTAGCATTCTTGGCAGCCCTCGCAAGCTTCAAAGAGTCAAAATCCATCTGCGGTTGAGTGGGGGGAGGACCTGAAACAAAAAAGAAAGGTGTTAGAACCGGCGGTGGATCCAGAAAGGACGCTTACCTTGCAGGGGGGATCGCCCGGGATTTCTATGTGCCCTCAGAAGGACGAAAATAACCATCACAGAGAAACGGGCGGTACCTATTCCCGCCTCAGCAAGTGCCCCAAATGTGAGACAGAGCTCCACATGCTCAGAGCCTCCTTCTTTGACTTTTTTATCGCCGTCTCGAGTTCGTCAATAAGACACGGTGGCCATATCTTCAGTGGATACCCATTCCACCGCACAGGGAGCTGACCCTCGGGGAAGCGTAAGAAGAAGAACCAATATTTCAAGTCATGAATGGAGGTGGGGGACCCATGGAAAAATCTCCTCCTCGGACGGGCACTGACGCTTAGAAAACCGAAAGAGTTTTGGGGAGAAATTTTGAAGAAAAAATGGAACAAGTCAAGGCTCAGATCCACGTTCTTTCCTTTGCACCAGACGATGAAGCCTGACACGAACTGAGAGGAATTCAGCATGAATTGAGTGGGGACGACCTGATAATACTGGAAGAGCTCGACGTAGAATGGGTGAAGGGGGAAACAGCAGCCCTGCGTTAATTGAATCCAGATGCACCATAAGCATGCCCGCGCGTCTTCTCAGCGGATGTTCTGCACCTCGCAGGCTATAGACGAACGGTGGGTGGGGGGGAGATACAACTGTATTTCCTTCAACGCGTTATCTGAGAACATTTGTTCGCAGACTTGAGCGTTCCACAATGGCACTACGTGGCGGGGGACATCCCACGGGTTACCTCGATCAAAGATTGTCAAATCATCCCTAGAGTAGGCCTCCTCGTCTGAGTCGTAATCTGTCGGTCCAACCGCAGCAGCACCCCTTGCACTTCCTCATCTCGGGGGTCATTGTCAACTTATATGATGGCCCCTCGGCATCCCCTCCAGCCGAGCGTGATGAGGCAGTGCTACCAGGTGTAATGGTTTTCTTCGAAGAACAGGACTCAGACCGAGAAACAGACTCAAGCTCAAAGAAGGATAAAAGGGTTTGGAAGTTTAGATTTACCTTAGGGGACTTGATAAGAGATTAACTGAAGACCAAAGAGCACTAACAGAAGAGCTGCAACACTTGAGAGCAGGAGAGTGAGAAGTTGAAAACCCTACACTATTCAAGGATCCCGGTATTTATATATAGAGGATTTCGCCGCCCAACGAACCAGTAAGGATGTGACACATGGTGAAGAGCGTATCCCACGACACGTGTCGCGCGGAGCTCAATAGGCATGTAATGATTACATTCGCATTGGAAGTTGAACCGTTCCGCCGTGACCGTCACCGAGGGTTCCAGAAATCGCCTGAACCAGTAATTGTCATGTCGTAAGCGTCCTTGGAGCTCGGTTCAGAGGAAGCATTTATACCTCTTTATGTCTCACGCCTGCTCGGAACATCAGAAGTGGGGGACTTGTGTTGGGTGAAAAGGCCCCATAGCATATCGGCCCATTATCCCTTAACACGGTGATCATGAGGGTCCAACTTGAGTACGGTCCGACGGGGTGCCTTGTGGACGACGTTGCCCACGATGCTCGGCCTCAGAGTACACAGTCCACAAGGGGCAGACAACCATGGTGGATCTGCGGCCAGTCCTCATAGGTCGTGCGGATCCTCTCCCTTGTATGATTCTAGGCCCGATCTAGGCATGATCCACCAGGATGCCGTCAAGACGCCTTTGCCCAACAAGTGCCACATGACATTCTAGAATCCTCGGCCAGACAACTTGCATAGGCCGCGCGGAGCCCAGCCCTTGCACCCATCAGAATCCAGGGTTCAAGACCCGGAGGACGCTCGTACGCAACCCTTGGCTAGAGGTGCATTTAATGTAGTAGATTTGGTGGTTGGGAAGTTGGTCATCCACAATCCTACACATCAGCAACACTACCTACCATTTGGTAGTACAAATAGTACTACCTCCGTCCCAAAAAGGTTCGTCAATTTGACTTTTCTTGGTCAATGATGGTAAACTTTGGACAATGATTTTAAGTATTATACTACCTCCGTCCCTTAAAACTTTGCCAAGTTTGACCGGCACGGAGAATAATAAAGTAAAAACTGGATGATTGAGGTTTGTGTAGAGGTGAGAGAAATAACAGGAACCACTAAATAATTGATTAAAATGGAAACTGGCAAAGTTTTTTGGGACGTCCCAAAAAGGAAAGATGGCAAAGTTTTAAGCGACGGAGGGAGTATTTATTTATAATTTATAAAATTTATACTTTTATGAAAATATTTTGAATAAGGAACATTTTCATATAATTTCATATTCTAAATAATTTCATATTAAAAAATATCATTGGTCAAAGTTGATTGTCATTGATCAAGAAAAGTCAATTTGACGAACCTTTTTGGGACGGAGGAAGTAGCATTTATTTCATTGTAAGGGGTTGACAACTTATTCTCCCTAGCAATAGCAAATATCTTAGCTCCTATTACTGAGATAGACGAACGGCCTCGAGGGCTAATAGTTGAAGTGTGTTATATACGAACCCTTATTATCATTTAATAAGATACGGCCCACTTAGACGAACGGCTTTGAGTCTTAGATGGCTTCTACATTCTTAATTAAGATCATAATTTTCATATTATTCATTTCTGAAAAGTGAATTATAACTTTCAAATTGTTCAGTGCTAAAAACTGCACGTTGCAGACAAACATCAGCCTTTTCACAGTGGTTATCCTCTACTCTTCTTGATGATCATAACCTGACTTAACATCAATGTAAATTATCAACACTCATTTTCAATGGGGTTAGCGTATTATTGCCTGGAACTTTTCCAACTATCCTTTTCCAGATGTGTTCCGGCCGGTTTTCTCTTTTGCTTTTTAAAATGTTAAATGACATTAAAACTAAAAATGACATATATTCATTTGGTATGATGTTAAATACTTAAATGACATATATTCCTTATATAATTACCTACCACAAAGTAAAAAATAAAAACGGCATTATTGCTATAATAATGCCATAGCAATAATAATGTTTTGCATTTGAACTATTTCAGAAAATGTAAAACAACTCTGTAATACAAATATTCTCTAAAAAGATGTGGTAAAAAGCAGCTTGATAAATTCATCCACTGCTCAAAGAATGTTTTGCTCCGCTTATGTAAGGCTCCTAGCCATACTTAGAAAGGATTTAGGTACAATACACACAAATAGTAGATATTATTTAAACATTTCATTTTGTAAGTCCACAAAAATGAATCACCTAGTAATGAAAATAAAAGTTACCAACTTGGAACGATTATCATGAATCAGATAGCTTGATGATGAGATTAACATATTTTATTTACTTAGGGAGTTGCCTTTTTTGGGACTAAGGCTTGGATGTTGTGAGGAGTAGCCTTTTTTGCAAAGCAGCGTCTCTCATAACTACTGAGTGAGCAGGAGCTCTCTAGCACAAACTGGATCCCAACTATAGACCTCTATGGCTCTATCGTTTTTGCTCATTCCATGTTTTCCCTTCAAACAGCTCAGACAGCATCCTCTCAAGGTCCTCAGGGGTGAACCGTATGTACTTCTGGGGATTCTTCCCGTTCTGAATCATAGGCCTAGGAGGGAATATATTTTTATTAAGAAAATATATAAAAATTCTCATTTTTCATGATTTTCTTTGAACAAATCTTGGATAGAGCTAGATTTGTTGGAATGTAGAAGTGTGATAACTTAGTGTGCGTTGGGGTTGACTTATTTTAGAAGAGTAAAAGTTCTTCAGAGAAACAAAATTGTTTTTAACAGTTAATAGACCTTTTTTAATACTGTACTTGTTTAAGTTAGCGGCATATTGGTGTATTTTAGAAGCACTTAAGTGCTTATATGTAAAAGTGCTCTATTACAAGTTATCATAGAGAGATAACTATTGACTTACCCAAAACGTTTATTGAAAGATCTATAAGCTGTCAAGAGAACTTCAGCGACTGAGAGCCTCAAAGACTCACGCAACTCGCTGTCAGGAACCGTCCATTGGGATTGCCTTTGATGAAGTTCTTCAAACAGCATGTTGAAAGTCTTGTACCTGTCCTTCACCGTTGCTCTGGAAACATTGCTGGAGGTGGAACTCAGAGGAGCATCACCTGTAAATGAACTGCTGCCACCTGTTGAAACTCCCTGAATTGATAGACACTGAAGAATCTACAATAAAAGAAACTCATGATCAGGGAGGTTGGAAGTATCTTGCATTGGGAATCTACCCAGACATAACGAAAGGAGCCGGTTTTAAAGCTGTGACTGATATTCCAGCTCTTATATGTTCTTAGGCATACAAAAATTTAAACTTAAAAAAGGTGTCCATAAAATGGCCTTAAGAGAAAACCTTAGACCAAGAGAGTCTCTTGTACTGGTTAGCATGCTGTTGTACTATCCTTCTGTGTATCTGCACCCAATCATCACCCAACATATCTTTAGCTTCCGACCTAAACAATCCAATAAATAAATCTGAGTGTAATATAGTCCCTCTGAATTATATATATACTATCATTTACATGTTATTAAAAGGCATAAGCAAAACTAACCTGCGAACAGATCTAACAATGTAGTGTATATTGTTCATCATAAACAATTGAGTCAATGCAGGGTCTTTGTATTGTTTAGACTTCCCATCAAGATTATTCATCAAAGCTTGAATGATCCGTGTTGTTATAGCTCCCATTTGGGCATCCGCATCAGTGTCATCAAACTCCCCGAACAGCAGTTTCAAAGTTGATTGGTAACTATTCATATATTTTAAATTTAAGACATCAATTTTTTCAGACATCATTTTTTCAAATAAATAAAAAACTTGAATGAAGTCAGATACTTGCTCGTATAGAAACTTCACATAGTTGATCACATAGCTAGTTAAAGGATGGACAGTCCCATCTTGAACAGCAGTTTTCGTTGCATCTTTCTCTACTGCTTCTTCGAAGTCAACAAAGGTCTCTTGAGCTGTCTCAGCCAAACGCTTTGTCAAAATTATAGCAGCTTCTCGCACCTCACCACAATATTTATTTCCAAAAAGTATATCCATCTGTCATGTGTCAACAGTAAATAAAGAATAATAAGATATAGTTCAGGTACTGAGCATTCAACAATTATTTCTAGCAGCCTCAAAACGAATACGAAGTTCTAGCTTCATCACCACAAATACCATGGGAGAGGAAAATGTGTACAAATTAGCAAAAAGCATAAGTGTCTTTTTGGTAAAGGAGTATTGACTTATTGTATCACTATTTTCCTTCAAATTACAGAACTAAATATAGAAAAAATGGACTAATTGGTACTAAGACTTTGGAATCCATTCTAAACAAAATTAGGCTCATTGAGAATTTGTGTTTTTAGATCTGTTTGCTGTGGATAGTTGAAGCAAAAAGATCTTCAAATTTAGGTGCTCAATTTTTCAGGCAGACAAGAGGTACACATGCAGAGGACAAATTCAAGATATCAACCTCTGGTTGAACTTCTCTCATGATTTCATACATGTCAAGAAGGACAAATAGCTTTTCAGGTGATCTTTTGCTCTTAGAGATAGCCTCTCCAAAACTGAAGAGGACAGACACGCTATTTGTTGTAACCTCTGCAAAACATTGATCCCCTAGAGTATCATGACCTTCAAAAATTTGATCCGACACTTTTTTTTCTGCAGCAAACAGAAGCTTGACCTATTTCAACAAAAAAGAGAAAATAAAATGCAGCAGTAAATACAAATGACATGTAAAACGAAAAAAAGAAAGCAGATGTGTTGGAGATGATCATCACCGCAATCCTTATGTAATGAATCCAACTTTGAATTTTTGCTTCTAAAACTTCCCATTGCATCTTTTGCACGTCCTCTTTAGTGACTCGTTCCACTCCTAGTTTTCTAAGACTCAGTTCCACAACCGAAGATCGGACTTCTCTGCATGATTAGGGCTATGTGTAAATAGTTCTTAGTAAAGTTAAGGGGACTATAATAACATAAGAGAGTGCTCTAAATTATTAGAAGTTCAGCATTGAAACATAGCTTCCCCATTGATTGCTCCCATGTATCAGGTCTCCAGTCTCTACTCCTAAAATTACAGATTTCATTCTATACATAAAAAACAAATTGCCGAATACAATTGAAAATGAGGGAAAGGCAGAACGATATTTAGAAACCATGCTCCCCCCGTCCCACAAACCATTCCTCCTTTCCTTTTTCTGTCACCCCAGAATAATGTTCCCCTTTCCTTTTAAGGAAAGCATTATTAGATTCATATTATTTCTCTCAGCATATGAACACCGATGTTCAGAGGTGTGAGCTTTGAGCACTATACAATAACTTCTTCCATGATAGTCCTTTGTAGTCTGTAACATATTAATATAGGGAACAACCAACTCTACATGATATCCAGAAACCATAGACATTACATGCATTTCAAGTCCGTAATGTATTCACATAGACAATTAGTGTGCAAGATTCTATGTTTGTAATCTACTTTGAGCAGAAAAATGGAAATTTAAAATCAATTTGAGTTATCACATCACCGTCTAAAATAATCATTTACCTGTAAATGTTGAATACTTCTGGCTGGTGGCCAGCTTGAATGAGCTGGTGGACCAATGCATGTAGAAGTGGAAGAATTCTTGGTGGAATAAGAGCTGGAGGGTGGTAAATAGCAGTTTCTAAACTTCTAGTCTGGTGCTGTTTCATGCCACTAGTTTCATTGTGACCAGGCGATGGCCGCAAAGATTGAGGCAAACAGTCAAAAAGGCGATCTGGTTCCACCGGTTTGCTGCAAAGAGTCCAAATTAAGTATGAGCTTACTATGAGGAATAACTTCACATACTAAGATGAAAGAAAGCAAACCTGTATGTTGTAAGAAGCTGACGAAATTCTTCGTCTAGCTTAATGATTGACTTTGTAATTAAAGTAGTAGCATGCGTAATAACTGAGACACCACCCTTAAAATTTT
This sequence comes from Cuscuta europaea, assembly GCA_945859875.1. Classification (NCBI taxonomy): domain Eukaryota; kingdom Viridiplantae; phylum Streptophyta; class Magnoliopsida; order Solanales; family Convolvulaceae; genus Cuscuta; species Cuscuta europaea. The sequence continues at coordinate 4,360,758 of CAMAPE010000074.1, read as the reverse complement.
TGTTACCACTAAAAAATTTAACAACACTCCTCAACTGATCACACGCCTCGAGATAACTTTCTAGATCCTCATGTGGCCCCTTCAGTATTTTTGCCTCTGCCTGCAAATTTTGAAGCCACTTCTCATGCAAGTGTATGACAAATTAAAATCATATGTGCTCCTAACTTTCATTAAAGGTTACAAATACTTTGACAGGAAAATGAATATTCATCAATAACTCAACAGGTTTCCTCGTCACCCAAAAAACTCCCCTACCACATCCATGACATGATGGTTTAAAATTGCGGCTGTTGGCATTGCTATTGCGATCATGTTGGGCACTATGATCCATGAATCATGATGCGTCTGATGCATTGTGAAATAATTTTATGGTTACACAAAAAAATATACTCTGTATTAATTTAGTGTTGGTCGCCATTCCGGGCTGATGCACTATGATACGGTCTAGGATCGTAGCGCAAAGCTGATACTAGGCTGATGTGGTATCAATATTAACCGCAACTGCAAAGTTGCAGCCCAACAGGTATTGGAGTCCGCAATTTAAAACCTCGCATGATGTACATCAAACATCAAGGTAGCTAAAGAGGGATGAGGACCCTGTAGTCCCCTATTACATACCTGCCGTGCAAGATCAAATTGACCTAAAATGAGCTCAGTAAGCTTGCGTGTTTTGTCAATGTTCTCATGAGCCCTTCTGATTGAATGTGTTCGTATCTAGGTGATCCAAACTTAAACAACTTCAGTGAATCAGTGATACGTATGGGGACTGGGGAGCAAATACATTTCACAAGCAATTGCATGGCTTCTTAGAAAATCGTGTAAAATTTGTAGGCGTATTAATACGTACTAGATTGACGTCTAAATTTAAAGCTGCACATATGCGTTTATCTATAAAAATGTGGCCATAATCATAATACGTTGAGCAGCGAATGTAATTTTGGAAAAATGTGATACATAAAGGTATGGATGGCTGGAAGAATACACCTGAGTGGGGCGCATAGCCGTTTCAAGGGCGGAGAGGCGGTGGTCAAATGATCCGAGAATTGCGACCATGTTATCAGTGATGGTTTGGCTCTTGTGTAGCGATTCCCTCATGAACGACGCTCTATCCTTTAGGATTTCCATAGCTACCTCCGGACAGACCGCCATTTCTGGCTCGCTATCGTGATCTTCTTCTTCAGAAAATGAAGTTGAGCATGAACGCCGATGGTTTAGACGTAGTCGTTTTCATCCCTTCAGCTCAACGCCTTTTTCGTAATTATACGCGACGCTGAAAAGAGCGGTGATCATCTGCTTTTAGATCACAACAACGAGGTCTTTTACATGGAAAAAGGTGGGCATATGGATTTTCGGTTCGTCTTTTATAGATTTCGGTTGGATGCTGTTTGAAATGGATTGAAAGAGGAGGTCTTTTATCGTACTATTTTTAGATTTGATTCTGTTCGATTTGGTTCGGTTTGAAATTGTTAGTTTTTAATAATATAGGAAGTTTTTATTGAATTTCTTTAGTACGGTTTGATTTTGTTCGATTTGTATCGGTTTCGGTTTGGTTCAATTTAATACGTGTTGGGTTAATGGGTCCAATGCTAATCGGCCCATCACCAGTAGTTCTCTAGGTCATCTCGAACGATTGGGAGATGATCGGCTTCAGGCTCCTCTGCCCAACATAGGCCGGATAATGTTCGAGGCCCTCGGCCCTCGGCCCTCAACCCAAGCTGACTGGATGCAGTATGCTCGTCTTCACTCAGAAAGTACGAGCGGAGGCTCATCCTTGGCCCATCAAGGATCCCCCAACTTGGCTCATCAAGACGTTCAGCTCTGGTTATGGCGGGAAACCAAGATACTGGTGGGAACCACATTTAATGCAGAAGATTTGGTGGTTGGGAGCTAGCCATCCACAACCCTCCATTTATTTCATTGTAAGAGATTGACAACTTAGCACTCTTAGCAGATAGCAATTATATTCATCTCATAGCATAGCATTGGACGAACGGCCTCAGGGCGTCTGTAGTGAAGTGTGTTGTAACGAATTCTTATTACCTCTTTATAGGACACGACCCACTTACTACGAATTATTCAGCCCATCTCTTGCTTGTTTAATCATCTAACTCACTAAATCATACATTCGGAATCCAAGGGTACGTTTTGGGCATTTGGGTTGACGAAATAAACTTCAACAATACGGTTTGGAAGAAGTACTACCAAATTCAAACCAAATTGTATATGGTCCGATTTTGGTTCCGTTTAGTTCGGTTTGATAGGGTTTGGTTCAATTAAACCAAACCAATACGCCCACCCCTAGAAACGATTGTTGGTACACACTTTTTGTACACATTTTATGTACACCTTCCCTAGTTGTATGGCTGCACATGCAATTCGTTAAGCTGTCTCGTAGACATGCAACCGTCGATCGCAGGGTGTACACAAAAGAGCATCCCTTTTACATTAGGAATGGGTTGGGGATTACTTCAACAAAAAACCTTGTCTACACACTATTACTATTTACACCCTTTTACACATTGTATGTGTAGGCTTCTTTTTTGTCTGACACAGACAAAACGTGTTTTATCTATGTTTACAATACATGTTTTATCTGTGACAGGCAAAAAAAGTCTCCACAAACAGTGTGCACAAGTGTATAAATTATACATTGTGTACAACAAAATTGTCGTTATATGCGCACCCCTTTTCAAATTGCACACCTTTTGATGTTTAATAAAATGCAGTTGTATTCGTCGAATTATACTGACTATTTTTCTTTAAATGACTATGTTTGGAAGTCAAATATTACCTCCCTCCCAAATCGCTTTCCAAAGTTAAATCCCCCATTAACAATTAATTCAATTTTAATATTTAAAATGTACATATTCGGAAAATGCATTAAAATCTCAATAAAATTGTAAAATCTAAGTTAAAATTTTATTTATGAATTAATATTCTAATTAGGTGAATAAAATGAATCCACTTGACCTAAAAAGTCAATTTTCAATTCAATTTGAGAAGGAGAGAGTACATTATTTTCCTTTACACAGTACAAAATGTTACTCGGTAATTAGAACATGGTAAAAGCGAGAATTAGGTACAGGAAAATAATATGATTAATATTTTTTACATGAACAATTAATTGTATATATGAAATACGTAAAGATGATTCATCATTTAAGTAATAACTATTCATCATTTAAGTAATAGTTATATATTCATGCTTTGATTTTTTTTAAACATACATTTCATTTTTGAATAGTGCTTTTAATAATTATGGTGCCGAAGTAATGTTAATAACAATATATTAGAACAAAAATAAGAATATGTATATATATAAATATAGAGAGAGAATATGATGAAATCCAAATAGAAACTTACTTTGAGATAAAAGAAGTGAAACTTTATTGTCTTACTGAAATACTAGTATCTTCACCCATGCGTTGCATGGGAATATAAGAATTACATTTAAATTAATGTTGTAACTGAAAAAATGCGTTAAAACATCCGATATAAATTATGTGTTAAGAAGTCTCCGAACTATTTACTACACTAAATATTATTAAAGACATTGACGTGCACTTTGTCACGGTGCGTCAAAATAAATTCAATACTAACACTTATACGTAGTACAGCGTAGTAGAGTTCGTATCCACAGGGAAAGGAATAATTCTCTTTTTATGAAACTTAGTAAATAAAGGGGGGATTTGGATTGAGTGATTTAATTTAATTAAGAACTAAGATGAACAACCTATATGTGTTTAATTCAAAGATAAAAAGGACATGGCATTGCTACTTTCCACTTGTTGATATATTTTAGTCGATCATTGTTATATCTATAACTTATTCCCTCTCGAATACTCAATCGGGGAGTATATCCACTTCATCGAGGGTAGTTATTAACAACAACCGTTCATTAATAACTCTTACTATTAATCAAATATAGAACAACGCCTTATACCGATTTAATAGTAGCATTTAATCTTTCTAACTCCTTGATGAAATCAATTGAGATTGATAACCTCAACACAACGGTTTCGGTTTAACCAACAAAATTAATTCCTTAAGTTTATTAACCACGACCGTGCATTAATAAACCGAAGTTACTTAATTGTGAAACCATCAACGATTAACCATCAGTTCGTTGATCGTTTCTAGTAATAATTAATATATGAAACAAAACTAGTTGATCCTTTAAGTAATGTTCAAAATATTAATATGAAATATGAGTAGGAATTAATTAATATTCAAGGAAGAATATAATTAAAGAAGATGAATCCTACTATAATTAATATCAAGATGTTAACTAATTGTCATCTTAGCAACACTCCCCAACATTAATATAGAGGAAGAAAATACCATTCTAACTAATGTCGAGATGTTAACTAATTGTCATCTTAGCAACACTCCCCAACATTTATATAGAGATGGTATTAAGGAAAGAACTATTAATTAATATTCAAGGAAAGAAGTTAAGAAAATAACTCACAACTTTAATAATCAACAAGCTTCAAGAGCAACACCAAGAATGGAAGTTTAGCTCCTCATTTGGAGACTAAAAATAGCTAGAAAAATATAAAGAAATGCTATTCTAAACTGAGCTTAAGAGTATGGAAGAAGGGATGAATTTTAGAGAAGAAAAAGAGTGCTATTTATAGGTGTTTTTCAACACCTTTGGCCGGGTACCCGACCGGGTCAAGTACTCACCCGACCGGGTCCGGTCAAAATCAGATATTTCACCACGTTCTGGTGATCGTCGCACACCGGGTTGTCCCCAGTCACTTCTTACCCGACCGGGTGAGGTATGGGGCCTGACCGGGTCCAGCTCTTTCCTCAGTGGTTCGGTTTTCAAATCAGACCCGACCGGGTGAAGTTTCCTACTCGGTCGGGTATTTGCTCCTGGACAATCAAAATTCCCTTTTCTTCACTTCAACATCCTCCTTTCCAACATCCTAATTCCTAATTCTACTTTTACAACTTACAAATGAGAACTAAAAATACAATTACAACTAAAATCACACAAATGTTTACAAACTAAATAAAACGTCAAACAATCACCATCAATGAAACATAAAAACATACAATTATGCACTACTAATTAGTGTGCATCAAACACCCCCACACTTAAACCTTTACTCGTCTCCAGTAAATCAAATCAAATTCAAGAAGTCCTTTTTAAAAATGACAAGAATATCAACACAAAACATCCAAGAGTGTTTTTACCACAATATAAAGCATCCCCAACAGTAATTAAAGTAAAATGAGGTCTTCAACTTCATCTTTATCTCCATTTCTCTTTTAAACTTATCACCTTCAGGATCCTGCAAAATAGACATTTCTCTCATTCTCTCGTTTTGCCTAGGTGCCCTTTCAGGTTTTCATCCCAGCTTCCCACATTTTTATTTTCATTCTCACAACCTCACTCTTTTTTTTATTGCTTTAATTTTTGCTTGAGGTGCCCTTTGTGGGTTTTCAACTCAACAAGCTCTTTTTATTATGATAAAATAAAATGAAAAAGAGTTGGATTGTGAGCATACCAGAACAATCTCTGCACCCCCACACTTAGTATCTGGCACTGTCCCTAGTGCCCGCCTAGACCTCCACCTTGGTGTCTGTCCTCATCCATGTGATCCCCGCCATAACCACCATCATCGCCTCCACCACCGGAACTCGATCCTCCAAAGTAACCCCACTGAGAGGGGTCATACCATGATGGTGCGGGAGGGGGAGTGGTCATAGAGGAAAAGGAGCCCTGGTGTGCTACATAGGAGTATATCGGACCAAAGGTTCGCCGTTGGTCCTCTTCATATCTCCGCCCGTCTTCCTGCCGTTGTTCCTCCAACCTCTCAAAGCTATGTCTCTGCTCAGTTCTATACTGATCAACTCGCTCTTGAAGTTGGATGTATGTAATACCCGAGATTAATATAAGAGGATTAATAGTACTACTCATACCAACAGAGGTGCATCTCCTTTTAAGGGAGCTCATCACCCAAGAACTCCAAAGTTAAGCGTGCTTGCACGGGAGTAGTCTTGGGATGGGTGACCCCCTGGGAAGTTTCTCAGGGCGCGCATGAGTGAGGACAAAGTGCGCGGTAAAGGCTCGTGGTGGTTTGTGGGGACAGTACTAGAGGTCTGGAGTAACTACCTCGGGTCTTATGGGGCCGGGGTGTTATAGGTGGTATCAGAGCAACCCTGCGACAGTGTACTGACCCGTTAGATATCGGGCGGGCATTTAGCTGGGCAAGATTCTGGGGTTTGATTGAGATTGTTAAGGGCGCAACGAGGACGTTGCGATCCTAAGTGGGGGTGATTGTAATACCCGAGATTAATATAAGAGGATTAATAGTACTACTCATACCAACAGAGGTGCATCTCCTTTTAAGGGAGCTCATCACCCAAGAACTCCAAAGTTAAGCATGCTTGCACGGGAGTAGTCTTGGGATGGGTGACCCCCCTGGGAAGTTTCTCAGGGCGCGCATGAGTGAGGACAAAGTGCGCGGTAAAGGCTCGTGGTGCATGGTTTGTGGGGACAGTACTAGAGGTCTGGAGTAACTACCTCGGGTCTTATGGGGCCGGGGTGTTACAATGTAGTTGTTGTTGATCATGTTCATGTTATTGAGCATCTGTTGCTCGAATGGTGAGTATTGGTAGGCTGGAGCATCAGGTTGTTGTTGTGGTGGGTTAGGTATGAAGGGCGGGTTTTCTTCAACATGTTCTTGATCGGGTTCATCTTGTGCATAGTGCGCCGGGATTGCCCCGGGGAGACAGTAGTGATGACCATCACCGATTTCATGGCCCACGATTTCTAGGGGGACGTCAGGGGATGGGATATGGATAGATATGTTTTGACGTGGGATGATAAGTCAGTCGTAGATTGGTGTCCCAGTAGGTGTCATGTGAGATAGAGCCAAATCTTGGGTCTTTTGTACAAGCCATGACGTGCAAATGAGTTGTTTCGGAGTAATGGGGCCTGGGTCTACAAAACCATATAAAGTGGCTAGATGTGTGATTAGGCCCCCTATCACAATTTGTACGGATGACGTTGCCGCATTTTTGAAATGAGTCCATAAGATAGAGGCAACGTCAACTGGTTCTGGTCCAGGTAAAACAGCTTGTGCTAGAACACACACATCCCACATTCTTGTGTGATGATTATTCGGTCTTCCGAGGAAACAATTTGAACGGAATTTTAAGAAAATACGGAAGACCAGATGTTGAACACAGTTCACACTCAACTTAGAAAGGTCCACCACATCTTGTCCTGTCATTCTTTTCCATAACTCGTACCCCACAAGCGTATCATAAGCACGAGCTTCATCAAACAGAGGGAGGCCAAAATGATGTGCAAATTATCTTTTGGTCAATGAACGATTTTCATTGAGTAAACGAAAGGTGATGGTGTCATTTGCATGATCATCATCATCCTTTGTATTCACATATGAACTAAAGAATTCATAAACCAAATGAGGATAAGTCATATATTGCATTTCTAGCAACCTAGTCATTCCAATCCTTGCAAATATATCACGCATTATCATATCAATCCAAAGGAGGGCTAGAGTAGTAATGCACATGAATCGGGATTGTTTTACCTCCCTTTGTGCTTGTCCCTCGAAGAGTTGCTTTTGTGCCTCCATTGCAAATTCCACGCTTTCATAGCCCGCTACCGGTGGGATAGCCCTTGAAGAAGAAGCTTTAGATTTTTTTGGAGCCATGGGAATGGATTTTTTTAAAAGGATTTTCGGACTTTTGGGTAGGGTGAGGTTTGGATGGCTTTTATGGGTATGGTGTTGAAGAGGATGATGAGAAGAGCAAGAATATGGTATTGGTTGAGAATTTTTGGAAAGATTTCGGACCTTGAATATCCAAGAATGGAGATTTTCGAATTGTTGGGTAGGGTTTTTGGGTTTGGTTGATTTGGAAGGTTTTGGGGGATTTTATGGGTATAGAAATGAAGAAGGAAGTGAGGAGATGAAGAAAATGGGGTTTTTTAGTGGATTTGGTTAAGGGAAGATGAAGATTTGAAGGTTTGGGTAGTTGAAAATGGTGGATTTGGGGGGTTTTGGGCGTAGGGAGGAAGAAGAAGTGGGAGGGGAAGAGGTGAGCCCGACCTGGTATAGCTCTGTTTCCCGTTCGCCCGGTCGGGTGGGCTATTTTACCCGGTCGGGCGTAAACTGTTTACCCGAGGCAGAATGTTTTTTTGTTGGGTTTCCCGGCCAGGTATAGGGGTCTACCCGGTCGGGTGTAAACTGTTCACCCGAGGCAGAAAGTTATTGCTGGGTTGCCCGGCCGGGTATAGGGGTCTACCCGGTCGGGCATTTGATTTATTCTTGTTCCGCTCTTGCCTCGCCCGGGTGGTTGGCCGGGTGTTTTGTTTTTAGAGGTAACCCGACCAGGTTGAGTTTTATACTCGGCCGGGTCCAATCCCAGTCCTTTTTTTATTTATTTATTTAAAACACACATACGGCTGGAAAAAAAAAAATTGAAAATAAAAATGAAGAAATTGGGTTGCCTCCCAAGAACTGCTTGATTTAATGTCGCGGCACGACGTTATTTTTATTTTCTTTTATGTGGGATCGTGAACATCCTTTGTTTCATTTTTCTTTTTCGGCCTTCTCCAGTAAGGCCGAGATTTCTTCTCTGTTATCACTTCAATCCCAGGTGGGATCCATTCTCCTTTTGAAAATTTGAACAATTCTTCTTTTTCAAAAAGTGTGATTTTCTGATATTTTTTCTCAACAAAAATATTCGGGGTTTGTGGTTCACAAACATTTAGAGAACAAAGAGATTGGTCTTTAATTTGTTTTTTCGTAGAATCAAAAATGTTGAATTCTACCTTCTGATCATCAAACTCTAAAGTTAACGAACCATTAGACACGTTTATTTTTGTTTTTGCGATTTTTAGAAAAGGTCTACCCAAGAGGATGGGTGTAGTTTGGTTATCATCTCCCATTTCCAGAACATAAAAATCAACAGGGAAAATCAAATTTTCTACTTCTACTAACACATCTTCTACTACACCCTTCAGGTAAGTATTAGACCGATCCGCTAATTGAATCACTACACCTGTTTGATGTAGTGGGCCGAGTTGTAAGGATTTATATAAGGAATAAGGAATGACATTTATTGACGCTCCTAAATCCAACAAGGCCTTAGAAAATAAGGTATCCCTTATTTTGCAAGGAATAGTGAACATGCCTGGATCGCTACATTTCTCAGGGAGTTTCTTTTTAAAAATGGACGAGACACGTTCACTAACTTCAACCTTTTGTTTCCCTTCCAGTTTATTTTTCTTTTTCATTGTGCATAGTTCCTTTAAGAACTTTGCATAACGGGGAACACTTTTGATCAGTTTGAAGAGTGGGATGTTTACCTCAGAATCGACGAAGGTTTCGTAGATGTCCCGATCATTCTTCAGCTTCCTCGTGTCTTTCAATGCCTCAGGGAATGGAGGGAGTGGTTCATGTGATGACAGTGGAGGGAATTTAGTTTTCGTTGGCTTCTCCTCTTCCTGTTGAAAGCCTTCTTCAAGATCAAGCTCTTGCTTCTCCTCCTCAACTTCCCGTGGTTGCAATCCTTTACCGTTCCTCAACATGATTGCATTGACATGTTGTCTTGGATTTTGCTCAGGTTGGGAAGGGAGCCTACTCGAATCTTTTGCTTCAAGTCGACTTACGGCACTTGAAATTTGGCTAACTTGAGTTTCCAAATTTTGAATGCTTGACTTGGTTTCATGTTGGAATTGCATCATGGTTTGTTGGAATTGCCCCATGCTTTGCTGCATTGTTTCCATATTAATGGCCAGTGCTCGAATCATGTCTTCGGTGGACATAATCGAGTTCGATGTTTGGCTTTGTGGTTTATATTGTTGAGGAGGAGGATTTGTTTGAGAATTTCCGTACCTTAAATTCGGATGATCCTTCCATCCCGGGTTGTAAGTATTGCCTTGAGGATCGTACCTCCTTTGACCTTGGAACCCCAAAGCATTGACTTGCTCGGAGTTCTCTTCTTGTAGCGTTGGGCAGGAATCAGTGGGATGCCCCTGTGTTGAACATATGCCGCAGACCTTGGCTTCTTGGGTTTTCGGATTTAAGAGAAAATCTTTAACCAAAGAAGTCAAGCCGGTCACTTGACTTTCTAACGAATTGTTGGATTCCGCTGCCATGACTCGTTTCGATGATGACCTTCCGTTGTAATGTCTCGAGTTTTCGGCCAACTCCGAAATGAGGTCTCTTGCTTGAGAAGGGGTTTTGTTAACAATACCCCCTCCTCATGCCGCATTCACCATGCGTCTATCTTGATCAACAAGTCCATCATAGAAGTAGAGGATCAGATCTTGTTCCGAAAACCATGATATGGGCAACTAGCACATAATATTTTAAAGCGCTCCCAATATTCATACAAGGTCTCATTATCTGCTTGCTCAATGTTGCTGATTTGCTTCTTGAGACTTGAAGAGATAGAAGCGGGATAGTACCTGTCAAGGAAGCTCTTTTTGATTTGAGCCCATGCATTGATGCTCCCCGAGGGAAGATAGAATAGCCAATCTTTGGCGGTGTCTTTGAGGGAGAATGGGAAGGCTCTCAGCTTGATTTGCTCCTCGGACACGCCATTGGGGCACATGCTTGTGCACACAATATGAAACTCTGACAATTGTTTGTTCGGATCTTCCCCTCGTAGGCCATGGAAAGAGGGAAGTAGATGAATGAGCCCATATTTTAGCTCGAATGTGACCCCCGTATCAAGAGTTGGAAAAGTGATACATAAGGGTTGTTGATTTATATTCGGAGCCGTGAGCTCCCTCAACGTTCTTGTTTCAAGAGCCATATTGATTGGCTCTTCGGTGTCGCTAGAATGAGAACTAGCACTTGATGATTCCTCCGAAGAAGTATTCGGAAATAAATTCCTAAACCTTTCGAAGGCTTGTTCTGTTTCGGGCTTTGTTTGGTAGGTGATTTGGTTTATAGATCGGTGTTTAACCATATACTCAAACAAAGCTCAGCAAAATAGAAATCTTTTAAATATTTTTTATTTTTATTTTTATTGAAAAAAAAAGTAAAATAATTGCCTTTCCCCGGCAATGACGCCAAATTTGACGAGCACTTTGTCACGGTGCGTCAAAATAAATTCAATACTAACACTTATACGTAGTATAGCGTAGTAGAGTTCGTATCCACAGGGAAAGGGATAATTCTCTTTTTATGAAACTTAGTAAATAAAAGGGGGGATTTGGATTGAGTGATTTAATTTAATTAAGAACTAAGATGAACAACCTATATGTGTTTACTTCAAAGATAAAAAGGACTTGGCATTGCTACTTTCCACTTGTTGATATATTTTAGTCGATCATTGTTATATCTTTAACTTATTTCCTCTCGAATACTCAATCGGGGAGTATATCCACTTCATCGAGGGTAGTTATTAACAACAACCGTTCATTAATAACCCTTACTATTAATCAAATATAGAACAACGCCTTATACCGATTTAATAGTAGCATTTAATCTTTCTAACTCCTTGATGAAATCAATTGAGATTGATAACCTCAACACAACGGTTTCGGTTTAACCAACAAAATTAATCATTCTTAAGTTTATTAACCACGACCGTGCATTAATAAACCGAAGTTACTTACTTGTGAAACCATCAACGATTAACCAATCGGTTCGTTGATCGTTTCTAGTAATAATTAATATATGAAACAAAACTAGTTGATCCTTTAAGTAATGTTCAAAATATTAATATGAAATATGAGTAGGAATTAATTAATATTCAAGGAAGAATATTATTAAAGAAGATGAATCCTACTATAATTAATATCAAGATGTTAACTAATTGTCATCTTAGCAACACTCCCCAACATTAATATAGAGGAAGAAAATACCATTCCAACTAATGTCGAAATGTTAACTAATTGTCATCTTAGCAACACTCCCCAACATTAATATAGAGATGGTATTAAGGAAAGAACTATTAATTAATATTCAAGGAAAGAAGTTAAGAAAATAACTCACAACTTTAATAATCAACAAGCTTCAAGAGCAACACTAAGAATGGAAGTTTAGCTCCTCATTTGGAGACTAAACATAGCTAGAAAAATATAAAGAAATGCTATTCTAAACTGAGCTTAGGAGTATAGAAGAAGGGATGAATTTTAGAGAAGAAAAAGAGTGCTATTTATAGGTGTTTTTCAACACCTTTGGCCGGGTACCCGACCGGGTCAAGTACTCACCCGACTGGGTCCGGTCAAAATCAGATATTTCCCCACGTTCTGGTGATCTTCACACACCGGGTTGTCCCTGGTCACTTCTCACCCGACCGGGTGAGGTATGGGGCCCGACCGGGTCCAGCTCTTTCCTCAGTGATTCGGTTTTCAAATCAGACCCGACCGGGTGAAGTTTCCTACCCGGTCGGGTATTTGCTCCTGGACAGTCAAAATTCCTTTTTCTTTACTTCAACATCACCCTTTCCAACATCCTAATTCCTAATTCTACTTTACAACTTACAAATGAAAACTAAAATACAATTACAACTAAAATCACACAAATGTTTACAAACTAAATAAAACGTCACACAATCACCATCAATGAAACATAAAAACATACAATTATGCACTACTAATTAGTGTGCATCATGTTACTCTTGGTTGCATTTGCAGGAAGCCAATAAACCTCCAGATAGTTGGTTTGTATTAAAAGTGAATACTCATGTATATGTTACAGGTTGCCAGAAGATGTTACCTTAGAGGAGGTAAGTTGTCCTTTGTCATTAGTAAATATTTTTAGGAGTTATTTGCTTCTACAGTTTATTTATATGTAAAAATTCCAATCAGTTTGTGCCAAACACACTTTATAGGCTGCATTCTGTCATGGACAACCAATATTTATCTACGACATAGCAAAGTATATCTCCAATGGTCAATTATGGAACAAGTAAATAATAATACTTATGAATTTTCTGAATTGATTGTTGAATGAATTTATGTAAGTTATCTGGACTAACAAGACATTCATGAATGGTATACATGTAAATACTAATTGTAAATGTTTAATATTTTAGGTTTATCAGGACATCAAAACAGATGAGGCTTTTTCAAGTGATGAAGTATTCGAAGTTCGCAATGCGTTGTTCATGAGTGTGTGATAATTTAATGTAAATTTTTAGTGTCGATAAACTTACATAAGATGTAATTTGTATTGTATTCATTATTGATTTTGGTGATGTATAACTTAATTGATTTTGGAATTATGGTTTTGATCGATGAGATACCTAGATTGTCGAATTCAACTGTTTCTTATTTTGTAAATAAGATATATTTCAGAAAAAATCAGATTTATAAATTTGAGTAGTATCGAAAGAAAAAATACACTGAATAAGAATGTTTTAGAGAGTTTTTGTTGCGACTTGCGAAACTAATAGTTGTTCATAACCGCAGCAAATAGGTAAAAATGACCGCAGCAAATAGCTATTATTCTAGTATTGGCCATCGAAGGTAAAAGTTGATATGACTCAGCATCTGATCCAAATTGTTTTTGCATTGCAGTCTCTTAAGGTTTCCAAGACTTCTTGTATGACATGCAGATGCCATGCATGACAATCATGTCAGCATGTATCTCGTTTGGTACATACGGTTTTCTAGAAGCATCCAAGTGCTTATGAGAAACAAGTTCTGCAACAATTCGGTATGTAGCCTGCCGATGTTTTCCTTACCTAAAATCCACCGAGCATGTGTGGAATGAGTCAAACCTGTGACATGAAAAGGCAGAATAAATAAAATGCCAAGATTTGGAATAATATCCACTAATGTGGCATAACATACTGTAACAGATTTATAACAAAGGATAAAACAATACCTACCGATTTGAAACATGAGGACCCCACAGAGCTTAACATCCCTCACACTCCATTTACATTTTTCATGCAAACAAGCAATGTGCAACTCTGCTCTTCTCGATGTGTGTGACGGGCACTTTGTCACGGTGCGTCAAAATAAATTCAATACTAGCACTAATACGTAGTATAGGTGAAGTAGAGTTCGTATCCACATGGAAAGGAATAATTCTCTTTTTATGAAACTGGTAAATAAAAGGGGGGTTTTGGGATTGAATGATTTAATTTAAAAACTAAGATGAACAACCTATATGTGTTTTAATTCAAAGATAAAAGAACTTGGCATTGCTACTTTCCACTTGTTGATATATTTTAGTCGATCATTGTTATATCTATAACTTATTCCCTCTCGAATACTCAATCGAGGAGTATATCCAATTCATAGAGGGTAGTTATTAACAACGACCGTTCATTAATAACCCTTACTATTAGTCAAGTATAGAACACCGCCATATACCGACTTGATAGTAGCATTTAATCTTTTAACTCCTTGATGAAATCAATTGAGATTGATAACCTCAACACAACGGTTTCGGTTTAACCAACAAAATTAATCCCTCTTAAGTTTATCAACCACGACCGTGCATTAATAAACCGAAGTTACTTACTTGTGAAACCATCAACGGTTAACCATCGGTTCTTACTTGTCGATCGTTTCTAGTAATAATTAATATATGAAACAAAACTAGTTGATCCTTTAAGTAATGTTCAAAATATTAATATGAAATATGAATAGGAATTAATTAATATTCAAGGAAGAATATTATTAAAGGAGATGAATCCTACTATAATTAATATCAAGATGTTAATTAATTGTCATCTTAGCAACAATCCCCAACATTAATATAGAGGAAGAAAATACTACTCTAACTAATGTCAAGATGTTAACTAATTGTCATCTTAGCAACATCCCCCAACATTAATATAGAGATAGTATTAAGGAAAGAACTAATAATTAATATTCAAGAAAAGAAGTTAAGAAAATAACTCACAACTTTAATAATCAACAAGCTTCAAGAGCAACACCAAGAATGGAAGTTTAGCTCCTCATTTGGAGACTAAACATAGCTAGAAAAATATAAAGGAATGTTATTCTAAACTGAGCTTAAGAGTATATGTGAATTGGTGATCAAATGGGAAGGAAAAGGGGTGTATTTATAGGTGTTGGAGGTGACAGGGTCATTTACCCGACCGGGTTTTTCAGAAACCCGGTCGGGTTTCTTGAGTAAGTGCCCGGAATCTTCATTGGTCACATCTACCCGATCGGGTAAAAGACAAATCTTTGTCAAATCTTCGCCCTGCACGTTTAATTGTCTCCAAATCAGATTTGATCTTCGGGTCAAGTCAAACCCGATCGGGTTTTTGGAAAACCCGGTCGGGTTTTTGACTATTTTCCCAAATTTTCACTTTCTCTTGTTCCCTTGCACTTTCCTTGACCTTTCCAGGATCCTTTTGATGATCTTTACCTAGTTTAAGTTTAGAAAATCCCTAATTGATCTATACAAATTACATGTAACTAGGAAAAATAAAGTATTACACCAAAAGTGTGTAATTTCCCAAACAACAACAAATAAAACTAGTTAAAATTACAAACATAAACAATAACAATTTTATGCTATCAAACTCCCCCCTACTTAGTTCACTACTCGTCCTCGAGTAAAAGTCCACATAACAGCTCACGATCCGTCCATTGAACAGATAAATTCAAAGGAATAAAACGTTCAGTTTGTTCATCCATCCTCAAAATACAAAGAAAAGAGGGTCTTCATGATCTTCAACAACAAATGTTCTTTTCATTGATTGTATCCCAAAAACTCCCAAATGAAATCAGTTTCTGTATAATCTCAAATAAAATTTCCTCTGATTCTCTCATTCTGCTTAGGAGCCTTTTCAGGTTTTCATCCTAGCCTCTCTTTTTATTTTCCTTTTTCTCCCAACTCACTCATTTTAGCCACTTTTGCTTAGATTGCCCAATTTTTGGGTTTTCAACCTAACTAGCATTTTTCTTTTATTTATTCTCTTTTTTTTGTTTTTTTTTTTGAAGAAAATAATGCAAGTTACAAGGTAAAAAATGAGTATATACCAAATGAGTGACTCCCCCCTACTTACTTCGAGCATTGTCCTTAGTGCTCCTTGCTTTCATCCTCGTCTTGGTAGTCATGAGTATTTTTGTTCTTGAGAAATTGGTATTTTGAGGAGGTTTGGGCTAGTTTTTCAAGTTTAGGGATTGGGGAAGGGATATCGGGTTTTTGATGATATGAGAGTGATGACGGAGATGAGGAGATTTTTTTTTGGTGATGGTTTGGGATGATTTGGAAGAAGGAATTTCGTGGCTATGGGTCTTGGGGAAGATTAGTTTGAAAGTAGGGGAAGATGGGGCTTGGTTCGAACTGATTTCGGGATAAAATTGGGTTAAAAACCAATAAACCCGATAGGGTTTTTGAAAAATCCGGACGAGTTTTTGAAAAACCCGGACGGGTTTTTGTTCCTAGGCCTGGCAGTGGCAAAATTCTCAGTTTACCCGGTCGGGTTTTTGGTAGACCCGATCGGGTAAAACGTTATTTTCAGTTTTTTAGTGTTTACCCGGCTGATTTCTTGCTCGGGCATGATTTTTAAGCCTATTACCCGACCGGGTATCAGGTTTACCTGAACGGGTTTTTCCCCAGTCCTCATGAAAACTTTTTTTTTTGAAAGTTAAATATGCACTCTCTCACAACACTCAAACATAATGTAAGAAATGAGAAAATAATTACGTACCTTGCATGGGTTGCCTCCCAAGAAGCGCCTTCTTAACGTCGTGGCTCGACGCTATCATTATGTTCAGTCATTCAAACTTGGATCATGAGAGTTTATCTTTTTCACGCTTTCACTCCTAGGACTTCCATAGGAGTGCTCAATTTCTCGACTCTTCACTTTGGAAATCTTTCCAGAATCAAATATCCAGATTTTCATTGATTCATGTGGTGGGAGGAAAGGGGAGAAATTATCGTTTAGTATGGTCAATGTAAAGTTTTTCGATCCCTCAATTTTGAAGAAGGTTTCAGAAATGTCATTGTCCTTTTCAAGTTTACGAGTTTCTCTTAAAGTTTCCAGAGATGATGGAGATACCACAAAGGATGACAAGGACAAAAATTTGAATTTGAAGCTCATCTTATCCTCTTCTTTGATCCGTTGGAGCTCCGTGTCTTTTTCTTCCTCTACTTTTTCTGGATTCTGGATCTCCTTTTGCATTTCCTTTTCATTTGTCAATGTGATTGCAAAAGTTTGCTGTATAGGATCACATTCTATTTGAGAAGCAAGTTTTTCCGAATCCCTTGCTTCAAGCCTACTCACGGCTCCGGCTATTTGACTCACTTGAGTTTCCAAGTTTAAAATACTAGACTTGGTCTCATTTTGGAATTGAACCATGTTTTGTTGCATGGTGGTCACACTATTAGTAACAGCCCGAACACTGTCCTCCGTGGACATATTAGAGTTGGAGAATGGATCATACCTCATGTGAGGTACATAATCAATTTGTGCAAGGTATTCTTCTTGGAGCTTTGGGCAGAAATCCGTAAGATGCCTGTTAGACATGCAAATGTTGCATGTCTTGGCATCTTGAGCTTTTGAGCTTAAGCTAAATTCCTTTATTAGAGAAGTCAAGAAGGAAATTTGACTCTCTAAGGATGAAGTGTTGGTATCCATATACTCATAACTCATGTAAGCTCAGAAAATAGAAGATTAAGTTATATATATATATATATATATATATATATATATATATATATATATATATATATATATATATATATATATTTGTTTTTTATTTTTATGAGATAAAATAAAAAGAAAAATAATTGCCTTTCCCGGCAACGGCGCCAAAATTGACGGGCACTTTGTCACGCTGCGTCAAAATAAATTCAATACTAGCACTAATATGTAGTATAGGTGAAGTAGAGTTCATATCCACAGGGAAAGGAATAATTCTCTTTTTATGAAACTAGTAAATAAAAGGGGGGTTTTGGGATTGAATGATTTGATTTAAAAAACTAAGATGAACAACCTATATGTGTTTTAATTCAAAGATAAAAGAACTTGGCATTGTTACTTTCCACTTGTTGATATATTTTAGTCGATCATTGTTATATCTATAACTTATTCCCTCTCGAATACTCAATCGAGGAGTATATCCAATTCATCGAGGGTAGTTATTCATAAAGGGGGGTTTGTATGTTTTTGAATAGGAATATAAACGTCCTATTAAGGGAACAAAACATAATGACTCCTATTTAAGAATTTATATCTACTCTTACTCCTTTTTTAGGCAATTACCCTTATCAATTTTGGTTAAATCCGATTATTATTGTCAGGTATAGTGGTATACTTGAAATATTTAAGAATTTATATCTACTCTTACTCCTTTTTTAGGCAATTTCCGTTATCAATTTTGGTTAAATCCGATTATTATATTGTCAGGTATAGTGGTATACTTGAAATATTTCCTGATTAATCCTTCCATCGTGTCAAATGATACTAAAAATAAAGAAATCAGTCAAAAAAATTACCACATTAAGAAATGAACAAAAACTCCTATGTAAATACTAACAGCAATTTTTTCACAAGAAAAAACTGAATCGCACAATTCGTGCGAATTATTAGGCACAATTCATTCCTGGTGAACTGTCCTAGCTAGTTTTTTTCTCAAGAACAAGAAAAACGTCTCTATAGTCAATCGAAGTCACTATCCATGAATGAGGCACACCATAGTCTAATATATGATCCGACACAGCGGATTGAAGCTTCTCGGCAGTATTTTCTTCGTATACACACAAAAACCAAACGGACTCTAGCGAGGAGTCCCTGACGAGCGTCGAATTGGGCCGGCCCGACTCCGGAACTTTCCAGGGATGACCGGGTCATTCACGCATGGGTGGAAAGCCGCTGTTTTGCCGTTCTTCATACTCCTACATTCCTTGCAGCTACTTTTCTCCTTTTTCGTCATCGTCGAATAGCTGTCTTGAATGCTGGGAAAAGCATCGGGATCCAGTCCAGAATTAGGGTTCGGGTTCACGACGCCAATCGGATCCGGGTTCGACCTTGCCATTGCCATTGCGTAATTCTCCCTCTGAATCTTCAAGCTGTGCAACCTATGATTCAGTCCGGCTAGCTCCGCCTGCGAAATCTGGTCGTGGTACGCCGACTCGTACTCGGGGAATCCCGGATCCATAGCGACGCTCAATTCGGGCTGGTTCCGACGCAGCAAAATCAAATTCTCCGGCTGAGGCGGTCGTGCTAACTCGATTTCCGCCAAGTAGTCTCTATAATCCGCCATCCAGTTCATCTTGGCTTTCCGGTTCCGCGCCTTCCGCGACCTCTTCAGCACCGCCAGAAAGAAGCAGTCCTTCTCGCGAGCAATAAAGGCGAAATTGACCTTCGCAGTTATGGGAATCCTCTTGCGGTCTGCCGTGCTATCGCAAAGATAAATCGATATCTGGTTGGGAGAAATCCCAATCCGTTTGCTGAGAATAAACTGGAAGGCCTTGAAATCCATCATCGGATTGATGCGGACGGTGCCGATGTTGATCTCCTGCTCGCCGTCAAAGAAGAGCACCGGGACGCCCGGTCCACCGACATTCTCAACCATCTTTGGGGTCTGCTCATACAAATTGAAAAGTAATGATCGTAGAGACGTGAGGGGTTTATATTTGGAGAAGACGGGCAAGTTAAGGCTGCATGTAGGGTATTATAAGGCGGTGGGGGTACTTTGGGAAATTGCTTTAGTCACGCGATCGGCGTAGCGGATGACAAGTTGTTTCTGGGCTATGGTGGGGCCAATGAATTACTTGGGGATCAAGTGTCATTGTGGATACAGCCAACTCTAAAATTATTATATGCCCGTTAATACTTTTTCTATTTGAATGTTAGACCCAAATTTTGGAAAAATTACACTTGCGTGTGTACATAATTAGTTCGTTAAAAAAAAGAGATTTCCCTAATTGAGACTAAAATAGAGTAAAATTGCACAAACAGGATTGTCATGTTTTATGGACCAAAATAAGACGAAAATTGTACTGATAGACCAAATTACCCTTAATGAAGCAAGGTCCATGATCGCTGCACCTCCACCGACGATTTGCAGCAATGCCTCCAGACTTCCTACACAATAATACCCTCCGCGCCATTCATCGCCACCAACACCATCGCCGCCACTTACCGGCGAGGACGCTACTGCTTCCACCGGCGAGACCGTCGATGTTATTCTCTTCCTCCGATGAGAATAGTGCTATGGCGTCATCCGTCACTGTTAAGTTCTCCCCTGGATGTGTCGACATCTTTCCTGTTGCGGCTACCTCCTCTGGAGAGCAAGTTATCAATTTCAGGTGAAATTGCCATCATCATAACATCAAAGACAAAAATATGTCATTTTTAGATGCAGAAACATGTCATTTTGAGATTACAACATGACATTTTCAAAGACAAAAACATGTCATTTTTAGATGAAAAAACATGTCATTTTGAGATTACAACATGACATTTTCAGATAAAAAATCATGACATTCTCATGTAATAAAAATGTCATCATTTCTCAAAAATGTCATGACATTGCATGGCCTGTATCCCTGCGGCAGTGGAGCGTCCATGATTTGACGAGTGATCGGTTCAGGAATCCTTACTTCATGATTGGGGTTAATCCTGTCGTCCACCTCCCTCCTGAGCTCTTCCAACCTCCTCCTGAGGTCGTCATTGCCAAGACCAGCTCGAGCTCGAGGTGGGGTTCAGTGATCTCTGTGGGCCTGCCGGTTGGCATTGATCTCGTCCCAGAGATCTCCCACGCGCGTGTTACGGTGGTGGGATGAAACGGCCGCGGATGATGTCTCCTCACTCTGTTCAGCCTTGGATGAGATTCTGTCATGCACATAGATCCTTTGCCCGCCAATCCAATCCATTACCGAGGTTCTCGGGGTCGATCTGGAATGATGGGACCGCTAAGACCGGGCCGGCGGAGAGTTTCTCTGCTGCGGTTCACGTCTCTCTTCCTCCCGCTGAGGCATAGATGGAGCCCGGCGAGAGGAAGGTGGTCTTGCGTTAGCATCAGGGATAATACCTTGAAAGGCGGTGGTCAGGGTCTCCACGGCCCTCTGGAATGTAGCCAAACTCGCCAAGGCTTGGGCCGGATCGACGTTGGGGATGACTGCTGAGGTTCCCGGTGTCCGGCGTCTGGAACTGTGGTGGTCGCACCGCCGTGCGCCTAGAACTCCCAATGCCGTGGAGATGATTCCTCAAATTACCCTGAACCGATGTGTTGTCGTTACGCCTCCTGAAATCAATGCGTCGTGACCTAGAACTACGCCTTGATTGAAACGATTGTCGCCTTGATTGCTACCCATGCGGTTGTGACTAGTCGATCCAACCATCGTCTTCGCAGATCGTTCTCTCAACGAGAGCACCAAATGATGGAGTTTAATCCAACTACGAGAGTTATATCTATGAGAGCAGATGAAAATATGGCAGTGTAAGGCAGTGTTTCTATTATCAGGAGTTCCATCCCTTCATAGGAGAATTACATGAAGTATTTATAGACTACAGGAACTACTATTCTAGGAGGAAACTGCTACAATAAATGCTATTAATTACATATTAGTTCGAATAGAACTCTTGTAAAGTCTTGGCCGTTTGTGCAATGATTGTTCCTTTAAGTCCACGTTCTTCCATTATTACTGCCTACTGCCAGATAGCTATGCACGAATGATAGTCTGCCACGTAAGCCCCAGGAATATTCCGATCTCACTAGGACTCCGCCCAGGCTCGAGGTCTGTTGTCCAGCCCCACCTGGTTGTGGGTTTCTTGTCGTGAGTCTGATTCTTAATTAGGCCTAGCGGTTATCTATCATTAATCCCGTTTATGGGCTGATCCCGTTAAGGGCTTGATCCCGTTGAGGGCTTGATCCCGTTAAGGGTTTGATCCCATTGAGGGCTTGATCCCGTTATGGGATGGATCTATAATTCCATAATTAGGCCATGGTCAGAGTCCATGGTATCATTAGTGGGCAAATTTTTCAATTAAACCCTTGGCAAGTTGATGTTTCTAATAAGGAAGTGTTGGGAATATTTTATGGTGTCCAATCTAATTAAATATCTTTGTATTTATGTAGTTCTTAATTAAATGTGTAATATGGGCCACAAATGTATACCAGCCCATTAGCTTCTTTGTAACCCATAAGTTAGCCATCCTCTCCTATAAAAGGAAGCTAACTTATGGAAAACCTAAGGCTTTTGAGTATAGAGGCGAGATAGAGAGATTAGGTTTTACGCTCTCTCTCTCTCTCTCTCTCTCTCTCTCTCTCTCTCTCTCTCTCTCTCTCTCTCTCTCTCTCTCTCTCTCGAGGGAGAGCAGCGACCACGGTATACCAGATTCATCGATTATTTCGATATCCTTCTATCTGTTTCTTTTTCACTTCATATGATTGTTTGATTGTTAGAAACTGGGACTATCATGTGGTATCGGAGCCAAGTCGTGAAAAAGGTTGAATCATCTGCGATATTTCAGATCTAACGAAGAACTGCTCTGTTTTTCTTCTTTTTTTGTTTGAGATTTAGCTCCTATAATCTTGTTTGTGAACGATAGTCTGTAAATGTTATACTGTTGGAATCACCTTTCCTCAAGGATTCAACAGTATATCTTATCTTTCGATTTCGATAATTTTTTATTTTCGAAGATCTCTATATTGAAATATCGAAATCTCAGGTTCTTGAGGTTACAGGAGGTTTTTTGACTTGAATTTGATACAGGAAGAATCTCGAGATCAAGGACTTCTCAGAACAGGGCTTAAAAATGAAAATCTCAAATTTTCAAATTTTGAAGATCTTTACATTAGGATCTCGAGATTCTTGTTTATCAATATCAGGAAAGATTTCGATGTTTTGTAGATTTCGAGATATTAGGAATTCCTTGATGTTTTGAATATTTCAAAGTTTGGAGTTTCTTGAATCTCAAAATTATAGGATTTTTGGATGATTCTCTGCTTTTCAAAGTCTTAAACAGGTTTTCGATGTTCTGATGTTTTTCAAAGGTAAAGTTTTCGATATTCTGAGGTTTTTGAATTTCCAAAGTTTTCGATGTTCCAAACAACTTGAAATTCTGAAGATTTCGAAGTCTCGAGGTTTTATTTGCAGGTGGATTTCGTCATTATTCTTCGAGGCAAACTCAAGATTAAGATCTCGAAATTTAAACCTCGAGATTCTAATCTTGAAGTTTAAACCTCGAGATTGTAATCTCGAAGTTTAAACCTCGAGATTAGAATCTCGATGTTTAAACCTCGAGATTGTAATCTCGATGTTTAAACCTCGAGATTGTAATCTCGAAGTTTAAACCTCGAGGTTGTAATCTCGAAGTTTAAACCTCCAGATTGTAATCTCGATGTTTAAACCTCGAGATTTTAATCTTGAAGTTTAATCTCGAGATGTAAACTCAAGATTAAGATCTCAAAATTTAAACCTCGAGATTCTAATCTCGAGATTCTAATCTTGAAGTTTAAACCTCGAGATTGTAATCTTGAAGTTTAAACCTCGAGATTGTAATCTCGATGTTTAAACCTCGAGATTGTAATCTCGAAGTTTAAACCTCGAGATTGTAATCTCGATGTTTAAACCTCGAGATTGTAATCTCGAAGTTTAAACCTCGAGATTGTAATCTCGAAGTTTAAACCTCGAAATTGTAATCTCGATGTCTAAACCTCGAGATTGTAATGTCGATGTTTAAACCTCGAGATTTTAATCTCGAAGTTTAAACCTCGAGATTAGGATTTCGAGGTTTTGCCTTAGAATTTTGTTTAATTTCACCTGTTCTCGATATCAAACATTGAGAATCTCAACTTCGAAGAATTTTCTCAAAATTCTCAAATTTCGAAGTTTTTAGCGTCTTCTCACTATTTTGGCCATAACTTTTGACTCGGTGATCCGATTTAGGCGAATCATACCCCCAACCACGTGCCCTCACTCGCAGTTCTTGAGGGAGATATCATTCGCTTTCCGAGAAACATTGTCAATCACCAATGTCAAGGTCAAAACTGAAGCAAATCCGCTCAATCCTTCTACAGCCAAACCAAAGGTCAAATATGGTCTAAACTACATTGCAGAGGTCCGAAAATCGTAGATAATTCAATCAACTACGCGTCAACGATCATCTTACAACAATCAAAAATCAACTACTGAAGCCTCCCCTAACTCATCAACATTGTGTGATCATCAATATGCTGAAATTCTAATGATGAGCTCAGGGAAACCGTCATGTGTGGTACTTGTTCAGATTGCTCCACACACATGGCGAGTATGAGAAGCTGTGAGCAATCAATCCTTGCACATTCTGAGGGGGAGTTTCAGTTTTCTCCTCCTGGCGCCATACACCGACAAAACAAGGAATCTCTCAAAGGATGCAACATGTTAGGGGGAGTTTTCAATGTTCTCCTCCCCAGTGCCTAACAATGACAAAGCATATCGAGTGCTCCAGTTGAGAGGGAGTACAGAGAGAAAATCAAGAAACAAAAAGTAATGAGATAACATGTTGACGAGCACTTTGTCACGGTGTGTCAAAATAAATTCAATACTAAACACCTATACGTAGTATAGCGTAGTAGAGTTCGTATCCACGGGGAAAGGAATAATTCTCTTTTTATGAAACTTAGTAAATAAAAGGGGGGATTTGGTTTTGAGTGATTTAATTCAATTAAGAAACTAAGATGAACAACCTATATGTGTTTAATTCAAGAATAAAAGGGACTTGGCTTTGCTACTTTCCACTTGTTGATATATTTTAGTCGATCCTTATTATCTATAACTTATCCCCTCTCGAATACTCAATCGAGGAGTATCTCCAATTCATCGAGGGTAGTTATTAACAACGACCGTTCATTAATAACCCTTACTATTAATCAAATATAGAACAACGCCGAATACCGATATAATAGTAGCATTCAATCTTTTTAACTCCTTGATGAAATCAATTGAGATTGATAACCTTAACACAACGGTTTCGGTTTAACCAACAAAATTAATCCCTCTTAAGTCTATTAACCACGACCGTGCATTAATAAACCGAAGTTACTTACTTGTGAAACCACCAACGATTAACCATCGGTTCGTTGATCGTTTCTAGTAGTAATTAATGTCGGAACGTTAACTAATCGTCACTTAGCAACCCTCCAACATTAATATAGAATGAGATTAAGGGAAGAATTAATAATCAAGAGAAGAAGTTAAGAAAATAACTCACAACTTTAATAATCAACAAGCTTCAAGAGCAAAACCAAGAATGGAAGTTTAGCTCCTCATTTGGAGGCTAAACATAGCTAGAAAAATATAAAGAAATGCTATTCTAAACTGAGCTAAAGAGAATGGAAGAAGGGATGATGAAATGTGAAGGAAAATGGGGCTATTTATAGGTGTTTTCAACACCTAATGCCGGATACCCGACCGGGTATTTTGACATACCCGACCGGGTATTTACCTAATCAAATATTTTCCCATGTTTTTGTGTCTTCTGCACGTCCTTTGGTCCGAAATCACAGAATACCCGACCGGGTATATGGAATACCCGACCGGGTATATGGAATACCCGACCGGGGTATTTGCTAGTTTGCAGCAGTTTCCTTTGTCACTTCATACCCGGCCGGGTAAAATCCATACCCGACCGGGTTTTTGCACAAAACTCAGGTTTCTTCATCCTTTTTGCTTCCAAACCTATCCTAAACTTAAAACCAAACTAACTACAACTTACAACAAACAATAAAATGCTAGAAATATGATTATAATCAAATGTAAACTAACAACTATAAATTTGCACAATACTAGTAAATAGATATTACAAATGATAATAAAAATGTACACTTAGGCACTAACAACTAGTGCCTATCAAACACCCCCGCACTTGAACTTTTACTCGTCTCGAGTAAAACAAATCTTGTCCATGAAGTTTCCAAACCAACAATTGTAGCAATTACAACCATTCACAAGTGTTTTGAAAATCAACATAAATGAATGTTTCAATGATCAAAACACATGAATAAAAGGTCTTCAGCATCATTGGGTTCCTCTTCTTTTGCTCCTTATGTGTACCCTTAGGATCCTGCAAATATAAAAGAAATACTTTCTCTCATTCTCTCATTTTGCCTAGGTGCCCTTTCGGGTTTTCATCCCAGCTTCCCACATTTTCCTTTTTAATTCTCCCCAACTCACTCTTCTTTTTTTTGCTTTTATTTTGCTTAAGTTGCCCTTTTTTTTGGGGGGTGTGGGGGGGGGGGGGGGGGGGGGGGGGGGGGGGGGGGGGGGGGGGGGGGGGTGGGGGGGGGGGTGGGGGGGGGGGGGTTGTTTCAACCTAACAAGCTTTCTTCTATATATATATATATATATATATTGTTTTTTTTATTTTTAGCAAGAATAAAGAGTATGAAATGGGAGCATACCAGAATAGTTCTCCCCCCAGCTAGTTCATGGCACTGCCCCTAGTGCCCACCCGCATCTCCTCCATCAAAGAATCCACCCTGACCATAGTAGCTGTCATGAAATCCGCCTGTATATGGGTATTCATCATCGTTTGTGTCTGAGCTGCCGCCATATCCGCCATCACCACCTCCGAAATCCCTGTCAACACCATCACCGTCAGCTTGTCTACCTCCTCCGGAGCTAGATCCTCCGAAATTACCCCAATGTGAGGGGTCATACCATGTAGGATGTTGGACTGGAGTGGGCATGTGGGAAAAGTACCCTTGCTGGTCAAAATATGCATACATAGGCCCGAAGGCCCGTCTTTGATCGTCTTCCACCCTTTGGTACGCACTGTAGAGATCGTCAATGCGTGTGTTCATTGCCGTTTGGTTAAGATTGAGTTGTTGTATACCGGCCAGTATTTGTTGTTCAAAGGGGGTGTATTGAGGGGGTTGGGGATCGGGTTGTGGCTCTTCTTGTGGTTGTTCGGGACTGGGTGGTGGCTCAAGTTGAGGGATGTCATAAAGATAGTGGTCAGGAGTAGTTCTGGGTAGGCAAAGGTGTCTCCTATCCCCGAGTTGATGGTTAAAGATGTTTGGAAGTTCATCGGAGGGGATTGTAAAAAGTTGTGTGGGTGAGGGGTTTATGGTCCAATGGTAAAATGCTGTGGTCCCAATGGTGTGGGAGTGACTCAAGTCATGTGCAGTGAGTAGAAACTTAATATTAAGGAAATTCCAATCTTGAACTTGTCTATTTGCACAATAGCCAAATTTGGTACATATATGATGTATGTACCCTCCTATGAAAATTTCACCCATAGCTTCACATTCCTTTTTTAGATGGTCCCACAAACATGAAGCAAGATCTAATCTAGGAGCTTCTCCCAAAGACATCATACCCAAACCATTTTAGTGCGATTTGAAGGGCAGGGTGTTGAACATGTGTAATATGCATATGTGAAGATTTAAACACCCTAACCCTTGTCATTCTTCGCCACAAATCATGCACAATGGTTTTTATCAACTCTTACCTTTCTTTCCTCCACACCTAAAACCGGTAGACCAAATAGCTCGGCAAACTCACGTTTCGTTAAAGTTCTTGGTATGTTGTTATACCGAAACGTGAGTTTGCTCTCATAGGTGTCCTCTATATCCTCAGTAAATTCAACCGATGCTAGGAACTCATACATAATTCTTTTGTAGATATTATAGGACATATGGAACAATGTAGTAAGTCCTATGTTGTTGCACAATTCTAGCATCATATCATACAACATCAATGCTCGCAATGTTTCATGACAAAGAAATCGTGTGGAATGTACCTCTCGGTTGAGTTGGGTGAGGAATTTCTTGTGATGAGCCCTAGACGTGAATTCGATGCTTTCATACCCCGGAACTTGTGGAATTGGAGCACTTGAGTTGGAGGAAGATGCTCTAGTCCTTTTTGGTGTCATAGTTAACTTTTTCTTGGACTTGGGGGTTGGAATTTCGGACTTGGGATTTGGTGGAGTGAAAATTTTGGACTTTTTGAGAATTAGGTGTTTTTGAGGGTTTTTTTTGTTTGGGAGAGAAGAAGAAGATGGAGGTTGGGGGAGGATTTGGGGTAGAAATCCCGTAAAAAAGCTTCTTTCGCACAAATACCCGGCCGGGTATTTCGTGATACCCGAATGGGTATTCCATTTCCCCGTAGGCAGAAACCTTTTTGGCTAAATACCCGGTCGGGTTTTCGTAATACCCGGTCGGGTATTAGGCTATTTTTTTGCCTTTTCCTTTATGTATGCCCGGTCGGTTTTCTTGTAATACACGAATGGGTATTTGCTTTTCCGGTAGGCAGAATGTTTTTTTTAGCTGAATACCCGGTCGGGCTTTTGTAATACCCGGTCGGGTATTAGGCTATTTTACACCTTTTTTATTTTTTTGATGCCCGGTTGGTTTTTTTGGTTGATACCCGAATGGGTACGCTTGACAGTAGCTCCCAGGGGCGAAAAAAATGCCAAAACCCGGTCGGGTTTTCTACATACCCGGTCGGGTTTTTCGTAATTTTTTTGAGAAGTGGCAAAGAGTTGGTTTCAAAGATGACTATAAGTTTCTGAATTTCCACCTTGAGAAGTGGCAAAGAGTTGGATGACTTCCAAGTACCTTTCTTTTCCTGTCTCCAGGTCCTGAATTTCCACCGCCCCGTGTGGATATGTTTTGACCACTTTGTATGGTCCGGTCCAACGGGATCTCAGCTTTCCCGGAAATAGACGAAGGCGTGATTGGAATAGGAGGACTTTTTCGTCAAGTTTAAAGTCTTTTCGTATGATCATTTTATCATGCCACTCCTTCGTCTTTCTTTTGTATATTTCTGCATTGTCATAAGAATCCAGGCGAAGTTCTTCCAATTCTTGTAATTGGAGCTTCCTATGTACACCGGCCTCGTCAAGATTGAGGTTGAATTCTTTAACCACCCAATAGGACTTGTGTTCGAGCTCTACAGGGAGGTGACATGCTTTCCCAAACACAAGTCTATAAGGAGACATACCGATTGGGGTTTTGTAAGCAGTTCGGTATGCCCATAGCGCATCATCGATGCGTATACTCCAATCCTTCCGGTTCGGGTTCACTGTTTTCTGGAGTATAGATTTCAACTCCCTGTTTGAGGTTTCCGCTTGGCCATTGGTTTGAGGGTGGTAGGTTGTAGAAATTTTGTGAGTCACACCATATTGTTTTAGTAGGGATCCCACAATTTTATTACAAAAATGTGTGCCTCGATCGCTAATTAAAATTCGAGGGACCCCGAACCTTGAAAATATGTGTGATTTGAGAAAACTAGCCACCACCTTGGCATCATCAGTTTTTGTTGCTTTGGCCTCCACCCATTTGGAGACGTAGTCTACTGCAAGAAGGATGTATATGTTACCTTGGGAATTTGGGAATGGTCCCATGAAGTCGATACCCCATGCATCGAAAATCTCACAGAAAAGCATGGGGTTTTGTGGCATCTCGTTCCTCCTGGAAATGTTGCCCGCTCTTTGGCAATTGTCACAAGATTGACAAAAGCCGTGTGCATCCCGAAATAGACTCGGCCACCAAAAACCGCTTTCAAGTATCTTCATTGTTGTTCGTCTCGGGCCGACATGTCCTCCACAAGCATAAGAGTGACAAAACTCTATGATGTGGGCTATCTCATATTCAGGGATGCATCTTCGGATTATTTGATCCTTACAATGCTTCCACAAATATGAGTTATCCCACACATAGAGTCTTGAATCCATTCTTAATTTTTCTTTTTGAGATTTTGAGAGTTGTGGAGGAAATTTGCCGGAAACGAGGAAGTTCACGATATTTGCGTACCATGGTTGTGTGACTTTGATGGAGAAGAGAGTTTCGTCCGGGAATTCTCCTTTGATGAGATTTGTGTGGAGGTCTTCGATGTCTTTGTGAGGGATGAGGCGGCTTAAATGATCGGCCACCAAATTCTCCGCTCCTTTCTTGTCTTTGATTTCCACATCAAACTCACTCAATAGAAGGACCCATCGAATGAGTCTTGGTTTGGCTTCTTTCTTTGTCATAAGGAATCGAAGAGCGGCATGGTCGGTGTAGACAATAACTTTCGTTCCAAGAAGGTAGGAACGAAACTTTTCCAAAGCAAAAACCACCGCTAGCATTTCCTTCTCGGTGGTGGAATAGTTCTTTTTGGGCTTCGTTGAGGGTTGATGAGGCGTAGTAGATGACATGGGAGGCTCTTCCAACTTTCTGGCCCAAAACAGCCCCCACCGCATAGTCACTTGCGTCGCACATGATCTCAAAAGGAAGAGACCAGTCGGGAGCCTGTATGATCGGGGCAGTCACCAATCTTGCTTTCAAAGTGTCAAAAGCCTCTTTGCATTCATCGTTTAGATTAAATTCCACCTCCTTTTGTAAAAGTTTGCAAAGAGGAGATGAGATTTTTGAGAAATCCTTGATACATCTCCTATAGAAACCGGCGTGACCGAGGAACGAGCGGATGTCCCGTACATTTGTGGGGTACGGGAGCGTTTGAATCACATCAATCTTTGCTTTGTCCACCTCGATCCCCTTTGATGAGATCACATGCCCAAGAACAATCCCTTGTTCTACCATGAAGTGGCATTTTTCAGAGTTCAGCACAAGGTTGGATTCAATGCAACTCTTTAGCACAAGAGTGAGGTGATAGAGGCAAGAGTCAAAAGAGTCTCCAAGGATTGTGAAATCATCCATAAAGACCTCCATGAATACCTCCACAAATTCTGAAAAGATGCTCATCATGCACCTTTGAAAGGTGCCCGGTGCGTTGCATAATCCAAAGGGCATTCGTCGGTAGGCAAAAGTGCCAAATGAACATGTGAAGGTTGTTTTCTCTTGGTCCTCCAGGGCTATTGGTATTTGGAAATACCCGGAGTAACCATCGAGAAAACAATAGAACTTGTGCCCTGCTAACCTCTCTAGCATTTGATCAATAAAAGGTAATGGAAAGAAGTCTTTCCTAGTCACCGAATTGAGTCTTCGGTAGTCAATGCAAACTCGCCACCCATTTTGAATTCGGGTGGGCACCATCTCGCCATCTTTGTTTTCAATGACCGTTACTCCGGTC
The DNA here is from genome assembly GCA_945859875.1 of Cuscuta europaea. Taxonomy (NCBI): domain Eukaryota; kingdom Viridiplantae; phylum Streptophyta; class Magnoliopsida; order Solanales; family Convolvulaceae; genus Cuscuta; species Cuscuta europaea. Next base: position 4,329,832 of record CAMAPE010000074.1, on the reverse strand, counting down.
TTCTTTGGCACCACTTGAGTAGGACTCACCCACTTGCTATCGGAAATGGGAAAGATGATTCCCATTTGAAGCAATTTGATCACCTCCTTTTTCACCACCTCCATCATGGATGGGTTCAATCTTCGTTGCAGTTGTCTCACCGCTTTGGCCTCGTCTTCGAGCAAGATCCTGTGCATGCACGTGGATGGACTAATGCCTTTGATGTCGGCAATAGACCATCCAATGGCCAATTTATATTCTTTCAAGACCGCGATGAATCTTTCTTCTTGTTCTTGGTAGCGGCTTCTCGCTTGGAATGGTTAGTGGGAGGGCTTTAGAGCCCGGTGGCAAAAGTGGGAGTTGATTTAACTCCGCCACCATAATCTTCATGTTATTCGACATAGAGTATTCCAATGTAAAATCCTCTATGTCGTTTTCTATTGCGGTTAGTGCTTCATCCTTGCCCTCAATTTCAAATACATCTTGGACCCAAGTGTCGCAAGTGTCAATCGCAAATAGAGAGTGATTGTCAGAGGGGTATTTCATGGAGTCGTAGATATTAAATTCGACTTTTTCACCATCGAACTCCATGGTTAACACTCCACTAAAAACGTCAATTTTTGCCTTAGCCGTTTTCAAAAAGGGTCGGCTTAGTAAAATTGGGACTGCATTTTTATCGTTCTCCATTTCAAGAACGTTTCTTTCAATTAACAAAAACAAAAAAAACAACTTATGCGTTCAAACAATTTTTTTTTCCAAACAACCAGGTGGGGGCTTCCCCCAAAAAAAATTATCAGCGGGAAAGATTAAATTATCTGCCATGACGAGAACATCCTCTACCACAACCTTTTGGGTAGGCATTGGATCTATCTGCAAGTTGGATAATGGCCCCCGTCTCATGTAAAGGTCCTAGTTCTAGGGACTTATATAGAGAATATGGGATGACATTGATTGATGCACCCAAATCTAACATAGCCCTAGAAGAACTAGAATTTCCAAGTTTACATGGTATAGTGAACATTCCCGGATCACTATACTTTTTAGGCAGTTTCTTTTGAAAAACGGCCGACACTCTTTCACTTACTTGGATTTTATGCTTGCCATTCAACTTGTGTTTCCTTTTAATTGTGCAAAGCTCTTTTAAAAACTTTGCAAACCTAGGAACACCTTTTATTAAATTGAGAAGAGGGATATTTACCTCACATTTGCTGAAGGTCTCATAGATGTCTTTGTCATTGTTGTATTTCCGGTTATCCTTGAGAGCCTCCGGAAAAGGTGGTACCGGCTCATATGAGTTGAGCGGTGGGAACTTTCTTTGAGGTGTGATTTCCTCCTCCTTTTCTTCTTCATTTTGAGGGTTTTTGCTTGGCATCAAGATCTCCTCCTCCTCTTCTCCCACATGGCTCTTTGCTTTCGCCTTAGCCATAATTAACTCTTTGCCACTTCTCAAAGTGACCGCATGAGCTTGTTGCCTCGGATTCGGCTCCGTTTGAGATGGGAGTTTTGCCAAATCCCTAGCTTCTAGCCTACTCACGGCGTTTGAGATTTGACTCATTTGGCTTTCCAAATTGTGGATGCTAGACTTTGTGGTTTCTTGAAATTGGGCCACACTTTGTTGCATCGTAGTCATATTCATGGCTAATGCTTGAATCATGTCTTCGGTGGACATGCTTGAGTTCGATGTTTGGCCTTGGTGTTTAAATTGTTGAGGAGGGGGAGGGTTTGTTTGTTGAGGGGGTTGAGAGTTTCCGTACCTTAGATTTGGATGATCCCTCCATCCTGGATTGTAGGTGTTGCCGTGAGGATCGTACCTCCTTTGGCCTTGGAACCCCAAACCATCGACTTGCTCGGAGTTCTCCTCTTGTAAAGTTGGGCAAGAATCTGTGGGATGCCCTTGTGTTGAACAGATGCCGCAGACCTTGACTTCTTGGGTTTTTGGATTCAAAAGGAAATCTTTAACCAAAGAAGTCAAGCCGGCTACTTGACTCTCCAACGAGTTGTTGGATTCCGCTGTCATAACTCTCTTTGTTGACCGCCGATCATAGTGTCTACAATTTTCGGCCAACTCCGAGATAAGATTCCTAGCTTGAGAAGGAGTTTTGTTGACTATTCCTCCTCCACATGCAGCATTGATCATCCGTCTATCATCATCGCAAAGACCATCATAAAAGTAAAGGATGAGGCTTGCTCCGAGTAGCCGTGATACGGACAGCTCGCACAGAGTTTCTTGAATCGTTCCCAGAATTCGTAGAACGATTCATCATCTTTTTGCTCCACATTGCTGATTTGTTTCTTTAAAGATGAGGAGATGGAGGCGGGATAATACCTTTCGAGGAAGCTCTTCTTCATGGCCGCCCAAGTGTCTATGCTTCCCGAGGGAAGATAGAATAGCCAATCTTTGGCGGTGTCTTTGAGGGAGAATGGGAAAGCCCTCAACTTAATTTGCTCCTCGATAACACCGTTCGGGCACATGCTTGTGCAAACGATGTGGAACTCCGAAAGATGTTTATTCGGATCCTCTCCTCTTAGCCCGTGGAAAGATGGAAGTAGATGTATGAGTCCGGATTTCATGTTTCAAGAGCCATTGATATTGACTCCTCGGACTCGCTAGATTGAGAACTAGCACTTGAGGATTCCCCCGAGTCGGTATTTGAGAATTTATTCTTTAACCGCTCGAGAACTTTTTCTATTTTGGGGTTTGTTTGGTAGGTGAGTTGGTTTATGGATCGGGTTTTTACCATATACTCAAACAAAGCTCAGCAAAAATAGAAAACTTTATATTATTATTTTTTTTTCTTGAAATAAAATAAAAAGAAAAATTAATTGCCTTTCCCCGGCAACGGCGCCAAATTTGACGAGCACTTTGTCACGGTGCGTCAAAATAAATTCAATACTAAACACCTATACGTAGTATAGCGTAGTAGAATTCGTATCCACAGGGAAAGGAATAATTCTCTTTTTATGAAACTTAGTAAATAAAAGAGGGGATTTGGTTTTGAGTGATTTAATTCAATTAAGAAACTAAGATGAACAACCTATATGTGTTTAATTCAAGAATAAAAGGGACTTGGCTTTGCTACTTTCCACTTGTTGATATATTTTAGTCGATCCTTGTTATATCTATAACTTATCCCCTCTCGAATACTCAATCGATGAGTATCTCCAATTCATCGAGGGTAGTTATTAACAACGACCGTTCATTAATAACCCTTACTATTAATCAAATATAGAACAACGCCGTATACCGATATAATAGTAGCATTCAATCTTTTTAACTCCTTGATGAAATCAATTGAGATTGATAACCTTAACACAACGGTTTCGGTTTAACCAACAAAATTAATCCCTCTTAAGTCTATTAACCACGACCGTGCATTAATAAACTGAAGTTACTTACTTGTGAAACCACCAACGATTAACCATCGGTTCGTTGATCGTTTCTAGTAGTAATTAATGTCGGAACGTTAACTAATCGTCACTTAGCAACCCTCCAACATTAATATAGAATGAGATTAAGGGAAGAATTAATAATCAAGAGAAGAAGTTAAGAAAATAACTCACAACTTTAATAATCAACAAGCTTCAAGAGCAAAACCAAGAATGGAAGTTTAGCTCCTCATTTGGAGGCTAAACATAGCTAGAAAAATATAAAGAAATGCTATTCTAAACTGAGCTAAAGAGAATGGAAGAAGGGATGATGAAATGTGAAGGAAAATGGGGCTATCTATAGGTGTTTTCAACACCTAATGCCGGATATCCGACCGGGTATTTTGACATACCCGACCGGGTATTTACCTAATCAAATATTTTCCCATGTTTTTGTGTCTTCTGCACGTCCTTTGGTCCGAAATCACAGAATACCCGACCGGGTATATGGAATACCCGACCGGGTATTTGCTAGTTTGCAGCAGTTTCCTTTGTCACTTCATACCCGGCCGGGTAAAATCCATACCCGACCGGGTTTTTGCACAAAACTCAGGTTTCTTCATCCTTTTTGCTTCCAAACCTATCCTAAACTTAAAACCAAACTAACTACAACTTACAACAAACAATAAAATGTTAGAAATATGATTATAATCAAATGTAAACTAACAACTATAAATTTGCACAATACTAGTAAATAGATATTACAAATGATAATAAAAATGTACACTTAGGCACTAACAACTAGTGCCTATCACATGTCCCAATGGCTTAGTAAACCCAACTAAGTCTACCCAAGGGACAAAGCCGAGAGTAAGTGAGTGAGCGAGTGAGTGAGTGAACATTATGAGCGTTAGGAAGCAGAAGGCTCAAATGAGCAAGAAAATAATAATCAATGATAAGTCTGCTACCTTAACTGCCTGCTATCAATTGAACATTTACTCCTAGCCACTCAAATACTCTGGACGATCCCCATAGGTTCAGGACTGATTTAATCAGATCCCGGGTAGAAGTCACTGCATCTTGTCCAACAGTGCATGCTTAACCCTACCCAAGACCACTAACTTGTCTCCCAATAGACAGGTGTTTAATCAAATTTCACGGGGAACCTCGTCTCTCATTAATATCTCCTTCCGAGGCAAATAATACTAACTATAGTGGCCTCAGCCCCATGCCACTAAACTTTCATTGATCACGTCGTGTCTAATTACCTCACTCCCAAATGTTTTGAATTTTCTAGGACACAAACGCACTTTTAGAGTCAGTTGTTGGTCTTCATGACCCGCGAGAACTTCCATAGGACTCATCTATTACAGATGTAGACCAATGATTGGAAGGAAGTCCTGCTGTTGCAACATAAGAATCACCAATATTTTCAGGTCATTGCTTTAGAGTTTATCTTTATAGTGATGATAACGAGTGTCTACATGACCTCAGGGGGCTACAAGTTTCTCAATGCTAATCTTTATGATCATGCAATAACAACCAGAGTGACATCTATTCAGATGTTTCACAATGACTGGTTGGAAGTCCTGTTAGAGCTTTAATGTTTCTATCATTTTATACAGGCCACACATCAGTGTTTACATTGATGTTGTGATAACGGAACACCTCAGTGTTTCCAGTTTTATCCCTTTAACTTTCTGTTTGTTTTTTATGTTTTATTTCCCAGTTCGAATAAAATAATAAAGGCATGACGCCCCGATTCATCAGATCGTCATGAGGGGGAGAGTGGTTCACATGCTGTTAACTCTCAACAAATCATTCTCGGACACTTCTCTCCTCCAATACTTTCTCTACTATCTCTATCAAAGGCTTCGAATCAAATGGACAGCTACGTTCACAAGTCAACCATCATTTTCCGATGTGCCACCGACTAGGTCTCCTCAAACGCATTCACTTCAAATAGTCAAAAAGACTACATTGTGGAGGAGACGGAGGTCAGATACTCATGTACTGAAGATGAATCCCGTGCGTGCCTGAAAATTATCAGAGCATTCATTCTAAAGGCGCCTTCAGACTTCATTCAAGCTGATCAAGAGCTACTTCTGGAAGGCAAGAATTACAAGCAAAAGATTCCTCAACTCTCGGCATCAAAGATCAAATTGAAAAGAAGACATCAAAGGGGAGATTGCAAGGATTTCTTCATAAAGCCTTCTCAAGAAGTCAAGTTCAAAGACAAAGGAAGCTGAATAACAATAAAGACAAAGATATTTGCACTGCAATGTTGATTCAACACGATTGAACACCAAGGGGGAGATTGTTGGGAATAATTTATGGTGACCAATCTAATTAATTAAATATCTTTTTATTTGTGTAGTTATTAATTAAATGTATAATATGGGCCACAAATGTATACCAGCCCATTAGCTTCTTTGTAACCCATAAGTTAGCCTTCCTCTCCTATAAAAGGAAGCTAACTTATGGAAAACTGAAGGCATGGTATACCAGATTCGTCGATTATTTCGATATTCTTCTATCTGCTTCTTCTTCACTTCATATGATTGTTAGAAATTGGGACTATCAGAAAGGTGTAATTAAGTGATACAAATAGAATTCACACATTGTTTTTTTTATTTTGTGCTATCAAAAAGGCCTTGTGATGCTTCTATGTGCTTTGACCTCACCTCTTTGCATTTGTGGAATGTGTTCATGAAAATGTTTTGGGGCATGAGAGACAGACTTATGTTGATCCCTTTGCTCAAAGGGATGTCTGAAACTCTTAAAAGGTACAATTTCCCCTTTTGTGCCAACATGTCATGTAAGTTTGTGGTTTACATCTTTAATTTGTTTTCTCTACTGTATAATAGCTGCTTTACAGTATGTCATACTCTTGACAAAGCTTTTTGAGAAGCTATAAAAACACATGCACCTCTGTTGATTACATCTATGTTTGTTCTCTTTCACTTCGAAATGAGAAAACGTAAATAGTTGGTCTTCGCTAGAGTACTTACTACTTTGAGAAAGTTTTAATGGGGTCGGTGACTCAAGGTGCTCATTCAAAATTAATCTTTTCAATGTCTACTGATTGTAGTTCTCGAAGTTCGTATATAGTAAGCTTTTTTCAATAAGAAAAAGTAATTGACGATTACATTTACTTAAGAGATGTTCACATAAATATGATTAAAGGAGAAGTGAAGGTACACATGTTACTACTTTTTCCTTTTTTTTCTTTTTTTTTTCTCTTTTTTCTAGAGTGGTACACATGTTACTGCTCTTGAAATAATTTTTAAAATAAGTGTATATGTCACATCGAATATGTCACATACTTCTAGTGATAGCCCGTGTCAACCCTCCAAAAGAGTTCACTAGGAGTAATATTTTAGTCATTAATCCATTTAAAAAACAAAAGTGGTATTTTAAGGTGTAGTAGAGTAGTATAAATTAAATTTTCATTTGTTCTTATTTTTAAAGTAAAAAGCCATCCTCTCATTAATTCAACAATCATTCGCCAAAAGGCTACAGTACAGCTCAGTGCTACATCAAAAATAACTCTACCGTCCTCGTGAGAAAGGCCTGCCCTTGCTATCGCGTGAGCAACTCCATTCGCAGGACGTTTACAAAAACTGACTGAATAATTAATTTTAGTGTGAAGCAACTATCTAACATCCTCCACAATATTATCAAAATAAGAAGCTCCCATATCTTCGCCTATTTTGGAATAAACAAGAAGAGCGTTTGTCTGAACTTCCGCTCTTGCCCATCCTTTCTCCTTAGACCACTTTATTGCCTCCCGCACGCCCAACTCTTCTGTCGTATCGACCGACCAGATTATGTCCACGTCTCGCTCCCACCATGAAAAAAGGTACCTTTGTCATCGCGAACAACCCATCCCCATGACCTCGTGCCTCTCCTATCATCCAAAGCTCCAACATTGATCTTAATTACTCCCATAGCCGGTTTGCTCCATCTTGGCCGAGCATCCCTAGCCTGAGGCAGCTGCCCATCAACTTCCTGAGCCGTCCTCCATCTATGCATTGTAGCAGCACCTGCAGCAATAACTTGATCAAAATTAGACTGATCTCCCCTCCAAACAACATCATTCCTTGCCTTCCAAATTCTCCAAAGCGTGGAGATCAAAACACAAAGCTTTTCCTCGGACAATCTATCAAAAACGAATTGTACCCACTCCGACATTGAAGTGTATTGCTGCTGAAAATTAAGCCCCAACTTAGCCCAGAGCTCAGTGATGATGCTGCAGTTGTTAGAAAAATGCAACGTGGACTCGGACTCACTATTGCATACCTGGCACTCGCTTGGAACATCCACCCTTCTTCGTCTTAAATTCTCTGTTGTAGGTAACACTTTGGTCATAACTTGCCAGAAAAAAAGCTTCATTTTAGGTTAGATAAAATAGCCCCACATTTTGGTCCATCCCAACCAATACCCTTCTCGACGATCTCCTTTCAACTTCATATATGCACTTTTTACGGAGTAAGTTCCTTTTGGTTCACCGAGCCAGTAGAACCCATTTGCACAATCCTGATGATTAATAGGTATACTACAAATAGCCGCCTTCTCCTCTACCGAAAAGAGTTGACTCAGTCTCTCCTAATTCCACCTGGATTTATCCTCCTTAATTAGTGCCGCCACATTCATATCATATACCCCCTTCGTCTTTGGGGAAGAAATTATGCCACCACCCGTTGAAGGCACCCAGTTATCATGCCAAACAGAGATATTCTGCCCATTGCCTACTTTCCTATGAGTACCTTCCCTTACCACCCCTTGAGCCTCCAAAATACTCCTCCATATAAAGGAAGGGTTATTTCCAAGCCTAACATTCAGAAACTATGAATTTGGAAAGTACTTAGCTTTGAAAATTCTACTTACTGTCGAGCTTCCCCAAAATGGCTATATTAAACTCCTGCAAAGATCTGTACCCTAAGCCCCCTTTTTGCTTTGGGATACCCAGCTTTTCCATCAAATCCCATGCGGCGTCCATTCTTTACCTTTTCACCAGTAGCCATTCATTGTTCTTTCTATTTCCGAACATAAATCCAAAGGTAACAAAAAAATATTCATAGCATAGGAAGGGATAGCTTGAATCACATTTGTTAGCATCACCTCTCTGCCCGCCTTTGAAGGAAATTTGTTATTCCAGCTTTGAATTTTTTCAGAACACGCTCCCTCAAAAAGGCCAAAATTTCCGACCTACGTCTGCTAATTAAAGTTGGCAGCCATAAGTATCGGATATCATCCCCCTCTCGAGCTACATCAAGCAAATTGCAAATATTAGCTTTAACTTGCTTAGGAACATTTCGGCAAAAAGAAACATCTGATGTTGTGAAATTAATTTTTTGTCCAGATTCAAGCGCATAGGTGCTAAGTAATTCTTTCATCTCACTGCATTCTTCCACATTTGCCCTGAAAAAGAGGAAGCTATCATCGGCAAGAAATAGGTGTGACACCCTCCGAGCACCCCTAGCAAACTATATTCCATGAATTTTACTCATACTCTCCTTTCACCGGAATAATAGACTTAGCTCTTCAGCCACGAGAATAAATAAATAAGGGGATAAGTGATCCCCCAAACGTAGCCCACGCTTAGGGGTAATCAGTCCCAACACACTATTATCAAAAGGAACTAAGTAGTTCACATTGGATACATACATTAGCTAAGAATTTCCATTTCACTCTATCGTAAGCCTTACTCATGTGAAGCTTGAGAGCCACAAACCCCTCCTTCCCTTTTGTCTTGCGCTTACTTAAGATAATAATGAGTCCCAAATGTAACCATAATAATATCAACAATAGATCGATCTGGTAGAAAAGCACTTTGATTGACCGAGACCAGAGAGTTTAGAATACCTTTTAAGCGGTTGGCCATCACTTTTGCAAAAATTTTATAAATTACCAAGCATAGAGCTATAGGTTCACCACTCTCCCAAGTTCACCGGTTTATCTTTGTTAGTGGCATTTACCTCCCTCGTTATCCTTTTAGTTTCAAAAATTCTCTTGCAAAATGCCCACTACATCAGCACCCACTGTATTCCAGTAGTGCTGAAAGAAACCCGGATTATGCCCATCAGGACCTGGCGCTTTCTCAGGATGCATAACAAAGGCTGCTTTCTTAACTTCTTGATCTGTTATCGGGCGAAATAAAATGTCATTGTAATTCTGAGGGACCGTCGCTAAGCCCTGTAGAACATCAACCTCCATACTTCCTCCTCCTGAAGAAAATAGCTCTGTAAAATAGTCAAAAATCATATTGCCCCGATGATTCTTCTCTGTTTGACATCCCCTTCTTTTAGCCAAAATTCCTTCGTGGGCCGTCTCCAAAAGGTATTTTTCTGATGAAGTAGCTCCATTAAAGTAGTTTTCACTCTATGGAATTCTGCCTGGCCTCCCCGCCCACCCGCGCTTTGCAAGTATGCCAATCTGTGCTTGCACGCATCCACTCTTGATTGGAATCCCATCGTATGTTTCCTACTCCATTTCTCAAGCTCGTGGCTGCACCCTTTTATCCTTTCCCACACCTCAATTTGCCTTTATTAATTTGGAAGCAAAGAGACAAATCTGCACTCTCACTTTCTTATTCTACATGAGTAGCATGCATGTGAATATATAGGAGCTTACAATGTAACGGCTATAAGATAGAGCTAGAACCAAGAATTCAGATGCAATGAATCTAATCTAATAATTGAATGTAAATACAAAATAATGAATAATGTTTAATTGAATGTAGCAGCTTACGTTTCTTACTCCATTTCTCAAGCTCGTGGCTGCACCCTTTTATCCTTTCCCACACCTCAATTTGACTTTCATTCCTCCAGGACCGTTGCACCACCTCCCTGCAAACTTCCTCTCTGAGCCAAAAGTTTTCAAACTTAAAAGTTTTCCTTCGAAATTGGCTGCCAGCTGCCTTTGGTCCAGGGGCGGCTTTGAGGGGCAGTTGGGCAGGCAACTGCCTTGGGCCTCAACTACCAAGGGGGCCTCCAAAAAATTCTACTCCGGTATTAGTTTTAGGTGTTATTCGCAGACCGTCAATACACCAAGCGACAACTGTAAGCAGAAATCAGATTTATAGTTTACTTTTGACTATCCGTTCTTCATCAAAGTTGTATCTAATGAAGTCTTCTATCCAACACAACTTGCAAAACTGGATTTGAATCATCCAATAAAAATATATGAATAAAATGATGGAAGGTCGCATTCTGAAATCTCAACAGAGATTGTCTGACTTCATCGTCTGTTTTCACCTTGCTTCTCTCAGATTCTCACAATGGTATCTTCATATGATTTGTAGCCCTTGAAGTTGGCTTTCATATGAAACTTGAATCATGTTTTTTGGATGTTCCTAAGAAAAGATATGCTTGAACGATTGACTGAACGTCATCCTGGCCGTTGTTTTCAAGCTCTATTCGTCTTCTTTTGATCCCGTAGCCAATTCTAGAGCTCTTTTGTCTTCAAAACTTTGTATTTAACACCTCACTGATCTCCAATGCTCCTAATCTACTCTAAAATGCTTCTCAACTCGTCCCTATTGCTTCTCAAACACCGGTGTCAGGCTCAAATTCCCTGATTTTGACTCCAAAAATACCAAAACTCGAACCAATGGCCGGTAAATATGACTTGAGCTTAAAATTGAGACTTATGACACCTTAAAGTTAGGAAAAAACTATCAAAATCTGATCTCAACACGCATCAACGTCCAACACAAACCGCTAATCGGCTACTGTATATATGCCTCACTGCCCGCCGTCGACATGGGTCCTTGGTTAGTGAATCAACTAAGACTCTTCAGCTCTTCTCTCTGAGTCTTGTTCTTGAAGTCTCTTAATACTTTTACAAGTACAAGTTTGCCTTGTGTTTTGAATAAGTTTGCATTTTAAAATTTATCCTTTTGAATATTACAAACATTATATCGTGGACTTTGAATATGCTTTTTTTCATAAGGCGGTTTTTATTCAATTTATCTGATTTTAAAAGTGATTTGTACATAGTAAATATTTTTCGTCTGGGGCCTCCAAAATGCTCAAGCCGCCTCTGCTTTGGTCGAACCAATAGCATGAGATGATCACTCGAGGGAGCTTCCAACGATGTAGCATATGCCCCATTAAACAAATCCAGCCACCCTTCGTTAACCAATAAGCGATCAAGTTTTTCTTCGAGCCACCAGTCCGTTCCCCGTCCTCGTTTCCAAGTACATTGGTACCCTTCAAACTGCAGATTGCGTAGACCACATCCCCAAATGGCATCACGAAAGCCTTGCATAAGCCAGTTAGGTTGTGGTAGCTGGCTTCTTCTTTCTCTGTCGAACATATCATTGAAGTCTCCTGCCACAAGCCAAGGCTTGTCAAACTGATGAGATAGACTAGGTAGCATACTCCACGATTCACGCCTTCTATTCTTTTACGGGCAACCATAGAAGCCGGTAAAACGCCATTCTGGCTCCCCTTCCTCTATGCACAGTAAACAATCAATACGAGCTCGCATACACCTGTAATTTCACATAATCACGCCAGAGAAGGCATAACCCTCCACGTGTGTTTGGGAGTTGGGTTTTGGGAGAGGGGAAGGTTAACGGGGTTTATGAACCTCATTTTCATGTTTGGCATGGTTTTGGAGGGATTTTGTATCTTTCAAAACACTCCAAATGCTTAATTTTTAAGTTCCTTCAATTTAGAAGGTTTTGGAGTATAATTAACAAGATGCTAATTTAAGCTAAATTAAAAATGAATATTAGCTTAATGATTTGAATTCGTCATATCTCAAAGTGATTTTAATTATAATTTCTTCAAAAACACTCTTCTTCCAATTTTATTACTCCCAAATACCAAGAAGGGCTTCCTCACCTTCCCCTCCCTTTCCCCTACAACAACATACCTGCAAAGACTTCCCTTCCCCTACCTTCCAAACTTGCAAACATACCGTAAGAGCCTAAGACCAACGCTTTCAACTAAGGTTGCACAAGAATAACCCGAACACACATAACCCGCCCGACCCGACATATTTAATCGGGTATTTGATTTAAAAATATATTCATGGGTTAAAGATGTACGAACCCGCACCTGATGGGTAGGGTTGCGGAATTGAAATCTCAAACCCGATAGTAACGAACCCGACCGAATGTTCATTTTGCTATCATTATTCTACAATGTTTTCTTGGATAATTTAAATTTAAGACAAATTTGATTGATGGAGTATATGGCCCAGAAACCCCCGGCCCATAGACTCCCACTACTATAGCGAAGGCCCAATAGGCCCGGGAAGCACAGCAGGCCCAAATCACAGTGCCCCAAGTGCCAAACAGCCCATGACGAACACTGGGGTGCCTTCGGCCCCCTGGCCGAAGGCTCATAAACGTACACTACAACTTCTTTAAAGCACTCAAAATGTCTGGGAGAAAGCGGCGAAAACAGTAGCCCTCAGTACCTAGAGCCCTCGGCACCTGGAGGCCCCCGGGATGAAGACCCTTCGGCCAATCATCTACGGCCGAAGGCATCACCTCGACAGAATCTCCCACCCACATGCGCCGGATCAACGTCCTGAGTACAAACGTCACATCCAACCACCGCATTTAATGCGGCCACATGCGAGTGCCAGTGCCACCCCGTTGAGGTGACCCCTCGACTACCAGAATGATGACATGTGTCCCTATCTGGCATTTATTGCTACTATAAATAGCACCCCTTTCTCCATTTGTAATCCAGGCTCAATACGCTCAACACTTTCTCAGCAATACATATTCTCTCTCTTACTTTTGCTCTGACTTCTCTCTAGTTACTCCTCGTAGTAACCCCTCGGATAGATACCCTCCCCGGGTACACTTATCCATCATTTGGTGCTCTCGTTGAGAGCTCAAACAATCAAGTAAGAAACCCTCCCCTTCAGCTAAAAACACCTACCAAAATGGGAAGAACCACCCGTGCTCAGTCCAAGAACCTTGAGGACAACAACCTGGCCCTCGGTGAAGTCAACGCCCCCGGAGCCTCTAACAAGGCTCCCGAGGGCGGGGTCATCACTGAGTTGGAACAGGCTGTTGTTGACCTGCGCCTTCAGCTCCAGCAAAACGCTCCTGATGCCCACCTTGGCATCGAAACTCGAAGGAGAGACCGGAGCGAGAATCAAGTGAGCCCTCCGGTTCTCACTATCGACGTACAGTCGGCATTCTCTGCCTTCATCCAGACACTCACTCAAAACCCAGGGGCTTTCGGCACTTTGGTGCCCCTTCAACCGCAAGTCGGGGAGAACACTGTTCTTCACCCACGGCCACCCCCCTTCGTGAACCCTACCCCTCGAGTGGGGAACGACGAAGGGGTCGTAGCTCAACACACCGCCTCCCAGGAGGTCCAATCCCGGGACCAACGCGGTGCAAACAAGGAAAGGCCTCGGGCCTCAGCCCTCGAGAGGCTCGGAGGAGCGCAAGACCGCCGGGGGATCCAAGACCGCCTCAGTGGAAAGGCATCCCAAAGACCCCAAGAGAGTGGGGGATCCGTCTCAAGGGCAGACGAGAGGCGTCCCCATCAGGACAAAGGCAAGGCACCACTTCATGCCGTTTACGCAAGGCATCAAATCAATCAGGCCCACTCGGCACGTGTTCGTTCGCAGGTGGCAGAGGCCCTCCCGAAGGATCCCAGGGACAAAATCATTGCGGCCCTCCAGCGCCGGCTTGATGAGATGGAGGCCCATCGGGCACATACCGCCGTCACCACCCCTCATGCAGATCCCAAATATGAGGCCATGTTGACGAAAATGGAGGAAATGCAAAAAAGAATAGCCGAAGGCTCCGGGGAACTCGTCATCCAACTCCGGACTAGGACGCCATTCACCCCAAGGGTATTGGCGGCCCGAATCCCGGAAAAATACCGGGGGCAACCCATCAGGCCCTACGAAGGGAAAACGGACCCTCAAGAGCATTACAGTCTATATCAGAACAACATGATGATGGTGGGGGCATCAGACGAATATTTGTGTCGTTGGTTCCTCTCCACCTTAGAGGGACCAGCGTACGAATGGTTCAACCGATTGCCCGAAGGCTGCATCGATTCGTGGAAAGAACTTTCCCAACGCTTCTTGACGCAATTTGCAGGGAGGCGCCGCTCAAGAAAACACTTCTCCCACTTGCTGACAGTGAGGCAAAGGAAAGAAGAGACCCTTTGGGACTTCTTGGAACGCTGGAGGACGGAGGCGGACAAAGTTGATGGCGCTGACGATGGGACCCTCCTGGCTCTCCTTCAGACAGTCCTTCACCCCGGGAACTTTTCAAGGAGCCTCATCATCGAACCTCCCCACGATTACATAAGGGCCCTGCAGCGGGGGGACCGGTACGCCGAGGCCGAGGAGGTGGAAAAGTGCCATCACAACCCCGATCAGTAACGCCCTCGGCCAGATGACAAGGGCAACCGGGGGCCGGGGACTCCCCATAATCAATGCAAGGTTGCGGCATCCCCCAGTGATCGCCCCCGACATGGCCAAGCCAAGCCCGGGGGAGGTTACAAGGGAAACTCGAAGGCTTGGGCCCAGCCCATTCTTTTGGAGCACCCTCGGACTCCCTTGACGCACCCCGTCAGTGTCATCCTAGACTTCGCCGAGGAGAAGGGCCTTGTGGAGCGCGACTCTCACGCACCCCTGGAGGTATACGCCATCAACCCCAATTATCCTTATTGCCGGTTCCACCGCAATCAAGGGCACAGCACCGACGACTGCCATCAGCTGAAGACGGCCATTGAAAGGTTGATACAGGCAGGCCACCTGTCCCAATTCATCAGAGGTCCTCCGCCTCAGGGGACCCCTCACTACCAGGGGGGCCCTAAGAAAGCAAACGCTTGGGTCAACCCAAACACCATCCCCCTCGGCGACCCGAAGGGTAAGAAAAGGGAGATTGGAAACCTCGATGAGGAGGAGGAGTACAGCCAGTACCAGGAGAAAAAATGCCACATCCATATGATCACTGGAGGCAACACAGAAAAGGACTCCAGCAGCCAGCGAAAGAAGTGGGCTCAATCGCTATACGTGGGAAAAGTCACTCATATGCCCCCGGTAAAGCGGCTGAGGGAGGAACCCATCACCTTCACCAACGCCGATCTCCCCCCGGCTTCCTCTCCGCACAGGGATGCCCTCGTCATCTGTACGGAAATCAACAACACCATCATCCACCGAACTTACATTGACACAGGCAACTCCGTCAATGTAATGTACCTCAGCACATTCAGAGAGCTGCATCTGGAGAGGGGGTCCCTTCGGCCCATCAAGACCCCTCTCGCCGGCTTCACCGGAGACACCATTGATTCCGAGGGGGTCATTACCCTCCTGGTACTATTCGGCGATGGGCTCCATAGAGCCAAGCTCGAAGTGGAGTTCGTTGTCATCAACATCGACTGCGCCCACAATATCATCCTCGACAGGCCAGCCCTCGAGGACCTCGAAGCCATCATCTCCATGAGGCATCTGTGCCTCAAGTTCCCCGCCGAAGGAGGCATCAGGTACTCAAGGGGGAATCAAAAACTTGCCCGCGCTTGCTACCTTCAAGTAACAAAGAAGGTTAGCAAGACCGAGTTCCGCGTTGACACCATCACCGGGACCGTGGAGGAAGAAGAAAGGAGGTCGAAGGCTGAACCCGCCGAGGAAGTAGAAGACTTTGTGCTCGATCCGCCCAAGACGGAGAGAGTCTTGAAGATTGGAGCCAAGCTCCCCGAAGACCTGAAGACCGGCATAACTGAAGCCCTCCGCCTCTGTTTTTGCATGGGGCCGGAGGACATGCCCGGAATCAGCCGAAGGGTCATCACCCACTGCCTCTCGGTGGACCCTTCGGTCAAACCTATACAACAGCGAACAAGACCCCTCTCGCCCGAGAGAAGGGATTTTGTGAAGAAGGAGGTCGACATGCTCCTCTCCATCAGGCACATCAAGGAGGTAAAATACCCCTCATGGCTGGCTAACGTAGTCCTCGCACAAAAGCCGGCCACCTTCCGCATGTGCGTGGACTACACTGATTTGAACAAGGCATGCCCCATGGACCCCTTCCCCTTGCCAAATATTCATCAACTGGTGGATGAGACCGCGGGGTGCGAGATCATGTCCTTCCTTGACGCCTTCCGAAGGCATTCATTTCACAAAGAAACGACGAAAGCATACATTCAAAGAAAAAAGCAAATTATATATAAAAGGCCCGAAGGCAGGCATTCATTCATCAGCAGGGAATAAAAAGTTGTTTGCAATCATGGCCGAAGCTGAAAGTTACAGGGATGTTTATACAAAAGATGTTCAAAATTATACGACCACAATGTCATCATCAACTTCAACAGCATCCCCCTCGGCAAGCTTAGAGGAAACATCCCCCCCCGGCCTCTTCATCGTCGTCCTGCACCTCGGCCATCAACACGGAGTCCTCAAAAACCGGCCTCTCTGCGTCCGGGGGCAGTGGAACACGAACGTCAAGTTGCAGGTGTGACACTTCAAAAATTTAAATAAAAAAAAATAAAAATAATTTTTAGTCAGATAAAATATTACGAAAATAACATTTTAATAATTATTTGAGTCAGACAAAAATTCAACAGTTGTAACATTCTAATCAGATAAAATGTCAAAATTTATGATATTTTAGTCAGATAAAAATGGTTCGATAATAGATGTAACGTATAAAATAATACGGAGGGACTGTACAATAATACATAGTATAATTTTCTAAACCTAAACTAAAATACCTACGTACGTATTATTACTACCTAATTATTCTCCTAATATACATCTACCTACGTAACTACGTAATAATAGTATATAGAATATATACTTCTACTATATATATATAACTATTTTAATTTGTGTATATAACTATACCTACGTATGCACTACTATTAAAAATATAAAATGCTCCCTATGAGATAACTACAAATGAAGTGTAATTCAAACTAAGTAATAAGGATGGGAATAGCATAAAAATCAAACTGCAAGAGTGTTTGGCTCCTTGTGTAACTGCAACAACAAACGCAGCATGAATCGGAACAAAGATTAAGCCACATTCAATGTTTAAGATAGAACGGGACTCCTGGGGTGTTTTCTCATAAAAACGGCAAACAAACCGCAGCTATAGAGATAAGTACGAAACAGATAAAATCAAGTTTTACACGAACTCTAACTCAACCTGGACCTGCGATCTACACCTATAAATAAAGCCCTTCCCCTGCGTTTAATCTCAAGCACAAACACGAGCAGCATACGTATAATATATATATATATATATATATATATATATATATATATATATATATATATATATATATACACATACGACGCATATATATAGGTGAAACTCCCACCCAGAGTTATACTATAAACCGAGCCCTGAAAACACTCTAGAAACCTTCCCCTTCGTGAGACAAATCCAACGGAGAAAGAATCGTGGAAAACGGACGTCGGAGTAGGGAGAAATAGCTCGCCGGAGTTTCGCCGGGGAAAACTTTCACGACGGAAAACGGAGAAGAAAGAGGAGCCGCCGTTGCTGCCAACCCACCACCAATCTTCGCCGTCCCAGAAGGAGCGCACCGCCGTTGTTCACCGCCAGTAGAGGTAAGCCCTCTGCCCCCCACCCCCCCACCCCCCTCCCCCCGAGTTGGCCGTTTTCCGGCGAAGCCACGCGAGGAAGATAACTCTTCCTGCTGCGTTTCAGAATTTTTGGGCTGGGCCGACTGGAAAGTTTTTCTTTTTTTGTGTTTTTTTTTAGTTTGGGCCAGTCCGGCCCATTTGCAATAAAAATTAAAAATAAAATCGTAAATGAAATAAATAAAATCTGGAAAAATATAAATTAAATACCTTGTATAAATATACGTATTCGGACCAACCAGAATCGAAAAATAATATTTTTAGCTATTTTTAATGGATTTAATTGTATTTGGGCCAATTGATACACATGTAGTAAATAATTAACTAAATGACGAAAATAATTATGAAATAAATATTGGAGTAAACTACGATAAATATATGACTAACTAGGATCTTATGGACCATTTATAATTAATAAAAATTAATATTTAGTATATTTAATTGTAATTGAACCGGTTAATAGATATATGAAATTAAAAGAATAATTATGGAAAATAATTATAAAATAGATATCTGGACAACCTAGGTCAAATATAGACCCAAAATATAGTTATGGACGGTTATTAATTTATAAAGTCAATTCTTAGGTTATTTAGTTTAATTGAGCCATATAAAACTAGTTAAGTAATTAAATAAATAAATATTAATATTAATGGTGAAATAAATAAATCACTGAGATTGAAAATAATATTCTGGACTAAAAATAATGTTTGGAATAAAATAAGGAAAATAAAATAAGGTTGGGTTAGCTGGCATAAATAATTGACTATATGTAGACTTAATAAATAACTTAATTATGTAATTAGTGGACCAATTCAATTAATAATTTTTATGATTGATTATTAGAGATTCGGACTTCATATAAATATTTAAAATATTTGAACTCTTAAATTAATGGGTTAATATAAATAAAGCAATTAAATAATAATTTATGAGTAGAGTAAATAAATGGTGATTATTGAATAAAAATTTGGATGTTGTAGTCGGATATTTTATTTAATATTAGAATTCAAATATTGTAATTAATGACTGAATTAATAAGGTGATTTGATTAATAAAAAGTGATTAATCAAATAAATTCGAATAACTAATAAATTAAGTTAATAAATTCGAATAAGGAAATAAAAGGGGAAAATTGAATAAAATAATTTATAAATAGAATAAGTGACTAATTATATCATCTTAATTAAAAAGGTGCTCATTTAGAGACTGGAATTGAAGAAGAGAAGTAGGAGCATTTGGATTTAAAGTAAGTTTCACGTCAACCGAAATTAGTTCTTTTTCTTCGTGATTTGTTTTAAATATTTTTGTGTGCATATTGAAGAATTGAATTTATGTGTGCTGAATTTGAGTGAAAAGTATTATACGAAAGGGTTGTATTTGAGATATTAGTTGATATATTGTTTTGTTGATATGAGTTATTGTATATGATTTTGGGAGATTTTGTAATAGTACGTAATTTGTTATCTTTGTGGGAGTTTGATAAAAAGGGAATTTTTGAAGTATAAACTTCGATTGATTTAGAGAAAAATAAATATTTTCATAAAGGGTGAGCATCACGAGAGAAATCCGTGGTGTTGGTTTTCCACGTCCCTTAAAATGTGGAGGATGGTTAGGTCTACTACTACTCAATTTTTGGTTTGTGTTGGTTTGAGGTGAATTGTCGGTCGGTAGAAAACATCCCGGATTTTGAGTAGTAGTGGTAGTAGTAGCTCCTAATCATTCAGGTTTTGAGGTGGGGTAGTTGGTAGAAAACATCCCGGCTACCCGGATCGACTTACTAACCCGGATGGCTTGGAATACCTTTAGGGGGTGTGCACACTTAAAGTAGTTGTTTCCGTTTCCAAGGAGCAGTTGTGGTATCGGCGATAGTTCCGGGGTGGCCGTACATAATGACGGACCACCAGGCTCAACCAAAGTGTTGAGCACCGCCCTTCTAAATTACTAGAAAGTTAGGTACAAAGTGATTTTGGGAGAAATTCAAAAGAGGAGAATTTTGGTGTTTCATGTATTTTGGAATTATTATGGTTTACGAGTAATTATGTGATTGAGATTTTATATAGATATCGTTTACTTATGATTTATGATTTATAAAGTGTTTTGAAAAAATATTTTATGAGGTTGTACGAATTTATATATAGTATTTATTATTATTTTAAAAGGTTAGGTGGAACTTACTTAGCATTATTGCTAATGTTTATTTTCTTTTATTTTTCTTGTGCTCGTATTTAACAGGAGGTGATCATGTTGATTTTGATGCTGCAATGTTTGAGAGCGCGAATTAGAAGACAACTATGTAGTTCACTAGAAATAAACTTTAATATTTTCTTATGATTCGAACATCTGGATTTTGTTAAACTCGTGTTTTGGTAGATAGCCTTAGCATCCAATCATTCACGGATTGGATGTGGCGGTGACATTCCCCTTTTACTTAGTTTTTATTAATATCCGCTGCAACTTTTGAAGTTTTAATCATTAAATAAAAGTTCATCTCTATTTCAAAGTATTATTATTTTGGGTGGAAAATTTGGGGGTGTCACAAGTTGGTATCAGAGCCTTTAGGTTTTCTGAAGAGACTAGATCACGAAGTAATAGGTCGTAGGGAGAAATTCTGTCACAAAGACGATAACAGTCTAAGCTGGTTGGTGCATAATTGAGCCTTTGCGCTCGTCCAACTAACTGGGAATTTCTCCTTGTGCTGAAACTTCGTTGTTCGAAATCTTTGACGAAAACCGTGGGAATCATACCTTCAAGTGGAGATCCTTGCAAAATATTTTTATCAAATTTAGGAAATGAAAATGATTAAGGAAAGACCTTTCTAGGGCCGCGGTGAGGATGATTTTGTATTGCTTCTATATGTTGAACAAATTTCCCGATACTTATGTTATCATTTGTATGTCGGATTACGTTATGATTTAATGTGCATAGCAGCTTGATTACTAAACAATACCTTAGCACTTAAGTACTTTTCTTTTAGAATATGCCGCCTAGGAGAGAAGTCCCCACAGCACCAACTAATGCTGAGCTGGCGCTGACCATGCAACATTTTGCTCAAACGTTAAGCACTGCGTTTCTCCAGAACCAGCAAACCAGCAATGACGCCTCTAAGAGGGTAGCAGCTCGGAATCCACCGAGTTACCAAGGTCAAGAGGATCCTCTCATCCTTGAAGATTGGATACGCTCCGTTGATAAGTTGTTCGAGGCAGTTAACTGCCCGGCGGAACAACGAGTTGACATCGCCGCCTACTACTTGCATCAGGAGGCCGACAACTGGTGGGCCACTGATGGACCAGCCTTACGTCAGCAGCCAAATCTTTCTTGGGAGGCATTTAAGGAGGCTATGAGGGAAAGATTTTATCCCGAACATGTCAAAGCGGAGAAATATGAGGAGTTTTTGTATCTCAAACAAGGAGATATGTCAGTCCAGGACTATTACGCCAAGTTTGTGGCGTTAGCTCGGTTCGCACGTGCTCTAGTTCCAGACGAGAACAGCAAAGCCCGAAAATTCATCCATGGCCTGAATTTCGACACTCAGAAGGCTGTAAGTGTGCTAGGATGCCAGACGTTGAACGAAGCCTATACGAAGGCTGCTCTTCACTATAGGGTGCAACGACTTCAACGTGATGCTTACAAAAGGAACAAAAGAGGTGACGACGATGACCAACCACCAAGGGAGAAGAGAGGTAGACCAAATCCCCCTGAACAGCGAACACAATGGCGGGGAGATGATCGTAATCGCAATCAAGGAGGAAGGAACTTCCAAGGGAAAGGTCCGACGGGTGAACGATATTATCATTGCAAGTTATGCCAAAAGAATCATCCTGGACGCGATTGTGCGGGCAATGCAGTAAAATGTTATGATTGTGGCCGGATGGGCCATAGAGCATATGAGTGTCACGTGGGAAAAGGGAGGGTTCCCCAGAACCAGGGCCAAATCAACAAGGGAGGCAATCCTGGAGGAAATAGGCCAGGAGGCGCAGAGAATCCTAACTACAACGCTCGTGGGAATGGGGGAAACCACAAGGGCAACAACAACACCCCTAACCAAGGCAAGATCTGCGTGATGAATCAAGCTCAAGCTAATGCCTGTGACGTGGTTTCAGGTACCTTTCAAGTGAACTCCATGTCTGCTTATGTTCTTTTTGATTCTGGTGCTTCTCATAGTTTTATATCTTCAAACTTTGTTAAGAAACTGGGAATAGAACCCACTACTAGAATAGAATTGAATGTAAAAACGGCAGCTGAAAAAATTGTGGCTTGTGGGAATGTGTACTCAAATGTACCCATACTCATAAGTGACACCAATCTCCCTGGAGACTTGATTCAATTCGATCTAGAAGACATAGACGTGGTGCTTGGCATGGACTGGCTCGGAAGATACAAAGCAAAAATTTTATGTGGCGAGCAGAAGGTAGTCATGAAGGGCCCAAATGGGAAGAGAGTATCCTACAAAGCTGTGACCACCACCCCGGGAGTAAAGTTGGCAACCATACAACAAATAAAGCGCTACATTCGGAAGGGATGTGAAGCATACTTGTGCGTAGTCAAAGACTCAAAGGTGGAAGAAAAGACCATTGACCAAATTCCCGTGGTCAATGAATTCCCAGACGTGTTTCCTGAAGAGATTCCGGGGATGCCTCCAGAAAGAGAAGTGGAGTTCTCCATCGATTTGATGCCCGGGACTGCACCAATCTCGAAGGCACCCTATCGAATGGCACCAAAAGAGATGCAAGAACTGAAGGAACAACTTCAAGATCTGCTGGAGAAGGGTTATATCAAACCGAGTGTCTCACCCTGGGGCGCTCCGGTGTTATTTGTCAAGAAGAAAGATGGAAGCTTGAGGCTGTGTGTTGATTACCGGGAACTGAATCAAGCAACTATCAAAAACAAATATCCACTTCCACGCATTGACAATCTGTTCGATCAGCTGAAAGGAGCAAGTACGTTTTCCAAGATTGACTTGAGATCCGGTTATCATCAAGTAAGGATTGACGAGAGGGACATTCCAAAAACGGCATTTCGAACGAGGTACGGACATTATGAGTTCACTGTAATGCCGTTCGGCTTAACTAATGCGCCTGCGGTATTTATGGACCTAATGAGTCGTGTGTTCCGACCCTACCTCGACTTGTTCGTGGTAGTGTTCATTGATGACATTTTGGTGTACTCAAAAACACCGAAGGATCACGAGGAGCATCTCAGAACGGCACTTCAACCTTTGAGAGACAACCAGCTCTACGCCAAACTTTCAAAGTGTGACTTCTGGAGGGATCAGGTAGCATTCTTGGGCCACATCATCACCCAAGAAGGTGTCTCGGTTGATCCATCAAAAATTGAAGCGGTGATAGGTTGGCCTGCACCCACCACGGTGACGGAGGTTCGAAGCTTCCTAGGTTTGTCTGGGTATTATCGAAGATTTGTGAAAGATTTCTCAAAGGTAGCAAGGCCTTTGACCAACCTCACAAAGAAGACCACTAAATTCCTGTGGAGTAGCGAGTGTGAAGAAGCTTTCCAAGAGCTGAAGCGGAGGTTGACAACCGCACCAGTCTTGACCCTACCATCCGGAACAGAAGGGTTTGAGATTTACAGCGATGCTTCATTGAAAGGGTTAGGTTGCGTTCTGATGCAAAATGGAAAGGTGGTGGCCTATGCATCAAGGCAACTAAAGACTCACGAAGTCAACTACCCTACGCATGATCTAGAGCTAGCTGCGGTGGTTTTCGCCTTGAAACTTTGGAGGCATTACTTGTACGGGGCACAATGCAAAGTTTACACTGATCATAAGAGCCTCAAATACATATTCACGCAAAAGGAGCTCAATATGCGGCAACGGCGATGGCTAGAACTTGTCAAAGATTACGACTTAGTGATTCAATACCATGAAGGAAAAGCTAATGTCGTGGCAGATGCTCTAAGCCGTAAGTCGATGCATTCTTGTAGAGCAACATGGATTCTACCCAACGAGCTATGGCGAGACTTCCAACAGCTGAATTTGGAAGTGAGAGAATTCGGGGAGGTGGATAATGAGGTGCGGTTATGTTCTATGACCGTTACCCCATCACTCTATGAAGAAATAAAAGCGGGACAACCTGGAGACGTGAAGTTGGAGCGAGTCAAGTCCGGAATGATAGACGGAATCAATGGACCATTCAGGATGCATGATGACGGCAGTATTCGTTATAAAGGTAGGTGGTGTATTCCTATGAAAGGTGAGCACGTCAAAAAGCAAATCATGGAAGAAGGATACAACACGCCTTAATCGGTACACCCAGGTGGAGATAAATTATACAAAGACTTAAAGAAGAATTTCTGGTGGCCACGAATGAAGAAAGAAGTTGCGGAATTTGTAGCTAGATGCCTTAACTGCCAGAAAGTCAAGGCTGAGAGATGCAAGCCCAAGGGACTCATGCAACCCTTAGAAGTGCCAACGTGGAAATGGGACTCGATCTCGATGGACTTTGTCGGAGGGTTACCCCTAACAAAGTCTGGAAAAGACAAAATTTGGGTGATCGTCGACAGACTTACCAAAACTGCGAGATTCATCCCCATGAATGAAACTTGGAGTATGGATAAGCTGGCTAGAGCATACATCCAACACGTGGTCAAATATCATGGTGTGCCCCGAGATATTGTGTCTGACCGAGACTCCGTTTCTTATCACAATTCTGGAGGGAATTGCAAGCAGTTATGGGGACCAAACTAAAGCTAAGCACTGCATTTCATCCTATGACGGACGGACAGACGGAGAGAACTATCCAGACACTTGAAGATATGTTGAGAGCTTGCATACTAGACTTGCAGGGTTCATGGGATGAACACCTAGACTTGATAGAGTTCTCGTACAACAACAGTTACCATGCAAGCATCAAGATGGCTCCGTACGAGGCTTTATACGGTCAGAAGTGTAGAAGCCCATTATGCTGGAGCGATATGGTGGATAAAGTGGTACTAGGACCGGACTACCTCCAAGACACCATGGACAAAGTGAAGATGATTCAAGCAAGGATGAAAGCTGCACAAGATCGTCAGAAGTCTTATGCAGACTTGGGGAGGAAACCAGCCGAATTCGAAGTAGGGGAGAAAGTCCTACTCAGGGTCTCCCCGACCAAGGGAGTAATGAGATTTGAAAAGAAGGGAAAGCTAAGCCCGAGGTTCATTGGCCCATATGACATCCTCGAGCGAGTGGGAAGAGTGGCATATCGTCTAGCTCTACCCACCGAGTTGGCTAAGGTATAACATACTATAACCGCTCGTTAGTGAATACCTTACTAAACTTCTCTCAAGTACTAAAGTGTGTTATGCGTAGGTACACGATGTTTTTCATATCTCCCAATTGAAGAAGTATGTCCACGACGAATCCCATATTCATAGCCCCGAGGTACGAATCGTAACCTTATGATAATTAAATCAAAGTATCACATCTAACCTCGACTTTCTTAGGTGGTCGAGTTGGATGAATCATTGACTTACGAGGAGAGGCCGATCCAGATTTTGGATACTAAGACTCGCGAGACTAGGAGAAAAGCGGTTAAGATGGTGAAGGTGTTGTGGTCTAACCACTTGGCCGAAAATGCCACATGGGAGACTGAGGAAGATATGCGCAAACGCTATCCAGAGTTATTTGACTAAGGTAAAATTTTAGTTACGAGGACGTAACCTCTCTATAAGAGGGGTAGAATGTAATACTTAAGAATTTGATTATTTAAATTTAGTTCATGTTTCAGGACGAAATATCCTTTAAGGGGGGTAGAATGTGACACTTCAAAATTTTAAATAAAAAAAAATAAAAATAATTTTTAGTCAGATAAAATATTACGAAAATAACATTTTAATAATTATTTGAGTCAGACAAAAATTCAACAGTTGTAACATTCTAATCAGATAAAATGTCAAAATTTATGATATTTTAGTCAGATAAAAATGGTCCGATAATAGATGTAACGTATAAAATAATACGGAGGGACTGTACAATAATACATAGTATAATTTTAGAAACCTAAACTAAAATACCTACGTACGTATTATTACTACCTAATTATACTCCTAATATACATATACCTACGTAACTACGTAATAATAGTATATAGAATATATACTTCTACTATATATATATAACTATTTTAATTTGTGTATATAACTATACCTACGTATGCACTACTATTAAAAATATAAAATGCTCCCTATGGGATAACTACAAATGAAGTGTAATTCAAACTAAGTAATAAGGATGGGAATAGCATAAAAATCAAACTGCAAGAGTGTTTGGCTCCTTGTGTAACTGCAACAACAAACGCAGCATGAATCGGAACAAAGATTAAGCCACATTCAATGTTTAAGATAGAACGGGACTCCTGGGGTGTTTTCTCATAAAAACGGCAAACAAACCGCAGCTATAGAGATAAGTATGAAACAGATAAAATCAAGTTTTACACGAACTCTAACTCAACCTGGACCTGCGATCTACACCTATAAATAAAGCCCTTCCCCTGCGTTTAATCTCAAGCACAAACACGAGCAGCATACGTATAATATATATATATATATATACATACGACGCATATATATAGGTGAAACTCCCACCCAGAGTTATACTATAAACCGAGCCCTGAAAACACTCTAGAAACCTTCCCCTTCGTGAGACGAATCCAACGGAGAAAGAATCGTGGAAAACGGACGTCGGAGTAGGGAGAAATAGCTCGCCGGAGTTTCGCCGGGGAAAACTTTCACGACGGAAAACGGAGAAGAAAGAGGAGCCGCCGTTGCCGCCAACCCACCACCAATCTTCGCCGTCCCAGAAGGAGCGCACCGCCGTTGTTCACCGCCAGTATAGGTAAGCCCTCTGCCCCCCACCCCCCCCCCCCCCTCCCCCCAAGTTGGCCGTTTTCCGGCGAAGCCACGCGAGGAAGATAACTCTTCCTGCTGCGTTTCAGAATTTTTGGGCTGGGCCGACTGGAAAGTTTTTCTTTTTTTGTGTTTTTTTTTAGTTTGGGCCAGTCCGGCCCATTTGCAATAAAAATTAAAAATAAAATCGTAAATGAAATAAATAAAATCTGGAAAAATATAAATTAAATACCTTGTATAAATATACGTATTCGGACCAACCAGAATCGAAAAATAATATTTTTAGCTATTTTTAATGGATTTAATTGTATTTGGGCCAATTGATACACATGTAGTAAATAATTAACTAAATGACGAAAATAATTATGAAATAAATATTGGAGTAAACTACGATAAATATATGACTAACTAGGATCTTATGGACCATTTATAATTAATAAAAATTAATATTTAGTATATTTAATTGTAATTGAACCGGTTAATAGATATATGAAATTAAAAGAATAATTATGGAAAATAATTATAAAATAGATATCTGGACAACCTAGGTCAAATATAGACCCAAAATATAGTTATGGACGGTTATTAATTTATAAAGTCAATTCTTAGGTTATTTAGTTTAATTGAGCCATATAAAACTAGTTAAGTAATTAAATAAATAAATATTAATATTAATGGTGAAATAAATAAATCACTGAGATTGAAAATAATATTCTGGACTAAAAATAATGTTTGGAATAAAATAAGGAAAATAAAATAAGGTTGGGTTAGCTGGCATAAATAATTGACTATATGTAGACTTAATAAATAACTTAATTATGTAATTAGTGGACCAATTCAATTAATAATTTTTATGATTGATTATTAGAGATTCGGACTTCATATAAATATTTAAAATATTTGAACTCTTAAATTAATGGGTTAATATAAATAAAGCAATTAAATAATAATTTATGAGTAGAGTAAATAAATGGTGATTATTGAATAAAAATTTGGATGTTGTAGTCGGATATTTTATTTAATATTAGAATTCAAATATTGTAATTAATGACTGAATTAATAAGGTGATTTGATTAATAAAAAGTGATTAATCAAATAAATTCGAATAACTAATAAATTAAGTTAATAAATTCGAATAAGGAAATAAAAGGGGAAAATTGAATAAAATAATTTATAAATAGAATAAGTGACTAATTATATCATCTTAATTAAAAAGGTGCTCATTTAGAGACTGGAATTGAAGAAGAGAAGTAGGAGCATTTGGATTTAAAGTAAGTTTCACGTCAACCGAAATTAGTTCTTTTTCTTCGTGATTTGTTTTAAATATTTTTGTGTGCATATTGAAGAATTGAATTTATGTGTGCTGAATTTGAGTGAAAAGTATTATACGAAAGGGTTGTATTTGAGATATTAGTTGATATATTGTTTTGTTGATATGAGTTATTGTATATGATTTTGGGAGATTTTGTAATAGTACGTAATTTGTTATCTTTGTGGGAGTTTGATAAAAAGGGAATTTTTGAAGTATAAACTTCGATTGATTTAGAGAAAAATAAATATTTTCATAAAGGGTGAGCATCACGAGAGAAATCCGTGGTGTTGGTTTTCCACGTCCCTTAAAATGTGGAGGATGGTTAGGTCTACTACTACTCAATTTTTGGTTTGTGTTGGTTTGAGGTGAATTGTCGGTCGGTAGAAAACATCCCGGCTTTTGAGTAGTAGTGGTAGTAGTAGCTCCTAATCATTCAGGTTTTGAGGTGGGGTAGTTGGTAGAAAACATCCCGGCTACCCGGATCGACTTACTAACCCGGATGGCTTGGAATACCTTTAGGGGGTGTGCACACTTAAAGTAGTTGTTTCCGTTTCCAAGGAGCAGTTGTGGTATCGGCGATAGTTCCGGGGTGGCCGTACATAACGACGGACCACCAGGCTCAACCAAAGTGTTGAGCACCGCCCTTCTAAATTACTAGAAAGTTAGGTACAAAGTGATTTTGGGAGAAATTCAAAAGAGGAGAATTTTGGTGTTTCATGTATTTTGGAATTATTATGGTTTACGAGTAATTATGTGATTGAGATTTTATATAGATATCGTTTACTTATGATTTATGATTTATAAAGTGTTTTGAAAAAATATTTTATGAGGTTGTACGAATTTATATATAGTATTTATTATTATTTTAAAAGGTTAGGTGGAACTTACTTAGCATTATTGCTAATGTTTATTTTCTTTTATTTTTCTTGTGCTCGTATTTAACAGGAGGTGATCATGTTGATTTTGATGCTGCAATGTTTGAGAGCGCGAATTAGAAGACAACTATGTAGTTCACTAGAAATAAACTTTAATATTTTCTTATGATTCGAACATCTGGATTTTGTTAAACTCGTGTTTTGGTAGATAGCCTTAGCATCCAATCATTCACGGATTGGATGTGGCGGTGACATTCCCCTTTTACTTAGTTTTTATTAATATCCGCTGCAACTTTTGAAGTTTTAATCATTAAATAAAAGTTCATCTCTATTTCAAAGTATTATTTTGGGTGGAAAATTTGGGGGTGTCACAAGTTGGTATCAGAGCCTTTAGGTTTTCTGAAGAGACTAGATCACGAAGTAATAGGTCGTAGGGAGAAATTCTGTCACAAAGACGATAACAGTCTAAGCTGATTGGTGCATAATTGAGCCTTTGCGCTCGTCCAACTAACTGGGAATTTCTCCTTGTGCTGAAACTTCGTTGTTCGAAATCTTTGACGAAAACCGTGGGAATCATACCTTCAAGTGGAGATCCTTGCAAAATATTTTTATCAAATTTAGGAAATGAAAATGATTAAGGAAAGACCTTTCTAGGGCCGCGGTGAGGATGATTTTGTATTGCTTCTATATGTTGAACAAATTTCCCGATACTTATGTGATCATTTGTATGTCGGATTACGTTATGATTTAATGTGCATAGCAGCTTGATTACTAAACAATACCTTAGCACTTAAGTACTTTTCTTTTAGAATATGCCGCCTAGGAGAGAAGTCCCCACAGCACCAACTAATGCTGAGCTGGCGCTGACCATGCAACATTTTGCTCAAACGTTAAGCACTGCGTTTCTCCAGAACCAGCAAACCAGCAATGACGCCTCTAAGAGGGTAGCAGCTCGGAATCCACCGAGTTACCAAGGTCAAGAGGATCCTCTCATCCTTGAAGATTGGATACGCTCCGTTGATAAGTTGTTCGAGGCAGTTAACTGCCCGGCGGAACAACGAGTTGACATCGCCGCCTACTACTTGCATCAGGAGGCCGACAACTGGTGGGCCACTGATGGACCAGCCTTACGTCAGCAGCCAAATCTTT
Source organism: Cuscuta europaea (assembly GCA_945859875.1). Taxonomy (NCBI): domain Eukaryota; kingdom Viridiplantae; phylum Streptophyta; class Magnoliopsida; order Solanales; family Convolvulaceae; genus Cuscuta; species Cuscuta europaea. The sequence continues at coordinate 4,299,709 of CAMAPE010000074.1, read as the reverse complement.
CTTGGGAGGCATTTAAGGAGGCTATGAGGGAAAGATTTTATCCCGAACATGTCAAAGCGGAGAAATATGAGGAGTTTTTGTATCTCAAACAAGGAGATATGTCAGTCCAGGACTATTACGCCAAGTTTGTGGCGTTAGCTCGGTTCGCACGTGCTCTAGTTCCAGACGAGAACAGCAAAGCCCGAAAATTCATCCATGGCCTGAATTTCGACACTCAGAAGGCTGTAAGTGTGCTAGGATGCCAGACGTTGAACGAAGCCTATACGAAGGCTGCTCTTCACTATAGGGTGCAACGACTTCAACGTGATGCTTACAAAAGGAACAAAAGAGGTGACGACGATGACCAACCACCAAGGGAGAAGAGAGGTAGACCAAATCCCCCTGAACAGCGAACACAATGGCGGGGAGATGATCGTAATCGCAATCAAGGAGGAAGGAACTTCCAAGGGAAAGGTCCGACGGGTGAACGATATTATCATTGCAAGTTATGCCAAAAGAATCATCCTGGACGCGATTGTGCGGGCAATGCAGTAAAATGTTATGATTGTGGCCGGATGGGCCATAGAGCATATGAGTGTCACGTGGGAAAAGGGAGGGTTCCCCAGAACCAGGGCCAAATCAACAAGGGAGGCAATCCTGGAGGAAATAGGCCAGGAGGCGCAGAGAATCCTAACTACAACGCTCGTGGGAATGGGGGAAACCACAAGGGCAACAACAACACCCCTAACCAAGGCAAGATCTGCGTGATGAATCAAGCTCAAGCTAATGCCTGTGACGTGGTTTCAGGTACCTTTCAAGTGAACTCCATGTCTGCTTATGTTCTTTTTGATTCTGGTGCTTCTCATAGTTTTATATCTTCAAACTTTGTTAAGAAACTGGGAATAGAACCCACTACTAGAATAGAATTGAATGTAAAAACGGCAGCTGAAAAAATTGTGGCTTGTGGGAATGTGTACTCAAATGTACCCATACTCATAAGTGACACCAATCTCCCTGGAGACTTGATTCAATTCGATCTAGAAGACATAGACGTGGTGCTTGGCATGGACTGGCTCGGAAGATACAAAGCAAAAATTTTATGTGGCGAGCAGAAGGTAGTCATGAAGGGCCCAAATGGGAAGAGAGTATCCTACAAAGCTGTGACCACCACCCCGGGAGTAAAGTTGGCAACCATACAACAAATAAAGCGCTACATTCGGAAGGGATGTGAAGCATACTTGTGCGTAGTCAAAGACTCAAAGGTGGAAGAAAAGACCATTGACCAAATTCCCGTGGTCAATGAATTCCCAGACGTGTTTCCTGAAGAGATTCCGGGGATGCCTCCAGAAAGAGAAGTGGAGTTCTCCATCGATTTGATGCCCGGGACTGCACCAATCTCGAAGGCACCCTATCGAATGGCACCAAAAGAGATGCAAGAACTGAAGGAACAACTTCAAGATCTGCTGGAGAAGGGTTATATCAAACCGAGTGTCTCACCCTGGGGCGCTCCGGTGTTATTTGTCAAGAAGAAAGATGGAAGCTTGAGGCTGTGTGTTGATTACCGGGAACTGAATCAAGCAACTATCAAAAACAAATATCCACTTCCACGCATTGACAATCTGTTCGATCAGCTGAAAGGAGCAAGTACGTTTTCCAAGATTGACTTGAGATCCGGTTATCATCAAGTAAGGATTGACGAGAGGGACATTCCAAAAACGGCATTTCGAACGAGGTACGGACATTATGAGTTCACTGTAATGCCGTTCGGCTTAACTAATGCGCCTGCGGTATTTATGGACCTAATGAGTCGTGTGTTCCGACCCTACCTCGACTTGTTCGTGGTAGTGTTCATTGATGACATTTTGGTGTACTCAAAAACACCGAAGGATCACGAGGAGCATCTCAGAACGGCACTTCAAACTTTGAGAGACAACCAGCTCTACGCCAAACTTTCAAAGTGTGACTTCTGGAGGGATCAGGTAGCATTCTTGGGCCACATCATCACCCAAGAAGGTGTCTCGGTTGATCCATCAAAAATTGAAGCGGTGATAGGTTGGCCTGCACCCACCACGGTGACGGAGGTTCGAAGCTTCCTAGGTTTGTCTGGGTATTATCGAAGATTTGTGAAAGATTTCTCAAAGGTAGCAAGGCCTTTGACCAACCTCACAAAGAAGACCACTAAATTCCTGTGGAGTAGCGAGTGTGAAGAAGCTTTCCAAGAGCTGAAGCGGAGGTTGACAACCGCACCAGTCTTGACCCTACCATCCGAAACAGAAGGGTTTGAGATTTACAGCGATGCTTCATTGAAAGGGTTAGGTTGCGTTCTGATGCAAAATGGAAAGGTGGTGGCCTATGCATCAAGGCAACTAAAGACTCACGAAGTCAACTACCCTACGCATGATCTAGAGCTAGCTGCGGTGGTTTTCGCCTTGAAACTTTGGAGGCATTACTTGTACGGGGCACAATGCAAAGTTTACACTGATCATAAGAGCCTCAAATACATATTCACGCAAAAGGAGCTCAATATGCGGCAACGGCGATGGCTAGAACTTGTCAAAGATTACGACTTAGTGATTCAATACCATGAAGGAAAAGCTAATGTCGTGGCAGATGCTCTAAGCCGTAAGTCGATGCATTCTTGTAGAGCAACATGGATTCTACCCAACGAGCTATGGCGAGACTTCCAACAGCTGAATTTGGAAGTGAGAGAATTCGGGGAGGTGGATAATGAGGTGCGGTTATGTTCTATGACCGTTACCCCATCACTCTATGAAGAAATAAAAGCGGGACAACCTGGAGACGTGAAGTTGGAGCGAGTCAAGTCCGGAATGATAGACGGAATCAATGGACCATTCAGGATGCATGATGACGGTAGTATTCGTTATAAAGGTAGGTGGTGTATTCCTATGAAAGGTGAGCACGTCAAAAAGCAAATCATGGAAGGACACAACACGCCTTAATCGGTACACCCAGGTGGAGATAAATTATACAAAGACTTAAAGAAGAATTTCTGGTGGCCACGAATGAAGAAAGAAGTGGCGGAATTTGTAGCTAGATGCCTTAACTGCCAGAAAGTCAAGGCTGAGAGATGCAAGCCCAAGGGACTCATGCAACCCTTAGAAGTGCCAACGTGGAAATGGGACTCGATCTCGATGGACTTTGTCGGAGGGTTACCCCTAACAAAGTCTGGAAAAGACAAAATTTGGGTGATCGTCGACAGACTTACCAAAACTGCGAGATTCATCCCCATGAATGAAACTTGGAGTATGGATAAGCTGGCTAGAGCATACATCCAACACGTGGTCAAATATCATGGTGTGCCCCGAGATATTGTGTCTGACCGAGACTCCCGTTTCTTATCACAATTCTGGAGGGAATTGCAAGCAGCTATGAGGACCAAACTAAAGCTAAGCACTGCATTTCATCCTATGACGGACGGACAGACGGAGAGAACTATCCAGACACTTGAAGATATATTGAGAGCTTGCATACTAGACTTGCAGGGTTCATGGGATGAACACCTAGACTTGATAGAGTTCTCGTACAACAACAGTTACCATGCAAGCATCAAGATGGCTCCGTACGAGGCTTTATACGGTCAGAAGTGTAGAAGCCCATTATGCTGGAGCGATATGGTGGATAAAGTGGTACTAGGACCGGACTACCTCCAAGACACCATGGACAAAGTGAAGATGATTCAAGCAAGGATGAAAGCTGCACAAGATCGTCAGAAGTCTTATGCAGACTTGGGGAGGAAACCAGCCGAATTCGAAGTAGGGGAGAAAGTCCTACTCAGGGTCTCCCCGACCAAGGGAGTAATGAGATTTGAAAAGAAGGGAAAGCTAAGCCCGAGGTTCATTGGCCCATATGACATCCTCGAGCGAGTGGGAAGAGTGGCATATCGTCTAGCTCTACCCACCGAGTTGGCTAAGGTATAACATACTATAACCGCTCGTTAGTGAATACCTTACTAAACTTCTCTCAAGTACTAAAGTGTGTTATGCGTAGGTACACGATGTTTTTCATATCTCCCAATTGAAGAAGTATGTCCACGACGAATCCCATATTCTTAGCCCCGAGGTACGAATCGTAACCTTATGATAATTAAATCAAAGTATCACATCTAACCTCGACTTTCTTAGGTGGTCGAGTTGGATGAATCATTGACTTATGAGGAGAGGCCGATCCAGATTTTGGATACTAAGACTCGCGAGACTAGGAGAAAAGCGGTTAAGATGGTGAAGGTGTTGTGGTCTAACCACTTGGCCGAAAATGCCACATGGGAGACTGAGGAAGATATGCGCAAACGCTATCCAGAGTTATTTGACTAAGGTAAAATTTTAGTTACGAGGACGTAACCTCTCTATAAGGGGGGTAGAATGTAATACTTAAGAATTTGATTATTTAAATTTAGTTCATGTTTCAGGACGAAATATCCTTTAAGGGGGGGTAGAATGTGACACTTCAAAATTTTAAATAAAAATAAATAAAAATAATTTTTAGTCAGATAAAATATTACGAAAATAACATTTTAATAATTATTTGAGTCAGACAAAAATTCAACAGTTGTAACATTCTAATCAGATAAAATGTCAAAATTTATGATATTTTAGTCAGATAAAAATGGTCCGATAATAGATGTAACGTATAAAATAATACGGAGGGACTGTACAATAATACATAGTATAATTTTCTAAACCTAAACTAAAATACCTACGTACGTATTATTACTACCTAATTATACTCCTAATATACATATACCTACGTAACTACGTAATAATAGTATATAGAATATATACTTCTACTATATATATATAACTATTTTAATTTGTGTATATAACTATACCTACGTATGCACTACTATTAAAAATATAAAATGCTCCCTATGGGATAACTACAAATGAAGTGTAATTCAAACTAAGTAATAAGGATGGGAATAGCATAAAAATCAAACTGCAAGAGTGTTTGGCTCCTTGTGTAACTGCAACAACAAACGCAGCATGAATCGGAACAAAGATTAAGCCACATTCAATGTTTAAGATAGAACGGGACTCCTGGGTATTTTCTCATAAAAACGGCAAACAAACCGCAGCTATAGAGATAAGTACGAAACAGATAAAATCAAGTTTTACACGAACTCTAACTCAACTTGGACCTGCGATCTACACCTATAAATAAAGCCCTTCCCCTGCGTTTAATCTCAAGCACAAACACGAGCAGCATACGTATAATATATATATATATATATATATATATATATATATATATATATATACACACACACATACGACGCATATATATATATATAGGTGAAACTCCCACCCAGAGTTATACTATAAACCGAGCCCTGAAAACACTCTAGAAACCTTCCCCTTCGTGAGACGAATCCAACGGAGAAAGAATCGTGGAAAACGGACGTCGGAGTAGGGAGAAATAGCTCGCCGGAGTTTCGCCGGGGAAAACTTTCACGACGGAAAACGGAGAAGAAAGAGGAGCCGCCGTTGCCGGCAACCCACCACCAATCTTCGCCGTCCCAGAAGGAGCGCACCGCCGTTGTTCACCGCCAGTAGAGGTAAGCCCTCTGCCCCCCCCCCCCCCCCCCCCCCCCCCCCCCGAGTTGGCCGTTTTCCGGCGAAGCCACGCGAGGAAGATAACTCTTCCTGCTGCGTTTCAGAATTTTTGGGCTGGGCCGACTGGAAAGTTTTTCTTTTTTTGTGTTTTTTTTAGTTTGGGCCAGTCCGGCCCATTTGCAATAAAAATTAAAAATAAAATCGTAAATGAAATAAATAAAATCTGGAAAAATATAAATTAAATAGCTTGTATAAATATACGTATTCGGACCAACCAGAATCGAAAAATAATATTTTTATCTATTTTTAATGGATTTAATTGTATTTGGGCCAATTGATACACATGTAGTAAATAATTAACTAAATGACGAAAATAATTATGAAATAAATATTGGAGTAAACTACGATAAATATATGACTAACTAGGATCTTATGGACCATTTATAATTAATAAAAATTAATATTTAGTATATTTAATTGTAATTGAACCGGTTAATAGATATATGAAATTAAAAGAATAATTATGGAAAATAATTATAAAATAGATATCTGGACAACCTAGGTCAAATATAGACCCAAAATATAGTTATGGACGGTTATTAATTTATAAAGTCAATTCTTAGGTTATTTAGTTTAATTGAGCCATATAAAACTAGTTAAGTAATTAAATAAATAAATATTAATATTAATGGTGAAATAAATAAATCACTGAGATTGAAAATAATATTCTGGACTAAAAATAATGTTTGGAATAAAATAAGGAAAATAAAATAAGGTTGGGTTAGCTGGCATAAATAATTGACTATATGTAGACTTAATAAATAACTTAATTATGTAATTAGTGGACCAATTCAATTAATAATTTTTATGATTGATTATTAGAGATTCGGACTTCATATAAATATTTAAAATATTTGAACTCTTAAATTAATGGGTTAATATAAATAAAGCAATTAAATAATATTTTATGAGTAGAGTAAATAAATGGTGATTATTGAATAAAAATTTGGATGTTGTAGTCGGATATTTTATTTAATATTAGAATTCAAATATTGTAATTAATGACTGAATTAATAAGGTGATTTGATTAATAAAAAGTGATTAATCAAATAAATTCGAATAACTAATAAATTAAGTTAATAAATTCGAATAAGGAAATAAAAGGGGAAAATTGAATAAAATAATTTATAAATAGAATAAGTGACTAATTATATCATCTTAATTAAAAAGGTGCTCATTTAGAGACTGGAATTGAAGAAGAGAAGTAGGAGCATTTGGATTTAAAGTAAGTTTCACGTCAACCGAAATTAGTTCTTTTTCTTCGTGATTTGTTTTAAATATTTTTGTGTGCATATTTGAGAATTGAATTTATGTGTGCTGAATTTGAGTGAAAAGTATTATACGAAAGGGTTGTATTTGAGATATTAGTTGATATATTGTTTTGTTGATATGAGTTATTGTATATGATTTTGGGAGATTTTGTAATAGTACGTAATTTGTTATCTTTGTGGGAGTTTGATAAAAAGGGAATTTTTGAAGTATAAACTTCGATTGATTTAGAGAAAAATAAATCTCTACAATATTATAAGAGGGAATATTGTTAGGGGTATAATGGTCATGAAAAAAATGTTGGTGTCTTCTGATGCATAATGTCATTATACTTTATATTTACTTTGTTGTACATTCTTAAGTTGCTTTTAGCTTCCGTTGCTAACGGACATGTTGAGAGCAACGTTAGTTTCCGTCATTCTATTCACAACAAAAAACAAAGCTCTTTGGGTTTAGTTCTCAAAACCTTGTTTTTGAGTCTGAAAATTCTCCTCTCGTCAGCACACAATGTAGTTTAGGAGAAAGCGTTGCTTTCTGAAATGGCAGCAATCGCAGGACGTGCCAGATACACGGGTTTTTTATTCTTCCAGAAAGCCCTCGCTTCAGCCGAAAGATCTAACCTTTGTCGATCCTTTGTCTGCCCTACTCTTTCCAATCTCGAACTATTGAGGAATTATGCAACTGTCCCTGCTTCGGAAGAACAAAAAGTTAAGGTGCCCTTGACAATGTATGGGTTTCCGAAAACTACACCTCTGCTTTGTACCTTGCACCAGTGAAGCCCAACACGCTAGACAAAGTTGAGTCAGAACTCACTCACCTTTCTACGGCTGCAAAGAGAAGTCCTATATTTTCTCAGTTCATGAAGGATCGTCTGTGCTTTCTGAAACTAGAGTGACTGCCATTAAGGAAATTTGTGCTCTGGCTAAATTTGGAGATGTCACCAAGAACTTCTTATTTGTTTTGTCTGAGAACGGGAGGCTGAAAGAGCTTGACCGCATCATAAAACGATTCAAAGAGTTAACCATGTTACACAGGGGAGAAATTAAAGCCATTGTGACATCTGTAATTCTAATTCCCCTTCCTCCGAAAGAGAAAGAAAGAATTGAAGGCCACATTTCAGGAGATGGTTGGGCATGGGAAGTCTGTCCAAATTGAACAGAAGATTGATCCAAGCATTCCTGGTTGCCTTGTACTGGAATTTGGGCAGAAAGTCTTTAATATGTCGATAAAGACTCGGGCTTTCCATACGGAGAGATTCCTTCGTGAGCCACTCAACATTTGAAGAAGAAAGCTGTATTTCACTCTTGGGTCCTTAATATGCATTTTTTCTTGTTTCTGATAAGATAAGATTATTCTATGTTTTTTTTGCGAACCATATTACTTTTTAGGTATTGTAGTTAAAATGGATTAGATGCAGTTGTTGATTCCCGGAATTGTTGCAACTACATTATCTCAATGATTTTTAAAGCATATTTTCTTACAAACTTACAAGCATCAATATAGTTATATAGAGAGGTAACGATACACATGGTACATAGAAATGTTGGTGTCCTACACTTGATATACTTTTTAGGTTTTGTCTCCTGGTTTATTGCACTTGCCTTTTGATAACTAGAGCTTCAAGTTGTGTGTAATGTCTTTGGTTTCCCACAGTTGGCTTTTGGAGAAATACAACTTAAGAAGGTATGTAATTTTATCACGTTTTATGCTTTTAGTTTTGACCATTTTTTACCAGCTCATAACCTTTCACATGGAAGGTAACAAACTATGTCTCAACAATTTATACATGTGAAGAATAGGTCAAAAGAGTTCCCTTAAATGTGCATCAAATTAGATTTTACACATATCTATGTTACCATTTATTTAAATGAAATGAGCTTCAATTCACCTTTTTTAGTCTCTGTTTTTCAGCATTTGCTATTTTATTAACAGAGCTACCGATGGTGTGTAACTGTGTAGTTTCTCTTTTAATGATTAATCTTATCTGTTTTATCTTTTTATCTATTTTGTTTTGTCCTTTTTATCTTCTTTTTATCTTTCGTTTTATCTTATCTTATTATCTTATGATCTCCTTCCTTTCTAACTGAAAATGTTAGGTATACTTCTTGACTAATTATCTATCGAGCCAAATTCAAGCTCTTAAAACAACCTCTTGAGTAATTATAAGAAGTATCATTAAAGTGGCTCACAATATAGAGTTACAAACAGATCTGGTAATATCACAATGAGAAATGTTTACATACAATGCATGACCTGGTTTGTCATTTGAAGTGTCTAACTGCTCTGTTAAAGTACTCTTTTGAACATGTTTCCCTAAGCATATTATTGCAAGTGGACTTGTTTTGTCCTTCCAAGCATACTGCAACTCTGGAACAATGTAAATTCAAGCCCTTCATGTTGCTTCAGTTCATGTTCAATCAATCTCTTTGGCAATTGCAGCGGGTTTCCCATATATGTTTTCCACCAATTTGTCTCCTTCTTCTCATTAGTTGGGGTGGTGTTTAGGCCTCAAATATTCATGTGATCCTGGAAATATATTTTTTCCTTCTCTCTATTTCAGCAAACTTCTCAAGAGTTTTATATGGGATTTGTTTTTACTAAATTTGTGTGGTAGTCGAAAGGATAAGTATCTTGTATTTTTTCTCCTTATTACTTCTTGGAGTGAGGTCTTACTATGTACTTCAAGCACAACAGCTAATATTTCCATTTAGGTGACTAAAAAAAGAACATGTTGCCCTAAACATAATGTCTTAGCATGGGTAAAACATAAAATAGTAGTCTCTTTTGCTATGTTTGTTTTCTCAGATAAAATCATACTCTGAATCCACCGAGCTGATATGCCCACACGTGGCTCAATCAATATCGAATTAAGAATATACATATTTGGTTGCTTTAACCTAATGAACTTCAAAAAATAAAAAAATATTAGGAAATTTGGTCTCAAATACTTTTGATAATTATCTTCTTTTTGTTCAATACTAAATGAACTTCAATAAAAGTTATCCTTATTTTTTTTCTCATGAATCTTTATTCATATTATGTACTTCAAAATGAACTTGCTATACTTTGGTGTCCATGATCTTCTTCAACTCTTGGGAGCAGGCAAGCTGCTGAAAAATGTTCATGCTGCTGCTGATCAGGCTTTCACCTTCATTCTAAGAGAAATCAGACTCCAATATGTGTGATGATAAGCAGTTCTCATCAGTGTAATGTGGGCTTTCTCAATAAAAAATATCACTTTTAACCCAACTTGCATTTTCATCCTCTCACACCACTGGAGATCTCTCCCTTTGGGGAGATCAAACTAGCACAATGCTCTATATATGTGAGGTTCATTGTCATCATTATGTGCTGGTTTTATGGGTTGATTCGAATTGTGTGCCCCACTGTTGTTCCTGAATGAGCAATTTTATCTTTTAGCAGTTGAACCTCATTCTTCAGATTTTTGTTCTCCTCAGAGAGGAAATCATGATCACCTTTCAGTTTATCAAATCTAGCTTTCAGGGAATCATAGTCCTCAATCAGTTTGAACATCAAACGGGCTCTTCGGTTCTGGAACCAAATTGCAACTTGTCTAGGCTACAAGCTGAGTTCTTTAGCTAACTGTGACTTTTTCTCAGGCTCAAGCTTGCTTTCTACCTCAAATATCCTCTCCAGAAACCGGCAAGTGGCCGTTTCTTCTCGGGCCGATAAAAACAACCTTCATACTCTTTAATGCCATTATCTTCTCTGTCCATTGGTGTTAACGTTGGCTGCTCTTTCGGTGATTCTTTCAATAAATCTTATCTTGGTATTATGGTTACTATAATTATATAGGTTGCTTTATTTCCTCACATACAATCTAGGCTACAAATATTTTATTCATCAAGTGACTTTATCAATTTCTAATAAGCTACGTATACAAATAGCTTACTCAACCTAACATCACCAGTTAATATGCCTATAATGGTCTTGGGCATTTACACGAACGCGCATCGCGCGTTGCTAAACTAGTATTTTCATAAAGGGTGAGCATCACGAGAGAAATCCGTGGTGTTGGTTTTCCACGTCCCTTAAAATGTGGAGGATGGTTAGGTCTACTACTACTCAATTTTTGGTTTGTGTTGGTTTGAGGTGAATTGTCGGTCGGTAGAAAACATCCCGGCTTTTGAGTAGTAGTGGTAGTAGTAGCTCCTAATCATTCAGGTTTTGAGGTGGGGTAGTTGGTAGAAAACATCCCGGCTACCCGGATCGACTTACTAACCCGGATGGCTTGGAATACCTTTAGGGGGTGTGCACACTTAAAGTAGTTGTTTCCGTTTCCAAGGAGCAGTTGTGGTACCGGCGATAGTTCCGGGGTGGCCGTACATAACGACGGACCACCAGGCTCAACCAAAGTGTTGAGCACCGCCCTTCTAAATTACTAGAAAGTTAGGTACAAAGTGATTTTGGGAGAAATTCAAAAGAGGAGAATTTTGGTGTTTCATGTATTTTGGAATTATTATGGTTTACGAGTAATTATGTGATTGAGATTTTATATAGATATCGTTTACTTATGATTTATGATTTATAAAGTGTTTTGAAAAAATATTTTATGAGGTTGTACGAATTTATATATAGTATTTATTATTAGTTTAAAAGGTTAGGTGGAACTTACTTAGCATTATTGCTAATGTTTGTTTTCTTTTATTTTTCTTGTGCTCGTATTTAACAGGAGGTGATCATGTTGATTTTGATGCTGCAATGTTTGAGAGCGCGAATTAGAAGACAACTATGTAGTTCACTAGAAATAAACTTGAATATTTTCTTATGATTCGAACATCTGGATTTTGTTAAACTCGTGTTTTGGTAGATAGCCTTAGCATCCAATCATTCACGGATTGGATGTGGCGGTGACATGCCCCTTTTACTTAGTTTTTATTAATTTCCGCTGCAACTTTTGAAGTTTTAATCATTAAATAAAAGTTCATCTCTATTTCAAAGTATTATTTTGGGTGGAAAATTTGGGGGTGTCACAGCAGGGGAGGAAGGCCATATTCAGCCGATTCAAACGCCTCTGGTTTGACCTTGAAATGTCTGGCGAGCCTCCGGTAGACGAGGGCTTGGGTAAAATACTCACCCCCCTCGTAATATTATTTGCCCTTCCGGGCCATCCATTCAGCCCCGGGGCCCCTCGCTCAGTCATCTACCGAAGTTCTCACCACCGAGGCCACCCATTCCTTGTGGCCCTCAGCTCTCCATCCCTCCGAGAGAAAAGCAGCAACAACATCCCCCTGCGCCTTGGCGACGGCTTCCGCCTTGGCAGCCTCTGCCTCCTCGGCAGCCTTCTTGGCCGCCCCCTCGGCTATGACCTTCTCCGCCCTGACTTTCTCAACCTCGGCCCTCGTCTGCCGCAGCTCTTCCTCCACGGTGGCCATCTGCCTCACGGCATCAGCATTTTCGTGGATGAGCTTCTTCAGCTTCTCATCCTCTCGGGCCTTCTGAAGGCTCCACTCTTCAAGCCTCCAGGCCTGCTCACCGAGGGCGATGCAAGCTTGCAAAACAGGGACGGTTAGGACACCATGCAAGAATACTCTAAGGCGGAAAGAAAGGAAGCAAGGAAAGAGGAACTTACAGTAAGGGAGGAGCGAAGGATCCCATTGTTAAGGGCCACATCGTCCATTCGGCCGAGGACAGCCTTGTCCGACGAAGGGGTGGCACCCTTCAGGAATTCCTTCGGGTCCACCGTGCCATGCACGATGGCCATTCCCTTAGGGAGAAAGAACTGGATGCTCTCCCTGGGTAGGCCCCCCTCGTCCGAGGGGATCTTGGAGGTAGCTGTCGGGAAGACTGGGGCCTCGGACGAGGAGTCCCCCTCAATGCTCACCACTGGGGGAGCCTTCTTCTCAGCATCCCCCTTTTTCGGCTTCTTGTCGGGGGGAGCGACTCCTTTGCCGGCCGCCTTCTTCTTGGCGGCAGCGGCAGCATCATCGGAGGGAACCACCGAGGGCTCACCGCCCTTCTTGAGTAAATCATTGATGGGCTTCTGGCCGCCCGCCCCCTTTTTCTTGGGGTCCTTCACGGACTTCTTCATCAGGCCAGCGAAACCCCTGACGTCCATATTGGCCCCTGCAGAGCAAAGCAACAAGGAGATTAGACCGAAGGATAGAAAGCATGGACAAATATCAAAAGTGCTAAAAATTTCCTAAGTACGAAACTCAAGGCCCTCGGTAATCACCTCCGGCTCGATCAAGGAGGGGGAACTTTTCGTCTGTCTCCCCCAAGTAACGATACCGCCGGAAGCCAAGGGCATACAGATCCTCCTCGAGGGTGCACTCCTTGATGGTTACGTTCTTGTTCCGCCTTTCCGGAATCTTGGCGAGTAAGAGGCCATCTTTCTCGAGGGCGGCGCTCCTTGTCCTCTCATGGCACCTAAAGCGGTCCCGCAACTCCCTCGGGAAAGGGTTCTCGTCCAGCCTAACATAGCACCACCACTCCCTCCAGCCTTTGTTTGAGGAGGGCGCCTCGGTGAACAGTCTGAACCGAGTGATCTGCTGCAAATTAGCGAACCCCTCGGCGTTTGCATGGCCTCCCCGGCAAAGGTTGAAGCTTTGGAAGAACAGATCCAAGCTAGGTGTCACCCCCTGAGATTTGCAGAGGTGAAGGAAACCAGTGATGTAAGAATGACTGTTGGGCGTGAGTTGGCAAGGAAGCAGACCCACGAACCGGAGGTACTCACGAAGAAATGGGTGCAAGGGGAACCGGAGGCCCATGGCGACCGAGAGGATATGCACCGCTATACATCCCTCGGGGGCACGGGAGAGAACATCATCGGGTCCCGGTGGCACCACAGTAGCTGAGGGCCCAACATGCAGTTGGGTAACGTAGCATTTCGCCTGGTCGGCCTTCGACCTTGTTTTGAGCGCGGCGGTATTCAGAAAGAAGTGGCCTTCGGGCATGTCAACCGGTTTCCCTAGGTCGGCGACGCTCCCCTTCTTCTTGGGCGCTCCGGCCTTCGTCTTCTTCTTCTTCCCGGGGTCACCCGGAGAGGCGTCGGGTTAAGGGGCCTAGAGCTTCCGGCCTCGGCATCATTGCGAGGAGGCATTACAGCAATAGTGACCTGACGGCTCTCCTTCTCCTCCTCATCAATAGCCATCTGCATAGCGAGGGCCATCTCCTCATCCTCTATGACCTGCTCGAACTCCTCCGCTTCGGCCTCGGCGATGAGCTGGCTCTGGATTTCGACTGCAACCTCCATATCGTCTCCGGCCGAGAGCTGCTCGCTCGAAGAATCCACATCAGGAATACTTTCCTCCTCCATTGAAGGCTCCCTCGAGATGTTTTGTGAGTCGCTTTGCGAAGACATCCTCGAAGGCTAGGGGATGAGGGTTTCTACAACAGAGGGCTACCTAAGGAACTATATCACTTAGCCTAAGGCTACGAAATCTGAACTCACCAAGAAAAAAGCAAAGTATGCTAAAGGCAACAGAGAATGGATCGAAGACTGACCTTGAAAGCTGGTAGTTTGACCGAGGGAAAGTTTCTCTCTCTAGAAAAAATTTGCCGGAGCTTCGCTAAACAATTGAAACGCACAAGGGGAAATGAATCGGGCAAGGGGTATTTATAAGCACCCAGATCCGGGCTTGGGACAAAAACCGGGCCTCCGGTTACGAAAGTCATCGTTACACGCCGCCCCTTCCGCCAACCGGTGGTGCCCGCCCAAAGCTAGGCAACCGCCACGCGCCACGTGGAAGTCCTCTCCAACGGCTACTTTTTAAACGTTCCATATGCCAACGGTATGATTGCAACGGCTATATTTTGAAATCACAGAGGCGCTCCCGGCCGGTACCCCTCATACAACATTACAAATGCCTTCAGGCTTTCTCCTTCAGGAGCCGACGGCTTAACAACGGGAAAACCCTTCGGGACCCCCAACCCTCAACGTGTTGGGAATCAGGAAACCTTCGGGGCCACACCTCCAAACCCCTCATCAGTGGTTAGCCTTCGGGTGCCCTCATCCCCAGCTTGTCAACAGCCAGAGAATCCCCCCGGCAACACAGCAACTACCACTTACATTTATCACGCCCTCAACCCCATGGATTGAGGGACTCCCCTTCGGCATCTCCCGGGATATTTACAAAGCGCCTTCGGCAAGTCAAAACACGCGCCCTGAGATCAAGGGCAGCCTTCGGCATCAACTTTGTCCTTCATCTCAGACCAAGGTTTCACCTTTTCAAGTCATCATTGGGGGAATTCGGTGCACTCTTTTTCCCTCATTAGGATTTTTTCCCACAGGATTTTTCCTAATGAGGTTTTTAACGAGGCATCCCCCCAAAATGAAACGAAAAGTGTCAACCTTCGGCCCCATGCGACAACGGGCACTACTCTACTCCTCTTCACCACATTACATGTGCCTCAAGGAGTGGGGAACTCGAGGATCCCTTCGGGAAAAATCACAAAAATGCAAATGTCAAAATCTCCCCAAATCAGCAACATAATCGTTCAAGTCCCAAAATGTGGGGGACTGAAGGACTGCCCCCGGCAGAATCGTGTGCAAACGTAAATCTCTTACAGGTTTACAAGCTACAAGCAAGACAGCATCAAAGGACAACCACAATTACTCCTTTTCCCTCAAGTACCTTTCGGCAAAAGGAGTGAGGGACTCCTAATGGAGTATATGGCCCAGGAACCCCCGGCCCATAAACTCCCACTATTATAGCGAAGGCCCAATAGGCCCGGGAAGCACAGCAGACCCAAATCACAGCGCCCCAAGTGCCAAACAGCCCACGATGAACACTAGGGTGCCTTCGGCCCCTGGCCGAAGGCTCATAAACGTACACTACAGCTTCTTTAAAGCACTCAAAATGTCTGGGAGAAAGCGGCGAAAACAGTAGCCCTCGGTACCTAGAGCCCTCGGCACCTGGAGGCCCCCGGGATGAAGAGCCTTCGGCCAATCATCTACGGCCGAAGGCATCTCCTTGACAGAATCTCCCACCCACATGCGCCGGATCAACGTACCGAGTACAAACGCCGCATCCAACCATCGCATTTAATGCGGCCACATGCGAGTGCCAGTGCCACCCCGTTGAGGTGACCCCTCGACCATCATAATGATGACACGTGTCCCTATCTGGCATTTATTGCTACTATAAATAGCACCCATTTCCCCATTTGTAATACATTCTCAATACGCTCAACACTTTCTCAATAATACATATTCTCTCTCTTACTTTTGCTCTGACTTCTCTCTAGTTACTCCTCGTCGTAACCCCTCGGATAGATACCCCTGGTACACTTATCCATCACTGATCTATCAAGAACTTTATGATATTAGAATTAGAATTAATCATTTACTATTTTAACTAGGTGATTATTATATATTTATACTTGCTTCTAAATGAACTTCTTTTATGTAAGTAAGTTTTAATACTATTACCCAATGTTTTTGCTTATAAAAGATACTTGTATTTGTTTATGTGTTTTGGAAACAAGTTAATCAAGTTTCAAATTGGTTACATTGGTTTCTCACATTAAAGATGCAACCCGAAGTAATTTTTTTCAATACCCGACCCTACCTGACCCGTTCATGTATGATTTACCAACTTATATTACATACCACGGGTTGAATAATAGCCAATCTGAACAAATTGGGTAAACCCGAAAAATATAGAAAATCCGACCCAACCCGTCCGATGTGGAGGCCTACTTTCGACCACAAAGCTATGTTCAAAGCGTGGCTTCTCTCGCAACGTCTCCTAGCGCCCAAACTTGCTTTAGTAATACCTACAATGCATTATAAACATTTTTTTTTATTTTATTATTACAAAATGAGTATGACTTATCAACATTGTAAATTGTGCACATAATATCCATGTCCCTTTCTTCGAGACCTATTTTAATCACCCCTTGTTGGAGGTGAACATCATCACCTCCCCTTTTTACTTGTCATTTGCCATTGCAATTGTTTTTTTTCTTAAAATCATTATAAATTTTTTATTTATAATTTAACTTTCAGAAAAAATATATTAGATTTCTTAACTTGTTATGATCTTTCCAATGGTATCAATATTGCATACAAAAAAATTAAAAAAAAAAAACATTTTTCTCTTAAATCCTTTTGAGCCGGATTTTTTTAATTTTACATATGCAATATTAGTATGATATGAAAGATCATAAAAAATTAAAAATATTGATATGTTGTTTGAAAAAATTGAACCAAAAATGAAAAGGTTATAGCAATTGTTATGTCATGCGGTAGCATAGGAGATTTGGAGGATGGGTTGATGTTCACCAGTTCACCCTCTTTTGAGTGGGTGAACAAAATTGTTTTCTCTTTCCTTTCGTAAAAAAAACGTGCAAAAATACATTACAATTTTGCAATTGCTATAACTTTTTCATTTTTGGTGATGTTCACCCTCTTTTTTCTCTTTCCTCTCATAATTGTATACGGAGTATCTTGTAATATATCGTGCAAAAATAAACCAAGATCTATAAGCATCGAATGGATTCGGATTCTCTGTCGTACGACATAGTGTGCCAGGGGACGGTTAGATAGCAACCAGGATGATCTAGAGATCGACGGAGTGGACCGCAAGATCTCCCATCTCCCACCCTTGATTTTTCAACAAACCGACCATGAAGAGCCGATCACTCTACCTAATCTGCTTTTATATGTTAACGGAAGACAAACAATAGATCTATTTATAAGTAATACGGAGTATAAATATCAAATTATTTAAAACATAATAAGAGCACTAAAATGTCTTTTGTGACTGTCATTTTGCGTGGCACAACTGATGAAATTAGATCTTTTCAACAATTGGATTTTTTAACACGTTTCCAACATCTCAAAAGCAGCTAAAAATCTAAAAACTTTTTCTCAAAGATGACATGTTTTATATACTGTCGTATGTAAGTAAAATAATATGTTCCCAAACCCTTGAACCAGTCTAAGTGATCCGATCGCCTCAAAATCTCAGCCAACTTTTTATGATCTTTCACATCATACTAATATCAATTTTAGCTTCACTTGGATATAATGAACTGATAAACGCCACTAAAAACAGCATATATTGGCTTGAGGGATTGGCTGAAACATTAAAAACAAATAAAGAAATAGTGACATATTAATGACCATTTCTAATATGAGCGACAATTTTTAGTGGTGCTGTCACCGGTCAGCACAATGTCAGTCATTTTTTTGTTCATCACTTTTGATTTAGTAATATATGCTATAGGTAGCAGAAAAACTCCAAAAGAAACACTCAGTATAGAAATTTTGGTTAATTGTTATCATTTGCATACAAACCGTCACAAATAACTGTCCGTATCAAAGATGTAGTTGTGAAGGACTACAGATATCATAATATCTTACACACATGCGCCCAGAAACACATCAGCTTGTAGCAGGCAGAGTAGGAAGACTGGGCACAACAGAAGCCTGATACATGTCAGTTGCTAGCCTCCCCGTTAAATCCTCCACACTCACCTTCACCACATCTCTACGCGTCCCAATATCAGCAGCATATCGGCTGGCACAATACACCCCAACAGCCATAACTGCCATCCCATACACATTTGTCGTGACAAGCCGCAGCGGTGACGATAAAACAGCTGCCAGAGGCCCGCCGATTATAGACACCGCCTGCCCGCTCCGCCCCATCGAACTCCTCTCATCCACCACGAGCAAACCCGTCTTGCAATAGATCGCAAAATCCTCACAATTGTTCTTGAACACATTGTAACACCCGAACCCGTTTCTAAGAAGGTGATTTGCCCGGTGCACCACATCCTCATCCGGATCTGGGACTGCAAGGGAGCAAGTTCCCCCACGTACCTTTGCGAGGAAGAGAGCGGGGTTGACCGAGTATTCAAATCGGTAGAGGATGCCGCCGGCAAGGAAGCAGTCCAGGCACGACAAGTGGACCCCGTGGCTGTCTCTTGAGGGGGTGCACGTGACACAAGGCACATGGGACCGGGAGGGTCCGGAGCTTACCAGGAGGACATCCAACACAGTCCCGGTCCCCACCTCTTGACCGTGTCTGGTGAAGTGGATGACTTTATTCTCACCAACATAGATACCTGTCACAAGGCAAATCTTTCATTCATATGTCTTTTGATTCATTCACTCATTTATTCGTTAACCTTAACAGTAAAATGAAAGCAGATGTTGAGTGACACATCATAGAGTTGGCAATTGACTAAACATTCTTGATTAATTACTTCTACCCCATGAGACTTGATCAAATGACCTCATGATTCTAAAAACTACAAACAAGTCCCTTGACCATTAGATTTTCATTAAACTATTATTTTTAACACAGAAAGAATCAAAGAATGTACTTCATCCTAAATAAATGTTCAAATACACTATTTCTGCAATCAATATAACTTTTTTATAGCCCGGAAAATACCACCCACTAGGGTAAGAGCTAGGCCTCTCTTACCAAATATTATTAATAAAAGAAAGTTACATGGAGGACATGGTGCATTACTCCAAGAGTACACAAACAGTATTGAAAACAATATATAGGACTACAGGGAAGCCTAGAAATATCTAGACAACAAACTTCTCTAATGTGGTAGAGGGGACGAAGATGTGTTGATAAAAACAGCAAAGGAGAGGTTCACTCATCTTGCTAACCAAAATAACTACTAAATTGGCTTCCATTGAGATATAAGAGAAAGTGATGTCCATGTTTGTAGCAATATCGAGAATAAGAGGCAGTGTGTTAAAAATCTTTATCTACAGATTTTTTATGTTTGGTGAGAATACAGTAGGCTGGAGGTTTTTTATAATAGTTTCATACTCCCTCTGTTCTGAATTGAGTTGCAAACATTGGCCGCCACAAGAACTAAGGAAGGATAGAAATAAAAGTTCAGTTTACCATTCTGCCCTTCCTTTATTAAAGAAGAAAAGAATCCGTAAATGGTAAATCTGTTTCCCAAGAAAACACTTTTCCAGGAAAGAAGTAAAATTGCTATTGCTATTGTTTCTAGTGCATATTCAAAGAAAGTACTCGTACATACATACTGTTCAAACCATTACAAAACCAAATGTTCCCAATGAACATCGAGAGTCCCCATCTGCATCGTGGAGGCCTTCTTCTCTAGAATCTGGAACATTACTAACCCCTTATTGTCTTTAAGATCTGGAAGATAAATTAAAATACGAAATACATACTTTGAGTCAGAGAAAGAACTTCACCGCATACCATCTTGTCTTCACCGTGAAATCCTTCATCTTCCACATTTTCCACTCTTTGTTTTCAAACAGTGAAGGAGTCTACTTATCATTGAGAGGGAGTGAGGAACAGGGTGTCATGAGATTTCATTTTTTTATCTGAAGGTCTATAAATTTAGAGAGGAACAAGGTGCCATTAGGATTTACGAAGCTCGATCTAAAATCGGAAATGAGGGGAGGAGAGAGAAGAGAAGCATGATATGGGTAGTGGGATAAAGTGAATGTCTGAGTCATTTTGAGTGGGTGGGAATAATTTTCTCCGTAAATGGAGAAGGTGACATGGGGCAAGGAAAAATAATGCAAGCGTATAGTTGTCATTTCATTCATTTATATTTGCTTGATATAGAAAGTGGAAAACTATTTTGGGACAACCAAAATAGGGAAGTTTTGCAAAACAAATTGGGATGGAGGGAGTATCATATTTGATCAGTTTTGCAGTTCAATATAACTTTCGGTACAGTTTCATGTTAATACTAATTTCAACATGGAAGGGACTGCCCTCTATTGGGTAACCTGGCTGAGAGCGCGCAAACCCACCATGACCTGGGCAGATTTCAAGCAAGCTCTGGTGGCCAGATTCGATTCCCAATTTCAGGGGAATCAGTTTGAACGGCTGACCTGGGCAGATTTGTTCAGTCAGCCAACCAAGTTCCGGGATTGTCCGATGATCATTATTTGGAATACTACATGAACGGGCTAAAAGAATCAATCCGAAGCTCGCTACACTTGTTTCGACCAGGTAACTTGGAAGAAGCCATGGAATTAGCTCACGATGTGGAGCATAATCTGTCCATCCAGAGTGGAGGAAGTGGCAGCCCGAATTATAATCCTTCAGGGGTACGTTCCAGCAGCTTTTTAATGTCAAACACGGGTCCTCCGTTGACTGTCAATGGTGGCAGCTTACAGGGATCAAGTGGCAGCTATCCGAAAGATATTGGACAGCCCCCGGGGACAAAGTCAGGGCTGTCCGGGCAGCCTACGACACGCTCTCAGTTCACTCAACTTCCGCCAAAGGATTTAGCAGAATTGAGGGCGAAAGGATTATGCTTTAGGTGTAAGAAACCATTTACACCAGGGCATGACTGCCCCTTTAAGCAGTTGCGGGTAATGATAGCTGAGGAGGATGAGGAGTTGGACCTCCAAGAGCATGAGTTCTGTGAAATAACCGGCCAGGAAAAGGTTCAGGAAGGAGATGAAGGATATTTTCCGGCCTATAGAATAGGCTGGAAATTTCAGTCCTCGATCTGCGAGATTTCAACCTAGAGGACAAGGTTATTTCGAAGGAAGATGGATTGATAGAGAACAAGAAGAGCATGGGGCGGGAACGGGATTGGGCCCACTTCCGTGGGCCGGTTATGGGCTGAGATTATAGTTTTATTTATTATTATAAAGTTTATGTTATGTTTTTAGTTTGGGCCTATTATTGTAGAGTACTTGGTAGAGTTAGTATGGGCTTAATTAGGATTTAATTAATTTGGGCTTGATTAGGGTTTCTCTTAGAAGGCTATTTATACCCCTTGCCAAGGTTCATTCTTGATCATCTGGGAATAAAATTGGAGTTTAGCCTTTTGGCTTTGGGCAACGATATTTTTATCGTTGATTATCTGGGCAACGGGCAACGGGCAACGGTTTACCCTGTTGATTTCTATTTTTCTGTTCTCATCATTTCCTCAAAAAGGATCTCCAAACACACATATAGAGTCCAAAAACTCAATGCATAGTAATATAGTTCTACCAAAATAAGTTATCATCTTTTGGTGTTAAAATTTTTTACTTGCCAAGGAGCTTATTTGTAGCTTCTAGCAACTCCGGGATTATTTGTTAATTTGAGTATTTGACCATATCTTGAGGGAAGTGGGTGTAATTAATCCAATATTTTTCAACGGTAAGTCATCTAGAAAGAGGTAGTTTTAGAAGTAAAAATGCAGCTTCACAAGGTCGGCAGCAAAAGTAAAAATGAAGTACTAATGGAAACAGTTTCAAACTCAAGCATAATAACCATTCACATGCACATGATCATATTCCCAAATTGAACAATCAATGACTACTATCACTTTTATAGAAATTTGCCTATCCATAGAATATAGAAGACAATCTTGAGAGGTTGAAATATAATAATAACACCAATAGAAGCATTTTGTGTACCCACCAAGGCAAACACTAGGCACTAGGCATATGAGATATGACTAATACCACATTTTAGTAAAATCAATATTTGATAAAAAGTATTTAAAACAAAAAAAAAGAAGCAGCCTCATTGTGAAGTTGTGGATAAGCTATTCAGATGCTGAGGAGCTCAGACTTATGTATGTATGCATTGATGTTTGAACTCACCTTCTTAATTATATAATTATGCATTCATTTTGGCAATTACATTAGGTGATACTGCATTGATCCCTCAGTAACTGTCATTTTACAAAATTTCAGACATACTAAGGAGCTAGGTGGTGTTTGCATTTAATTTTCATACCAAAACAATAGTTAAAGAGGAGTTAGGTAGTAGTGCTCGCGAGACCGGATTTATACAGTAAGTGTTTAATTGTAAATTTTGAAATTTTTTGAAACTAAAAACAAATTTTTAAAAGTAGAAGATGAAGTGTTTAGCGAAAAAATACTTCTTAACGTATTGGTTAGGTTAAATAGTTAGGAAAGCCGGAAAGGTGAAAAACAGCTTTCCACACCATTTCTCTGGCTTATAGCTTTTATCTTTAAGTTGCTTAAGAGACCCTTTAAAAACACCACTTTAAGCTTCTTTAAACAAAAGCACAAATGTGCCGCTCTAAGCAGATCTAAGCACTCCGATAATGTGGTACACTTTGAAAATTAGCCAAAACAAAATAATGAGAACATTACTTTTGCTTCTTTAAGAAAAAGGCACCTATGTGTACTGTTTTAAGCAAATGCAAAGTTGCAAACACACCTTTTATATGGTCCATTTTGTAAGATTAGAGTAAAGAACATATTGAGTTCTCAAAACAACTACTACTTTGAAAATGTTTTTTCAGTTTTTGGGGAGAAATAGATTGTTTTGGACAGAGGGAGTATGTATGAGAATGTCTAGTTCATCACTTCACTTATAATTGTAGTTCTATTTCCATTGATCCATTCACCAATCTTACTTCTCCTATCCACCTTCCTCACCTCTACACCAACGAATAGCATCCTCGATATGCAGAAACAAATAATAAACAAATGACCATATATATCTTCACAACAGTAAGGCTTAATTAGCATATCAAGCTTTTCCCCAGAAATGAATACTCGTTTGCTGCTAAAAAAAATTATTAAAGCCACGAAAAGGGTACCAACAATTATCCGCAACCGTGTAATCAGATAAAATATCAGATTTTCCGTGATAAATACGTGCATCTTAATCCAGATTAGATAACAGGCATAGTAGTACAGACCATGGTGAGAATAAACGTAAGCAGTGCGCCAAGAATATATATGATCCCCTGCTTTAAGGCTGCTCCTATCAATTCTGGTTACGTTAAAATTGCGGTTAACACTGGGGAAGCCATCAATCATAAACGGATAAAATAAGAAAGATATGAAAATCAAAAGTACGATAATCGAATTCCTACCTGTTGGAAAGCAATCCCATTTCCCTCAGTTCGGTTTCAACCCGAAATTGCTCTGGGGGTAGGGATCTAGATGTAGCAAACAAGAACAACCTTCGCCGAAATCTAAGTGTGTGACGTAATGGGCACCGCCTAGCATGTTTTAAAAGAGAGTTATTATCAAAATAGGACTAAAAGTCATTCACTTTTCACAAATAGGACCAAAAAATAAACTATATTTTCATAGGACTAATTATGTGTACCTTGGACAATTATACCCTTATAGCTATTTTAATGTTTTAATTCCTAATAAAATAATAAAAAATAATAAAAATTCGTAAAAAATACTAAAAAATTAAGAAAAACATTTTGATATTAAAAATTTAATTAATTTTTTTTTTCAAAAAATTAAAAAAATTAAAACAAAAATAAAAAATAAAAAATAAAAAACTCAAAAAAAAAAATCGCCGCCGCCTCTGCCGCCTCAGCACCACCACCTCCAGTCACCAGGGGGAAAAAATGCCAAGTTCATTACGAATGCCATATTTATGACAGAAAAAATGAAAATGTTGGCATTCGAAAAGAGAAATATGCCACTTTTTTGGCATTTTCATAAAAAATGACATTTTTCTGGGAAAATGGCATTTTTTTCATCGGCCAGAGGTTGTGGTGCTGGGAGGTAGTATAGGCGGTGGGAAAGACATCCATATTTTTTTAAATTTTTTTTACGGAGTTTTACTATTTTTTATTAATTTTTTAAAAATAAAATTATTTTAAAAAAAAATTGAATTTTTTATTTTATAAAAATTTTATAAATTTTTTAATTATATTTCTACGAACTTTTGAATTTTTTTCGAATTTATTATGAATTAAACATTTAATTATGGCTTATGACTATTTTTTAATCATATTTAATGGAAGGATAAGAATGGAATGCAAAAATAGGTATGTTTCCAATAGGACTCATATGGTCCTATTTTGGAATAAAAACATAGCAAGTCCTATTTTAGGTTTTTGCCATAGTTTTAGTCCTATTTGAACTAATTTCTATTTTAAAAAAACTCCGTACAAATACTCCGTATAAATACTCCGTAGATGATTGCTCAAATTACGATTATACTTTTTTTACCCCTCTAGTAAACCATGTTAGGATGTTTTTAGTTGTACTCTAATTTGCTGGTCTGGTCTGAACTGGTCTGGTTTGATTTCTTTGTATTATTATAACTATTCAAATCTGGTCTGGTCTGAACTGGTCTGGTCTAGTTTGGTCTGGTCTGGGAGGAATTACAGTCCAAAGTAAAAATATCCTTGGATGGGTAAGAGCCAGGAAAATGTTACCTATTTATTTAAGGGGTTGCTTGGCGCACCCCAAATTCTGCTTTACGTAACCTTCGGTTCACGATAATGCTCTGATACCAATTGTTACACGGTAAAATTCCCAGCTAGAATCTTCACCCTGTATGGCTTGCCCTAACGCCTTCACACAGTCAGCATTACCCTGAATGCCACTTAGACACTTAATTGAGAATAGGAACGCAACACTTTAACACACATGTAGAATATAGGCACACGACTTTACGGTCAACGACCAACCTTGTATTAATTCACAATTAATACACTATGACTAATACAACACGTTCACAATGTCTAAACACTTGCAAACACTCGACAATACTTGCCCTCGCACATCTGGCTACAAAACTGGCAATGTGCCATGGCCTATTGACAATACCCATGCCAACACAACGCTTCACACCCCTGTGTGCCGCCTGGCCACGCTGCATCAGTCTGCACAGTCTCGATCGTGCCACTGATCAGCCACACGCACGAACGTCCTCCCACGTTCCAAGTGCCTTAAACTTAGATCTGGCCATGATCCTAAGTCCAAATGTTGAGCTTGCCGCTCCGTTGCCAAAGGATCACATCCAACTAGCAACACGTTGACCCACGGTCAACAGTTTTGGTGAACGCCCACTCCCTTGTGTGCTTCGCCAAAATATGATGTCCAACCCGTACAACCCCGTGTACGCTTGACCCATCATCGTGACACCTTCTAAAAAGCATGCCACCGAACCTTAGCGTCTCCACGACCTTCGTTCCTGCACTGCCATACCCAAGCAATGCCAATGCGGTTGCCCGACGTCCCACGCCTGCAACCTATCATGAACTGAAGGTTACGATAGATAAATACCTCATAAGTCTAAAAGTTAAAAGCAGTATTTTTTAGATAATCATCATATTCATTCTCCATTATATAAGAAGATTGTAAAAATTTTATAAAACCATGATAATGTGTTAGACATATTTATATAGTACCCCGTAATTAGATTTTTTTAGTACATAAAATTTACATATTCATAAACTACATTAAAAGTTTTATAAAGTCACAAAAGAAAAACTCATATTTGAAAACAGTTGAATATACAAAGTAAAAGATTAAAAAGATTTTACGTTGACCATAGAATAGTGAACGAGAATCTTTGAATAGGACGAAGTTAGTATTTGTTTGATGGTAGGTACAATTAGTAAGTCTGATTATATTAGGAATTTAGTATAATTTAAATAATTGTTTGTTAGAAACAATGTTACACAAAATTTAAGGAAATAAATTTTTGTGAATGAAAATTTAATTAACATTAAAACGTATTTTTTGAACGTAAACCTATTTTTATATAAAAAAAAGCAAGCAGAAGAAGGCCCATTAAAATATCTATACGAATAGAGATATGGTCATTCATCAACAATCGTATACCGAGTAGTAGTTAGGAAATGAAATATTATGCACGTTCCTATTCCGTATGAAAGATAGGACATATGTGTCCAAAACTGGAAAAAAGAAGGCGCACCTAGCATTATTAGCGGTGCACGGAGATAGTCTGTTATTTAATGAGACTATCCTTTCAATAATATATATCACATGAGTACCACAGTAAGGGAGTTCTTTGGGCCGTGGAATTCAAAACGCCTAATCGGCCCATATCCGATAATTGAATCAGGGAGCAGCCCAATTGAATAAAAAGGAAGTCCAACCCGAGGAGTATGACCCAAGAAAGATATAATGGGGAATAGAGATAAGAGAAGGTAACGACCTCTTCACAAAAGGGAGGAGAGCTATTTGGCCGAACACTTGAGTTATCAACGGGGGAGAAGACTACTAGCATAAATAAATTAGCTCGACATTGGGGAATACACGATCATTCTTGATAAAAAGCTTACTAATATTCTTGTATTGCCATTCAAATTCATCGATATATAAGTCTTAATTATTATTTTCTTGTGTGATTCCCTTTTGAAACTATTAGATTGTTATTGAGATAACTTGTTTCTTGCTCAAACAATTTGGTGCCCACCGTGGGGCATCGTGCAAGAAGAAATTCAGTCATGGCCGGAACTAATCCCTTGTTGATTGAGTTTCTCGAACAGCTAGAAATGGCAAAAGAAGAAATCCGGCGTGAGGTGGCGGAACGGGTGGCTCATCTTCAGCAGGAGAACGATGTGCTTCAATCCCAGGTGCAATCGGCGGTGTCAATAGCCTCGAACTCAAGAATTAATCAGAGGAACGACGCCATGACCGCCGCTACAAGACTGGATTTAGGCATCACTCCAGTTGTGACGAATCCACCCGCCAATACGACGGATCTCGTCTCCCTCACGTTGGGCCTTTCAGCAACTGGAGATCCACAGCCTATGGTCATCTCACAGGTCGTCCCCTATACACCTCTTTTCCCGGAGACGACTCTGGTCCCCAACATTCCAGCTTGTTTCTTCCCGAAGTCCCTTCGAATCACATCCAAGGGCAAGCCTATATTCGGCAACTCAGAGCATGCCTACGACGACTACGGTCTCTGCTCCGATAGAGCCCTCTATCCCTCACTTCAGGAGCAGGACCTTTGGAGATCCGGGTCCGTCCAGCTTCATGCAGAACCACAGACGTAACATTATGGACGTCAGCATACAATATAAATCTGGGAACTCCATGGTTGCACCAAATGTGGGCCATTCTGTCGATGTACCACCAAGTTGTCAAGTTTCCGACGCCTTGGGGAGTACATACCATCCAAGGAGACCGGTCAGCAGCCAAGTCGTGTTACCAAACTGCCATGAAGCCAACAACAAGTCAATACACCCCAACATAGCAATTAAAGGGTGACTCCGCCTTGGAGGAGGAAGATGACGACAGAACAGAAGAAATCGTCATTGATCCTGAACATCCAGAAGGGGTCATCCGCATAGGGAAAAATGTATCAAACCATCTCAAGGTTGAGTTGATTGAATTTTTTGAGGAGCACAAGGATGTATTTGCATGGAGTCACGAAGATATGACGGGCAATGATCCAAAAATTATAACACGCAAGTTAAATGTCAATTTGTCATGTAAACCCGTTAGACAAAGGAGAAGATGTTTTTCCAAGGAACGAAATGACATCCTAAATCAGGAAATCGAGATACTTCTGCGGACTGGGAAAGCAAGAGAAGTCAGCTACTTCTGACTGGTTGGCCAACATTGTCATGGTCCGGAAGAGGAAAGGCAAAAAGGCAAGAAGGCAAAATGGCGAGTCTATGTCGACTTCAAAGGTCTGAACAAAGCATATCCTAAAGACTCGTTTCTGATGCCACACATAGACGTACTGGCTGATGCAACGGTCGGGCACAATTCGCTATCGTTCATGGACGCTTTTAGTGGATACCACCAGATTCAGCTACATCCTGATGATCAAGAGAAGACGGCCTTCATCATTGAGACAGGTATGTACTGTTATATCGTTATGCCTTTTGGTCTTAAAAATGCAAGTGCGACGTTCCAAAGACTATTCACCATGATGTTCAAAGATGATATAGGAAAGACAATGGAGGTCTACATGGACGACATGATCGTAAAAAAAAGACAGCTAATCATATTACGCATCTGATGGAATCTGATAGTCCCTGTTCTTAACAATCACATAATCATAACAGATGAAGAAGAAACAAATAGAAAGATATCAAGATGAAAACCAAATCTGGTATACCGTGAACTGGCCGCTGCTCTCCCTCGAGAAAGAGAGCAGCGGCAACCCTACTCTCTATCTCGCCTCTAACTCTCGAAGCCTCTAAATTATTAGGTTTTCCATAAGTTAGCTTCCTTTTATAGGAGAAGTTGTCTAACTTATGGATTACAAAGAAGCTAATGGGCTGATATACATTTGTGGCCCATATTACACGTTAAATTAATAACTACACAAATACAAAGATATTTAATTAGATTGGACACCATAAAATATTCCTAACAATCCTCCCCTTGGTGTTCAATCATGTTGAATAATCATTGCAGCGCAGATATCTTTGTCTTTGTTGTTATCTCCCCCTTGATATCTTCTTGGCAATTTGAGCTTTGATGTCGGGGGTTGAGCAATCTTCCTTTGGCTTGCTTGTAAACCTTGCCTTCAGAATTAGCTCTTGATCAGCTTGAATGAAGTCCGTTGGCGCCTCTAGAATGGATGTTCTTGAAGAATTGCAGAAGCACATGGAAATCATCTTCAGAATTCGAGTAAGTGACCTTTGTCTCCTCCACAATGTAGTCTTTTTGACTATTCGAAGTGAATGCGTTTGAAGAGACCTTGTCGGTGGCACATCGGAAAAAGATGGTTGACTTATGAGCGTAGTTGACCATTTGAGGTGTAGAGATAGAAGAGAGTTGTTGAAATTTTTGATAGGAGAGAAGTGTCCGAGAATGATTTGGTGACATTTAACAGCATGTGGACCACTCTCCCCTCATGACGATCCGATGAATCGGGGCGTCATGCCTTTATTCTTTTCGAACTAGGAAATAAACAAAAAAAACAAAATAGAAAGTTAAAATGACAAAACCGGATACACTGAGGTGTTCCGTTATCACAACATCAATGTAAACACGGATGTGTGGCCTGTATAAAATGATAGATTCATTAAAGCTCTAACAGGACTTCCAACCAGCTCATTTTCTTCTTGATTTTCTCTCTGTACTCCCCCTGAACTGGAGCACTCGGTATGCTTTATCAATGTTAGACACCGGGGAGGAGAACATTGAAAAATCCCCCTAAAATGTTGCATACTTCGAGAGAATCCTTGCTTTGTCGGTGTAAGGTGTCAGGAGGAGAAAAATGAAACTCCCCCTCAGAATGTGCAAGGGTTGATTGCTCACAGCTTGTCATACTTGTCATGTGTGTGGAGCAATCTGAACAAGTACCACACATGACGGTTTCCCTTGAGCTTATCATCTAGAATTTCAGCGCATTAATGATCACACAATGTGGATGAGTTAGGGGGGCTTCAGTAATTGATTGGTCATTGTTGTAGAATGACCGTTGACGCGAGGTTGATTGAATTATCTACGATTTTCAGACCTCTACAGTGTAGTTTAGAAAAGCTTTGACCTTGGAAGAATTTGAACAGATTTGCCTAAGTTTTGACCTTGACATCGGTGAATGACAATGTTTGTCGGAAAGCGAACAATATGTCCCTCAATAACCGCAAGTGAGGGCGCGTGGTTGGGAGTTCTGTGGTAAATCCCCAGAATTCATGTAGATCGTTTCGTTAGCTTTCCAACGACATATGATTCGCTTAAATCGGATCACCTAGTCAAAAGTTATGGCCAAAACAGTGTGATGTCGCTGAAAATCTTGAATTTAGAATTTTTGAGGAATTTCTTCGAAGTTGAGGTTCTCGATGTTGAATATCGAGAGCAGGTGGAGTTTAAAACAAATTTTAAGGCAAAACCATGAAATCCTAATCTCGAGGTTTAAACTTCGAGATTACAATCTCGAGGTTTAAACTTCGAGATTACAATCTCGAGGTTTAAACTTCGAGATCTTAATCTCGAGGTTGCCTCGAAGAATAATGAAGAAATCCACCCGCAAAACTAAACCTCAAGACTTCGAAATATTCGGAATTTCAAAATGTTTCGAACATCAAAAACTTTGGAGTGTCGAAAACCTCAGAATATCGAGAACTTGCTGTTTGAAAAACATCAGAACATCGAAAACTTCTAAAAACTATGATAAGCAGAGATTCATCCAGATATCCTATAATGTAAAGTTCGATGAACTGCGAAGAATGTCAAGCTTCGAAAAATTCTGAGTTTCAAGAAACTGCAAACTTTGAAAGATTCAAAACATCGAGAAATTCCAAAAATCTCGAAATCTTTCAGAATGTCGAAATCTCAAACATCGAAATCTCAAAATATCGAGATCCCAAATTTTGAAATCCCAAATTTCGAAATCCTCAAAATGTCGAGATCCTCCAAAATTAAAATTTCAAATTTTGAAAAATCTAAAAACTGTTCTGAATAGCCCTGAAGGTCGAGATTCTTCTTGTATCAGTTTCAAGTCAAAAACGTTTCTGCAGGAGTGAAAAACAAGAATCTCGAGATCTCAGTGTAGAGATCTTCATAACAGAAAGTTTACAGAAATCGAAAAATAAGATATGATGTAGAATCATTAAGAAGAGGCGATTCCAACAGTATAACTTTTATAGATTTTCGTTCACAAACAAGATTACAGGAGCAAATCTCTATATCAAAGAAAAACAGAAAAAAAGTCAAGCAGTTCTTCGTTAGATACGAAAAACGCAGATAGATTCAACCTTTTTCACGCCTCAGCTCTGATACCAAATGATAATCCTTGTTCTTAACAATCACACAATCATAACAAATGATGAAGAAGCAGATAGAAAGATATGGAGATGAAAACCAAATCTGGTATACCCTGAACTGGCCGCTGTTCTCCCTCGAGAAGGAGAGCAGCGGCAAACCATACTCTCTATCTCGCCTCTAACTCTCGAAGCCTCTAAATTCTTAGGTTTTCCATAAGTTATCTTCCTTTTATAGGAGAAGTTGGCTAACTTATAGATTACAAAGACGCTAATGTGCTGATATACATTTGTGGCCCATATTTTACGTTAAATTACTAACTACACAAATACAAAGATATTTAATTAGATTGGACACCATAAAATATTCTTAACAGAATCTTTTAGAAAGTTGGGGGAATTCAATCTGAAACTCAATCCAGCGAAGTGCACCTTTGGAGTGTCATCAGGAGAATTCATGGGCTACATTGTCAGTGAGAGGGGGATAGAAGCAAGTCCAGAGCAGGTACGGGCCATTCTCGACATCGAGTCCTCTAAGTCCATCAAAGACGTGCAAAGGCTGACGGGATGTGTTGCGGCTCTGAATCGTTTTATCTCCAAGTTGTCCGACATATGTCGTTTATTCTATGACATCCTACGCAAAAACAAAAAATATGAGTGGACGGAACAGCATGAGCAAGCCCTACAGCAATTAAAGGAGTACATGAAGACTCCTCCATTGTTGACGAAACCCAAGGACGACGAGGAACTCCAACTTTATCTAGCCGTTTCAGAACACGCCGTCAGTGTCGTTCTGACCAGAGAGAAGGACGGGCAGCAAATGCCGATTTATTATGTGAGTAAGTCCTTAAATGGTCCGGAATCCAGGTATGCTTTATTAGAAAAATTGGTTTTGGCTTTGGTTGTTGCATCAATTAAATTGCGTCCTTATTTTGAATCACATACAATTTGTGTTCGGACTAACTATCTCATGAAGTCAATCATGAGGAAACCTGAGTTGACAGGACGCATGG
This sequence comes from Cuscuta europaea, assembly GCA_945859875.1. Lineage (NCBI taxonomy): Eukaryota > Viridiplantae > Streptophyta > Magnoliopsida > Solanales > Convolvulaceae > Cuscuta > Cuscuta europaea. The sequence goes on along the minus strand of CAMAPE010000074.1, from coordinate 4,267,452 downwards.
TGAAATGGTCAATCTGGTTGGGAGCCTATGACCTCAGATATGAACCAAGAACGGCTCTGAAATCTCAATCATTGCCTGACTTTGTGGCAGACTTCAGCCCTAAATCTCAATCATGAACGGAGCGGGCCTGGGTGTAGTGCTAAAGTTGCCACAGTGGGACACCATACTCCAAGCAGTCCATTGCGATTTGAATGCTACAAACAACGAGGCATAATATGAAGCATTGATTGTCGAACTGGCCTTGGCGAAAGATCTAGGCGTAAAGACGCTTGAGGTAAAATGCGACTCTTTTTTAATAATTAATCAAACTAACGGAGTTTATGCAGCAAAGGATCCCAAGATGACCTCCTATCTGTAAGTCGTCATGGGGTTGACAACCTCGTTTGACGAGATCACTTTCAATCAAGTCCCGAGGGCTGAAAACATGCAAACGGACGCTCTAGCCGACTTATCTTATACCTAAAAACATCACATGTGAGAGAAATAATTTTTCGCTCAATTTTTAGCGAGCTTATGTTATACCTATGAGAATTACGAATGAGAGAGATAATTTTAACGATTAATTGTTAGCCGACTTATCTTATACTTAAAAGAACTACATATATGAGAGAAAGTTCTCTCGTTCAATTGTTAGCAAGTTTATCTTCTAATACCTAAAAGGTACTACATATGAGAGAGAAAATTTTTCCGCTAAATTGTTAACAAACTCATCTTTACTAAAAACACTACATAAGAGAGAGAGAAATCTTCTGCTCAATTATTAGCAAGTTTATCTTCGTATACCTAAAAACTGTACATTCGAGAGAGAAAATTCTCTCGTTGAAGTGTCAGCCAACTTATCTTATACCTAAAGTCACTACATATGTGATAAAACAATTTTATGCTCAATTGATGTCGAATAATATTATACTTAAAAAACTACATATGAGAGAGAAACTTCTTCGCTCAATTGTTAGAAAGGTTAGGGGCTGTTTACTAACAGAGTTTTTTTGCAGTTTTCTACAAAACTGGAAAACTGAAAATAGGAAAACAGAAAACGTGTTTACAAAAGAAAAATGCTGGAAAATTGGAGAAAGGAAAACATAAAAATGTGTTTACCAAATCGTTTTCTAAATCCAAAAAAAATGAGATATGTCCCCGTTTTCCTTAATGAATTGAATATCTGACTTTTACTAGTTTTCCAAATTTGGAAAATGCAGATGCTGCTGTTCCGCTGCAGTCAATATGCATACTTACGTCTAGGGGTGGATCCGGTCCCGCTCCGGTATCAGTTCCAGTGTTGGAGATATTTAATTGTGAATCAAGTTTGTCATAGATTAGCTTTATATTTAATCCTTGTATTTAATTAGTGCATGAATTAGATAGCAATCGGGCCAAGTGTTAGGCCCATATAAACAGGCTAAAAGCCTTGTACGCCTAACCTAAACCTCGCCTATAAAAAGGGAGCCGAGGGTTTAGGAATAGGTTAACGTCGTACTTATTCTTCATAGCCTTACGCGCATACTTTTGTGTTGTACGAGTTCACGGTCTATCAAAGAAGGTTTTACGTTGATTCATTATGTGTTCATCCTTACGTTTAATCTTCGTTGTTAGATCGTTATTCATTGCTGTTACAGAAACAGGGACTAACAATTGGTATCAGAGCCGATCGAGAACCGATAAGAAGAACGCCTGCAGAATACTCTATTTTTCTTTACGTTGTTCTTACTGTCGATTTTTCACTCTGTAATCTTGTTTCTTGTTCAAAAATTGTAAAAGTTACACCCTTAGAATCGTCTTTGCAAAGCGATCAAGGGGTATACTTCAGATTTTGTTTTACGCATATTCTGTATTCGAGATATCTCGAGTAGGGGTTGTCGACATCTTGATTTTCTACAGGTTCTGCTACGTTTTTCGAGCTGAAAACTTTACCCGAGGATCTCGACATTCTACTCTACAGGAAACTACCTTCAGATTTTGTTTATCTGATTTTTACAGTTTGCAGGATTTCGACATTGAGGATTTCGACATCTAGGATTTCGAGATCTTGATTTCGAGTTAAGGTTTCGACATCTGGTCTCGACATTTGACTTCTCAGAATTAAGGTTTCGAGTTTTAACTTCTCGACATTTCAAATCTCGAGATCAGCTTCTCGAAATTTGAAATCTCGAGATCCCTAATCTCGAGATCTTTAATCTCGAGCTCAAATCTCGATACCGGGCCTCCTTTATCGAAATCTGAGATTTCGATATTCAGATCTCGACATCTGATTTTTCGATTTTCTGCCTCTGAAAATCTTTTGATCAATTTTCTCGAACGGTCAGTTTAGTACAGCAATGGCTTCAGAATTCAATGCTCAAGGGAACAGCAGTACCCCTCCTAGTCTCAGGAAGGGAGAATATCAAATGTGGAGGAACAGATTCCTTAATTTCCTCGAGCACAAAGAGAACTCCGCTGCGATGCTTGAATCATTGCTTGAAGGACCAGCTGAACTCTTGATTTCAGTTGGTGGAGATCCAGAAAATAATCCTCCTATTTTTCCAGAAATAAGGAGGAAAGTGCCATCTGAATACACAGAAGCTGGCAGGCTCAGACTTCGTGGTGACCTCATGGCCAAAACATACCTTCTTCAAGCAATCCCCAATGAAGTATACGTTCTCATAGACAGCATGCAAACAGCTAAGGAAATGTGGGATGAGATAGAAAAGCTGCTCCAAGGCACAAGCATCAGCCTCAAAACCAAGAAGACTACGATTCTTATCGCTTATGACTCCTTCAAAGCAGGTCCAGGAGAACCATTGAATGAGACTTACAACAGACTCGTTCAACTGGTAAATGAACTCAGAAAAATCAAAGTATTCAGGTCCAATCTGGAACTGAATATTAGATTTTTATCCAGCCTGCATCCTGCATGGGAAAAGACAGTGAAGGATGTCAGATCTCGGATAGATTTGGACGAAATTGACCTCTGCACACTCTATGAACATCTGAAGCAATTCGTCAACGAGGTTGCCTGTGCTGAGGATCATCACACCACAAACCCCTTAGCTCTTGTAATGGAGGCTCAGCCAAGAAGGACAACCATTTCACTAAAGAAGAAAAAGAAGAAGGTGGTGGTTGAATCAGATGATGATGATAGTGATGATGACAAATCTGATCTAGAGGCTGAGCTAGCAGACTTACAGAAGAAGATGGCACTGCTTGCCAAAAGATTTGCTAAGAAGAACAGCTCCTCCAACAAGCTGAGAACTTCCTCCTCAAACTACAAGCAGAAGAACCATGATCAAGGATCTTCCAGAAAGGCGCCATCAGCTGAAGACGCCCCCAAATGCTACAACTGTGGTAAGGCTGGACATGTCATCAAAGACTGCCGCCTTCCAAAGAAGAAAGATGGTAATTTCTACAAGCAGAAGATGCTGTGGAATAAGCAGAAAATGCTGATGGTGCAGAAAGAAGAAGAAACTTCTGCTATGATTGCTGAGAATGAGAACTGGGCAGAAGATTCTTCTGAGGAGGAGGAGGAGGAAGACAACTATGCCCTTATGGCACGAGTGGAGGAAGATGAAAGAAAGGGTGATGCTGCGATCCCCGAAAGCGAGTGCTCAACAAGCTCTGTAAGTACCTCACATACTCCTTTAAATAATCAAATGCAGTTCTTACTTGAGAAGGACAATCTAATCAAAGAACTAAAGGAGAGACTAGACAATAATCACAGGGTACTGAAACAGAATCTAGACCAAAAGTCTTCCTTAAGTGTTCAACTTGAAATTGCAAAAGATCAGGTCAAAAAGGTGTCCTCAGATTTTGAAAGCTTTGAACTCAAGATAGCTGAATTGACTAGGAAATTTGAGGATAGTGAACGAGAGAAAAGCACAGCAAAGGCTGAATGCGATTTTTTGCATAACAAGAGAAGAACACTTTTAAATAAAGTAAAAGAACTAGAGGATCTAGCTGCTAAGAGAGGTCAATCAAAACAAACAGTTTTTCTGCTTAACAGCAAACAAAAGGATGACCGATTTTACAATGCTAAAATAGGACTGGGCATAACCAACCCACGTAATCTAAAGAAAGTTAACTGTCTTCAAATCTATAACAAAGATTACATGGGACTAGGGTTTGGCGAGAAAATGTATTTTCGAAGTGATGAAGAAAACGCTAAAGCAGAAGAAGAAAAGAGAAAGAATCCAAAATCTGCGATTTCTTGTGATTATCCCTCTGTAAATGAAAAACAACTTTCACAAGAAAAACCTACTTCCTGCTTTAGTGAATGCCTTGACCCCTATGCTAAAGATATTCCTCATATAGGACATCCTCTAGACCCTCCCCCAAGAGTAGGTATTGCTAGAACTGGTGAGGAACCTTGTATATTTCCCATGGCTCAAAAGCTCAAAAACCTACAGGAAACTCTTGATAACGAGAGAGAGAGATTTGAAACTGAAAAGAAAGGTTTTGAGCGCAACTGGCAGGAACTTCTTCAAAAGTTCAATGATTTGAGTGAGCAGTATCATGCTAAAACAGACCCTTCTACGACTAAGCCTGACAGCTCACACACCTCACATGAGAAAAACAATGCTTTAAAAGGTTCGTCCACTCATCTCTCTTCTCCTTTGTTTACAGGAAATGAAGTGAAGAAGGAAGGAGAAGAGAAGAATGAGTGGAGGAAAAAGAGGAAGGAAATCGCAGATGGCAAAAAGAAAGTTTTTGAGAATAATGCTAGTCCTAGATCTAGTTCTATTTTTTACTCTAAAGTTAATTGTAATTCTGTCTCTACAAAACAAACTTCTAGTAGTTCAGTCTTGAGTCCCAAGCTGAATATTTCTGAGACATCTTCTAGACAACGTTCTATTTATAATACAAGTGTTGTTTATGGTTATTCTGTTCCAGATCCCCATAATTATGAATGTGATGTGAATGTTGTTAAATCAAAGCCTCTCAGAAAGCTCAAACCTGAAAAAGAAACCAAGAAAGGAACTTCTAAGGGAACGTTTTGTATTCCTGATATGAAATATGCCCTTAGAGTTCATTCTAGGAAACATCTTAATCGGCTTTCTAAAGAGGAGATTTCCAAAACCAAACTTAAGAAACAACCATTCAATCACAAAGCACCTGTCTACTCTCCTCCTAAACCTAAAACGGAAAGGTGGGTCCCCAAGATAAGACCCACCAAAACTGAAACTGAAAGGTGGGTGCCCAAGATGAGACCTACCAAACCTGAAACTGAAAGGTGGGTCCTCAAACGAAGACCCATCCAAACTGAAACAGAAAGGTGAGTCCCCAAATTCAGACCTACCAGAACTAAAATGGAAAGGTGGGTCCCCAAATTCAGACCCACCAGAACTAAAATGGAAACTGCTAAGTGGGCTCCAAAAATCAGACCCACCGCAAAAGCAGATCTGGCTATTGGAAAGCCCACAAAAGATAGATCTTTTGTTGAAAGAGCTGCTTACCTTGGATCACAGCTCAAAGCAAGATTTAAAAAGGTGTTTCTTGATAATAAGGAAGGACCCACTCACAGTTGGGTACCTAAACCTGTTTGATTGTTTTGCAGGACGGTCATGTGTGGCACTTAGACTCAGGATGCTCAACCCACATGACCGGAATAAAGCAACTTTTGAGCAACTACACCAACTGCTACGGAGGCAATGTCAGATTCGGGAATGACGCCTCATCTCCTATCCTTGGGTATGGGGACGTCGTATGTGCCAGTATCACAATAAAAGATGTTTCATTTGTCAAAGGGCTCAAACACAACTTACTGAGCATTGGACAATTCTGTGACAGCGGGATGGAAGTGAGGTTCTTTGCAAAACAATGCTGTGTTCTTGACAGCACAGGGAATACATTATTAACGTGTTAAAGAACATCAAATCTGTACACTATTGATCTGAAAAGCGTCCAATCCACCACTTCCATCTGTCTGCTATCCAAAGCTTCAACTGAACAAAACAACCTATGGCACAGACGTCTCTCCCATCTGAACTTCAAACATCTATCAACCTTGTCCTCCAAGAAACTTGTCAAGGGGCTTCCTCTGCTAAAGTCTTCCGCTGAAAATCATTGTAGTGCCTGCAAAATGGGCAAAATGACGCGAAGCTCCCACAAGTCAAAAACCGAACCATCATCTACACATCAGTTGCAGCTAATTCACATGGATCTGTGTGGACCTATGAGAGTCCAAAGCATCAACGGTCGCAAATACACTCTGGTGATCGTTGATGATTTCTCTAGATACACATGGACAAAATTTCTCCGTTCAAAAGACGAGGCTGCAGAAAACATTATGACCTTTATCAGAACCATCCAGAAACTGCTACAGCACAGTGTTCGAATCGTTAGAACTGACAATGGTACCGAGTTCAAAAATCAAACTCTAACTGAATTCTATGAATCACTCGGTATCACTCAGCAATTTGCAGCAGCTAAAACTCCCCAACAGAACGGAGTTGTTGAGAGAAAGAACAGAACCCTTGTTGAAGCAGCACGCACCATGTTAATCCAATCCAGACTGCCTCACTTCATGTGGGCAGAGGCAATCAATACTGCGTGCTTCACTCAGAACAGAACATCCATCCATAAACGCTTTGACAAGACTCCATATGAAATCTTATTCAACAAAACTCCCGACATCTCTTTCTTCAAGGTTTTTGGCTGCAAGTGCTTCATACTCAATGATCGGACAGAGAGAAGTAAGCTGGATCCCAAAGCCAGAGAAGGCGTGTTTATTGGCTACTCACTGCAATCCAAAGCTTACAGAGTCTATCTCAGAGACAAGCGCATTGTCATCGAGAGTGTAAATGTTACATTCTATGAAATGCCAGACTTTGCGATCGAACATCTCCAGACTGATCCATCAACTGCTGTACCAGTAGCTTCTGATAAAGCTGAACCAAACACCGAACACGACGATGTGATTCTCGACTCTCTCTTCAGAAACTTCTACGAGAACTCACAACCTCCACCTCCTGCATGCACTCCAGAGTCAACATCAACTCCAACAGCAGAGATTCCGCTCCTCACAGGACCAGATGATGTACCATCCACACCCTCAACCCCTCAAACCAATCCCAGAGGTGTGGATGATCACGGCTTTGCTATGAGTCCAGAATCATCTCCACTACACACCACAGCTGCTCCAGAGCCTTCAACCTCATATCAGGACTCAGATCAACCAATAATTACTCCAACTCCTCTAGCTCATGAGAGGAAGTGGACAAGAGCACATCCTGTTGAACAGATAATAGGTGATCCGAGTCAAGGTGTGCGAACAAGATCAGCAACGATGAATGAATGCCACTTCGCATGCTTCTTAAGCCAGTCAGAACCATCAAAAGTCTCCGATGCGCTACTTGATCCAGATTGGGTGATTGCGATGCAAGATGAACTCAATCAGTTTGACAGATTGGATGTATGGTCACTGGTACCCAGGCCTCAGAGAAAGACAATCATTGGCACGAAGTGGGTATTCAAAAATAAGAGGGATGAAGAAGGCACAGTCGTAAGAAACAAGGCAAGGCTGGTCGCAAAGGGATATAATCAACAGGAGGGCATAGACTACGATGAAACGTTTGCGCCCGTAGCTAGAATTGAAGCAATTCGCCTCTTTCTTGCATACGCGGCGCACAAAAACTTCACCGTCTTTTAGATGGACGTGAAAACAACTTTTCTGAATGGGACTTTAGAAGAAGAAGTCTATGTAGCTCAACCTGAAGGATTTGTAGATCCAAAATTCCCAGACCATGTCTACAAGCTCAAGAAAGCTCTCTATGGGTTGAAACAGGCACCCAGAGCTTGGTACGATGCCTTGACTGAATTTTTGATCGATTCAGGTTTCTCAAAAGGAAAGATTGATACTACTCTGTTTATCAAGCGACAGAAGTCTGACATCATTCTGATTCAGATCTATGTTGATGACATCATCTTTGCTTCTTCAAATCCGCGCATGTGCCAACACTTTGAGAAACTGATGAAAACCAAGTTCGAGATGAGCATGATGGGCGAACTTAACTTCTTCTTAGGCCTGCAAGTAAGACAACTCTCTGATGGCATTTTCATCAATCAGTCCAAATACATTCTGGATATGCTAAAGAGATTCAACATAGAAGGCAAATCTTCCATGACGACCCCCATGTCCCCAAACAACAAACTGGACTCAGACCCCTCCGGGAAGCCAGTTGATGCTACAAATTACAGGGCCATCATTGGATCTTTGCTATATCTCACGTCAAACAGGCCTGACATTGTCTTCTCCACATGCTTATGTGCTCGCTTTCAAGCAAATCCGAAGGAATCCCATCTGACAGCTGTACGATGAATTTTAAGATACCTCAAAGGCACGGTGAATCTGGGCCTTTGGTATCCCAAGCATTCAGGCTTCGATCTAGTCGGATACTCGGATGCTGACTTTGCTGGTTGCCGGATGGACCGCAAAAGTACATCGGGAGCCGTCCAATTCTTGGGCGAGAAGCTAGTATGCTGGTCTTCCAAAAAGTAAAATTGTGTGTCAACATCTACAGCTGAGGCCGAATACGTCGTGGCTGCTAGTTGTTGTTCACAAATATTATGGATGAAGACTCAGCTACAGGACTACGGTTACACATTCCGCCACATCCCGATCTACAGTGACTCTCAAAGCGCCATCGCCATCACAAGCAATCCAGTTCACCACTCCTGCACCAAACACATTGATATGCGCTATCATTTTATCAAGGATCACGTGGAGAAAGGAGATATAGATATGTATTTTGTAAGCTCAGAGCTTCAACGGGCTGACTTGTTCACTAAGGCATTGGATGAAAAAAGATTCCAGTTCCTGGTCTCCAAGTTGGGCATGTTGAACCTCGAGCCTGTTTAAGTTTTGTCTCCACTGATCTGCAAAGTGTGTGTGTGTGGGACTTGTAAAAAGTGTGTGTGAGTGTGATCTGTAAATAGTGTGTGTGTGCGTTGCATGTGTTGAGGGGGAGAAAACCAGAAAAATAACAAAAATAGTGTGTGTGCGTTGCATGTGTTGAGTGGGTGAAAAATCAAAAAGAACAAAAATAGTGTGTGTGCGTTGCATTTGTACATATTGTTCGTTGCATTTTTTGAGGGGGAGAAAATTTTCACTGTTTGAGGGGGAGCTAATTTTCACTGATTGAGGGGGAGCTCTCTATTTTTTACTGGTTTGGGCCTCGAAAATCTTTTAAAAATGGCATTTTGTGCTAGCCCATACTTTCGGGCTCATCTATTTCGAAAGAGGCCCAATCTTCTCGCGTATATAAGCCCTCGTGAAACCCTTCATCCTTATGTTTCTAAAATCTTTTCGCAAAGGCACGGACTTTTCGCATCTCAGAGCTCCTGACCGTTTCTCCTTCTTCTTCCCGAAATACCGTTTTCGAAATCTCCTCAGACCGTTTTCGCAATCTCCATCTCCCGTTTCTTATTCACAACTACTTACGAAGGTAGTTCTTCGTTCGAAATCATAATCTTCAACATCGTTCGAAAACGAACGATCATTCTCGCAAATCGATCGTTTTTTCTCAAAATCAAAATAAAAAGGGTTTTCGTTAGATTGTAGGTCGAAATCGCTTGTTATCGTTTTGTTATATCTTTGTTTTTACAGGTGGATAATCTCTTCGAAATCGTCGGTTCATCTTCTCGAAATCAAGATCTCGAGATGGGCATCTCGACATCTTGATCTCGAGATTTGAATCTCGAAATCAAGATCTCGGGATCTGCATCTCGACATCTTGATCTCGAGATTTGAATCTCGAAATCAAGATCTCGAGATCTGTATCTCGACATCTTGATCTCGAGATTTGAATCTCGAAATCAAGATCTCGAGATCTGCATCTCGACATCTTGATCTCGAGATTTGAATCTCAAAATCAAGATCTCGAGATCTGCATCTCGACATCTTGATCTCGAAATTTGAATCTCGAAATCAAGATCTCGAGATTTGGATCTCGAAATCATGTTCTCGAGATTCAGATCTCGAGATTTGGACTTAGCAATTTTTTTTCAAAACTCCATCTGCATAAATTTATCTGACAACTGCAAATCAAACTCTTTCAATCAAATCAAACAGTTGAACTTCATGTGCTGACCCCTGCTTCTACAGTTTAAAATGGCAGGAAACACTCAAACACAGATTGACGACGCCATCTACCCTAAGGGCAAGTGGATCAAGGTGCTGGACAACAACTTCAGCTAGACCTCACCGTCTTCAAGTGCCAGAACCCGATCATTCCGGCCATAATGAAAGGTCACTATCTCTGGCCTGCACTTCACAACGCCAAACCAGTGCCAGAGATATACCTACAACAATTTTGGGGCCACATGCATACTGAATCAGCGAAGGATCGCTCCAAAATCAAGACTAAACTGAATGGCATGCGCGTAATCCTGACGCCATCAACACTGCAATCTACACTAGCGCTGCCAGTTCACGACACGTATGATGCACTGTCATCCATCCCTGATCTACTCAAAGACGTGGCATCTCTCGGCTACACCTCACTCCTGCCACAACTGTCAAACTTCAACGGAGCCTATCTCCATCACCCGTGGAAGAGTCTATTCGGACTGGTGAATAAATGTTTGTCGCCAAAGCATGCCGGGTTTGACAAGTGCAACAAGCAGATCCTGCTAATCTTTCACGGCATTGCATTCAACAAAAACTACGACATGGCACAGCTCTTCTTCTCAGAGCTCATGGACCTGGTCAAAGAAAAGGAGAAAAATAGGCCAGGTACCATTCCGTACGCAAGATGGCTCGGGCTGATCATACACGACTGCATGGCAGAGCACACTTCCATACCAAAACGCAGTACGGATCCTCACTTCACAGCACCGAAGCTACAGTATTTTAAAGCAGACAAGAATCCTACCTTTGGTCTGAAGATACCTGGATTTCTGCTCAAGCTGGTCAAATCTTCAAATCCAGCAGTCCAGCAATACAAGGAAGCCACAGAGAAAACTGTCCCTATGGTTCAGCAAAACCCAGCTGGACCTACCCCAGGGGCAAAGCCGAGTGTTGGTAAGGGTCCCAAGAGAGCCCAAAAGCCACAGAAACCAGTGGCCGGTTCGCCCAATGAAGGAAAGTCTGACGACTCTCTAGAGACGAGTCAGGCGGCTGAGGGCACCGAAACAGACGCTGAGGAAACAACCAATGAATCGTCAAGTGAAGCCCAAACAAACATTAATGATGAGGCTTCCGAGAGCGTGGGCACGGAGAGAGGGGAATCTGGCTCGGATGATGACGACGATGACAATGACAGTGATGACGTGGAGCTCACATATGCCCTGATCAGAAAAGGGAAGCTGCCAGTCTAATCTCCGAAGAAGAAAAGAATTACTGCTGAAGACGCAGCACCAATAATCGCTGGCAGACCTCAAGTCTTCACAATCAAAGAAAAAGCTAAACCGAGAGCCGATCCCAGCGAGACAAATTGCTCCAAGGACGATTATGACGAGGCGGCTCGTTCAATTAAGAATTCTGAGGAAGTCGTCATCCGGGAGAAAAGGGCAAAGGTCAAGAATGACAAGGCTGCCAAGGCAAAGCCCCAGCCCCGAGCGAGAAAGAGCCTGATTGATAAGGCAGACGAGCATATCTTCGCGGGCTGCGACACTTTTATCCAGATAAGCCGAGCTGAATCCTTAAGCACAGGAACCGATCTTTTCGGTTCCCGGGTAGAAGTCGCAGCATCTGGCTCAACTGCGCAAGCACAGCCCTCTCCCAGCCACTCGATAGCCTCTCAACAGGCTATTGTTTCAAAAGAACGGGACTCCACCCCCTCGCTGGTTCCTTCTGAATCAGTTGAGCGTACAATTGACCTATCTCCCGAGGTCAAAACCCCTTCTTCTCACACATCGAGTCTAGGTGTCACATTCCCCACATTTTCTTCATTTTCTAGGACACCTACACTATTCACTGCACATACAGGTGCACACACCCTGAACGCAACAATCAGAGCGCAAGCTATGACGGTTGGAAGCCCTGCTACGCCCACAATGATTCCATCATTGAATGCAGGCCACACATCAGCAATCTTCACTGATGCTGTGTCAACAGTTACAACCCTCATAACTGGTCACTCTATCTTTGAAGACGTAAACGTTCTACTCAATCGTTTCCTAGATTCCACCATTAGACCATGGGTGCAAGATGCAATGACCGCTCTAGCACATGAATTTAGGACCACCCAAGCGGTTCGGTCTGAACAAACCCCACCTCAACCTTCACCTGAACCGTTCATCTCCCATACACAACCCGTATCCTCCACCCCTCTATCACACCAATCCATAAACCAAATTCCCATTCCTTCTCTTTCTCGGGGAACCCAGGATACAGAACCAGTATTCTCCCCACACCCGACCACACCCTCCATCGATCTCTCCTCACTATCCTTCGACACTCTAGCGTCGGCTTTGCTGAACAACCTCCTAAACACCCCTGAAGACAAGCTTACTCTTCATCAGCAAGCCATACTTGAAGCCCTTCTTTCTTCACCTGAAACCAAGAGCACTTGCAAGGAGAGTCCTCGTGGTCGCAAACGTTCCCATGAGGACCCCGATGATTCGGATCCTCATGAGGGGGAGAACAAGCGACATCGATCACTTGAGCAAACTGCCCTACCATGCCAAACTCCACAGCCCATCCAACCCGAAACCTCAACAAACCAACAACCACCATCCACAGCCAACTTATCTAGCATGGTCGAGCTAGAAATAACATCCCGAGGCGTATCTCCCAGAGATACCAACCGAGGAGGGGATGGAAGTCCTGATGATGTTACCACTTGTACATCTTCTGCATCAGGCCATCAGTTGGAACCTAGTTCTAAGCTGATGTCAACGGGCAATCCAAGAGAACCCGGTAGTGCTACTCAGGAACAATCACCGCCTCAAAAACAACAAAGAGTTCCATATATTTCCCCAGGCAAAGACATCCATGATGCACTGGAGGAGGCGGTGATATATGACAAATGGCCGAGACAATGGACAGAATGGGATGATCTTCGGAATGAGGCCGAACAAGAGGACATGCAAAGAAACTGGTGGCTACGAGAGCTTATTAACAAATGCTCTGAAGATATCATTAGGCTCGAGGACGATGAACGCAAGGAAGGGGAGAACTACAAGGAATCCCAGAAAACTCTTGAATCGGTCGTAAGACAATCAGCGAGAAGACTTCCCAAGACAGAGAAACCCTGGGATAACGTTCGCATCAAAGCCCCCTTCCAAGAAGAAATCAGAGAGCATATCTGGCGTAGACCAGACAGAGTCAAGCCGCTGAATGAACTGAAGCTAAGAGGCCTTACTCATTTAAAAGGAAAGCAGGCTGGAGGTCATCTGCATATGCTGCTACAAAGGTCAACCGGTACACAGAGAGAACTGATGGAACAAGATCTGAAGTCGAATATTCTCCCGATTCATCAAATTCTACAAGTGAAGGCTGAAGATTATCATGGAGTAACATTCTACACTTACAGACTTCAACGCACTGATGGGAGCGAATTTACTTGCCAAGAGAACGATTTCATCATGCTGAAACCGGACGACATCTATCAAATGTTCATGGCCTACAGATACCTTACAGTCAGGCAGAGCATAATATACAGTGAAGGTCTTGCAGCTATCAAGAGATTCATGCTTAGACATATCCGAGTACACTCTTCACATGACCTACAGATGGCTATTGAGTGCAATCTGAAAAAGACAAATTTGACAAAGCCAAGACTGTATGGTCCAGAACTTGAAGACTTCCCAGCCTACCACATCTTCTTCACACCGCCAGCAGTCACCTATCTGAACCACAAGAACGAAAAACGTCTGATGGTAGTTAGTGAAATTGAGAAGTACTGTGACGGAACACTGAAGATAATCAAAGAATAGATTCTAAAGATGAAGGCAGAGCTAGAGGAAAATCTTCAAGAGGCATCGTCTTATGTTCAAAAGGAACACTCTACAGTAGAGACAATTTTAAAGGCCATTGACGATCGCCTCGAAAAGAGAAATACGCTGAGGCAATATGAACATGCACTTGGTATGAGGAAGCACTACTTCAAGTCTCAGAAGCAATAAGAGAATGGCACTTGATCACAAAGGGGGAGATTGTTGGAGATATTTAATTGTGAATCAAGTTTGTCATAGATTAGCTTTATATTTAATCCTTGTATTTAATTAGTGCATGAATTAGATAGCAATCGGGCCAAGTGTTAGGCCCATATAAACAGGCTAAAAGCCTTGTACGCCAAACCTAAACCTCGCCTATAAAAAGGGAGCCGAGGGTTTAGGAATAGGTTAACGTCGTACTTATTCTTCATAGCCTTACGCGCATACTTTTGTGTTGTACAAGTTCACGGTCTATCAAAGAAGGTTTTACGTTGATTCATTATGTGTTCATCCTTACGTTTAATCTTCGTTGTTAGATCGTTATTCATTGCTGTTACAGAAACAGGGACTAACATCCAGTCTGGTCCAGTCAACGACCCGACGATCCCTATCTGGTCTGGTCAACGGCCTGGCGGTCCGATCCTATCATTGACCTGGAGGTCCCTATCTGGTCCGTTCAACGATCGAGCAATCCTGGTCCGGTCTAGTCGATGACCAGAAGGTCACATTCCCGATCCAGTCCGGTCAATGACCTAGTGGTCCCTAGTTGATCCGGTCCACAACCCGGCGGTCCTTATCAGGTCTGGTCCATGACCCGGCGGTCCCTATCCGGTACGACAGCCCTTGTCCGGTCTGGTCCACAACCAGGCGGTCCCTATCCGGTCAGGTGGATGATCCGGCGATCCATGTCCGGTCCGATCCATGACCATGCGGTACATGTTCAATTCGATCGAAGGCCGGGCAGTCCCGTTCCGATCCGGTCTGGTTAAAGACTCGATGATCCCCGTCCGATTCGGTCAACGACACGGATGGTCAGTGACTCAGCGGTTCAGTCTCGATTTTTTGAAATCATTTGTTAAAGTGAATAGTTTTAAAAGACTTGTTGAGTTGTCAACCAACAGGGAAATGAGAAAAGAATTCGTCAAACTAACCGCTGAGATCGACACGGACCGGCCGGTTTCATTTTCGACTTACCTATACGTGGTACTTGGTGCCCTACTTGGGTTGTACTAGCACTACAAAAAAACACGGACATAGTCACGGATTTAGTCACGGACCGCAGTGTAAAAAATCCGTGACTAACATAGTTAGTCACGGATTTTGTCTGTGACTAGGTCCGAGACTAATTCCGCGTGACTAAAATGTAGTCACTGAAATTTGGCCGTGACTAACTTTAGTCACAGATTAGTCACGGACTTTATCCGTGACTAATTCTTGACCGGAATTGAACCTCCGGCACATTAGTCACGGATCAGATCCGTGACTACGTTTAATTTAATTTTTTTATCTTAGTCACGGACATGTCCGTGACTACGTGTATTTTTGTTTTTAAAATTCGGACATATTAGTCACGGACCGATCCATGACTAAGTTTTCAAATTTTCAAATTTCCAAAAACCCACGGTTTAAATTTTCAAAATTTGTATTAGTCACGGACATGTATCCGTGACTATTATTTAAAAAAAAAATTGAATTTAGAAAAGTGTTCTGGACAAAAAAAATAGTCACGGATTTAGTCCGTGACTAAAGTTTTTGTTTTTTTTAAAAAAAGTTTTTCCATTTTAAAAAAAAATAAAAAATTATTTAAATTTTTCTTTAAAGCAATTAGAACATTATATGAAAAACAAAATCCATACAATGTTAAACATAAAAAATGTTATTACGGACTGGAATTATAAAAGTAATATGAAATGTTAAACTTAAAAAATGTATTATTACATGCCCGGCCGTTGGACTCCATTATGATAAAAACTAGGATCATCATTATCATATGCATCATTATCATCATAATCAAGACGATCCTCTTCGGCATCCACGGGGTCTAAGTGTCACGCCCCGGACCACATCCGAGCCACGTAGACAACCGCCGTACAACCCGATAAGGAGATCATTAGTTCATCCTTATCGAATCATACAAGGCGTCTGATAGATTCTATTGCCAAACCGATTAGTAAACACATATAATTAACATCGATATCATAATCAAACAAATGCGGAAGTAGAAGGTTTGAAACTTAGTCACACGTGGCAGACACGAGCACGCATGCCCCCAAATGTTTGAATAGAAAACATTGTTTAAAATATCCATGAGCAAATTCCATATTTGAAAATAAGAATGGAAGCACGAACCAAGTCTTCCTTATTTGATGATCACCCTAGGCGAAGGTGCAGATAATAGGACTCTAGCCTTAACCTGAAAAATAGTGAGGGCCCCCGAAGGGGTCAGTACTTCACAGATAAGACCCACCAAAACTGAAACTGAAAGGTGGGTGCCCAAGATGAGACCTACCAAACCTGAAACTGAAAGGTGGGTCCTCAAACGAAGACCCATCCAAACTGAAACAGAAAGGTGGGTCCCCAAATTCAGACCTACCAGAACTAAAATGGAAAGGTGGGTCCCCAAATTCAGACCCACCAGAACTAAAATGGAAACTGCTAAGTGGGCTCCAAAAATCAGACTCACCGCAAAAGCAGATCTGGCTATTGGAAAGCCCACAAAAGATAGATCTTTTGTTTAAAGAGCTGCTTACCTTGGATCACAGCTCAAAGCAAGATTTAAAAAGGTGTTTCTTGATAATAAGGAAGGACCCACTCACAGTTGGGTACCTAAACCTGTTTGATTGTTTTGCAGGACGGTCATGTGTGGCACTTAGACTCAGGATGCTCAACCCACATGACCGGAATAAAGCACCTTTTGAGCAACTACACCAACTGCTACGGAGGCAATGTCAGATTCGGGAATGACGCCTCATCTCCTATCCTTGGGTATGGGGACGTCGTATGTGCCAGTATCACAATAAAAGATGTTTCATTTGTCAAAGGGCTCAAACACAACTTACTGAGCATTGGACAATTCTGTGACAGCGGGATGGAAGTGAGGTTCTTTGCAAAACAATGCTGTGTTCTTGACAGCACAGGGAATACATTATTAACGTGTTAAAGAACATCAAATCTGTACACTATTGATCTGAAAAGCGTCCAATCCACCACTTCCATCTGTCTGCTATCCAAAGCTTCAACTGAACAAAACAACCTACGGCACAGACGTCTCTCCCATCTGAACTTCAAACATCTATCAACCTTGTCCTCCAAGAAACTTGTCAAGGGGCTTCCTCTGCTAAAGTCTTCCGCTGAAAATCATTGTAGTGCCTGCAAAATGGGCAAAATGACGCGAAGCTCCCACAAGTCAAAAACCGAACCATCATCTACACATCAGTTGCAGCTAATTCACATGGATCTGTGTGGACCTATGAGAGTCCAAAGCATCAACGGTCGCAAATACACTCTGGTGATCGTTGATGATTTCTCTAGATACACATGGACAAAATTTCTCCGTTCAAAAGACGAGGCTGCAGAAAACATTATGACCTTTATCAGAACCATCCAGAAACTGCTACAGCACAGTGTTCGAATCGTTAGAACTGACAATGGTACCGAGTTCAAAAATCAAACTCTAACTGAATTCTATGAATCACTCGGTATCACTCAGCAATTTGCAGCAGCTAAAACTCCCTAACAGAACGGAGTTGTTGAGAGAAAGAACAGAACCCTTGTTGAAGCTGCACGCACCATGTTAATCCAATCCAGACTGCCTCACTTCATGTGGGCAGAGGCAATCAATACTGCGTGCTTCACTCAGAACAGAACATCCATCCATAAACGCTTTGACAAGACTCCATATGAAATCCTATTCAACAAAACTCCCGACATCTCTTTCTTCAAGGTTTTTGGCTGCAAGTGCTTCATACTCAATGATCGGACAGAGAGAAGTAAGCTGGATCCCAAAGCCAGAGAAGGCGTGTTTATTGGCTACTCACTGCAATCCAAAGCTTACAGAGTCTATCTCAGAGACAAGCGCATTGTCATCGAGAGTGTAAATGTTACATTCTATGAAATGCCAGACTTTGCGATCGAACATCTCCAGACTGATCCATCAACTGCTGTACCAGTAGCTTCTGATAAAGCTGAACCAAACACCGAACACGACGATGTGATTCTCGACTCTCTCTTCAGAAACTTCTACGAGAACTCACAACCTCCACCTCCTGCATGCACTCCAGAGTCAACATCAACTCCAACAGCAGAGATTCCGCTCCTCACAGGACCAGATGATGTACCATCCACACTCTCAACCCCTCAAACCAATCCCAGAGGTGTGGATGATCACGGCTTTGCTATGAGTCCAGAATCATCTCCACTACACACCACAGCTGCTCCAGAGCCTTCAACCTCATATCAGGACTCAGATCAACCAATAATTACTCCAACTCCTCTAGCTCATGAGAGGAAGTGGACAAGAGCACATTCTGTTGAACAGATAATAGGTGATCCGAGTCAAGGTGTGCGAACAAGATCAGCAACGATGAATGAATGCCACTTCGCATGCTTCTTAAGCCAGTCAGAACCATCAAAAGTCTCTGATGCGCTACTTGATCCAGATTGGGTGATTGCGATGCAAGATGAACTCAATCAGTTTGACAGACTGGATGTATGGTCACTGGTACCCAGGCCTCAGAGAAAGACAATCATTGGCACGAAGTGGGTATTCAAAAATAAAAGGGATGAAGAAGGCACAGTCGTAAGAAACAAGGCAAGGCTGGTCGCAAAGGGATATAATCAACAGGAGGGCATAGACTACGATTAAACGTTTGCGCCCGTAGCTAGAATTGAAGCAATCCGCCTCTTTCTTGCATACGCGGCGCACAAAAACTTCACCGTCTTTTAGATGGACGTGAAAACAGCTTTTCTGAATGGGACTTTAGAAGAAGAAGTCTATGTAGCTCAACCTGAAGGATTTGTAGATCCAAAATTCCCAGACCATGTCTACAAGCTCAAGAAAGCTCTCTATGGGTTGAAACAGGCACCCAGAGCTTGGTACGATGCCTTGACTGAATTTTTGATCGATTCAGGTTTCTCAAAAGGAAAGATTGATACTACTCTGTTTATCAAGCGACAGAAGTCTGACATCATTCTGATTCAGATCTATGTTGATGACATCATCTTTGCTTCTTCAAATCCGCGCATGTGCCAACACTTTGAGAAACTGATGAAAACCAAGTTCGAGATGAGCATGATGGGCGAACTTAACTTCTTCTTAGGCCTGCAAGTAAGACAACTCTCTGATGGCATTTTCATCAATCAGTCCAAATACATTCTGGATATGCTAAAGAGATTCAACATAGAAGGCAAATCTTCCATGACGACCCCCATGTCCCCAAACAACAAACTGGACTCAGACCCCTCCGGGAAGCCAGTTGATGCTACAAATTACAGGGCCATCATTGGATCTTTGCTATATCTCACGTCAAGCAGGCCTGACATTGTCTTCTCCACATGCTTATGTGCTCGCTTTCAAGCAAATCCGAAGGAATCCCATCTGACAGCTGTACGATGAATTTTAAGATACCTCAAAGGCACGGTGAATCTGGGCCTTTGGTATCCCAAGCATTCAGGCTTCGATCTAGTCGTATACTCGGATGCTGACTTTGCTGGTTGCCGGATGGACCGCAAAAGTACATCGGGAGCCGTCCAATTCTTGGGCGAGAAGCTAGTATGCTGGTCTTCCAAAAAGCAAAATTGTGTGTCAACATCTACAGCTGAGGCCGAATACGTCGCGGCTGCTAGTTGTTGTTCACAAATATTATGGATGAAGACTCAGCTACAGGACTACGGTTACACATTCCGCCACATCCCGATCTACAGTGACTCTCAAAGCGCCATCGCCATCACAAGCAATCCAGTTCACCACTCCTGCACCAAACACATTGATATGCGCTATCATTTTATCAAGGATCACGTGGAGAAAGGAGATATAGATATGTATTTTGTAAGCTCAGAGCTTCAACGGGCTGACTTGTTCACTAAGGCATTGGATGAAAAAAGATTCCAGTTCCTGGTCTCCAAGTTGGGCATGTTGAACCTCGAGCCTGTTTAAGTTTTGTCTCCACTGATCTGCAAAGTGTGTGTGTGTGGGACTTGTAAAAAGTGTGTGTGAGTGTGATCTGTAAATAGTGTGTGTGTGCGTTGCATGTGTTGAGGGGGAGAAAACCAGAAAAATAACAAAAATAGTGTGTGTGCGTTGCATGTGTTGAGTGGGTGAAAAATCAAAAAGAACAAAAATAGTGTGTGTGCGTTGCATTTGTACATATTGTTCGTTGCATTTTTTGAGGGGGAGAAAATTTTCACTGTTTGAGGGGGAGCTAATTTTCACTGATTGAGGGGGAGCTCTCTATTTTTTACTGGTTTGGGCCTCGAAAATCTTTTAAAAATGGCATTTTGTGCTAGCCCATACTTTCGGGCTCATCTATTTCGAAAGAGGCCCAATCTTCTCGCGTATATAAGCCCTCGTGAAACCCTTCATCCTTATGTTTCTAAAATCTTTTCGCAAAGGCACGGACTTTTCGCATCTCAGAGCTCCTGACCGTTTCTCCTTCTTCTTCCCGAAATACCGTTTTCGAAATCTCCTCAGACCGTTTTCGCAATCTCCATCTCCCGTTTCTTATTCACAACTACTTACGAAGGTAGTTCTTCGTTCGAAATCATAATCTTCAACATCGTTCGAAAACGAACGATCATTCTCGCAAATCGATCGTTTTTTCTCAAAATCAAAATAAAAAGGGTTTTCGTTAGATTGTAGGTCGAAATCGCTTGTTATCGTTTTGTTATATCTTTGTTTTTACAGGTGGATAATCTCTTCGAAATCGTCGGTTCATCTTCTCGAAATCAAGATCTCGAGATGGGCATCTCGACATCTTGATCTCGAGATTTGAATCTCGAAATCAAGATCTCGAGATCTGCATCTCGACATCTTGATCTCGAGATTTGAATCTCGAAATCAAGATCTCGAGATCTGTATCTCGACATCTTGATCTTGAGATTTGAATCTCGAAATCAAGATCTCGAGATCTGCATCTCGACATCTTGATCTCGAGATTTGAATCTCGAAATCAAGATCTCGAGATCTGCATCTCGACATCTTGATCTCGAAATTTGAATCTCGAAATCAAGATCTCGAGATTTGGATCTCGAAATCATGTTCTCGAGATTCAGATCTCGAGATTTGGACTTAGCAATTTTTTTTCATAACTCCATCTGCATAAATTTATCTGACAACTGCAAATCAAACTCTTTCAATCAAATCAAACAGTTGAACTTCATGTGCTGACCCCTGCTTCTACAGTTTAAAATGGCAGGAAACACTCAAACACAGATTGACGACGCCATCTACCCTAAGGGCAAGTGGATCAAGGTGCTGGACAACAACTTCAGCTAGACCTCACCGTCTTCAAGTGCCAGAACCCGATCATTCCGGCCATAATGAAAGGTCACTATCTCTGGCCTGCACTTCACAACGCCAAACCAGTGCCAGAGATATACCTACAACAATTTTGGGGCCACATGCATACTGAATCAGCGAAGGATCGCTCCAAAATCAAGACTAAACTGAATGGCATGCGCGTAATCCTGACGCCATCAACACTGCAATCTACACTAGCGCTGCCAGTTCACGACACGTATGATGCACTGCCATCCATCCCTGATCTACTCAAAGACGTGGCATCTCTCGGCTACACCTCACTCCTGCCACAACTGTCAAACTTCAACGGAGCCTATCTCCATCACCCGTGGAAGAGTCTATTCGGACTGGTGAATAAATGTTTGTCGCCAAAGCATGCCGGGTTTGACAAGTGCAACAAGCAGATCCTGCTAATCTTTCACGGCATTGCATTCAACAAAAACTACGACATGGCACAACTCTTCTTCTCAGAGCTCATGGACCTGGTCAAAGAAAAGGAGAAAAATAGGCCAGGTACCATTCCGTACGCAAGATGGCTCGGGCTGATCATACACGACTGCATGGCAGAGCACACTTCCATACCAAAACGCAGTACGGATCCTCACTTCACAGCACCGAAGCTACAGTATTTTAAAGCAGACAAGAATCCTACCTTTGGTCTGAAGATACCTGGATTTCTGCTCAAGCTGGTCAAATCTTCAAATCCAGCAGTCCAGCAATACAAGGAAGCCACAGAGAAAATTGTCCCTATGGTTCAGCAAAACCCAGCTGGACCTACCCCAGGGGCAAAGCCGAGTGTTGGTAAGGGTCCCAAGAGAGCCCAAAAGCCACAGAAACCAGTGGCCGGTTCGCCCAATGAAGGAAAGTCTGACGACTCTCTAGAGACGAGTCAGGCGGCTGAGGGCACCGAAACAGACGCTGAGGAAACAACCAATGAATCGTCAAGTGAAGCCCAAACAAACACTAATGATGAGGCTTCCGAGAGCGTGGGCACGAAGAGAGGGGAATCTGGCTCGGATGACGACGACGATGACAATGACAGTGATGACGTGGAGCTCACATATGCCCTGATCAGAAAAGGGAAGCTGCCAGTCTAATCTCCGAAGAAGAAAAGAATTACTGCTGAAGACGCAGCACCAATAATCGCTGGCAGACCTCAAGTCTTCACAATCAAAGAAAAAGCTAAACCGAGAGCCGATCCCAGCGAGACAAATTGCTCCAAGGACGATTATGACGAGGTGGCTCATTCAATTAAGAATTCTGAGGAAGTCGTCATCCGGGAGAAAAGGGCAAAGGTCAAGAATGACAAGGCTGCCAAGGCAAAGCCCCAGCCCCGAGCGAGAAAGAGCCTGATTGATAAGGCAGACGAGCATATCTTCGCGGGCTGCGACACTTTTATCCAGATAAGCCGAGCTGAATTCTTAAGCACAGGAACCGATCTTTTCGGTTCCCGGGTAGAAGTCGCAGCATCTGGCTCAACTGCGCAAGCACAGCCCTCTCCCAGCCACTCGATAGCCTCTCAACAGGCTATTGTTTCAAAAGAACGGGACTCCACCCCCTCGCTGGTTCCTTCTGAATCAGTTGAGCGTACAATTGACCTATCTCTCGAGGTCAAAACCCCTTCTTCTCACACATCGAGTCTAGGTGTCACATTCCCCACATTTTCTTCATTTTCTAGGACACCTACACTATTCACTGCACATACAGGTGCACACACCCTGAACGCAACAACCAGAGCGCAAGCTATGACGGTTGGAAGCCCTGCTACGCCCACAATGATTCCATCATTGAATGCATGCCACACATCAGCAATCTTCACTGATGTTGTGTCAACAGTTACAACCCTCATAACTGGTCACCCTATCTTTGAAGACGTAAACGTTCTACTCAATCGTTTCCTAGATTCCACCATTAGATCCTGGGTGCAAGATGCAATGACCGCTCTAGCACAGGAATTTAGGACCACCCAAGCGGTTCGGTCTGAACAAACCCCACCTCAACCTTCACCTGAACCGTTCATCTCCCATACACAACCCGTATCCTCCACCCCTCTATCCCACCAATCCATAAACCAAATTCCCATTCCTTCTCTTTCTCGGGGAACCCAGGATACAGAACCAGTATTCTCCCCACACCCGACCACACCCTCCATCGATCTCTCCTCACTATCCTTCGACACTCTAGCGTCGGCTTTGCTGAACAACCTCCTAAACACCCCTGAAGACAAGCTTACTCTTCATCAGCAAGCCATACTTGAAGCCCTTCTTTCTTCACCTGAAACCAAGAGCACTTGCAAGGAGAGTCCTCGTGGTCGCAAACGTTCCCATGAGGACCCCGATGATTCGGATCCTCATGAGGGGGAGAACAAGCGACATCGATCACTTGAGCAAACTGCCCTACCAAGCCAAACTCCACAGCCCATCCAACCCGAAACCTTAACAAACCAACAACCACCATCCACAGCCAACTTATCTAGCATGGTCGAGCTAGAAATAACATCCCGAGGCGTATCTCCCAGAGATACCAACCGAGGAGGGGATGGAAGTCCTGATGATGTTACCACTTGTACATCTTCTGCATCAGGCCATCAGTTGGAACCTAGTTCTAAGCTGATGTCAACGGGCAATCCAAGAGAACCCGGTAGTGCTACTCAGGAACAATCACCGCCTCAAAAACAACAAAGAGTTCCATATATTTCCCCAGGCAAAGACATCCATGATGCACTGGAGGAGGCGGTGATATATGACAAATGGCCGAGACAATGGACAGAATGGGATGATCTTCGGAATGAGGCCGAACAAGAGGACATGCAAAGAAACTGGTGGCTACGAGAGCTTATTAACAAATGCTCTGAAGATATCATTAGGCTCGAGGACGATAAACGCAAGGAAGGGGAGAACTACAAGGAATCCCAGAAAACTCTTGAATCGGTCGTAAGACAATCAGCGGGAAGACTTCCCAAGACAGAGAAACCCTGGGATAACGTTCGCATCAAAGCCCCCTTCCAAGAAGAAATCAGAGAGCATATCTGGCGTAGACCAGACAGAGTCAAGCCGCTGAATGAACTGAAGCTAAGAGAACTGATGGAACAAGATCAACCGGTACACAGGGAGAACTGATGGAACAAGATCTGAAGTCAAATATTCTCCCGATTCATCAAATTCTACAAGTGAAGGCTGAAGATTATCATGGAGTAACATTCTACACTTACAGACTTCAACGCACTGATGGGAGCGAATTTACTTGCCAAGAGAACGATTTCATCATGCTGAAACCGGACGACATCTATCAAATGTTCATGGCCTACAGATACCTTACAGTCAGGCAGAGCATAATATACAGCGAAGGTCTTGCAGCTATCAAGAGATTCATGCTTAGACAGATCCGAGTACACTCTTCACATGACCTACAGATGGCTATTGAGTGCAATCTGAAAAAGACAAATCTGACAAAGCCAAGACTGTATGGTCCAGAACTTGAAGACTTCCCAGCCTACCACATCTTCTTCACACCGCCAGCAGTCACCTATCTGAACCACAAGAACGAAAAATGTCTGATGGTAGTCAGTGAAATTGAGAATTACTGTGACGGAACACTGAAGATAATCAAAGAATAGATTCTAAAGATGAAGGCAGAGCTAGAGGAAAATCTTCAAGAGGCATCGTCTTATGTTCAAAAGGAACACTCTACAGTAGAGACAATTTTAAAGGCCATTGACGATCGCCTCGAAAAGAGAAATACGCTGAGGCAATATGAACATGCACTTGGTATGAGGAAGCACTACTTCAAGTCTCAGAAGCAATAAGAGAATGGCACTTGATCACAAAGAGGGAGATTGTTGGAGATATTTAATTGTGAATCAAGTTTGTCATAGATTAGCTTTATATTTAATCCTTGTATTTAATTAGTGCATGAATTAGATAGCAATCGGGCCAAGTGTTAGGCCCATATAAACAGGCTAAAAGCCTTGTACGCCAAACCTAAACCTCGCCTATAAAAAGGGAGCCGAGGGTTTAGGAATAGGTTAACGTCGTACTTATTCTTCATAGCCTTACGCGCATACTTTTGTGTTGTACGAGTTCACGGTCTATCAAAGAAGGTTTTACGTTGATTCATTATGTGTTCATCCTTACGTTTAATCTTCGTTGTTAGATCGTTATTCATTGCTGTAACAGAAACAGGGACTAACATCCAGTCTGGTCCAGTCAACGACCCGACGATCCCTATCTGGTCTGGTCAACGGCCTGGCGGTCCGATCCTATCATTGACCTGGAGGTCCCTATCTGGTCCGTTCAACGATCGAGCAATCCTGGTCCGGTCCAGTCGATGACCAGAAGGTCACATTCCCGATCCAGTCCGGTCAATGACCTAGTGGTCCCTAGTTGATCCGGTCCACAACCCGGCGGTCCTTATCAGGTCCGGTCCATGACCCGGCGGTCCCTATCCGGTACGACAGCCCTTGTCCGGTCTGGTCCACAACCAGGCGGTCCCTATCCGGTCAGGTGGATGATCCGGCGATCCATGTCCGGTCCGATCCATGACCATGCGGTACATGTTCAATTCGATCGAAGGCCGGGCAGTCCCGTTCCGATCCGGTCTGGTTAAAGACTCGATGATCCCCGTCCGATTCGGTCAACGACACGGATGGTCAGTGACTCAGCGGTTCAGTCTCGATTTTTTGAAATCATTTGTTAAAGTGAATAGTTTTAAAAGACTTGTTGAGTTGTCAACCAACAGGGAAATGAGAAAAGAATTCGTCAAACTAACCGCTGAGATCGACACGGACCGGCCGGTTTCATTTTCGACTTACCTATACGTGGTACTTGGTGCCCTACTTGGGTTGTACTAGCACTACAAAAAAACACGGACATAGTCACGGATTTAGTCACGGACCGCAGTGTAAAAAATCCGTGACTAACATAGTTAGTCACGGATTTTGTCTGTGACTAGGTCCGAGACTAATTCCGCGTGACTAAAATGTAGTCACTGAAATTTGGCCGTGACTAACTTTAGTCACAGATTAGTCACGGACCTTATCCGTGACTAATTCTTGACCGGAATTGAACCTCCGGCACATTAGTCACGGATCAGATCCGTGACTACGTTTAATTTAATTTTTTTATCTTAGTCACGGACATGTCCGTGACTACGTGTATTTTTGTTTTTAAAATTCGGACATATTAGTCACGGACCGATCCATGACTAAGTTTTCAAATTTTCAAATTTCCAAAAACCCACGGTTTAAATTTTCAAAATTTGTATTAGTCACGGACATGTATCCGTGACTATTATTTAAAAAAAAATTGAATTTAGAAAAGTGTTCTGGACAAAAAAAATAGTCACGGATTTAGTCCGTGACTAAAGTTTTTGTTTTTTTTAAAAAAAGTTTTTCCATTTTAAAAAAAAATAAAAAATTATTTAAATTTTTCTTTAAAGCAATTAGAACATTAAATGAAAAACAAAATCCATACAATGTTAAACATAAAAAATGTTATTACAGACTGGAATTATAAAAGTAATATGAAATGTTAAACTTAAAAAATGTATTATTACATGCCCGGCCGTTGGACTCCATTATGATAAAAACTAGGATCATCATTATCATATGCATCATTATCATCATAATCAAGATGATCCTCTTCGGCATCCACGGGGTCTAAGTGTCACGCCCCGGACCACATCCGAGCCACGTAGACAACCGCCGTACAACCCGATAAGGAGATCATTAGTTCATCCTTATCGAATCATACAAGGCGTCTGATAGATTCTATTGCCAAACCGATTAGTAAACACATATAATTAACATCGATATCATAATCAAACAAATGCGGAAGTAGAAGGTTTGATACTTAGTCACACGTGGCAGACACGAGCACGCATGCCCCCAAATGTTTGAATAGAAAACATTGTTTAAAAATATCCATGAGCAAATTCCATATTTGAAAATAAGAATGGAAGCACGAACCAAGTCTTCCTTATTTGATGATCACCCTAGGCGAAGGTGCAGGTAATAGGACTCTAGCCTTAACCTGAAAAATAGTGAGGGCCCCCGAAGGGGTCAGTACTTCACAGAAAGAAGTACTAGTGACAAGCAGGCTATATGAAGAATAACTAATGTTTCAGACACGAGATCCAAAAATAGGGTGATACGTATATATAGTTGTAACTCATCCACCCGATGATACATACTGTATATATACGTGTAAAATACTTAACCCGTAGGTCGTTTACCTTAAAGAGTCTTTTAGAGATAAAGTTCTTTCCTGACTTTTCTCACTCCTTTCACGGATGCCTAGCTCACAAGCTATAGTCTACCTTCAATTCATACTACCGAGTGTTTTAGGATCATTTACCGTCCAAGAGCACTCAACCCCAACCGAGTTTCAGGATCATTTACCATCCCGGGGATGCTCAACCCCAACCGAGTTTCATGATCATTTACCGTCCCGGGGATGCTCAACCCCAACCTTATTCCTTACCAAACCCTAACCTGGATATGGATAATCTTTCATTCCCTTAACTGTGGACAATACCTAGCCCTATAGTCATATAAACATCCTTAGTAACCAACGTGGACGGGTCCCACCTGAACGGCCCACGTTAACCTACTCAAAACTGCCCGTTTTGAGCATAACCCAATACCCGGTCGGGTATCCAACCTTACCCGGTCGGGTAGGGTGAGGCAGTAGCCCCTGGAGCCAACTTTACTTGAGACCCAGTCGGGTCTATACCCATACCCGGTCGGGTCTAGTGTGGCAGTGGCTTCTGGAGCCATTTTTAATCAAAACCCGATCGGGTATTCACCCATACCCGGTCGGGTATCACCTTTGCCTTGGTCGTCAACGCCCGTTTGACCGCCCAAACGAAGTCCGATTAACGTGAAATTTTATATACATGTACTTCTTGACGTCCTGGATCCAAAAATACCATTTTGGATCCCTGGAACATCATACATAATAAGTTATCACATTTTAATCATCAAACCTACATAACATGCTTTTCAACTATGTTTTATGTATAATCATGACATAAGCAAACACTTGGTTATCTTTAATCATTCCATAAAACATATCCTTGATTAATTTAGGTAATCTCATGCCTCACGCAAAAGTTATAAATCATAAAGCCGTCTTCTCACCTTAATGATGCTTATGAAGTTCTAGCCTTCCCGATTTAGCTCCGGTGAAACTCCGGCAAACTTCGGCGAACTCCGGTGACAATTACGGAGACCCTTTCAACTCCGTGAAAGTTCCTTGAATACCTTAGAAAAGTTACTAACAAGGTTTTATCATCATAAAACCCATATTAATACAAATAGCCTCAAAAAGGTTATTTTCTAGCGAACCGGTCACTTTGGCTTCTAAATCCGTTCCTGGACTTAGAACTACCCTCCAACCCTTCTTTCTACACTTCCAAACGTGTAGAACAATACTAGGGTGGATAAAATATGATTATATAATCATAAGAGGAGATTAAGGAAATGGAATGTGGTTAATAGAGTCATTACCTTGAGCACCTCAAGTTTTCCTTTCCAAAGCCAACTTTTCTCTTCTCCTTTCCCCTCCTTCTTCCTCCTTAGCTCAAGTGCGTAAATGGTGGATGAACATGGAGTGTTTTCAGAGCTTATCTCTTTTCTTTGAATGGGGGTGCCGAGCCTATGAGTTGGAGGTGATTGAGAATGTCCTTTTTGGCATTTCTCATAATAATGTGAGAGATGAGGGCCCATTTTCCTTTTCGATCTGTCCCCCAATCAATTCTCCTCTCATCACATGGATTTTAGTTCGGCTCCCCATCCCTCTTTCAAGACTAAAACGTGGGTTGGCCCCCACTTATGTGGGAGGTCAACCCTTTGTGTCCCCGAGTGTATAATCGGTCTCGAAAATTGTATTTCCCGGACTGTTTTAATTATATTTTATTTTATCAGGTCAAATAAAATATGACACATGTTCTCCATCATTATTGGGCCTTATAATGAATATACATTCCTCAACTTTAATTTGGAAGTCTCTGAAATTCCTTTTCGGGCTGTTATCTAATAAATTGCTGATACTGATAATCGGGCCCTGTTTGACCAACCGGTCAACCCTGTGCCTTTGCCACGGCCCAATTTAGATATCAACCACCATATACATATTATCTAGGTCAAGATGAATATAATATGTGGTCCCGATAATATCGGGCGGCCCCCACTTCCGGTGTGGGCCCCACGTGAATTTTTACTATTCACATAAAAGAAATGATAAAAATTTACAATCACGAAAAATGCGTTTACTCATTTCTCAGGGTTCAATACATAATTTAATAAAGTACAAATACTTGGGGGCGGTGTTACACTAAGGGTCGGGTACCTCCTCGACTGCCTCGGCTGCCTCTGCGGTCGCCTCCTAGGTCGCCTCCTCGGTCGCCTCCACCGGATGACTGAAATTGATTGAAGAAATGAGACGACAGAGATCCGAATGTCGATCGACCCCATTGCAGGCATGCTACCATATCCGGAGTTAGAATGATAACCCATATGACCCATGTGCGGAGTCTGGTCAACGTGCAACATGTACGGCCGAGGAAGAGGCTAAGGCGGAGGCTAATATCCGGCAACAATCCGTTCCATCGCTTCCAGTCAGGCCCTTGTTTCTTCATCCTTCTTCCGTTGCTGCTCTAACGCCCGCTGCTGCTGCTCCAATTCTCGCTGCAATTGGGCGATGCGTGGATCCTCTCCCCGCCTTGATCGAGAAGATGATGGAGCTCTGTTGCTGCTGTGATCGTACAAAATCTGTTGCCCCTCAGCCCCTAGGCACGGAAGCTGACCCTTGTACACCCCAGCGGCCTCAAGGATCGCATCATCTTCCACATTAGAATCGATCTCATCCTCCTGGGTCAAGCCTAATTCCGCCCGCTTCTTCTCAACATTTGCGTTATACTTCGTCTACAAGCATGTACAAAAATTATTGAAATGATATTTACTTCGATTTGAAATAATAAAATTGATGTTACGTACTTCGATTTCAGCAAGGCGGGGTGGCAGATCGGCTTCCGACTCATCACCGTTCTTCGTCCAACAGTTTTTGATGACCTTGAGGATAGAGACCCTCTTCTTCTGAGGCCCCGCCTACATGGTTCGAAAAAGGCTTAAAATCCATAAATAAATGTAAAAAATGAAGGGTTAAAATGGTGTAAGGTTTATTTGAATAAGACTTACAAGAGCTTCCTTATGTTTACTCTGAGGTTTGCGGCCCCCGTGCCATTGTGTTGTTAATGCCTTCTCGGACATCCGATTTTTCTTCCCGGCTTCGCTTCTAGCCAAGAAGGTCGGATCCGAAGACCAGTGGCGGACGAGGTTTTCCCACACCTCATCCGAACACCATTGAGGCCTTACCCCACTGGCTCGGGCAAGCTTAAAAGTGGGACGAAGCCAGTTTGAAATTATGGCGTTATACACCCTTAGAATAGCGGGGCCTTGTTCTTCAGTCCAGTGAAATCGGCCCTTTATTAAAAAAATAAATTAATTTATCATTTGTCAAATTTTAGGTCACTACAATGACGCAGGGAACATTCATTTTTTTTTACCTTGAACAGGTTGCACCAAAGTTCACGGACCTTGGGGTCAACATCCGTGTACGTAGCCCAGTTGCCAAGAAAGTGTCCACCAATTATGATTTTGATTTGGTCCAGCACTTGTTGATCGCTTCAAAAAATTAATGATATTTTTTTATATCCGTTTTGGTTAGATTATTTGACATTAGATAAAATTATTTGACATTAGGTAAAGTTCATAGTTACTTACTTAGCAACCATGTGAGGTGTCACCCAATCCGAATTTTCATTGTTGCGCTCTGCTTCGGTTAAGAGCGCATAGCTCGGGCGGACACGCGAGGTTGATTGTTCATTGCTCATCTAAAATAATTAATTAATAGGGACGGAGGGAGTATTAATTTACATTTTCAAATAATGGTGTAAATACAATAGAAGATCACATTTTGGTTGAAATTTTAAATAAGTTTTCGTATTTAAATTTTATAAAAAACAGTTTTATATAAAAACAGTTTTCTAAAAAGAGTTTTCTAAATACAGTTTTATAAAAACAGTTTTATATAAAAACAGTTTTTTATAAAAACAGTTTTCTAAAAAGAGTTTTCTAAAAACAGTTTTATAAAAACAGTTTTATATAAAAATAGTGTTTTATAAAAACAGTTTTTTATAAAAACAGTTTTATATAAAAACTGTTGTATATAAAAACAGTTTTATATAAAAACAGTTTTATATAAAAACAGTTTTTTGTATAAAATCAAATTTTGTATTTATTCATATGCCACTTTACTAAACTTTATACAAAATCATATTTTGTACATTCTATAAAAACTGTGTTTTTATTAAATCAGTTAATAAAAAAACAGTGTTTTTTTAAAACAGATAATCAAATGTTAAAACAGTTTTTTTAATAAACAGTGTTTAACACACTGTTTTTTTTATTAAAACAGTTTTTTTTATACTCTAATATTTTATATTCAATTTCAGAAAACAATTTTTAATGTCTAACTTAATATTTTATAATTAACATGTTAAACTTTTTTGGAAGTTTGAAATGAGGGGGTATTTTTTTAATTAATTCGGGAAAACTTTTTAATTAAAACAGTTAAAACAGTTTTTTTATTAAAGCAGTGTTTTTTTATAAAATAATATTCTATATTAAATTTGAGAAAACAGTTTTTAATGTCTAACTTAATATTTTTATAATTAACATGTTAAACTTTTTAACATGTCAAACTTTTTGGAAGTTTGACAGGAGGGGGTATTTCTTTAATTAATTCGGGAATATAATGTAAACTATATCTATTCAAAAATAATATTGATGCATATAATGTAACACATAAGTCCGAAATAAAAAAAATAAAAAAGGTTTGAATAATCATGCATGTTGTTTAACCTACAATTAAATCTTATTTAGGCATACATATTAATTAAACTTATACACAACAAATATAGTCTTGCCAATTAAACATATAAACTAAATCATGTTATATTGAGCATATAAAACATGTAATAAACTGAATTATATTAACATGTATTTCGAAAAACATATTTTTAATAACATGTATACAAAACTAAATATAATAACATGTATACAAAACATGTATTTCGAAAACTGAATTATATTAACATGTATTTCGAAAATTAGGGCCTTCAGTTGACCGAGGGCCAATCAATTAAGCTCTAAACTTTTGAATTTTGAATGTCCGGTGATAACACTATGGTGGCTCCGCCGCCGCCGCCACTACCAGATGGTAGGGTTTGGTCTAAAAAATCCTTTGCCGATGTGGTCTCCAATAAGGACATCACCATCTCTCCCACTCGTTCGAGATTCAAGGGACTGTCCGCGATTTCTTTCTCGGATGCTGATGTTCAACAGTTAGCGGCAGTTCATAATAGGTCATTGGTTGGGTACTTTTTCCGAGGTAGGCCTAGTCTCTCTTTGATCAGGAAATCCTTTGAAATCATTGGATTCAAGGGATCCTTTCATTTGAGTCACTTGGAGAAGAAACATGTTCTAATCCGTTTTGATTTAGAGGAAGATTATTTAAGATGTTGGAATCGACAAACATGGTCTATCCAAGGTAATATCATGAGGGTAACCAAATGGTCTCCGGATTTTAGGCCAAATGTGGAATCGCCTGTGTTTCTGATTTGGATTTCTTTCGAGGGTTTGCCGATTCATTTACATGATAAAAGGGCATTGTTTGGGATTGCAAGCTTAATTGGTAATCCTTTGCATATTGATTCGGCCACGGCCACTCTTGCTAGGCCTTCAATCGTAAGGATTTGTGTAGAGCTTGACTTGACAAAAGAGATGCCTACTAAGGTGTGGGTGAATTGTGGTTCTAAGGGGTTCTCTCAGCCTGTTCACTATGAGAATAGGCCTGCCTATTGTTCACTGTGTCTTCATTTAGGACATTGTGATGATAAATGTCCTAGGTTTCATTGTGAGGTATCTCAAGAGGAGGTGCCTAAACAAAAATGGGTGGAAAAGAACAAGCATGCTTAGGTTACATCTCAGATTACAAATATGGAAGTTGATAAGACACACACACACACACAC
This sequence comes from Cuscuta europaea, assembly GCA_945859875.1. Classification (NCBI taxonomy): domain Eukaryota; kingdom Viridiplantae; phylum Streptophyta; class Magnoliopsida; order Solanales; family Convolvulaceae; genus Cuscuta; species Cuscuta europaea. Next base: position 4,233,994 of record CAMAPE010000074.1, on the reverse strand, counting down.
ACACCAATGACAACACAACAGGAAGACTCAGATGGGGAGGAGGTTTTTCTTGATACTGTGGATCATCCTGCTCCTCTTGTACCTGTTCTAGTTCTTAACCAGCAGGAACTAGATCTTCTACTTCATCTTCATGCCCCTGGGAAGAAGTTCATAGGTTATAAGGAATTTAAGGATAATCTTTATGTACAAGATTTGGATAGGCAACTACTCTTGGATGAAGAATTGGCTGGTAAAGAATATGCTTCAGATGGGAAGCTATCCAAGCACAAGCCCCAGTTTGACCTGCAAAGATGGAAAGACACTTGGCCAGAATTAGCTGCAAAGATTGATCTTCTCAGACAGCAGGTTGAAGACATCAGAGATCAATCAAATGTGGCAGAAATTAGTAGCACAGCTTTAGATCAGAATGCCCAAGCCCCAACAGCAAATTCAGTTCAACTTCCTACAGAAAGTGTTATTTTGATAGGGGAGAAGGACACTAATCAGATTGATAACAATGAGGGTTTCACTTTGGTCACCAACAAAAAATCAAGGAAGAAGGAAGTACCTGAGGAGGCCCCAAGACTCACCAGATATGCTGCAAAAAGAAATCCACAACTGAGGCCTCAGTTTCAAAAATTTCAGTCAATAGACTTCCTACACTTCCCCCCACCACTTCCCAATGAATTGCATCTTCTCGGATGTTAGAGGACTGGAAGCCTCCTCTTCCAGACTTATCTCTTTAATTAAACGGTGGAAAGTTTCTATTTTAATCACTATTGAGCCTATCATTGGTAGTGATAGAGCTCAGGAGTTCAAAGATCTTTTTGGATTTCCAGAGGTCCTTTTCTCCCCTATCAATAAAATTTGGGTTTTTTGGAATCCAAATACTGTCTCAATTTCTGATATTACCTGACATTCTCAATTTGTCCATTTTAGATTTATCAAGGATGATTTTAAGGGTTGGTTGACAGCAGTTTATGGGAAGCATAATCATATCACTAGAAGGGAGCTTTGGAATTCTTTATTGAATTTATCTGTTTCTATTATTGAGTCGTGGTTTGTGGGGGGGGGGGGGGGGGATTTTAATGCTATAGCCAAACATGATGAGCATAAAGGAAATAGTTCTCCTATCTTGGGAAGTATGACTGATTTTTCAGATTTTATTGGTGCTAGTGAACTGATTGAGCTTCCTCATCTTGGCTCACAATTTTCCTGGTCTGGTATTAGATCTAATGGGTGGGTTTGGAGAAAACTTGACAGAATCCTTCTGAATAATCATTTTAATGATCATTTTAATTCTATTCAGATCTCCTATCTGGACAAATCTCCATCTGACCATAATCCTATCCTGATCCGGTGCAATAAAAACACCTTCAGTGGTCCCAGGGCTTTTAAATTTCAGAACATGTGGATGAGTCATCCTACCTTCTTAGACACTGTTAAGAAGAGTTGGGCTTCTAGTAGTTCTGGTGGAGGTATGAGAGGTTTAGTTTTCAAGTTACAATGTTTAAAAAAGGACCTCAAAGCTTGGAATAAGGAAACCTTTGAAAATATTTTTGAGGCTGTCAAACATTGTGAACAGGAGGTTCTTCAGGTTGAGAACAGATTTATTGAGCAGCCCACTGAATAGAACAGAAAACAATGGTCTTTTTTAAAAGCTCTATTACTTTCTAAATATAAATTATAAAGGAAATCCTGGAAGCAAAAGGCGCACATTCATTGGTTAAAAGATGGGGACTCTAATTCTCATTTTTCCACTCCTATGTCAAAATTAAGCACATCAAGCAATCTATCAAATCCATTGTTAATTCTGAAGGGACTCGGGTGAATACTTTGCCAGAAATTGGGGATGCTGTTGTTACCTATTTTACTCACCTCTACTCTGTTGAGCCCATTGTGGAGACTGAATCCATTCTGCATCACATTCCCACCCTTGTCCAGGCTGAAGATAATCATATGCTTATGAAGCTACGTGAAATGAATGAAATCAAAGAAGCAGTCTGGGGACTGAACCAAAATGGTGCACCAGGTCCAGATGGATTCAATGGGAAATTTTTTAAGAAATGCTGAGATATTGTTGGCTTGGATGTTGTTAAAGCTGTGCAGGAGTTCTTTATGGGTATCCCTATTCCTAAAGGTATGTCAAGCTGCCTTATAGTGCTAATTCCTAAAACAGATAACCCTATATCCTTTGCAGATTTCAGACCAATCTGTTTGGCTAATTTCATTAGCAAAATTTGTACTAAAGTGGTGACTACCAGACTGTCTACTATTATGCCTAGACTTATCTCACCAGAACAAGCTGGTTTTATGGTTGGTAGAGATATTTCAGACCAGATTCTTATTGGCCAGGAGATGGTGCATGCTTGACGTGCACTCGTCGTTAGGTGCACTCAAAATAAATAATCAATACAACACTAATACGTAGTATAGTGTAGTAAGGTTCGTATCCACAGGGAAAGGAATACTTTTCTTTTATAGTAACAAAAGGGGGTTTAGATTTGTTTGCTTTAATAACACTAAGATAAACGACCTATATGAGTTTAATTCAATGAGATGGGGACTTGGTTTTGCTTTTATCCACTTAATGAAATGTTCGTCGATCCCGGTTATATCTTTAACTATCTTCCTCTCGAATACTCAATCGAGGAGTATATCCAGTTCATCGAGGGTAGTTATTAATAACGAGATGCGTTCATTAATAAAACTTACTATCGAGTCAATATAGAACAAGCGCCGTATATTAACTTGATAGTAGCAATAAACTTAAGATGAAAACGATTGAGATTGATAACCTCAACACAAGCGGTTTATTGGTTTAATCAATATAATTAATTCCCCTTGGCATATTAACCATGAGATGCATGCATTAATATTCCAAGTTTACTACCGTTGAAAGAACCGGATTAATAACAAGCGTATTAACCGATTGATTCTAGTAATAATTAATATGAGAAACAATACTAGTTGATATTTTAAGTAATGTTTAAGATATTAACATGAAATATGAATAGGAATTAATCAATACTCAAGGAAGAATATTAAAATATATGAATCCTACTATGATTAATATCAAGATGTTAACTAATTGTCATCTTAGCAACACTCCCCAATATAATCATAGAGGAAGAAATAGCTATTACTATAACCAATGTCAAGATGTTAACTAATTGTCATCTTAGTAACACTCCCCAACTTTGATATAGAGATAGTATTTTGAAAGAAAGAATTAATATTCAAGGAAGAAGATTAAAGAAAATTAACTCACAACTTACAAATTCATTAAGCTTCAAAGTAGCAAAACCAAGATGGAAGAGTTTAGCTCCTCATTTGGAGACTAAACATGATGAAAAATATAAAGAAAGAGCTATTCTATACTGAGCTTAGATGTACAAAGGATTGGATCCCTTTTTGTGAAGGAAAGGAGGTGTATTTATAGGTTTTTGGGATGGGATTCGGGTACTCGATCGGGTATATACATGGTACCCGATCGAGTATGTGTGTAACACCCGATCCGAGGTATACTCGACCGGTTTCAGGCTATTTTCTAAGTGTATACCCGATCGAGTATATATGAATACCCGGTCGAGTATGCTTAAAAAGTGGTATTCGGGCTATACTCGACCGGTTTCAGGCTATTTTCTAAGTGTATACCCGATCGAGTATATATGATTACCCGGTCGAGTATGCTTAGAAAGTGATATTCGGGCTATACTCGACCGATCTTCGTTTGCAATTTAAAGGCATACCCGATCGGGTATGTCGGTCTACCCGATCGGGTATAGACATAGAATCGTGGCCAAAATCTTCCCTGCATGTTCCTTTGTCTTCGGATCTGATCCGATTTGAAGTTCCAACCTAATACCCGATCGAGTATAACTAATACTCGACCGAGTATAGACCAAAATTCAGGATCTTCTTTTGTCTTTGAACTTTTGCACCTTCTCTTCACTTTTTGGGTTCACCAACTGTACTTTGGGTGACCAAAACCTGCTTAAGCTCAGAATATATCTAATCTAACCTATTTACAAGAATTTAACAATCTAATCTATTACACCAAAAGTGTGTAATTTCCAAAGTAAAAGTCAAGCAAAACTAATTAAAAACATAAACATAGAAATGGAAATTACGAACGTATCAATGCTATTGACAAAAAAGTGAGAGGATCCAATGTTATTGTAAAGCTTGATATGGCTAAAGCTTTTGATAAGCTTTCTTGGAAGTTTATTGGTGATATTTTGCATCATTTTGGATTTTCTCAGAGTTTTATTCAGATTATCATGAACAATCTTCACTCTACTTATTTGTCTATCCTCATTAATGGTGTTCCTCAGGGTTTCTTTAAACCTAGAATAGGTGTAAAACAGGGAGATCCCCTCTCCCCTTTCCTCTTTATTTTAGCCTCTGAGGCTTTCTCTAGGGGGCTAAAATCCTTGATGATGAATGGGCATATTCAACCATACTGGATGGGGAATATTGGTTTTCCTGTCTCACATCTAGCATATGCTGATGATCTTTTAATCTTCCTTAATGATGGGTCCAGATCTTTAAAGAAGTTTTAGAAGTTTATTGAATCCTTTCAAAGAGCTTCAGGGCAGTCTGTGAACTTTTCTAAAAGCTCTTTTCTTTGTGGTAAACCTGTGGGAGTAAGAGGAAGTACCATTAAAGACCTTCTTGGTATGCAAAGAGCTGAGCATCCAATAAAATATCTGGGAGTTAATCTGCATAAAGGCATTAATAGGTATAACTATTGTCTGGACATTATTTATAAGTTTGATGCTAAACTTACCCCCTGGAAACAGAAAATTTTATCTCAGGGTGGTCGTCTAGTTCTGATTAAGCACGTCCTTAGTGCAATTCCTATGCACTTGATAGCTGCTGATACTCTGCCAAAACAAGTTGTCAGAATTCTGGAGAGGAAAATGTCAAGTTTTTTATGGGGATCATCAAATAATAAGCCTAAGTATCATTGGATTAAATGGGCAGATCTCTGTCTCCCTACTGAGGAGGGTGGTCTGGGTATAAGATCATTGACTGAGGTGGAGAAAGCTTTTACATTGAAGCTTTGGTGGAAATGGAAAATGGGTGGTTCTTTATGGTCTGACTTCCTCAAAGCTAAATACCCAGGGGGTGATAATATGACTCCTAAGATCTATGACTCCACCATATGGAGAACAAACATTTCTCTCATATCTCTCATTTTGCCTAGGAGCCTTTTCAGGTTTTCATCCTAGCACCTCTTTTCATTTTCCATTCTCTCCAACTCACTCATTCTTTTTTATAAGCCTTTTTTGCTTAGATTGCCCATTTTGTTGGGTTTTCAACCTAACTAGCATTTATTTTCTTTTGTTTATTTTTTTTCTTTATTTTTTTTTGTGTGTAAAAGTTCAAAAGAATTACATGCATAGTGCTAGGTACAAATGAGAATTACATACCATCATGAGTGTCTCCCCCGCACTTGAATCACGCACTGTCCCTAGTGCCCGCCTTCTCCTCCGTAGTAGCTCCCTCCAAAACCGCTCCCTTGGCCACCATCTCCCATGTAAGTGTCCCCGCCATCTCCGCCGTCGTACCCTCCACCACCGGAGCCAGATCCTCCAAAGTTACCCCAATGAGTGGGGTCATACCATGAGGGTGGTGGAGGAGGGTTCGCCATGGTATGGAAGGATCCCTGCTGTGCCATAAACGAGTACATAGGCCCGTAGAACCTATGTTGGTCTTCCTCATACCGGTGTCTATCGGCCTCCCGGAGCTCCTCCAAACGTTGAAAGCCGGCCCTTTGCTCATCCTCCAATCTTTGAAAACCGGCTCTTTGCTCTTCCTCTAATCGGTTGAGCCGGTTGTCCATTTGAGCTATTCCCGTAAGAAGTTGTTGTTGACCCTCCAGAAGTTGTTGAAAGAAGTCGGGTGGTGGAGGGTTTTGGCTTTGTTCTGGGAAATCATGGCTCATGTTTGGATGGCTATGGAGTTGCTCGTAGGGCTCGTCATCGGGTTGGTTTTGGGGGAGTTCCTGTTCCGGTTCTTGAAGATGTGGTGGGAGGGCGTTTGGGAAGAGGTAATGTTGATCCGGCCTGCCTGTTTTGAAGTGGAGTTGGGGGAGTTCTGGGTTGGGCAAGAGGAAGTATTTGAGGGGTTTGGGGTGGATGTGCCAGTTGTACATATTTTTGGGCCTTTCTTCACCATAAACGGTGTGTGAAAAAGAAGTACAGCCCGAGTGGCCTAGCCAAGATATGTTCATTAAACAGTAGTCGGGTATAGGAGAGTCATCCGTATACCCGAACTTTGTGGCCAAGTGCATAATCACCCCGCCCACTACGATAGCACCCTTTGCCACACTTTCCTTCTTTAGATGAGCCCACATGAGATTACAGAGGTTGAAATCCACGTGGATACGAAATAAGGCAACCGAGATGAGGCATACATCCCCCATCCTTGTATGATGGTTGTTGGGACGTCCAAGCAAGGAGTTGGCAAGAAATTTCAAAAAGAGGCGTAGGACTGGATGTTGGACATGACTAATGTAGAGTTGGGAGGAGCTAACTTTGGTCTCCCCGATCATCTTGGTCCATAGGGTGTGGCCGAAGGCGGTATTGTCGGATATAGACTTTTGGTACGGGACCGGAATACCAAAGTGTTCGGCACACTCAAGTTTCGTGATGGTGTGATTGTGATTAAACAATCGAAACCTGAGTTTATCATCTCTAAAGTCCTCCTCATTGTTCTCAAAGTGCACCGAGCTTAGGAATTCATAGATAATTTTTTCATTTGAGTTGTATTTCATTTTGAAAATTTTATCCATATGCAACTCATGAAAAAATTTCTTCATTATTGTGTATACTCCTAATTCCTTTAGAGCATCAAGGCATAAAAAGCGGGAAGGTTTGACTTGCCTTTCAATTGTGGACATGAAGCGTGTGCGTTGTTCGTTGTCCACGAAAAGGATGTCCTCGTAGCCCGGGACGGTTGCCCTAGTGCTTGAGCTTTGCCCTTTCTCTTTCCTTGGAGCCATTTGGGATGAATTTGGCCTTAGAGAACCGAAATTGGAATGGTGGGGGTAGGGTTTTTCGGACCTCTGAAAGTTGGGGGAGAATGGGATTGTTGGGTATGAATGTGTAGAGGAGGATGAGGGGAGTGTTTTGGCGTTGGAATGGGTGGATTTGGTGAAGATTTGGAAGAGATATGGTAGAGAGAAGGTGAAAAAATGGGCTTTGGGCGTTTTTTGTTCGAGATAGGGTTGGGAATTTGGAGAAGATGAAGTGTTTTGGGGCTGATTTGGGGTTATAAGACCCGTATACCCGATCGAGTATGTGCTGATACTCGGTCGGGTATGGCTGGAAAGTGTAGTTTTTGAGCGGCCTGTCTCCTGTACTCGATCGGGTAGGGTGGAGTTACCCGGTCGAGTATGCTTAGAAAGTGAACTTTGTGAACAGCCTGTCTCCTGTACCCGGTCGAGTATTCCTCCATACTCGATCGGGTATATGCTTTTTTTTCATTTTTGAAGCGGGTACTCGGTCGAGTGTGGGAGTCAGTCCCCTTCAATTTTAGCATTTCTAGCAATACCCGACCGGGTGTAAAAGTGATACCCGATCGGGTATTGCTTATTTTTCAATTTTTGAATGCTCCCTCGATCGAGTAGTGCCCGGTCCCTTTTCTTTTTGCTCATACCCGACCGAGTATTAGGTTATACTCGATCGGGTATGTCCCCAGATGTTCAAAAACCTGCAAATTTTTTTTTTCTTTTCTTCCAAAAACCCATGATTAGTGCCCTCCCTCACTGATCTCTCAAATAATTAAACAAAAAAAATGAATTCTAAATAAATAAAAAGAAAAATGAATTATACAAAAAAAAAAACTTGGGTTGCCTCCCAAGTAGCGCCTTAGTTAACGTCGGGGCACGACGTTATTCATTTTTTTTTTGGTTTTGTTTTATGTGGGATCATGAGTATCCCTTGTTTCACTTTTTAAGGCCCTATTTGGCCATTTTTCATTTTTATTTTTCGGCCTTTTCCAGTAAGGCCGGGGTTTCTTTCTCAAAAGACATCTGGTTTTATCCGCTTCTTTGAAAAACAGCGGTTCTTGTGGTTCAACAACATGTAAAGAACACATAGTTGGATTTTGTATTTGTTTTTTCGTAGAGTCCAAGATGTTGAACTCCACTTTTTGATCATCGAACTCTAAAGTTAGTGAACCACTAGAAACGTCAATTTTCGTTTTTGCGGTCTTCATTAAGGGTCTACCCAAAAGGATGGGTGTTGTTTGGTCATTAGTTCCCATTTCAAGGACATAGAAGTCAACAGGAAAGACCATATTTTCTACTTCTATTAGCACATCTTCTACTACACCCTTCGGGTAAGTACTAGAATGATCTGCCAATTGAATCACTACACCTGTTTGATGTAATGGGCCAAGTTGTAGAGTTTTATAAACAGAATAGGGGATGACATTTATTGATGCCCCTAAATCTAACAAGGCCTTAGGAAATGTGGTGTCTCCTATTTTGCAAGGGATAGTGAACATGCCTGGGTCGTTACATTTTTCGGGGAGTTTCCTCTGAAAAATGGCCGAGACGTGTTCACTAACTCTAACATCTTGTTTCCCTTTCAATTTATCTTTTCTTTTTGTTTTGCATAATTCTTTTAAGAATTTAGCAAAACGGGGGACATTTTTCATGAAGTTAAGAAGCGGAATGTTTACCTCACACTTTGCGAAGGTTTCATAGATGTTGGCGTCTTTTTCTAGCTTCTTTGTCTCTTTCAGCGCCTCAGGGAACGGGATTTCTTGTTCATATGATGAGGGTGGGGGAAGCTTGGTTCCTGTGTTTTCCTCCTCCGGTGGGACTATTTTTTCGGGGTCCACACCCTCAGTCTCTTCATCGTTCTCTTCTGCCTCTTTCAACGTTGCACCACTTCTCAACGTTATAGCATTCACATGTTGTCTCGGATTTTGCTCCGTTTGAGATGGGAGTTTACCCGAGTCTTTTGTTTCAAGTCGGTTCACGACATTTGCAATTTGACTGACTTGGTTTTCCAAATTCTGAATGCTGGATTTGGTCTCATGCTGAAATTGAACCATGTTTTGTTGCATGGTTGAGACATTTGAGGTGAGAGCTCGGATCATGTCCTCGGTGGACATACTTGAGCTTGACGTCTGGCCTTGGTGCTTTGGGAAAGTTGGTGGCAATGACTGATTTTGAGGATTCCCATACCTCAAATTCGGGTGATCTCTCCACCCAGGATTGTAGGAGTTAGAGTGTGGATCATACCTCTTTTGACCTTGAAATCCCAAAGCATTGACTTGCTCGGAATTCTCCTCTTGTAGTGTTGGGCAGGAATCGGTGGGGTGCCCCTGTGTCGAGCATATGCCGCAGACCTTGACTTCTTGGTGTTTTGGATTTAAAAGGAAATCCTTTACCAAAGAAGTCAAGCCGGCCACTTGACTTTCCAACGAGATGTTGGATTCCGCTGCCATGACCCGTTTTGATGATGACCTCCCATTGTAGTGCCTAGAATTCTCGGCCAACTCCGAGATGAGGTTCCTAGCTTGGGAAGGGGTTTTGTTGAGAATTCCCCCTCCAGATGCTGCGTTCACCAGGCGTCTATCTTGCTCCGCAAGACCGTCATAGAAGTAGAGGATGAGGTCTTGCTCTGTATAACCGTGATATGGGCAGCTAGCGCACAACTTTTTGAAACGCTCCCAATACTCATATAATGTCTCATCATCTTTTTGTTCGATGTTGCTTATTTGTTTTTTCAAGGATGATGAGACAGATGCAGGGTAGTACCTTTCGAGGAAGCATTTTTTCATTGACGCCCATGTATCTATACTCCCTGACGGGAGATAGAATAGCCAATCCTTCGCCGTGTCTTTGAGGGAGAATGGAAAAGCCCTCAATTTGATTTGTTCCTCGGTGACTCCATTGGGGCACATGCTTGTGCAGACAATATGGAATTCCGAGAGATGTTTGTTGGGGTCCTCCCCCCTTAGGCCATGAAAGGATGGCAGTAGATGTATGAGCCCAGATTTTAGCTCAAATGTATTACCTTCATCGAGTGTAGGGAAGGTAATACATAACGGTTGTTGATTGAGATTTGGAGCAGTGAGCTCCCGTAGTGTTCTTGTCTCAAGAGCCATGGTTATTGACTCTTCGGTCTCGCTAGAATGAGAACTAGCGCTGGATGAATCTCTGATAGATGATTCCTCCGAGTCGGTATTAGAAAATTTACTTTTCAACCGCTCGAAAGTTTGTTCTATTTCTGGGTTTGTTTGATATATGATTTTGTTTATGGAGCGATGTTTAACCATAAACTCCACTAAGCTCAGAAATAGAAGAAATAAGAACTCTTTATATATATATATATATTTTTTTTTTTTGGTATATATATTTTTTTGATTTTTTCTTGATATGAAATAAAAGAAAAATTTATTGCCCTTCCCCGGCAACGGCGCCAAATTTGACGTGCACTCGTCGTTAGGTGCACTCAAAATAAATAATCAATACAACACTAATACGTAGTATAGTGTAGTAAGGTTCGTATCCACAGGGAAAGGAATACTTTTCTTTTATAGTAACAAAAGGGGGTTTAGATTTGTTTGCTTTAATAACACTAAGATAAACGACCTATATGAGTTTAATTCAATGAGATGGGGACTTGGTTTTGCTTTTATCCACTTAATGAAATGTTCGTCGATCCCGGTTATATCTTTAACTATCTTCCTCTCGAATACTCAATCGAGGAGTATATCCAGTTCATCGAGGGTAGTTATTAATAACGAGATGCGTTCATTAATAAAACTTACTATCGAGTCAATATAGAACAAGCGCCGTATATTAACTTGATAGTAGCAATAAACTTAAGATGAAAACGATTGAGATTGATAACCTCAACACAAGCGGTTTATTGGTTTAATCAATATAATTAATTCCCCTTGGCATATTAACCATGAGATGCATGCATTAATATTCCAAGTTTACTACCGTTGAAAGAACCGGATTAATAACAAGCGTATTAACCGATTGATTCTAGTAATAATTAATATGAGAAACAATACTAGTTGATACTTTAAGTAATGTTTAAGATATTAACATGAAATATGAATAGGAATTAATCAATACTCAAGGAAGAATATTAAAATATATGAATCCTACTATGATTAATATCAAGATGTTAACTAATTGTCATCTTAGCAACACTCCCCAATATAATCATAGAGGAAGAAATAGCTATTACTATAACCAATGTCAAGATGTTAACTAATTGTCATCTTAGTAACACTCCCCAACTTTGATATAGAGATAGTATTTTGTAAGAAAGAATTAATATTCAAGGAAGAAGATTAAAGAAAATTAACTCACAACTTACAAATTCATTAAGCTTCAAAGTAGCAAAACCAAGATGGAAGAGTTTAGCTCCTCATTTGGAGACTAAACATGATGAAAAATATAAAGAAAGAGCTATTCTATACTGAGCTTAGATGTACAAAGGATTGGATCCCTTTATGTGAAGGAAAGGAGGTGTATTTATAGGTTTTTGGGATGGGATTCGGGTACTCGATCGGGTATATACATGGTACCCGATCGAGTATGTGTGTAACACTCGATCCGAGGTATACTCGACCGGTTTCAGGCTATTTTCTAAGTGTATACCCGATCGAGTATATATGAATACCCGGTCGAGTATGCTTAGAAAGTGGTATTCGGGCTATACTCGACCGGTTTCAGGCTATTTTCTAAGTGTATACCCGATCGAGTATATATGATTACCCGGTCGAGTATGCTTAGAAAGTGATATTCGGGCTATACTCGACCGATCTTCGTTTGCAATTTAAAGGCATACCCGATCGGGTATGTCGGTCTACCCGATCGGGTATAGACATAGAATCGTGGCCAAAATCTTCCCTGCATGTTCCTTTGTCTTCGGATCTGATCCGATTTGAAGTTCCAACCTAATACCCGATCGAGTATAACTAATACTCGACCGAGTATAGACCAAAATTCAGGATCTTCTTTTGTCTTTGAACTTTTGCACCTTCTCTTCACTTTTTGGGTTCACCAACTGTACTTTGGGTGACCAAAACCTGCTTAAGCTCAGAATATATCTAATCTAACCTATTTACAAGAATTTAACAATCTAATCTATTACACCAAAAGTGTGTAATTTCCAAAGTAAAAGTCAAGCAAAACTAATTAAAAACATAAACATAGAAATGGAAATTACGAACGTATCAATGCTATTGACAAAAAAGTGAGAGGATCCAATGTTATTGTAAAGCTTGATATGGCTAAAGCTTTTGATAAGCTTTCTTGGAAGTTTATTGGTTATATTTTGCATCATTTTGGATTTTCTCAGAGCTTTATTCAGATTATCATGAACAATCTTCACTCTACTTATTTGTCTATCCTCATTAATGGTGTTCCTCAGGGTTTCTTTAAACCTAGAATAGGTGTAAAACAGGGAGATCCCCTCTCCCCTTTCCTCTTTATTTTAGCCTCTGAGGCTTTCTCTAGGGGGCTAAAATCCTTGATGATGAATGGGCATATTCAACCATACTGGATGGGGAATATTGGTTTTCCTGTCTCACATCTAGCATATGCTGATGATCTTTTAATCTTCCTTAATGGTGGGTCCAGATCTTTAAAGAAGTTTTAGAAGTTTATTGAATCCTTTCAAAGAGCTTCAGGGCAGTCTGTGAACTTTTCTAAAAGCTCTTTTCTTTGTGGTAAACATGTGGGAGTAAGAGGAAGTACCATTAAAGACCTTCTTGGTATGCAAAGAGCTGAGCATCCAATAAAATATCTGGGAGTTAATCTGCATAAAGGCATTAATAGGTATAACTATTGTCTGGACATTATTTATAAGTTTGATGCTAAACTTACCCCCTGGAAACAGAAAATTTTATCTCAGGGTGGTCGTCTAGTTCTGATTAAGCACGTCCTTAGTGCAATTCCTATGCACTTGATAGCTGCTGATACTCTGCCAAAACAAGTTGTCAGAATTCTGGAGAGGAAAATGTCAAGTTTTTTATGGGGATCATCAAATAATAAGCCTAAGTATCATTGGATTAAATGGGCAGATCTCTGTCTCCCTACTGAGGAGGGTGGTCTGGGTATAAGATCATTGACTGAGGTGGAGAAAGCTTTTACATTGAAGCTTTGGTGGAAATGGAAAATGGGTGGTTCTTTATGGTCTGACTTCCTCAAAGCTAAATACCCAGGGGGTGATAATATGACTCTTAAGATCTATGACTCCACCATATGGAGAAGAATATGTTCTATTAATTATGAGGCTCTCACTTACTGCTATGAACAAAATGGTGATTTGATTTGGTCTGATACAGAGGATGGAATTTTTTCTTTCCATTCTGCTTTCCATTTGGTTAGAAATGAAAAAGGTTCTACTTTCTCTTTTAATCATTGTTGGCATCAAAAGTAGGTGTTAAAAATCAAGCTCGGTCAATGGAAAATCTTAAATCATATTCTACCTACCACTGACAATCTACACAGGTTCCAAATGGTTCTTAACCCCTCTATTTGCCCCATGTGTAGAGCTCATGAAGATACTATGAATCATTTGCTTTATCAGTGTTCTGTGGCACAAACAGTATGGACATACTTTATGCAAATCTTTGGAATACCTAATATTGTCTCTCATTTGACTATTAGGCAAGTACTAGTTGGTTGGTGGCTCAAAGCAGGCAGTAAGAGGCTTATTGATTTGTTCAAACACAATCTACCAGGCATCATTTGTTCGCACCTCTGGAAAACCTACGCAAGGTTAGTTTGGGGCTCGACTACTGTGGCACCTTCTCCTGGGCATCTAATATCTCAAATAAAAAATTTCACTCACCATTGGATTTTGAGTTTGGGCAGAGAATAAAGGTTTGTGAAGTTGATAACATATTATACGAGGAGGATCTAATTCTGGCCAGGTTTCGTCTAGGTGGTACAAAGCTAAAAATTGTCAAATGGATAAAGCCACACAGATTAAAATTGAATATGGATGCTTCATTCTTACCTCAAAGCGCTTATGGAGGGGCGATTATGCGGAACTCTGACGATGAAATTGTCTTTGTCATCTCTTTTCCTTTACAGGCGGTCTCGGTGGTTGATGCTGAGATGAAGGCTCTGTGTTTTGCTATGCGGTGGGCGATGGATGCTGGCTACCATGGCTTCCAGGTAGAAACTGACTCTGCGACTGTGCTGAGGCTTTTGGATGAAGGTCGGATGGGGAGATGGAGGGTTGTCAATCAGGAAACGATGCTGGAGGTGAATAGGAAACATGTCTCGTTTATTCATATCTGGCGACAAGCCAACTAGGCCGCTCATTCTCTGGCCCATCTACACCCAGCCCATATTATTGTTTTTTCTAATGCTGCTGATCTTCCAGACCAGGTTAAGAGAGCTTACTTTATGGACAAGTTTAATATTCCTTCTTTTCGTTCGTGAGTCTTTGTTGTTTCTATTCTACTTTTTTTCAGTAATACTTTTCCTGGAAGAGGTTTTGGTCTAGTCTCCCTCTTCATTTGTATCTCGATTTCTCTTTAATAAAACCTGGTAAATGTCCCCCTGCATTTATTCCACTAATTTTGGTGGTTGACCTTCCGAGGTAAAAAAAATGTATTTCGAAAATTAAAGAAATATTATAAACTAAATTAAATCATATTTCGAAATCATATTACTACACAAAACATGTATATAAAACAAAAGAATCATGCATAAATCAAATTGAGCATATTGACTAAATCATATTACACATGTGTTGAGGGTAAATCCCGTAGATCCGAAAGCCCAACACGAACTTTGGATATATCAGGAATGGCCCAGAATCAAAGCGTATAAACAAAATATAAAAGATGAACTCACTAATACTCGAAGCCCACTTATATTAATTAACCAGTCTGATTACAAGGAATTTCCCGATCGGTAGGTCGGAAACGCTGCTTTAATACAAGAAATAAGAGCAATAATGCTATTCTAGAGCCTGAGTATTGAAATGCTAACCCTTACAATGACTTGAAACCTTCTATTTATACTAGTGGAGAGCATGGGCTGCCCTATGCTGATTGGCCGTTGTTCCACCGACTTGGTCACCCATGTTTCCACTTGCTGATGTCACAATTTGGCATTAATTGCACCTGGCAACTTGCCGGTTGGCCGTTGCTCGAACGGGATGTTGGGCTATGCTGAAGATGCTATCAAATTGGCCCAAGTATGATATATAGTCCGAACCCCGTTCGGTATGTCTTCTTACTGGGCCAACCCTTATTTGGGCCGAATCTCGTTCGGTATTAATTCTACCTTGATTATCTTATCATAGCGTGATGGGCCCGTTGCTTGGGCCGGGTATCTTGGGCCTTCCTGACCCGGGTATTGGGCCTCTGGATCAATATCCCAACACAAGTCCCCCACTTCCGATGTCTCGAACAACAGTGAGTGCATTAGGAAGTATGAATACCAATGTTGCAATCCGCCGAATGGCGATCGGGGTACAGAAGTAATCAGTTCCCCATGCTGCGATTTGACGGCTGCCGTTTCATTTCCCCATATTCATCATGGTAACCGTCGTTTAGTCTTTTCATTGGACACGTGTTTAGCTTAAAAGCTCCTAGTGACGTGTCGCTCTCTGATTGGTTCTTGATACGGCGGTCTCAAGGCTATAAATTAGCCTTTAACTTCTCAAATCCGGGTTTCGATTCTGCAATTCTCTGCGCCTTGTTGATTTCTGAGATTTCTCGCAGCCTTCGTCGTTCAGGTATTCTCCCTCCCTTGCTTCCTCGCGTCATCCCTGATTCAGTCGAGATGAATTCCCAACAACGTTCTGATTCGGAAATAGCTTTTCAAGGGGAGGACCGTGATGTGGAGATTATCACCGTCCCTTTTGATAAAGGATCCAAGGCAACAACGGTGGAAGTTAGGGCGGAGACAGGCGGCTCTTCTAGTATTTCTTCTTCCTCCAGTGAAGATTCCGACGATACCAAATCTGAGGACGAATTAGCCTCCATGGCGGCCGGACGTCCCAACGATTTCCCTTGCCATACCCTTGACCTAAAACTGATTAGGGAGAGGCGGCAAAAACTGACCTCCCACAATAGGGCCGAAATTCCGGCACTTATCCCTGACCCGGTGGATTTCCGTTTGCAAGCTGGGCTTCACCCAATGCGTCATAGGCCCGGAATGACTGTAGTTCATTTTGATTCGATTAGGGCCGGCCTTAGGTTTCCGCTACACCCCTTTTACATTTCATTCTTCAATTTCTACGAAGTTGTACCGGCCCAAATTATGCCGAACTCCTATCGGGCAATGGCGGGTTTTATTTGCCGTTGTAAAGATGCTGGCGCCCGACCAACCCTAGAACTCTTCCATCAATTTTTCAAGGTAGCCCCCCAACAAACCCACGGCTATCTGGCCACTAGTGCCCGAACGGGACACATTCTGTTCAAGGGGAATCCAACCTCAATCAAAGGGTGGAAAGACCGATTTTTCTTCGTGTCTGTCCCGGACGGCCTAATTCCCCGCAAATGGAATGCCTTCCCCCGCAAGACTCCTGATCCTGTCCTTAGTGAAGAAATTTACAAGGACGTGCTTGCTGTGGAGAAGGATAAATGCATGGACATCATGAGTTATCTGACTCCCGATCGACTTGTTACAGCCGGGATAGGTACTGCCCGTTCTCTTGGGTTTACTTGTTTTGAGAAACCAAGTGCCATGGTCCGGGCGGTCCTTCCCGTGCGAGAAACGTTCTTTTGTTCTTTTTTCTAGTTTCTCACACGCTAAGGCCGCTCGATACTAACATTGTCCTTTGTCTTTTTTCAGCACCAAACCCAGATCTACCCATGGACGATAGCAGAGTTATTGCAGCCGGTGGGGCCGGTAAACGGAAAAAGTCCAGGAAGAACCCCCAACCTACTCCCTCTACTGCTCCTGCCCAGGATGCTGGGTCTTTTCAACCGCTTCCAGAGCCACAACCGATACAGCAGGTCCATCAGGACCAATTCGATGCCATGCTGGTCGACGATCGGTTTGGCTCTGACCAACTGCATCAGTTCTCCCAACATTTCGACTCCGTTCAGGGGGGAAACCTCGAATGTAGGTGGGACTCATACCGACCATATTACTGGTCAGGTCGAGCGGATCTCCTTATCGGATCCTGTTCACGAGGTGTTAGAAAGGGCTGGTTCCACCGCGAGCCAGATCTGGTCGACATCCTCCTGGTTCAACAATTTCTCCCTTCCCCAGTTGCCGGTCGAGCAATCTGAA
The DNA here is from genome assembly GCA_945859875.1 of Cuscuta europaea. NCBI lineage: Eukaryota > Viridiplantae > Streptophyta > Magnoliopsida > Solanales > Convolvulaceae > Cuscuta > Cuscuta europaea. The sequence goes on along the minus strand of CAMAPE010000074.1, from coordinate 4,216,758 downwards.
GAATGCCTGGCCTTGACCGCTCTGAAGGTATATTATCTTTTGCGCTCTGTTTTCATTTTATTCTCTGTAATCAGTACTAACTCTCGAACTGTGCTTTGTAGATGGGTTTGTACACCCTGCAAATGCGGGAAGCCCATCTGGCCAAGGAACGGGAACTAATTGTTGCTCAATCTTCTGCTGAGCAAACCGCTGTTGCCGCTATCTCCTCCCTGGAAGCCGAACGGAAGGCCTTTGCGGAAGAGAAACAGAGGCTGGATGCTGAGCTTGGTACCCTTCGGGTCCAACTTGCAGCTTCTCAAGCAAAGGTCTTTGCTGCCGAGGCCGCACAGATCAAATTTGAGGAGATGCCCTCCAGCATTCCGGACGGCCCCTATGAAGTGAATGTGGATCTGTCTGCTGTCCGGGAATCGTTTAAATCCTCTGATGAATTCTCCATCATCAAGGACGACCATGCAAGGACGCAAATCCCGTTTGCCTTTGGAGCGTACCTGAAGGGTTTTCCTAGAGGTGCTGGCCGGCTCTCGGCAGGGGTGGCTCTTTTGGACAAGGATCCTGTGGCCAAGAAATGGAATGACTCCATCGTTACAGATCTATATGCCAAGATCGGCCAGGTCCTGCTGCGTCCCTTTGTCGCTCAACTTCAGAACAATCTGGGGAGGCCGGTTCAGGCTTCTGATCTTCCCCAGGATGATATTATACAAGCTCAATTCGAGAAATTTCAGCGAGATCAGCAACGGGAAGCTGACCGGGCTGCTGGGAAGGAGCCTGAACCCCCGTCTGATGATGATGAAGACGAGGATGAAGAGGGAGAGGAAATGGCCCCCGGCCAATAATCCATATGTACTTTTTGATTACTCGTTGTAATTTTCTTTTCTTTAAGTAGCTTGTACTTCCCGGTCAGTAGAACCGATGAATATATATCCCTTTTTTGCATGAAGCTTTGTGTACTGTCTTTTCTGCCTTTATTGCATGATTTACTCGCCATTCGGGGTTCGGCCTGTTTTGTAGGACTTAACCAATTTTCTGACTTTATTTCTTGCTTAAATATTCCTAATGCCGTTGATCGCCGTTCGGGCATCGGAAGGTTCTGATAATTTATTGAGGAAAAAACCCCTTCTCTCTGGGACTCAGCCGTTCGGGCTTCAGATAACTTTTTAGGACTTAGCACATTCTGGCTTCAGATAATCTTTTACAACGTTGATAGCCGGTCGAGCTTCAGATCAATCCTTAGGATAGCTGTTTTCTTGGTTTTCTTCGCCCCTGGGCTTCTTCGTAAGTTGGTAGCCGTTCGGGCTTCAGATCAATTTTTAGGACAACCGTTTGATTTCAGATAACCTTTTACGACGTTGATAGCCGGTCGGGCTTCAGGTCAATTTTTAGGACTTAGCCGTTTTCTTGGTTATTCTAAACAGCAAGTCCCTGTGATCTTTGCTAATTCTCTGCAAGCCCGTTCGTCATTCGGTAATCAATGATCTAAATAGATTTTAGCCATTTCCCCGTTATTTTTATTGTTCCTCTGTAAGCTCGTTCGGGGTACGTGCACAAAAAATGAATCATAAATGCCCCAGATTAATCGTAACCACCCAATGCCACGTGTTGCTCATGGATTAGGGATTTGTGCGGCACTTTCCCTATTTATAGAGAGGTGCTTCCCCTAATTTCTCCTGCTGTTTTCTCACTTTTCTTTCGAGCTTTCTCTCTCTAGAATTCCCAGAATTCTCTTGCGTACTTTCAAGCCTTCTCTCTCTAGAATTCCCAGAGTTTCTCCAGTGTTTTTATGTATTACCCCTCTAGCTCAGAATCTGAAGAGATGCTTTTGATTCGCACAAGCAAGACATCCGCTGGTAACAAGGCTGAAGGCTCTTCTTCCCAAACACCCAAACCCGCCAATCCTCAGGCCGGCAAACACACCGAACAGCCACAAGATGATGGATGTCTGTCAGGTGATGATGTCCAGGTGTATAACAAGGGGATGCCCGAGCGGCCACCCCGCATTCCCCTACACTTCACTCGCATACGCAAACAAAAACAACGTCTTCCAGAAGATTTCGAACGGCAACTTAGCCAGTTGTTGCCCCCACCAAGGGAATACTACGCCGGATTCATTCGGCACCCGATGAGTCACCGACCGGGGCACGTGCTAGTGCACCTCGACGCTCTGACTGCTGGGCTTCGCTTCCCTCTCCATTCATTCATTGTGGAGTTCTTACGCCGGGTTTCTGTACTACCCGCTCAGTTCGTGCCCAGCACCTACCGCATTCTGACAGGCTTCATTATTCGATGCCATGAGTTGAGGATCACTCCAAGCGTCGACCTGTTCCTTCACCATTATTGTTATCAGCCTTACTGGACGACCGGGTACCTGAAGCTGGTAGCTCGTTCTGATCGTCAGCTGTTTACAGAGAATCTTACCCCGTCGGCTGACTGGGAGGAGCGTTTCTTGTTCGTTCGGGTAGGTGATTCTCTGCCATTCCCGGATAGGTGGAACGCCTACTCCGTTCGGGATTCTCAGCCTAAGGTGGACGCCGTTCTACGCTCCCAAGCTGAGTCTTTGCGGATGGGAGGAACCCGAAGTCTCCGGAGTTTTGTTACTACTTCAAGCATGTTATCTGCCGGAATCGGTGAGCGTAGTAGGGTTTTAACCCGACCATCCTTCATTCTCACAATTCAGCTTCTTATCTTTTTGTTCCTCTTTTTTGCAGGTGTGATATCCCCCATACCCGTCCGGCGTTCTATCTCTTCTGCTACCCTGACGGCTTCTTCCGGTAAAGGCAAGGAGAAAATGATAGCCGATCGTGCCTCTGCGGAGCAAATCCGGAAGAAGCGCAAGGGGAATGATGGTGATCAATTGATCCCGATCGACCACGTGGTTGATTTGACCGGGCCGGAGGTTGAACCCAAAAGATCGGTGCCTGCCAAAACATCAACTCCGGCTCTTACTGACGCACCGATCGATGATCGGATGTTTGTCGAATTTTCAAACATGGGGCCCAGATCAGAAGGGAGGTATCTGTTCGGGTTGATGCCATCTTCTATGTGGTGTCACACTGCAATCAAAGTTCCCTCGAGCTTCACGAACCTGACCCACTGGTCGGATCTTTTCGAAGCAGGTCACCAGGAAGCACTCAAGGTACACTTCATTCCGATCCATGCCTTTCTATTCTCCATGTTTTACTTTATCTGACTTTTTATTATAATCTCGTTTTCAGGCCGGTGTATACTATCATAAGGCCTTTCTTGCAGCCGAGAAGGAAATGAAAGCCCTGGCCAGCGATCGGGATGACAGCCAGGTCATTCTTTCTGCCGCTTGGAAGTTAGCGGCCGATCTCCAAGAGCAGGCTAAGGAGGGTGAGAAGGCAAAAGCTGCTCTGGCTGAGATGCAGGAGAAGTCCCGTCGTCGTGACCGGGTGATTAAAGAACTCCAGGCCAAGGTGCGAGCTGCTGAATCTGCGGGGATCAAATTTGATAAAGCTGTTGGCGACCATCTGCCCGAACCTTACACGGTCAACACTTCCCAGATTTCTCATCAATCGATAGTGGATTTCCAACGAGGCAAGGGGCTGAAAGTCGCTCCGGAGAACACGGCCCGGCAGTTCCTGGGTCCTCACCTTGGCCAATTCTTTCGTGAAAGCGAAGATCCCATCAAGGCAGGGATCGATCTCCTGGATAGCACGCCGGAAGGGAAATCTTTCTTGGATGACCTGACCGAGAAAACTGTGAAGCAAAGTCAGGACCTGCTTCTGGATAGGAACCTTGATCTGATCCTAGAGCATTTCCCCAAACCGTTCGATCCTGACGAACTAGGCTTTGACGATCTGTTCGGGAATACGTATGATCGCATCATGGAGAAAAGATCCAAAGCAGCGCCTGGTGATGCAGTGCAGGCAGGGAGCTCTCAACCTCCATCCTCCCCGAACGGCAATCATCCAGTAGCATAGCCTTACTGTAATTTTTGCTTCTTTGTTCTTCTTGTATATTCCGACTAGTAATGCCGAAGAATAAACTGGACTTCTTTCTTTATCTGTTGTCTTTTTTCTATTCTTCCTTTGATTTTTTTGTTCACAATCCTTTCTTTGTGGCTGAACCTCACTCGGCTCGTGTATCTTTATGTCTGACACCTTTCCCGAGCCCGTTTTGATCCCTTCTCCGTTCGTGACGCACGGGTTCAAAACTCTTAGCTGAGGTGAATCCCTCCAAGCCGTTTTGATCGTGACCACAGGGTCAAACTCTCAGCTGGGACAGGGGCTCCCTCCAAACTGTTAACCCGTTCGTCATTCGGTCATCCGGAATGATCCCATGTGTTAACAAGCTGAGGTGAGGCTATCTCTTCACAATTGTTCTGACACCTTTCCCGAGCCCGTTTTGATCCCTTTTCCGTTCGTGACGCACGGGTTCAAAAACTCTTAGCCGAGGTGAATTCCTCCAAGCCGTTTTGATCGTGACCACAGGGTCAAACTCTCGGCTGGGACAGGGGCTCCCTCCAAACTGTTAACCCGTTCGTCATTCGGTCATCCAGAATGATTCCACGCGTTAACAAGCTGAGGTGAGACTATCTCCCTTCCAAACCCATAATTCCGATGCATTCCGAACTATTCTCTCTGGCTCGTATCATCCGTATTAGGGGTCTGAGGTAACCCTTTTCGAACTATAAGCAAGATCACCGAATTGGGTCATTCCTTACTTATAGCTAAAAGGGCGACTCGCTTCCGAATCAAGTTCATGACTGAGGCGAGCTTTTTCAAAACCATAGTTCCGATTCCCCGGGCGACAATCCGTACTTTATCCGAACGTCGCTCGGTCAATCCATATCTTACTGTCTTGACACCATCTCCAAGCCGTTTTGATCCCTTTGCCCGTACGTAATTACAGGGTCGACTTTGGCCAAGTTGACGACTTAGCTCCCTCCAAACTGCTAACTCGTTCGTCATTCGGTCACCCGGAATGATTTTGCGTGTTAAAAAGCTGAGGTGAGAATCATTGTCCTCGAACTTCAGGCCATTTTGATCCCTTCATCAATGCGTAATTACAGGGTCAAAACTCTTGCTGAAATAATGGCTCCCTCCAAACTGCTAATATGTTCATCATTCGGTTTTCCAGAATCGATTCTCATATTAACCGCTGAGGTGAGACTATCTGAGCGTCAAACTCCAAGCCGTTGGCTGAGAATGACTTTCCTTCCATGCTGTTAACTCGTTCGTCATTCGGTCATCCGGAATGATCGTGTTAACCACGAGCACCGATTTTCTGAGCCTCAATTCTTCAAGCCGTTTTTGATCCCTTTATTCCTTCGTAAATCTAGGGTCAAAAACTCCCTTAACTGAGAATTGATTTTCCTTCCATGTTGTTAACCCGTTCCTCATTCGGTCATCCAGAATGATCGTGTTAATCATGGGCACCGATTTTTTGTGGAAGTTATGTCTCCCTCTCTATACATTTTTTTTAGAGGTGGCAACAGCCGTTTTTACCGATAAAAGTTCCTTAGATGTTCCACATTCCAAGTACCTGCCGGTCGGCCTTCGGTACTTTGTAGGTCGAACGTTCCTGAAGCATACTTCTTACATATTTGGTAAGGGCCTTCCCAATTCTGTGCCATTTTTCCACCTTCGAGAGGTTTGCTTTTTTCTCGCTTCCTTAGCACCAGGTCCCCTACCTCGATTGAACGAACTTTAACTTGCTTATCAAAATATCTTCTTGTGGCTCTGTGATACTCTTCCATTCGTGCAGCTGCCAGATCCCTTCTTTCTTCTATGAAATGCAATTCGGCCTGTAGGTTGTCCTCATTCTGTTCTGGGTTGTAATGCACCGTTCGGTGTGTGGGAACTAGGATCTCCGTTGGTATTTTGGCCTGGAAACCATATGCGAGGGCAAATGGAGTTTCTCCCGTGGCCATTCGGGGTGTGGTCCTGTAAGTCCATAGAATATAATTTAACTGATCAGGCCACGATGAGGAGTATTCTTCCAGTTTCTTCTTCATATCATCCATGATAGTACGGTTCATATTCTCTACTTGGCCATTCGCCTGAGGGTACGCCACAGACGCTCTGGAATGCTTGATTCCCCATTTGACCAGGTAGTTCTCAAAATTCCGGCTCACAAACTGCCTTCCATTATCCGTCACGATCTGCTCAGGAATTCCGAAACGGCAGATGATATTCTTCCAGACAAACTTTTGACACTTAACATCTGTGATGCTGGCCAGTGGCTCGGCCTCTACCCATTTAGTAAAGTAATATATCCCCACGATGATATACTTGTTGTTTCCAGGGGCCGTAGGTAGAGGACCTAACAGGTCTATCCCCCATCTTGCGAACGGAAGGGCCACCGTCATTGGAGTGTAGAAAGTGGCAGACCGTCCGGGGGCCGGTGCGTACAGTTGGCATACCTTACATTTCCTAGTATGTGCAAAGCAGTCATGTTGGATAGTCGGCCAATAATACCCTTGTAGGATGATTTTTCTGGCCAGTGTCTTGGGCCCTTGGTGGCTGGAACAGATACCTTCATGAATTTCTTCCATTACAGCCGCCGCTAGATCGGGTGGGAGGCATTTCAGATACGGCCCACCAAATGTCTTTTTGTATAGCTGCCCGTCCACAATTCGAACATGGAAGCCCTCCTCTGGATGCATTTTATCTGATAAGCAGGATTTTTATCTTGTGGGAGGGTCCCGTCTTTCAGGTAGTTGGTCATATCTATGACCCAGCTCGGGATGGCATAAGATATGGCCTCGATCTGGAGCACCATGATTGCTGGGGTCGCCAATGTTTCCCGATGGGCAAAACGTTGGATATGAGCCGGGATCTCTTGTGCCCGATCGTCGAACGCTGCACTTTCTAACTTGGATAGGATATCTGCTTCAGTATTTTCAATCCTGGATATTTGGTCGAGCACCACTTGTTCAAATTTACTTATCTGCTCCTCAACTATCTCCTTGTAGGCCTTCATTCTCTCTTCCTTGGCCTCAGCAGTGCCGTTTACTTGATGTACTACCAATTGACTATCCGACCGGACTTTTAACCGATCGGCACCCAGGGCCTTTGCATATTTTAAACCAGCAATGAGAGCCTCATATTCAGCCTCATTGTTGGTTACCTTGAAGTCAAAATGGATAGAATAATATGCTTTGAACCCCTCGGGCGATGTAATCACAGCTCCAGCTCCACAACCCTTGGCACTAGCTGCACCATCCACATACATTTCCCACCAGTTATCCAGCCCATTGTTCTCTGAATCTGTTTCTGAGGGCCGGGCGGTACATTCTGCAATGAAATCTGCCAGGGCCTGCCCTTTGATAGTAGGTCGAGGCTTGAAATCCACCTCATATTGGCCGACCAGGAGGCTCCACTTGGTAATGCGTCCACTTGCCATAGGATTTCTCAAGATGGTGGCCAGTGACTGAGTAGTATACACAGTTACCGGGTGGGTCTGGAAATATGGTGCCAGACGTTTAATGGCAGCTATTAGGGCCAGTACAGTTTTCTCTAGCAAGGTGTACCTGGATTCCGGGCCGTTCAAAGCCTTGCTTACAAAATAGATTGGCCGTTGAACGCCATCTTCTTCTTTCAACAGTACTGTGCTCACGGCCAGGTCCGCTACAGCTAGGTACATATACAGATGTTCCCCTGGTTCGGGTTTTGTCAAGATCAGGGGGGAAGACAGATACGTCTTGAAATCTTCAAAGGCCGTTTGGCACTCGGCCGTCCATTCAAAGGGGTTGGCTTTCTTCATAATCTGGAAGAACGGAATAGCTCGATCGGCCAGTTTGGATAGAAATCTGCTCAGGGCTGCTAACCGACCGGTCAATCTTTGCACTTCCTTGAGATTTCTTGGAGCCTCCATATCCACAATTGCCTTTACTTTTTCAGGATTGGGCTCAATCCCCCTCTCGCTCATCATGTATCCCAAAAATTTGCCCCCTCTTACCGCAAAAGCACATTTCTTGGGATCCATGGGACAAGCCTTATTCAGGTCAGAGTAATCCACGCACATTCTCCAAGTGGATTGTTTTGGGGCTAGAACCACATTGGATAGCCATTCTACGTGGATTACTGGACGGATGTGCTTTATTTTCAGCAAGGTGGCCACCTCCTTCTTTGTGAATTCCCGCCGTTCGATTGCTTGATACCGTTTCTTCTGCTGGACTGGTTTTGCATCAGGCCGAACGGCAAGTTTGTGACATATTATCTCCGGATCAATACCGGGCATATCTTCTGGCCCCCGGGCAAACAGTACCTGAAACTTTTGGAGGACGACGATCACGACATCCCGGATATCAGCCTCCAGATCTACCCCGATAGCCACCTTACGGTTCGGGGGGAAATCGAGGTCGATTTGTTCAAGAAGGGTGGCGGGCTCTGGGTGTGCCTCGAACTCCGTTCGGTGGGTTTCCACTTCAATGGTATTAACCCGCATCCCACGAGTGTTCATCTGTTTCAGGGCCTCCAGATAACATGTCCGGGCTGTCGTCGGATCAGTTCTGGCCACCCCAACCCCAGTGTCTGTAGGGAATTTGATGCATGAGTGGCGGACAGAGGCTATTGCCTCCAGATCTTCCAATCCCGGTCGGCCCAAAATGGCATTGTGGGCACACTTTATATCCACCACCACGAACGTCATTCGGAGTGACACTTTGTGTGTTTCATCCCCAATTTCAACCATCAACTGGATGGTACCCTCAGCTTCAATGCAATTACCGGTGAAACTTGCCAGTGGGGTCCGTAGGTGGGTCAGTTGGCTTCTGTGTAGACCCATTTTTTCGAATGATTGTAGTTACAATACATTCACACTGCTCCCGGTATCGACCAGTACTCGGCGGATCAAAGCATTGTCAATACACATGCTTACCACCAGTTCATCCCTGTGTGGGCTTGGAGAGTTGGGTAAATCAGCTGGCCCGAACATGATCGGGTCCGTCCTTCCTTTCTTATGGGGGGAGCGGAGACGGATCCCACATAAAGACTTCGCTCGAACCTTTTCCGTTCGGCGTTCGAATCACCTGTCTCCCCGCCCCCGAATATAACCTTGACCTCCATTCGAGGTTTCTTTCCAGGGCCTCCCGAGCCCTCTGGTTCATCCCTGGGGGGAACATACACATCATTTTGAGGCTGGGCGTCACGTTGGGCATCCCGGCGCCAACTATTAGGTTTCCTGGCCGGTTTCAACGTGCCTACAGCATTTGGATCTTTATTCACATACTTGCCCAGATGACCCCTTCGGATCAAATCCTCAATGGCCGTTTGTAGGGCCCTGCAGGCATTGGTGGCATGACCCTTCCTGTTGTGATATTTACAGAAAGCATTGTCGTCCGCTCCCATAAATTGTCCAGAATCAGTCGGGAGGGGAATATTGTCCCTCTCGTGCTGATAAATGGTCGCTACTGATAGGACCAGGGGAGTAAATCTCCCTTGCTTGGGAGGTATAGCGGCCGCTGGGCTAGGACCCAGCCGATTGGCCATTCTGATCGGGGCAGCAGGCGCAATGACCTTATCCCTGATCATTATCTCCTCTTCTAGGGCGGCATGCTTGCGAGCCCTGTCTAATACCTCGGCGTAGACTGTACCCAGATTTTTCTTTAACTCCTTGTACAACTCCCCCGTTCGGAGAGCATTCGTGAACCCGGCGGTATCATCCGTCATGTTTCCCACCGTCAAAGTTTCATCCCTCCATCTTTTCAGAAATTGATTGAGGGTCTCTTTGGCGTTTTGCTTCACGCTGGTCAAATAGCTGAAGTGCCGTTTGGGGTTGGCACTGGAAGCAAACTGGGCCAAGAATAACGCCGATAACTTGGCAAAGCTGTTGATTGATCCGGGCTGTATTGTCCCGAACCACTCCTGGGCGGGCCCCCTGAGCGTACTAAAAAACAACCGGCAAATAGCGGCCTCGAGTGCTCCTAGCAGCATGAGTCCCCCTTGGTAACTCCTCAAATGCACATGGGGATCTCCCACCCCGTCATAGATTTGGCCGGTCGGTGTCTTGGCACCCCCTTGGATGTCTGCGTACATGAGTTCCCTAGTAAAAGGGGAAGTAATTCCCAGCTGAACTGGGGCAAGTTGTACAGGTACCCTGTTCATTTGGTCCCGCATCTCATTCATCTGCCTCCTCATCTCGGCCATTTCTTCCTCCTGGGCCGTCAAAGGGGGCGGTGGTGGAGCCCTCATGTCCGTATAGTCCCGGTCCCAATGCCGTTGAGGGGCCCTGGTATTCTCCCGCTCGGCATTCTGGAAATGATGACCAATGGGAGTTGGTCCTCTAGCTTGTGACCCGATCGGGGTTCGGTCACTGGGACTATGGTGCGCTGTTGGTAGGGCGCTACGTCGATTATCCCGATGAACATGCGAACGAGATGATGCTGTAGTTGTTTCCGTGCGTGGAGTCTCCCCTGTAAAGTTGGACCCTCCTTCCTCCTCGTTCGCCATATGCTGCATGACCTGGGCCATGTCTCGCATGGCCTGAGGATTTCTTCTCAGAGATTCGGGAATCACAAAATCCCCATCAAAACGAGGATACGATCCTCGGCTGGATTGTCCCTGAGGGTTTTGACTCCCCGGGGTGTGACTCCTCCCGTGACGGCGTGAACCGTCGTTTGTATGATAGGAGCTGATTCTGACCATTTTTGAAAATAGAGGTTTTTGGATGATTTGAATGTGAAACTTTTTGCAAGTTTCCCACAGACGGCGCCAATGTTGAGGGTAAATCCCGTAGATCCGAAAGCCCAACACGAACTTTGGATATATCAGGAATGGCCCAGAATCAAAGCGTATAAACAAAATATAAAAGATGAACTCACTAATACTCGAAGCCCACTTATATTAATTAACCAGTCTGATTACAAGGAATTTCCCAATCGGTAGGTCGGAAACGCTGCTTTAATACAAGAAATAAGAGCAATAATGCTATTCTAGAGCCTGAGTATTGAAATGCTAACCCTTACAATGACTTGAAACCTTCTATTTATACTAGTGGAGAGCATGGGCTGCCCTATGCTGATTGGCCGTTGTTCCACCGACTTGGTCACCCATGTTTCCACTTGCTGATGTCACAATCTGGCATTAATTGCACCTGGCCACTTGCCGGTTGGCCGTTGCTCGAACGGGATGTTGGGCTATGCTGAAGATGCTGTCAAATTGGCCCAAGTATGATATATAGTCCGAACCCCGTTCGGTATGTCTTCTTACTGGGCCAACCCTTATTTGGGCCGAATCTCGTTCGGTATTAATTCTACCTTGATTATCTTATCATAGCGTGATGGGCCCGTTGCTTGGGCCGGGTATCTTGGGCCTTCCTGACCCGGGTATTGGGCCTCTGGATCAATATCCTAACAACATGTATAAATACACAAAACCGAAAATTAAAATACATAAAACTTGTTGATAATTTCGACAATTATATAAAACTAAAAATCATGTATATAATCATGCATTTGAGTGTATTTCAACAAAAGAGCATGCACTTTAATAATGCGAACACACTTATAATAACATGCATTTTTGGAATAAAAATCAAATACTAAAAATAAGAATGAAAAGTAATTAAAATTTAGAACACATAACCTTGATGAAGAGGACGACGAAGAGCGACGGAGGTAGCTAACGGAGAGCGGCGGCCGACGGTGGCAGCGGACGGTGGAAGGCGGCGTTGGAGGTCGAGGTCGGCAGACAGAGAGAAGAAGTAAAGGGAGAAGGAGAGTTTTAGGGTTTGGGAGAACGTTTGGAATGAAAAAAATTGCTAAGTGTTCAATTTATATGAGGTCGTAGTCACGGACGTAGTCACGGATAAATCCGTGACTAGCCGTCATAATTAACGATGTCAGAGACGCGGAAGACGAGATGTCAGGGCCGCCTTTGACCGCCCTAGTCACGGATGAATCCGTGACTAGGGCCGTGACTAATTCAAAAATTTGAATTAGTCACGGCCCTGGTCACGGATCCGTCTGTGACTAATTGTTTTCCAGCCGTTCTGTCAGCTCCTCGGGCAGGCTGGCGAAAGTGAAATAAATTCAGGGGAATAAATTCGATTTTTTTGGTATAAATAAGTGATGTCCGGTCCAATGTTTGTGTGGAAAATAAAATGGCTAATCGATAACCAATTGTCTGGGATTCGATGTGTAGAGCTATGAAACGACTCAAGCTAATTACACAGCTTATGGAGATGAAAACCGTTGAAGCATATCAGAGAATCAGGGAGTTGATGGCTAGACCCCTTGAAAGTTTTGACGACTATAAAGATGAGGAATCCGACTCACTCAGCAAGTCAAAAGCAAACAACTTGTGTCGGATGCTTCAACGTGCAGAAGAATGTTCGGAGTATATGGACTCAATCAACGAAGAAGTTGAAAGGAAAATTAACGAGTTGTGGGCTAGGCCTCTTGAAAGTTTTGATATTGATGAATAATTTTGTATTTGTTTGTTTGCTTATTATGATAAATGAATAATGTTTCGTTAGTTGATTGTGATAAAAAAATTGTGTGTTTCGTACTTATCTTTTAATAATGATGAAGAAAAAAATCAAATATTGTTGAACTAATATAATGATGAAGAAAAGAGCACAAATATTCGAACTCAAAAAAATTTTAATTACAACAACACAATTAGTCACTATCAAAAAAATATTGAGCATTTTGTTGTTCTTCATGCATTTCAACAATTTCGCGCTCAGATGGAGTTGTTAGGTCCGGAAGGTGCGTTTCTCGCATGACTTCAACACTTTCGCCATTTGGATCACTTAACTGAATGATATGGTTGATCGTCTCAACAATCGGCAGAGGTTGGAAAAAATGTTGCTGAAAAGCATCTAAATCAATGTCCTTGTGTTGAGTTTGTGATACAATTTTGCTCGGACGGATAGTACATGCACACACCCAAGAATTTTGTGTCCACCTGGTTGAAGGGTATTCTGCATAATAAATCTGGGCTGCTTGTTGAGCGAGTATAAAAGGCTCATTTTTCCTATACATGCGAGAGTGATTGACGTCAATCATATTATACTTTGAATTTTTTCTCACACCACGTGTTGGATCGACCCATTTGCAGCGGAACAAAACGCATGTCAACTTTTTCCCAGCAGAAGGCATTTCCAATTCGAGAATCTCATGCAAGACACCAAAAAAATTGGTTTTCGAGTTATCATAACCGATGGTTGGGACACATAACCCGCTGTTCACTGTTGGTCGGCTCTATTCGTAATCGACTGTGTGATAGGTGTAACCGTTTATCACATATGACCGCCAAACTTTGGCGTATGCACCAGGGCCCACGATAATGATACTAACAAAGGGTCCACAATCCCATGATTATTGATTTGTAAATTAAAACACGATAACATTGGGTAATTATTAAAAATTATTACTTAATAATATATATAATTAATGTGTGTGTGTACGTATATATACCCGATACTTGTACCACGGTATAAAATGAGAGTCCACCATTGCATCAATTTCATTGTCAGGGAATGCTGAGTACTCCGCTCTAAATTCACTGTGAAGTCAAACATGAAAATATTATAAATCAACTACCTTAATTGCATATATATTACAAATATAACTACAAATTTAACTTACTAATAAAATAGTAAGATTTCTGGACAATTAATGAGCATATAAGTATGTGCAATTTGTAATTCTTTTCCCACGATGTATCAGTTTGTCGCAGCTCATTTACCTCTACCTGGGTAATTGAAAATGGAAACTACATTTTCGTATAAATCCTCGCCAATGTCATCGTTCCAGGCAGGTCTCTTTCTTCTAGTGATGACTTCACGCTCAAAATAAAAAGATGAGAACGTTGAGATTTCTTGTTGAAGATACACTTGACAAATTGAAGCCTCAACGTGTGCTTTGTTGGTCACTTTCTTTTTCAACTCTCCAAGAAATCTGCAATGTAAAATAAAAGTGGTACAGATTAATGTTGTTAAGAAATAAATATTCAAAGATAAATGAAATTGTGACTAACCTTTCAAATATGTACATCCAGCGATAGAAGACGGCCCCCCATTCAAAGCCTCATACGGAAGATGTATTACAAGATGTTCCATTCCATCGAAAAATGATGGAGGCATTATCTTTTCCAAATTACACATCAGCATGGGAACGGACTCTTCTAGTCTCAGGAGGGATGCTGCATCCAAAACGCTTGAGCATATCGACTGAAACAACAAACTGATCTCAGTAATGCAGGACCATACGTGTTCAGGAAGCATCTCTTTCAGTACAATTGGGAGAAGTCTTTTCATGATTACATGAGCATCGTGAGTTTTCATGCTCGACGTCGTTGCAAGTTTGTCCATGTCCACGCATCTGGACAAGTTGGAGTAGTAGCCATCTGGAAACTTCAGAGACACAAGCTATTATAATATTGATTCCTTTTGTGCTTCTGTGACTTGGCAGACTGCTTTTGGAATATTGTTACCCTGATATTCTAGATCAACAGAAAGTTCGGGTCTGTCACACCAAATAGTCATATCTTTTCGAGATGCAAGACCGTCTTTAGTTTTGCCTTTGAAATACATCACTGTGTTAAATATATTGTCAAACACGTTTTTTCTCAGTGTGCATGACATCTATATTGTGACGAATGAGAAGGTCTTTCCAATATGGTAACTCCCAAAATATACTCCTCTTTGTCCACTTATGGGTATCACAAAACCCATATGGCTTCTTATCTGATTCTTGCACAACCGTAGGAATACGTCGAACCCGGTTAAAAATTGCTTCCCCGATCAATCTCGGGGACGGGGTGTCTCGTACCACTCTACCTCTAATGAAAGACTTTTTGTCCTTTTGATATCGGTGGTTTTCTGAGAGAAACTTGCGATGACAATCAAAGTAGATTGTTTTTTTACCGAAAGTTAGCCAATTGACACCTGATTTCTCCATGCATATCGGACATCCCATAAGACCGTGTGTGCTCCACCCCGAAAGCATGCCATAGGCAGGGAAGTCGCTAATGGTCCAAATGATGGCAGCTTTCATGATAAAATTTTGATCCCTTGAAACATCATAAGTTGGTGTCCCAATGGCCCAAAGTTCTTTCATCTCCTCGATAAGGGGTTGGAGATAAATGTCTATCTTTTTTCCTGGATCATTGGGACCCGGATAGATTAAAGTCAAAAAGATAAAGTGACTTTTCATTCACATGTTGGGAGGGAGATTGTAAGGAGTTAACATGACCGGCCAACATGAATAGTTCTTCCCAAACCTTCCAAATGGAGCAAATCCGTTTGAACACAATCCGAGTCGCACATTTCGTGGCTCCATTGCAAACCGAGGATGACAACGGTCAAAGTGTCTCCAAGCTTCACAGTCCAAAGGGTGAGACATCATACCTTCTTTGGTTTCGTGCTCAACATGCCATGTCATGTGTTTCGCAGTAGCAGTCGAAGCGTACATCCTCTGAAGTCGTGGAGCTATTGGGAGGTAATACAGTTTAGATAATGCTGACCTATTTCGAGGTTTCTTTTTACTTTGAGGAACATGTTTGTATCTGTTTCCACCACAGAACTTACAGAATTCAAGTGCCTCATCATCCTTCCAGAACAACATACATCCTTCCAGGCACACATCAATTTCTATATAAGGTAGTCCCAACTTAGACATTAATTGTTTCATGTGGTAATATGAATCGGGGAGGTTATGATCACATGGTAGCATCCCGCCTACTGACTGCAAGACTCTAGTCATGCAAGTTTCAGGGAGACTGTATTCAGCTTTTATGTTCATAAACTCTGTAACGACGGATAGCTGAGAGTATCCCTCACAATCAGCATACAAGGGTTGATCGGCTGCTTTTAAAACATCTTGAAATCTTTCAGCTAAACCTTCATCCACACAAGGTTGATAAAATATCGGATTTTCATCCTCATCTAGTTGATACGAGGTCGAGGCTTCAGGAGGATGGTTAGATGGTTGTGGGGGGTGAACTGAGACATCGATGCACCGTATGCGTCATATACCATACGTTGCTCCCATCTCATTTCAGCAGGGTCTCCCCACACACTCATCTCTGCAGGGACGTTACGAGACGAACCTACCGTTTGTGGTAAAACAAATGGATCCAAAGGTTCGTCATGAGAAGTCCAATTATAATAATTGGGAACGAAATCGTACGCGTACAAATCCCACCCAACTTCGTCTGGGTGTTTAAATTTGAGATTTTTACACTTTGAACATGGACATATGATTTCATCACCACTCATATAAGCCGGGTGTTCAAGTGCGAATTTAATAAACTCCTCAACTTCTTCAAGAAAATTTTATTGCATTCCGTACAATACCGCATGTTTATCATACATCCAAAGTCTATTTTGTCTATACATTATGCCTGAATATTATAATAAAAAAATTATACAGGTTAAAAACTCTAAATTATAAACATTACCAACATATGTGGAGTATTTTTAATATATTAAATTTCACTAATTAAAGTTCAATGCAATCAATTCACTAGATGAACTAATATGTTCATATAATATCATTAATCATTTCAATTATTAACTAATAATCAATATTATGATTTCAACACTAAATACACTAAATTATTACATTAATGGCATTAATTAATTCATAAACATTAACAACAATTTTTTATGTGTACGAACATTTATATATTAAATTTCACTAAAATTCCCTTAAAATTAACTAACGTCCAATTAATATTATTAAACTATAAACATGCACAATACGTTAATGACATTTAATCCACAATACTAAAATTATCAACATCTTAATCTTATTAATAATGCACATTTAACAATTCACTAAATTAAATAATATGAGCAAATCCAATAATTTGAGCATATATATATATATATATATATATATATATATATATATATATATAAACTCATTTAAATTAAATAATACTAAAATTTAACTAATATTATAAAAAGTTTAACTAATTTACCTAATTCACAATCATAACTCATCATACTTAAGTAATGTTTCGATTACCTAACCCTAATTTAAATCATTATAAATCCTAAATTAGGCATTAACAATAATTGCTAATAAAGAAATCCTATAATTATATTTAACCATATATAAACTCGTTTGAATTAAATAATACTTACATTTAACTAATATCATCTATAATTTAACTAATTTACCTAATTTTAATTACGGAATTTTAACTAAATTTAAGGAATTTATTTTGTTAATTAATAATTAACAACCTTTTTTAAATGCATTTAATTTAAATTTAACTAATATTAACAAAAGTTTAACTAATTTAGCTAATTAATTAATTTAACTTAATGCATCACTACGATTAAACCTACGTTTAAGTAACTAATTTTTCACTAAATTAAATGAAATTGACATATAATTCGTTACTTAATTAATAATAATCTCTCTAATTTAACAGTTTATTACACTTAAAATTAACCAACTGATTCATACAAAAAATACGTAATTCAAATTACATATCTTATCTGCATAAACAGGGAAAATGATATAATATGGCTAGATTACATCCTTCAATTCTATCTGGAATTCTATCAGCTGGAATAGTTTGTGTGGTTCTGTTGAATGAATCTGATGCTGCATATATAAAACATTTAGTCACGGACGTAGTCACGGATGTGTCCGTGACTACGTCATTTCGTACGATTTATCGGTACACTTTAACTTTGGAGCGTTTAAAAAATTAATTTTGGATCTTGTCACGGAATTAGTCACGGAATTATCTGTGACTAAGTTTAGTCACGGAACTAGTCACGGATTCGTCCGCGACTAACCGTAGTCACGGACGTGGTCACGGTCATATCCGTGACTATTTTTTTAAACAATCCGTGACTAGCCCGTGACTAGAGCCGTGACTAACTAGTCACGGACGAAATCTGTGACTAGCATCCGTGACTACAGGCGATTTTTTTTGTAGTGTAGGTCCGGTTTAAAGCTATGATCTTACTTTCGGTCTTTTGGTCGGTCACACAGAATCAGGTAGAAAAATTGATGAACATGTATTCAGATTTGAAAATGGAAAACTACAAATTGAAAACAAAAATTTGGATATAGAAAAATTGGAAAATAAAAACAGAAAATTGGAGAATGAAAAGCAGAAACAGGAAACTCGAATACATCTTTGTTAGTAAACATGCCCTTATTTTCTTATCTCCGTATACATAAAAACACTACATATGAGAGATAAAAAATTTCCGCTTAATTGTTAGCAAACTTATCTCCTGATACCTAAAAGTTTTCCCGCACTACATATGAGAGGGAAAAATTTTCTGCTCAATTGTTACTTGTCTTTTCTTATATCTAAAAGCATTACGTATGAGAGAGATAATTCTACCGCTTAATTGTGAGCCAATTTATCTTATACTTAAAAGAAATACATATATGAGGGAAAGTTATCCCGCTCAATTGTTAGCAACTTTATCTTCTAATAGCTAACAACACTACATATGAGAGAGAAAATTATTCCGCTCAAATTTTAGCAAGTTTATCTATCTAGTACATAAAAGCACTACATATGGGAGAAATTTTTTTCACTCAATTAATAGCAAGCTTATCTTCTTATACTTAAAAACACTACATACGAGAGAGAAAGATGTTCTGCTCAATTGTTAGCAAGCTTGTCACATAATACCCAAAAACACTACATATGAGAGAGAACCCCCCCCCCACCCCCCCCCCCCCCCCCCCGCTCAATTGTGAGTCGGCTTATCTTCTTATACCTAAAACCACTATTGATGAGAGAGATGATTCTATCATTTAATTGTTAACTAGCTTGTCTTATAAAACCCTAATGGAACACGATATCTCTTTAAAATACAGAGATAAGGCTAAGTATTGTTTAAATGTTGGACATAAATGATCACGCTATTTCCATCTTGGTGTATAAGTGTATTTGTTGAGCGATCTTGTCATTATTAGTATGCAAATTATTATTTTATTCATTTAATTGTTGATCAAACTTACTTACTGACTTGCTTGCTTGCTTGCTTGCTTGCGTACTTACCTACCTACCTACCTACCTACCTACCTACCTACCTACTTACCTACCTACTTACCTACCTACTTACCTACCTACTTACTTACCTACTTACTCACTTACTTACTCACTCACTCACTTACTTACTTACTTACTTACTTACTTACTTACTTACTTACTTACTTACTTATTTATTACCCTTAAAGTTATCGATTGTGGTATCGTTCGCATCTTTGAAACTAAGTATGGAATTACATCTGTTGCAAATCTTGATATTGCGGGAGTTGATTGGCTAAAAGATTCTGTACTCAATATTTTTTCTGATAGGAGGGCTTGTACTAAATTTGAGTTGAACAGATCCCTTACCGTTTTGTATGATGTTAATTCTTTCGGGGGATTTATTTGAATAGTTAAGAAGGGAGATGATTTTTTATTTATTCTCAAGGGACATAATGGTCCGGGGATCAACATTTTTCTTACTAGGATTACACAAGCTATTATGTTGATGAATGAAACCACTTCCAAAAAACTGGCAACTGAAGAAGATTCAAGTAAAGTCTTTTCAATTACAGTGGGTTCTAAAAGTAATTTAGACAGTCTACCTTTCAATGAGGATTATCCGCACTCATGTGAAACAACGATTTCCATTTTCGGGTGTAATACTTCAGGCCGATATTGAGCATCTTGATTCATTTGTTCAGTCTTTGGGTATGGTTTCAATTGGTGATGTTCACAGTATTGGATGGAAATCTGAGTCTCATGAATTCGCGAATTTAAAGATTTCTTTCAGGTTGCTTTGACAAATGGGGTGAATTCTCTTTCTTAGTTCTTACTTCATGAATTTCAGAGGCTCCTAGCCACTTCTTTAGGTAATCTGACTTTGACACCCACAAATGAAGTTGATACAAAGAAGACATGAGTTTTAGAGCCGGGTGACAATATTAGGAGAAGACATGCTCATCCTATGAGAATGTAATGTTTAGGGAATAATGACTTACCAAACTAGGTAGCCTCATGGTATATTTATACTAAAAGGATAATATGGAAAGTACAATAATGTTCTAAAATATAATAGGCTATTACACCCCCTCAATCTGTGCAAAAGACATGACGCACAGATTGGATTTTAAAAACTCAAAACGCTGACTAGTGAGATTCTTGGTAAAAATATCAGCTAATTGAATTGTGTAGGAACATACTTAACAACAAGATCACCATGAGCTACCATTTCCCTGACAAAGTGATAATCAATTTTAATATGTTTGCTGCGATCATGCTGTATAGGATTCACTGCTAATATGAGGCAGAAACGTTGTCACAGTAGAGTTGTACTGGTTTAGGCACAAAGAAACCCATGCCAGCAAGAAGAGAGCGAATAAAAAGAGTGTCTTGAACCGTATACGCAACAAGTCGATATTCGGCCTCAGTGGAGGATTTGGACAATGTAGGTTGCTTTTTAGATCGCCATGAAATCAGATTATCTCTCAGAAAATAGCATAACCTGTAGTAGATCTGCAACTATCCGGACATCTAGCCCAATCTACTTCCGAATATGCAATAATAAGAGAGGTGTAACCCCCTTTCCTCAACCATAGACCTTCGGAAATAGTACCCTACAAATATCTGTAAATACGCTTCACAGCCAATAAGTGAGTCGTACGCGGAGCATGCATAAACTGAGATACCAAATGTACAACATAAGTAATGTTCGGTCTGGTAATAGTCAAATATTGTAGAGCACCAACCATGCTTCGGTATTCAGTACCATCAGCCAATTCAAGAGTTTTCCATCTGTCAAGGACAAGGTGGTACGAGATGGAAGAGGTGTACGGACAGGTTCCACTGTATGTAGATGGAAACGACGCAAGAGATCAGAAATGTACTTTTGTTGGGACAAAAAATACCTTTAGTGGTGTGAAGCGTCTGAATACCCAGAAAATAATGAATCTCACCCAAGTCTTTCATAGCAAATGCGTGAGACAGGGTAGAGATAAAAGAAGAAACTATGGATGATCAATTTCCTATGATGAGTATATCGTCAACATATAAAAGAATATATACGGAGCATGAATCACGACGATACACAAACATAGAATAATCAGACTTACTCTGAACAAAGCCATGACTAAGTAAAAAACCACTAGATCTGTGAAACCAAGTTCGGGGAGCTTGTTTAAGCCCATACGAGGCTTTCCGGAGCCGAGAAATATAATGGGAAAAAGAGGGATGAACAAAGCCTTATGGCAAACACATGTACACCTCCTCAGTTATTTAGCCATGTAAAAATGCATGTTTAACATCTAACCGATGAACACTCCAACCAAAAGAAGTAGCAAGAGAAAGTAAAAGATGAACAGTGGTGGGTTTAACCACTGGGCTAAAAGTCTCTGAAAAATCTACCCTAGCCTGTTGTTTAAACCCTTGAGCCACCAACCGAGCCTTATGACGCTCAATAGACCCATCAAAATTATATTTTATTTTATAAATCCACCTGCAACCTACCACATTTTTGCTAGGGTCATACGGTACTAAGTCCCAGATCTTATTAGCAATTAATGCATTAAACTCTTCAGCCATTGCTGCCCGCCATTTTAAATTTTTATTTGCTTATGAAAAACAAGTAGGATCCGGGGGATACTCACTAGCGGTAAGGGAAAAAATATTTTTGGGTTTAAAAATGCCATCCTAAGCCCGAGTGCACATGGGATGAACATTTTTAGCCGGGGAAGGAGAAGGAGAGGATTGGGCCGGCGAGCTGCTGGACTGGGATGGACTGGATGAGGGGCTGGGCGTGAGAGGCGTGGGTGGAGTACTAGGAGCAGAAGTGGAGGAGGATGGACTGGATGGTATAAAGTCATGTTCGGGTGGGGGGACGTGACCTGAGTGGGATCCGCGACAGTATGGGAGGAAATTGGAGATGGGATAGAATCCTGGAGGGCCGAGGATTGTGATAGCATGGGAAGAGCCGGTTGAGGACAAGGAGGTGGATCTAAGGTAACAGTTGGGCGACTAACATTTGTGGTTCGATAGGGAGAGGAAGAAATAGGCATCTCGGATGTATGAACGGGAAATAACAATTCGGCATAGGGAAATTTGTCCTCATGAAAGATAACATCACGACTAATATATACTCTACGAGTAATGGGATCAAGGAAACGATAGCATTTGTAGCCAGAAGCATAACCAAGAAAGACACATCGGATGGATCGAGGTGATAGCTTGTTTGACGAAGTGGCAATTTGATTTGGAAAACACTCACACCCAAAAACCCATAAGAAAGCATAATCCGGTGTTTTATTTAAAAGTTTATGATACAGGCTTAAGCCATGCAAAACTGGAGTAGGTAGCCGATTAATTATGTACGTAGCAGCATAAAGCGCATCAACCCAGAATTGAGGCGGTAGATGCGCCTCAATAAGCATGGTACAAATTAATTCTAAAATATGGCGATGTTTACGTTCTGCTACACCGTTTTGGGCGGGGGGGGGGGGGGGGTATTCGGGCAAGATTTTTGAAAAAGAATACCACATTTAAGAAAATGAGTATTTAAAATATTATTGTCGAACTCACCCTCGCCATCACTTTGAAAACATTTGATTTTACGATCCAACAGATTTTCAACTAAATTCTGAAAGTGACAAAAATGAGTAAAAACCTCTGATTTTCTGCGCATGGAATAAACCCAAGTGAAACGAGAAAAATCATCAATAAAACAAACATAATATTTAAACTGTAAATGAGAGAAAACAGGGGATTGCCAAACATCGGAGTGAATTAATTGTAAATGAGCAGTAACAGAATGTAAAGCATCTTGAAACGCCAATCTATGAGATTTGCCAAGTCTGCACGAAATGCATGAAAAATTGAAACTACTAGTATTATCAATTAAATTTGTGCGCCGCAAGGTAGACAAAACGCTATCGCCACAATGACCAAACCATTTGTGCCAAACTTGACCAGGTGCAGATGAGGTGAGTAAGGCAGGAGACACGCTGGGTGGGGTGAAGGGATAGATCTTATCTTTATGTGAAGCCCGAAGTAGGATTGCCCCCGTCTGATTGTCCTCAACATAAAAAACATTTTTGTCAAAAATAACAGTGCGATCATTATCCTCACATAACCGTTGTATAGAGAGTAAATTAAATTTAAGGTGAGGAACATGATATACAGATCGATTTTAAAGTAAGCGGGCGACCAACTGTAGGTAATACACTATCACCAATTTTAGACACTGGTAAGTTAGTTCCATTAGCCACCTGCACATTAATGGGGTTTGCAAGAGAAAACTTATGTAACAATATACCTTTTGTGGGTGTCATGTGCGCTGAGGCTCCAGAATCAGGATACCACACTGATTCGTTGTCGTCTCCTGTAGGCAAAGCAGCAAGAGCCGAAGTAGAGCCCGATGTAAACCTAGGACAAGTGAGGGCTGAATGGCCCGGAGAAAAGCACAACTGACACACAATAGGGGGCATTGGGGAATTATAGGAGGGATCAACTGATGAAGAACCTGCACCAAAAGTATTAATACGACAAGCAGAAGGTGTAAACAATTTATAATTTACGAGAGGGAGATTACAAATACTGTCATTAGAAAACCCAGAAGATGAATGTCCACACGCTGAATGTTGCTCGAAGCCACAGTGGGGAGGGTACTGGACGGGGTAACCTTGCTGCCCGTATTGAGGAAAATGACCATAATAAGCACCATGAGTGAACTTGCCACGACCCCTGCCCCATTGTCCCCTGTGGCGACTACCACGCGGGCCTCGTTCTCCCTGACGTTGCTGCACACCCCCTCGGCCAGAAGCTCCCTGAGGCAGCTGTCCGGAGGATTGAGACGGTCCAGTAGCCGCAAACGCTTGATGGGCAGATGAGGAGGCCTCCTGATCATGAAAGAACAATTGTCTCCTTTCTTGAGTTTCAAGAATTGGTGGAAGTGGATCAAAAGTGAGACCCCCCAGAATTGTGGTAATTGACGTGATCAACGCTTCATATTGTGGACCGAGACCAATGAGGGCATATTCAATGAGATCCCGATCACTAATTAGGGAAAGACTGCACCAATATCACAGTGCATACGAGGATACCGGCTGCGAAAGACGTGGTTCCCAGGACGAATATGGCGACATAAGAGGACTGCTGCATGTGACTGGTTGCTCGTGCGAAAGTGTAGGCGCCATGGTCGTCATCATCACGGTGACGTTGGAAGTAGACTGCACCGCCGCGGAAGAGGATGGCTGTGCATCAGCAGTGAATGTAGAGTCGGAAGTAGATGCTGCTGCCATAGGTAATTAGGGTTTAGAACCGTTTAGCGTCTGATACCATATGAGAATGTAATGTTTAGGGAATAATGGCTTAGCAAACTAGGTAGCCCCATGGTATATTTATACTAAAAGGATAATATGGAAAGTACAATAATGTTCTAAAATTAACCAGGCTATTACATCCCGGATGGGATTTCCGGATCTTATGACTCCTTTTGCTTGTGGGAATGTTATGATATTCCGGACTTTACATTTTTGGGGATGAATTTATTAGACATGTCTCAGAAAATGAAAAGAGAGTTCCCATCTCAACGGAAGAAGACCTTTGAGACTCATAATACTAATGAGGTTATTTGCCAAAAAAGCTCCATTGGTCACATGAGAAGTCTATTTGCCCACTCAAAATCGGAACACACAAAAGGAAATATACAAAAGAAGAATCAAGGCTCACATCTGGAGCCTAAGTTGCTTTTTGGGAGGTTTTATGGTTATTCTTTGGGTTGGGTTGTAGCTATTAGTTTGTTCTTTTAATTCCATTTTGCATTTATTGTCTTTCTATTCTCTGTCTTTACTTGTAACTTTTCTCATTTCTTTTTTTAATAAAGCTCTGTTTTTCCTACAAAAAAAAAAATTGAAGGTCCTTTTTTGTCTTTTGCTCGGTCGGGTTCCCAAGAACTCTCTACAACCAGCATTTTTATCATCACTAATCATATCACTGTTGAAATTCAATTGAGGGAAGAACTGAAAATAATGATTAAAATTAAACCAGCGGATGGGAGGCCAACGCCGATGCCGACGTCGGCGAGTTCCGCAACGATCGTGTCGTTCATATCCAAGGGTTTGAAGGAGATGCGTACCTCTGCCGATGCGGAATTTGAGCTCATCAGAATTAGAGCCAACTCTTTTTTTAATCTCGCCGACAGAGGGCTGGAACACTTCATCAACTCCACTTCGTTCACTGTCCCGACACTTACGTCCTCTGTTAGTACAACCCAGACAGAGATTGACTTCGTGAAAAAGCTCCGCCCGAAATTGTCGGAATTCCGAAGGGCTTACTCTTCTCCGGACTTCAAGTGGGGCACGAATGGGAAGCTTCGGATTAACTTGTCCGCTATTAGAAACGCGATAGTGTCGGAGGCCGAGGACAAGGATGGAAGTGTAAATTGGAGGACGTGGAGGAAGTTAAGGTTCACGGAAGGAGGGGTGACAGAGGAAGCACAGTCCTGTGAACTCAACTGGGAACCGATTAAGGGATTTAAGGCTTTCCAGGCGCGATGCAAGGAGATTGAGGCGGAGCTCAAGACCACAGGCCCTTCAACTGCGGAGATTTTTGAGGGGATTAAGAATAGTCAATTTGTGGGAAAAGTGAAATCAAGCCTGGTAATTTTTTTAACATTTGCTTCATACTATGGTAATCTAACATCTCATCAGTGACAATGCATTTTCCTTAACCAGAAGCCTATAAGTGCTGTTGGTCCGCTCTTCATATAATTTCACAAATTCCAGATTTTGTCAAAACTTTTGATAAAGCATGTAGCTTGGGTCCTCTGTAGCTTGATCAGCTTCAACACGCTTGTATTATTGCTGTATAGTTTATATGAGGGAATACAAACATGGAAACTTGAATTCATGTGATACTTGGGATTTATGGGTGCCTAAAAGCTGGATTCCTACAGTTCTCATTCTCTCTTTTAAGCTGTAGGCAAAACAGATATTATTGGGTTTGTAGGTGCCTTTGAAATGTTGTGATGTATTTATCTGAAAATTAATACTCCGTATTTTATAATGCAGTGAGATTCAAGTGATTAATATTCTTTATATTTTAATATTTTGCAGAAGTCAATTTGCAAGGAACCA
This sequence comes from Cuscuta europaea, assembly GCA_945859875.1. Lineage (NCBI taxonomy): Eukaryota > Viridiplantae > Streptophyta > Magnoliopsida > Solanales > Convolvulaceae > Cuscuta > Cuscuta europaea. Next base: position 4,190,705 of record CAMAPE010000074.1, on the reverse strand, counting down.
TCTGAAATAACGGTTTGTTTCTTATAACACACATTCATTAGTCTATGGGCACCTTACTACTACCTTAGTGCATCCAAAACCTTCAAAAGTTGTACCCCAGAAAATTCATTTGACGATCTATTTGAGTATTTGGTAATACAAGGTGAAAGAACAAGTATGTATCACGGCCATCACCTATCTGGTCTTTGATGGTATTGAATATAAACATGGTGAAATTCATAAGAATAATCCCTACTTTTAGGGATTCTACAATATTAATCCCTACTCACAGTGTCGACATAAATAATCCGAACTAGCAATGATGTTCATAAGAATAAATTGGGGTGAATTCAAATTAAAGTCCGATTAATATTTTCAACCCTTACTTCCACTTTTCTCTTCCCCATTCTTCTTCTCGAGGCAAATTCAAACTAAAATCCGTTTAATCTTAATACTATTTCCGTCATATATTGTTTTCTCTAGGTTGAAACATAAAAGTGTTATCCGAGATGAAGAGTGGTGAAGGGGAAAATGGAAGTAAGGGTTGGGAGTACTAAATGGACATTAGTTTCAAATTTGAAATCACTCTAATTTATTCTTGCGGATACTATTGCAAGTACGGATTATTTTTATGGACACTCTCGGTAGGTATTATTATTGTAGAACCATAAAAGTAGGGATTATTATTGTGAATTTCGCATATAAATATATACCTGTAGCCAACATAATCTCTTTATCTTGTAAAGGATAACAACTGTAAAATGTGCAACAGGTGAGGACACGGTCCTCCACAATTTGGTGCTTGTTTGGCCCAAGCAGATAATGCAAAATATACATTTTCATAACTATTTAAAATGGGTATGGAATATGGAATGAATCAAGCTCCATTAAAGTCAATTCACTCGAATATAAGGTTTAGAGAGTGTTTGCAAGTGATTAAAAAAGCGATTTTCAGCTTCTGGCTTAAAAAAAGCCGAAATGAGTGTTTTCAAATGACAGTTTCTACTTAAATTAAGCACTTAAAAGCTAAAAACTGAAAGCATGTTGAGAGGTGCTTTAAAGTGCTTTTCTCTTTTTCTATTACACAAAAATCACTTATTTTATCAAACACTACTACTTTTACTTTTTTGAGTTTTTCTCAAATACTACTAACTTTTACCACTAAGCGCTTTCTCGAAAATCACTTTTTTAATGTAGAAGCAATCGCAAACACTCCCTTAATTGCCCTATCAAAAAGCGGTAAATATTACTCCCTCCGTATCTAATTAATTGACCCATTTTCTTTTTTACGTAGTTTAAGATGATTACTGTAGATTTTATGAAAAGTAAGAGGTTTTGGTACTATAGCGGTACTGAAGCAGTACTGTAGCGGTAATGTAGCTGCTTTTTGGGTGGATTTCTTTCCAAAAAGGGAAATGGGACAATTAATTTGATACGTCCCAAAAAGGAAACTGGGACAACTAAATAGATATGGAGGGAGTATATTTTTTCGCTAAAGTTAATTGCAGCAAACTAATTTCTCCTTACCATGGAGTGTTTATCATGCAGGAAGTGCGATCATCGGATGTGCCCGATATATTGGCATATTTTGTTAGACAGTCCAGCCCATTCTTGGACCAGCTTGGAATTAGAAGAGGTTCGCTTTTTCTCCTTGATGTGAGCCTTTTTTTACTTTGATTTGGGTCATGTTCCTTTTCTTTGTTATGGAAACACTCTTTGAGACGCAAAGATGGCAGTCTTGCAGTCTTGCTATATACTATCCTCCGTTCTTTAATTCTTGCAACAGTTTGACTTTCACGTTTGCCAACACACAACTTTGACTGTAATTATATTTAATTATGTATTAGTAAACATTATAAAAATTTGATATTTTGTAAATTCACATTGATAGGAATTTAATAACATTTTATACGTAATAATTTGATTATGTATATTAGTAGAAAATCGTGGTCAAATTAAGATCTGTGAATAGTGCAAAAATCAAAATGTTGCAAGAATTAAAGAACGGAGGAAGTATGTTTTATCATATCAGGATTTGATTTTTGAAAGCATATATTTGTTGTGGTTGTTCTTTAGATAATCATGGTTTACTCCTAGATTTGCACATGAAGTGCTAGGTTTAATTAGAATTTCTCGATTTCCAAAGCATAGTTGTTGATCACTGTGGCTTCATTTTTAGGCATGCATGTAGACCCAAATTTGCATTAGAACTGCATATAGTCTAGGGTTATGTTAGGAAAGTTTTCTCTTGTGTTAGGTTTTATGTGGGAAATGCAAAGAAAAGTGTCATATGATTAATGGTTGAACAGATGTCAATTATTTTACAAATAAATAAATAGAATGAGCTTGAACATATATCAAAAATAATTTTATTGAGTTTGAAACATTGTTTCATCCCCCCCACATATTCAGTTCCTTCCAGAGTTGCCATTTTTTTGTATTATTACATTGACTGTATTTTCCTAGCAGTTTGAGTTCCAAATAAACCCAGAAGGTATAGTTTGTTAACATTAAGCACATTGCTTACATTGCTTTGGTTTGGTGAGAGAAAACAGATATGGTGGTCTTGCTATGTGATTTTTGATATCGGGATCTGTTCTTCTTATTTAAAGCATTTTGTTGTTGTAGTTGTTGTTGCCGTTGTACTATAGCCTATAGGTAATCATAATTTACTCTGACGTTGGCATATGTAGTGCTAGGTATAATTATGATTTCTCTATTTTCAAAGCATATTTGTTGAGAATTGTGCCTGCATTACTTTTGGTCTGCAACTCTGCATGGAGACCCATAATTTGCAATAGATGTAGATATGGCCTATGGGTTATGTTTGCATACCTAGAAATGCAAGGAAAAGAAGGAATAAACCTGCTTAGGAAAGTTACTTTCTTGTGTTCAGCTTTATGTTGGGAAATGAAAAGGAAAGTGTAATATGATTCGTGGTTGAACATATATCAATTTTTATACAAGTAAATAAATAAAATGAGTTTAACAGTTATTGAAATAAATTATTGAGTTTGAGTAAGTGTTTCATCCCCCATCTTTATTTCCTTCCAAATTTACCTGTATTTTCTTTTAATTTTTCTCACTAACATTTTCAAGTTCCAACGAACCCATAAGGTGTAGTGTGTCAGCATTGAGAACATTTCTCAGATTGCTTTTGTTTGGTAACAGAAACATCAGAAAAGATGGTCGATAGTTTGTGCAATAAACGAAAGAACCAGATTTTAAGGTCGTCTTCAACCGAAGGAGAGTCCTCCATTGTTGAAGGGGGTAATATTATGGACGACCTAGATCTAAGAATTGCCACTGTTGTACAAAGTACAGGTCATAGTAACGAAGGGGACAGTTTGACTGATCCAACAAAAAAGAACCATCCCAATGGTAAAAGGCATGTAGCCATTGTCACAACGGCTAGCCTTCCTTGGATGACGGGAACAGCTGTGAACCCGCTATTCCGAGCTGCTTATTTGGCCAACTCAGCAAAGCAGAACGTCACATTGTTGGTTCCTTGGCTTTGTAAGTCTGACCAAGAGCTTGTGTATCCAAACAATCTCACATTTAGCTCTCCTGAAGAGCATGGGCATTATATACGCAACTGGGTTGAGGAGAGGGTGGGTTTTAAGACCGATTTCAAGATCTCATTTTATCCTGGAAAGGTAAGACTATCTAAAATTTCCTACATTGCACCGTTTTAAGACATGATTCAGGTGAATGTTTGACTTTATTTATTTTTCTTATAATAAAGTTCTCAAAAGAAAGGAGAAGCATAATACCTGCTGGAGATACTTCTCAGTTCATCCCATCAAGGGATGCTGATATTGCAATATTGGAGGAGCCAGAACACCTCAACTGGTACCATCATGGTAAACGCTGGACTGATAAATTTAACCATGTTGTCGGCATTGTTCACACAAATTATTTGGAGTATATCAAGAGAGAGAAGAATGGGGCTCTTCAAGCATTCTTTGTTAAGCATATAAATAATTGGGTAACTAGAGCGTATTGCCACAAGGTACTGTTCTAACCCTCATACTTTTTGGTGAATTCCAATCCATAGAGCTTATCTCTTAAGAACAAATGTGCTCAATCCTCTAAAACGTTCATTTAAAATGTAAATTAAAATGTAATAAAATAAAGAACATATTTTATATTAAAATAAAATAAAGAACATATCATTTTCATTCATTTCAGCAAATCAGTCCCAAAAGAGCAATTTCTGCACCAAGTACTATTATTATTAGCTGCTTCGGCCAACACAACACTTTGATAAGTTAAATGAATTGGTGTTTTGTGAAAAGTCTAAGCCGAAAGTGCCTACCCAACGGACTCTTAATTTCATCACAACTCCTGAATAGTGATATTTCTTAATCATGGAGAATGACTTTTTCCTGTTGCCAAATAGGTCCTTCGCCTTTCTGCTGCTACACAAGACTTGCCAAAATCTACTATATGCAATGTACATGGTGTCAACCCTAAATTTCTTAAAATTGGAGAAAAAGTTGCTGCAGACCGTGAACATGGAGAGAAAGTATTTTCAAAAGGAGCATATTTCTTAGGCAAGATGGTTTGGGCAAAAGGGTACCGAGAATTGATTGATCTCTTGTCGAAGCACAAAAAGGATCTAGAAGGGTTCAACTTGGATGCTTTTGGCAACGGGGAAGATGCTCATGAAGTTCAGAGTGCTGCCAAACGGTTGAATTTAAATGTCAACTTCATGAAAGGCAGAGATCATGCTGATGATTCTCTTTTTGGGTAAGATTACTGCAATACTATATTGAGATTTCTTTACTGTGTTGTTGGATATAGTACAATGATAGCTCTATAGACATACCCAGCTTATCATAAACTTGTCTGCACAAATTGAAAGAAGATGATTTGATTTAATGAATGGAGCTTGTTTGGGAAGGGTAAAATTGGCTCAAATGACTGCATTTTCTATCTAAAAATGTTGTAGAAATACATATATGCAAATAATATCTATAGGGTAGATAAAAGTGTTAGTTACTTTCATTTCATCCATTTCATTAAAAAACTGATTTCATCCCTCAACTCTACATTATTACTCAATTGAATCCTCAACATTATTGGACTTGGTTTGGCCATGAACAATGAATTTTGGATTAAAATCAATGTCTGAAATTCCGTATTACGTAAATGAGGTGTTTTTGAGGTATTGTGTATTGCGTAAGCCTCGTGGCAGATTGAGGTGTAAGTCTTAATATGTAAGGAAATTGTGTATAATATAGAAGTAACCAGAAATAAATATTAATCCAAAAATACATTTCATAAAGAAACCAACAATAATGTCATAAAGTATTGAAACCGTGGTGATGTTTAAATCTACTAATCCCTCATGTCGTTTGCTTATTGCAATATTTTCATCTAACATACTTGTATGATTTCCCTTTAGTCCCACTTCTTTTACTTTGAACCTGTGTTCCAAGCCAAGTCAAACTTACCCATGGTAAACAAATTGTACCTACTGCAAGAACATCTAATTTTGCAAATGGTATGAAAAGTATACAATTAATATTTAGCAATATAAAATTTCTAATACTCTGTATATAAGTAAATTTAGCAAAATAGGCAACTAAATTATACTACGTAGTAAAATGATTTGAACATCATAAATGCAAATTATTGATAGCAATATACGATTGTATAATTTAATGTTGCAAATTTAATTATATATGCTTTATATAATCAAATTTCTATGAAAAATATAACTTACGACATACCAAGAATTTATATTTACAATATTAATTTTATATACTTTTTATAATTAAATTTCTACGAAATAAAAAACGTTTACAAATTTACCAATAGCCCTGAAAATCAACATGGCGGGTGAAATGCAAAGGAAAATGTCAATTAAATACAAGCCAATAAAAATCTTGATGATTTCTAGTTAATTAAAAAACTGAAGAAATCCAGAGTATTAAACTTACGACACCTTGCGGGGGAGGTGCAACCTTGCTAGTTTAGTTGTGGAAGAACAAGTCGGAATGGAGAAGCGACTCAATGGCCGGAGGTTACTTGACTCTTGCAGACGACGAGAGGTAGAGGCAAGAGGCTAGCAGGAGAAAGGCGTCCAAGCAAATGAATCGATGAGATAAGTGTTATCAATTACTCATGTAGTCGTATGAGCTATTGGCCCAATTATTTCATATAATCGGCTTCCTTCTATTGCGCACGTTTAAGCTGCGCTTTATTGCGTATGCCTCACTCTAAAGGCATGGCTTTGCTATGGTGTCAAACGAGATACGCCCTACATCGTATATACCCTGGAAATTGATAAGGCGCGCCTCTAGGCGTGTTCCTATCGCGCAATTTTGAACATTCATTAAAATAGGTGTTCTTTTGTCTGTTCACTAAATTTAGACCCAATTGTTTGTCTTTAGTGTGCAAGCATACCCTTCTTAGTTAGAGCTCACTATGCTTGAGGACTAACAGTGCCTAAAATGCATAGTGGATGACAAAATCGAGTCCAATGGAAAGTTGGGTACCAAACTTAGTAATAATGAATAGTTGTGGGACCAAATTGGATATTAACTCTAGAAAAAGCAACTTTTTTACTCCCTCTGTCCCAAAATGATAGTCCTGTATTTCCTTTTGGGGATGTCCCAAAATGATGGTCTTGTTTCCCCTTTTGGAAAGAAAGATGTGGTCCATATCATTTCACTTTATTATACTCAAATCTCAACCACAACTTTTACCTTTTCAACTACTTTATTAAAATTTGTGCCCAAAAGAAATGAGACTATCAAATTGGGACGGAGGGAGTACTATTTTTATTGTCAGCTGATTCAGGCCACATTATCAACTATGTATACGTGGACGTAGATTTAGTCCTCATCGTGCAAAAATACCTTTCTCCGTTAGAGCAAAATATGCATGAATTAAGTCCAACGAGGGATGAAACCGGGTTGATTTTAAAGAAGTAACTTTTTTATCATCAGATACAGCAGCAGGCAGTGCAGTCAATCAAGTAAAATGAAGCTACCAAAACATGCACTATGATTTTTTTGTTCCATGATTAGGAGTCATAATAGTGAGATATCATTTATTCATTTTGCTTAAGTGCTTTATTGTCCTGTTCTGATAATTAAGACATTATTATTATGGTCACAGTTACAAGGTGTTTATAAACCCCAGCATAAGTGACGTGCTATGTACTGCAACAGCCGAGGCTCTTGCAATGGGCAAATTCGTAGTGTGCGCGGACCACCCATCAAATGAGTTCTTCAGGTCATTCCCCAACTGCCTGACGTACAAATCCCCAGAAGAGTTTGTAGCCAAAGTCAGAGAAGCAATGTCACGCGAGCCTCTCCCTCTCACTGCCGAGCAAAGGTATGAGCTCTCATGGGAGGCCGCCACTCAAAGATTCTTAGAATGTTCTGACCTTGAAAGGGTTTTGAATAGCAGTGGGAAGAAGAAAGGGGGAATTGTGAAATCAATTTCAATGCCCAATCTTGGAGATATGGTTGATGGCAGCTTGGCCTTTGCCCATTATTGTCTCACCGGGAGCGAGCTTTTGAGGTTGTGTACCGGCGCTATTCCTAATTCTCTTGACTATAGCAAAGAACATTGTAAAGATCTGAACATTCCTCATCGTCAAGTGGAGAACCCAGTGTATGGGTGGTAAGTATAGGTGTATAAGATAGATACTTGAGAGAGAGGGTTGCAAGTATAGGTGGTTTTTGTTTCTCTTGTTGCTGGGTTGCATGGTATATTCGCGTGTGTAATATATACCTATTTTTAAATGAAGCGCATTGTTACAGGTTCTTGTTGACACTCTTCTATAGTTCTATGTAATGAGCTGCGCAGTTTAGGAAATGAAAACCGCATATATGATAATCAAATGCTGTTGCCAGTATAACATAGGGGGGGGGGGGGGGGGGGGGGGGCTGGGACGGGTCGGCCTGAACCGGGACCCAGCCCAACCTGCTACTGTGCAGGTCCGACCCGGTCCGGTTGACCAAAACCAAGCCCGGGCCCGACCCGGATGAAGGAGCAGGCGGTACTGGGCCTTGATTTTAGTGGCCTGGGCCTAAAGGCCGAGAATTCCCCAAAAAATTGGACCTGTAATTGTTTGGCCCAACCTGACCCAGTCCCGTCCCAAAGCTTGCCCAGTTTAGTGGTGGACTCGGTTCGGGCTGGGCCCGGTTCGGGCCTTGAACCGGCCGGGCCTCGGTTCACGGAAGGCAGGCCCGGAACCGGCCCGGATAACCCCGGTTCCGGTTCGGTTCGGGTCACCCGCCCGGTTCACGGGCCGGGCCGCCTGCCGGGCCAGGCCTTTTAATTTTTTTTATTATATATTATATTATTAGAATAATTCTTATTACAATTACAATATATTATATTCTAATTCAAGTATATTTATTTCAAATAAGAAGTACAATTGAGAATTAGGATGAATTTAAAAAATGTAATACATTTTGTAATAAAAAATCAATCGGAATCTCCGCCTTCGGTTGTTTCCTCCATAAAGTGGCGGGTGGGAGCGATGGTAATTTCTTGAGTTCTTCGTTGGGCCTTCAACCAATCGTGAAAGCAAACTAGTGTCTCAAGAGAGCTCGGGCTCAACCTCGTTCTATAATCGGTTAGGACGTTGCTGGCCGCACTAAATTCTTGTTCCACGGCAACGGTTGATATCGGCATTGCTAGCACTTGCTTAGCCATCTTTGATAAAATCGGGAACGTTCTTTCATTTTCCTTCCACCACTTAGAACGTCAAAGTCATCACCAACTTCATAATCAACATTCAATGTTAGATACAAAGAAAGCTCGTTACCTGAGCTTTGTTCAGTAGCGGGAGTTGCTCTACTTTTTTCAAAAGAGAATCAAAAGCGGATTTTAAAAGTGATTTTCCTTTAGATGAAGAAGATGTTCGTTGCATGGGAGGTGGTGCATTACCATATTGTGCATGAAATTCATTATACAATTGATGAAATAAATTACTAACCTCGTTGAATTCTTGTTTAGGGTCGATGAGATTATCATCGAACTCTTGAGTTGGAAAAAAAGAAGCATAATAGTAATCTATACAATTTGCCAAGTAAGAAAGTTTATAACAAGGATCAAGAACAAATGCAATACCATATGTATGCGGAATATGTGAATAATATTTTAAAAACTTTTGTTTCGTGAAATCACAAAATAACTAACGTAAGTGGCTTCGGAAAATTCACAAAAAGCGCCGGCGAGATTAACAGCTTCAACAAAAAATTCGTTTGCGGTAGGTTTATAAACATGACTAAAAGTTAGAGTTGCGTTATTAAAATATGCCAAAACATTATCAATTTTTTCACAAGTGTCGATGTCAGCCGGGTTTATAATATAGTTACAAGTTTGTCTTAAAAAAGCTGGAAAATGATCTTTATATCTAATAAGTACTTGAATTAAATTATAAGTACTATTTCAACGAATAGACAAATCTTTAGGAAAAGCACAATAATTGACACGCCTATTTTCCCTTGCCTTTGTCTATTTATACCTAATAAGTATTTGAATTAAATTATAAGTACTATTCCCCTTGCCTTTGTCTATTTTCGCATACTCCACAAAGTGGGCGGACTGAAGATGCCTTTTGAGACTCCCGTATCCGTCAGAAGTTCCCAAGCTAAACTCTTTCTTGCAATGATTGCAACTTGCGTACCATTTTTCGGTATTTTCGTCTTTCCTTTTTGTATAATTGTTTTCAATAATAGGATATTTAGATTTCTTACCAATTTGGGTTGTAGTCGTTGAACGGCCCTCGTCCTCCAACTCTTGCTCATCATCCAGGGTGCCGTGAGTCCCGTCGCCCCCCGCGTCCTCCTCCGCATCGTCATCCTCGAGCTCCTCTTCATCGATGGTTGTCGGGAATTGTTGTTCTTGTGCAAAGCGTGGATCATTTTGGGACAATAGGTGTTGTAGTTGCTCGTCGGACATCATCATATCATCTCGCCGTTGGTAATCCGTTTCAAAATCATCTCAACTTTGAAAAGAAGACTCGGCCCGCGCTTTACCTTTGCCTTTGCGTGAAGTAGAAAGAGTCGATGCAATCTCCCTCTTGCGGTTGCATTGGAGATTACCCACATCTACAGAATGTCTACCACGCTCCATCTTTAAAATTGAACAAATATTAGCAATTAACTAATATGAGAAATGTAAAAATGTAGCAATTAACTAATATGAGAAATGTGACACCGTCCCCAAGCATGTTTACTTTTAGTAAATTATGTAATAAACCTTGAAGGATGATATATGAATTTACGTAATTGTTAAATTTTATTATTTCTTTTACGTGAATAGTAAATTGCATGTGGGGCCCACAGCGGGAACGGGGACCGCCCGATAATTCCAGAACCACATATTATATTCATCTTGGTCTAGATGACATCTATATGGTGGTGGATATTTTATTTGGGCCATAGGAAAGGCATGGAGTTGACCGGTTGGTCAAACGGGGCCCAATTACCGGTATTGGTAATTTAGCGGTTAACAGCCCGAAGTGAGTTTCGGAGACTCCTAAATTAATGTTGGGGAATGTACATCTATTCTAAAGTCCCATAAGTATTAGGAACGCGTGATACATTTTATTTGGCCCGATAAAATAAAATATAATTAAAACGGGCCGAGAAATACAACTTTCGGGGCCGATTGTACACACCGGGACATAATGGGATGACCTCCCACATAAGTGGGGGCCACCCCACGTTTTTATGGGTGCTGATTGACCAAGTAATAGGGGAGGGGGAGCAACCAAATGTGCTTGTACGCACAAGGGAGGGGGAGGAAGTCTCCTAGAGACAAGGATTACACCCTCATGACCCCATCACCCAAAAATCATGTGGGTTGAATGGATAGGTGATACCCCCTATGCTAGCACCATTCGGACCATTCGTTATAGGAGAACTCCAGGAGGATAACTCTCAAAAACAAGGAACCCAGAGGAAGATTCAGGGGAGGTTTTCCAAGAAGAAAAGAATTGTTATTGAGGTAAGAACTCAACAAACAATCTTTTAACTAGTTTTTGTATTTGATATTTTTAAGAGATCATAGGCTGGATTAAACATGATGTTCTACACGTTTAGAAGTGTAGAATATTGATATATAGTGGTGTTATTTAACTTAGAATAGTTGGTGAATCGACAGGAGTCGAAATCGCCGGAAACCGCCACTCCAAAGGAGCTGTTCGTAGTTACAGACTACGAAAGCCGCCCGGCTTTCGTGAAAGGCGCCCGGCTTTTGCCCAGCAGTCCACTTTTCCGTTTTCATTCAGCCTAGAACGGGGATTGATTGAAGAGCTTAACAAAGGCAACTATTTCAGCACATCATAAGGTGAGGATGGCTGACTATATTGCTTATAATTAGTGAGTTAATTTCATAAGATTTCCTAAGGTATTAAAAGTGATTTTCATGGGTTATTAATGAGTAATAATGCTTAAAGGAAAATACTATTGATATGAGTAAAAGAAGCATGATATACAAATTTGGAATAAATTGTGTATGATTATGTGGCATGAAAGGAATGACATGATAATGGAATTAACTATGTAAATATTGTGATAAAATATACTTTTACTTCATGTATGAAATTCATGAATGGATAAAAGTGATATTTTTGATATTGGGATCAAATTATATTTGGATTGGAAAATCAATTGAAAAGAAATGTCAATTTGAATTAAGAACTTGATATGTTCTAAGACTAACCTACTAGTATTAAAATACTAGTCGGGAGAATAATATAATGGAATTAATCCTAAGGGATAGGATGATGAATAGATTTACCTTAAGTAGTCTTAAGAGATACTTTAAGGTTGAATTGTATGAACACTAAGGTGTGTTAGTGTTGGAGATATTTTATTGTGAATCAAGTTGGTCATAGATTAGCTTTATATTTAATCCTTGTATTTAAATAGTGCATAAATTAGATAGAAATCAGGCCAAGTGTTAGGCCCATTTAAACAGGCCAAAAGCCTGTTTCGCCTAACCTAAACCTCGCCTATAAAAAGGAAGCCGAGGTTTAGGAAAAGGTTGAACGTCGTACTTATTATTCACAGCCTTACGCTTATATCATTCTGCTGTACGTTCCACGGTTTATCAAAGAAGGTTTTACGGTGATTCATTCTGGGTTCATCTTTACGTTTAATCTTACTTGTTAGATCGATTATTCATTGCTGTTACAGAAACAGGGACTAACAATTGGTATCAGAGCCGATCGAGAACGATCAGAAGAACTCCTGCAGAATACTCTGTTTTTGTTTACGTAGTTCATTCTGTCGATTTTTTGCTCTGTAATTTTGTTTCTTGTTCAAAAGTTGTAAAAGTTACACCTTTGGAATCGCCTTTTCAAAGCGATCAAAGGGTATACTTCAGTTTGTGTTTTACGCATTTTTATTTTCGAGATATCTCGAGCTAGGCATCTCGACATCCTAGTTCTTCACAGGTTCTGCTACGTTTTTCGAGCTGAAAACTTTACCAGAAGATCTCGACATTCAACTCTACAGGAAACTATCTTCAGATTTTGATTATCTGATTTTTACAGGTTGAAAGATTTCGACATTAAGGATTTCGACATCTAGGATTTCGAAATCTTGATTTCGAGAAAAGGTTTCGACATCTGGTCTCGACATTTGACTCATCGGATTAAGATTTCGAGATATTAACTTCTCGACATTTCAAATCTCGAGATCAGCATCTCGAAATTTGAAATCTCGAGATCCCAAATCTCGAGATCCTTAGTCTCGAGTCCAAATCTCGATACCGGGCCTCCTTTATCGAAATCTGAGATTTCGATATTCAGATCTCGACATCTGATTTTTCGAGATTCTGCCTCTGAAAATCTTTTGATCAATTTTCTCGAACGATCAGTTTAGTACAGCAATGGGTTCAGAATACAATGCACAAGGGAACAGCAGTACCCCTCCTAGCCTCAGGAAGGGAGAATACCAAATGTGGAGGAACAGATTTCTAAATTTCCTCGAGCACAAAGAAAACTCTTCTGCAATGCTCGAATCTTTGCTTGAAGGACCAGCTGAACTCTTGATTTCAGTTGGTGGAGATCCAGAGAACAATCCTCCTATTTTTCCAGAAATAAGGAGAAAAGTTCCATCTGAATACACAGAAGCCGACAAGCTCAGACTTCGTGGTGATCTTATGGCCAAAACGTATCTCCTTCAAGCAATACCGAACGAGGTTTATGTTCTCATAGATAGCATGCAGACAGCTAAGGAGATGTGGGATGAAATAGAGAAGCTGCTACAAGGCACAAGCATCAGCCTCAAAACAAAGAAGACTACAATTCTCATCGCTTATGACTCCTTCAAAGCAGGACCAGGAGAACCATTGAATGAGACTTACAATAGACTTGTTCAACTGGTAAATGAACTCAGAAAGATCAAAGTATTCAGGTCCAATCTGGAACTAAATATTAGATTTTTATCCAGCCTGCATCCTGCTTGGGAGAAGACAGTGAAGGATGTCAGATCACGGATAGATCTGGACGAAATTGACCTCTGCACACTCTATGAACATCTGAAGCAATTCGTCAACGAGGTTGCATGCGCTGAGGATCATCACACCACAAACCCTTTAGCTCTTGTAATGGATGCTCAGCCTAGAAGAACAACCACTTCGCTAAAGAAGAAAAAGAAGAAGATGGTGGTTGAATCAGATGATGATGAGAGTGACGATGACAAATCTGATCTAGAGGCTGAGCTAGCAGACTTACAGAAGAAGATGGCAATGCTGGCCAAAAGATTTGCAAAGAAGAACACTTCCTCCAACAGGCTGAGAACTTCCTCCTCAAACTACAAACAGAAGAATCATGATCAAGGATCTTCTAGGAAGGCATCATCAGCAGAAGAAGCTCCTAAATGCTATAATTGCGGCAAGCCTGGACATGTGATCAAAGACTGCCGCCTCCCAAAGAAGAAAGATGCTAACTTCTACAAGCAGAAGATGCTGTGGAATAAGCAGAAAATGCTGATGGTGCAGAAAAAAGAAGAAACCTCTGCCATGATTGCTGAAAATGAGAACTGGGCAGAAGATTCTTCTGAGGAGGAGGAAGAGGAAGACAACTATGCTCTTATGGCACGAGTGGAGGGAGATGAAATAAAGGGTGATGCTGCGATCCCCGAAGGCAACTGCTCAACAAGCTCTGTAAGTACTTCACATACTTCTTTAGATAATCAACTGCAGTCCTTACTTGAAAAGGACAGTCTAATCAAAGAACTAAGGGAGAGACTAGACAATAATCATAGAGTTCTGAAACAGAATCTAGACCAAAAGTCTTCCTTAAGTATTCAACTTGAAATTGCAAAAGATCAAGTCAAAAAGGTGTCTTCAGATTTTGAAAGCTTTGAACTTAAGATAGCTGAATTAACTAAGAAATTTGAGGACAGTGAACGGGAAAAAAGCACAGCAAAGGCTGAATGCGATTTTTTGCATAACAAAAGAAGAACGCTTTTAAATAAAGTAAAAGAACTAGAAGATCTAGCTGCTAGAAGAGGTCAATCTGAACAAACTGTTTTTCTGCTTAACAACAAACAAAAGGATGACCGATTCTACAATGCTAAAACAGGTCTGGGCATAACCAACCCACGTAATCTTAAGAAAGTTAATTGCCTTCAAATCTATAACAAAGATTACATGGGACTAGGGTTTGGCGAGAAAATGTATTTTCGAAGTGATAAAGATTATGCTGAAGCAGAAGAAGAAAAGAGAAAGAAACCAAAACCTGCGATTTCTTGTGATTATCCCTCAGTAAATGAAAAACAACTTTCAGAAGAAAAACCGACTTCCTGCTTTAGAGAATGCCTAGACCCTTATGCCAAAGATATTCCTCACATAGGACACCCTCTAGACCCTCCGCCGAGAGTAGGTATTGCTAAAACTGGTGAGGAACCATGTATTTTTCCAATGGCTCAAAAGCTCAAAAACCTACAGAAAACTCTTGATAACGAGAGAGAGAGATTTGAAACTGAAAAGAAAGGTTTTGAGCGCAACTGGCAGGAACTTCTTCAAAAATTTAATGATTTGAGTGAGCAGTTTCATGCTAAATCAGACTTTTCTACGACCAAGCCTGACAGCTCACACACCTCACATGAGAAAAACAATGCTTTAAAAGGTTCGTCCACTCATCTCTCTTCTCCTTTGTTTACAGGGAATGAAGTGAATAAGGAAGGAGAAGAGAAGAATGAGTGGAGGAAAAAGAGGAAGGAAATCGCAGAAGGCAAAAAGAAAGTTTTTGAGAAAAGTGCCAGCCCTAGATCTAGTTCAATATTTTACTCAAAAGTTAATTGTAATTCTGTCTCTACAAAGCAAACTTCTAACAATTCAGTCTTGAGTCCCAAGCTGAATATCTCTGAGACATCTTCTAGACAAAGTTCTATTTATAATACAAGTGTTGCTTATGGTTATTCTGTTCCAGATCCCCATAATTATGAATGTGAGATGAATGTTGTAAAATCTAAGCCTTCCAGAAAGCTTAAACCTGAAAAGGAAACCAAGAAAGAAACTTCTAAGGGAACGTTTTGTATTCCAGATATGAAATACGCTCTTAGAGTTCATTCTAGGAAACATGTTAATCGGCTTTCTAAGGAGGAGATTTTCAAAACCAAACTCAAAAAACAACCGTTCAATCACACAGCTCCTGTCTACTCTCCTCCTGAACCTAAACCGAAAAGATGGGTCCCCAAGATAAGACCCGTCAAAACTGAAACTGAAAAGTGGGTCCCCAAGATGAGACCTACCAAACCTGAATCGAATAGGTGGGTCCACAAACGAAGACCCATCCAAACTAAAACTGAAAGGTGGGTTCCCAATCGTAGACCCATCATAACTAAAACTGATAGGTGGGGTTCAAATCAAGGACCCATCAGAACTGCAACTGAAAGGTGGGTCCCCAAACTTAGACCCACAAGGACTAAAATGGAAAGGTGGGTTCACAACATCAGACCCACCAAAATGGAAAGTGCTAGGTGGACTCCAAAAACCAGACACACTGCAAAAGCAGATCTGGCAATTGGAAAGCCCATCGAAGATAGATCTTTTGTTGAAAGAGCAGCTGACCTTGGATCACTGCTCAAAGCAAGTTTTAAAAAGGTGTTTCTTGATAATAAGGAAGGACCCACTCCAAGTTGGGTACCTGATCTTATTTGATTGTTTTGCAGGACGGTCATGTGTGGCACTTAGACTCAGGATGCTCAACCCACATGACCGGAATAAAGCACCTTTTGAGCAACTACACCAACTGCTACGGAGGAAATGTCAGATTTGGGAATGACGCCTCATCTCCTATCCTTGGGTATGGGGACGTCGTCTGTGCCAGTGTCACAATAAAAGATGTTTCATTCGTCAAAGGGCTCAAACACAACTTACTGAGCATTGGACAATTCTGTGACAGCGGGATGGAAGTGAGGTTCTTTGCAAAACAATGCTGTGTTCTTGACAGCACAGGAAATACATTATTAACGTGTTACAGAACATCAAATCTGTACACTATTGATCTGAAAAGCGTCCAATCCACCACTTCCATCTGTCTGCTGTCCAAAGCTTCAACTGAACAGAACAACCTATGGCACAGACGTCTCTCCCATCTGAACTTCAAACATCTATCAACCTTGTCCTCCAAGAAACTTGTCAAGGGGCTTCCTCTGCTAAAGTCTTCCGCTGAAAATCATTGTAGTGCCTGCAAAATGGGCAAAATGACGCGAAGCTCCCACAAGTCAAAAACTGAACCTTCATCTACTCATCAGTTGCAGCTAATACACATGGATCTGTGTGGACCTATGAGAGTACAAAGCATCAACGGTCGCAAATACACTCTGGTGATTGTTGATGACTTCTCTAGGTATACATGGACAAAATTTCTTCGATCAAAAGACGAAGCTGTGGAAATCATTATGACCTTTATCAGAACGATTCAGAAACTGCTACAGCACAGTGTTCGAATTGTCAGAACTGACAATGGTACCGAGTTCAAAAATCAGACTCTCACTGAGTTCTATGAATCACTCGGTATCACTCAGCAATTTGCAGCAGCTAAAACTCCCCAGCAGAACGGAGTTGTTGAGAGAAAGAACAGAACCCTTGTTGAAGCAGCACACACCATGTTAATTCAATCAAGACTGCCTCACTTCATGTGGGCAGAAGCAATCAATACTGCGTGCTTCACTCAGAACAGAACCTTCATCCACAAGCGCTTCGACAAGACTCCATATGAGATCCTATTCAACAAAACTCCTGATATTTCTTTCCTCAAGGTTTTTGGCTGCAAGTGCTTCATACTCAATGATCGGACAGAGAGAAGTAAGCTGGATCCCAAAGCCAGAGAAGGCGTGTTCATTGGCTACTCACTGCAATCCAAAGCTTACAGAGTCTATCTCAGAGACAAGCGGACTGTCACCGAGAGTGTAAACATTACATTCTATGAAATGGCAGACTTTGCTATTGAACATCTCCAGACCGATCCATCCACTGCTGTACCAGTAGCTTCTGATAAAGCTGAACCAAACACCGAACACGACGATGTGATTCTCGACTCTCTCTTCAGAAACTTTTACGAGAACTCACAATATCCACCTCCAGCATACACTCCAGAGTCAACATCAACTCCAACAGCAGAGATTCCGCTCCTCACAGGACCAGATGACGTACCATCCACACCCTCAACCCCTCAAACCAATCCTAGAGGTGTGGATGATCACGACTTTGCCATAGGTCCGGAATCATCTCCACTACACACCACAGCTGCCCCAGAGCCTTCAAATTCATATCAGGACTCAGATCAACCAATAATTACTCCAACTCCTCTAGCTCATGAGAGGAAGTGGACAAGAGCACATCCTGTTGAACAAATAATAGGTAATCCAAGTCAAGGTGTGCGAACGAGATCAGCAACAACAAATGAATGTCACTATGCATGCTTTCTAAGCAAGAATGAACCATCCAAAGTCTCAGAGGCACTCGCTGATCCAGATTGGGTGATTGCCATGCAAGATGAGCTCAATCAATTTGACAGACTAGATGTATGGACACTCGTGCCTAAACCCCCTCAGAAAACCATCATTGGCACAAAATGAGTGTTCAAGAACAAGAAGGACGAAGAAGGCATAGTGATAAGAAACAAGGCACGACTGGTCGCTAAAGGATATAATCAGCAAGAGGGCATAGACTATGATGAAACATTTGCACCCGTAGCAAGAATTGAAGCAATCCGCCTTTTTCTTGCGTACGCGGCCCACAAGAACTTTACTGTCTTTCAAATGGATGTCAAGACTGCCTTTCTAAATGGAGTCTTGGAAGAAGAAGTCTATGTCTCTCAACCTGAAGGATTCGTAGATCCCAGATATCCCGACCATGTGTACAAGCTAAAGAAAGCTCTGTATGGGTTAAAACAGGCACCAAGAGCTTGGTATGATGCATTAACCGAATTTCTGACTGACTCAGGTTTCTCAAAAGGGAAGATTGATACCACACTTTTCATCAAGCGAAAGAAGTCTGACATCATCCTGATTCAGATCTATGTTGATGACATTATCTTCGCCTCCTCAAATCCACGCCTGTGCAAACACTTTGAGAAACTGATGAAAACCAAGTTCGAGATGAGCATGATGGGAGAACTGAATTTCTTCCTAGGCCTGCAAGTAAGACAACTCTCTGACGGCATTTTCATCAATCAGTCAAAGTATATTCTGGAAATGCTTAAGAGATTCAACATTGATAGCAAATCTTCCATGACGACCCCCATGTCCCCAAACAACAAACTGGACTCAGACCCCTCCGGGAAGCCAGTTGATGCTACAAACTACAGGGCCATCATTGGATCTTTGCTATATCTCACATCAAGCAGGCCTGACATTGTCTTCTCCACATGCTTATGTGCACGCTTTCAGGCAAATCCGAAGGAATCCCATCTGACCGCTGTTCGAAGAATTCTGAGATACCTCAAAGGCACTGTGAATCTAGGCCTTTGGTATCCCAAACACTCAGGTTTTGACCTAGTCGGATATTCGGATGCTGACTTTGCTGGTTGCCGGATGGACCGCAAAAGTACATCGGGAGGTGTCCAATTCTTGGGCGATAAGATAGTCTGCTGGTCTTCCAAGAAACAGAACTGTGTGTCAACATCTACGACCGAGGCAGAATACGTCGCGGCTGCTAGCTGTTGTTCACAAATATTATGGATGAAGACCCAACTAAAAGACTACGGTTACACACTTCGCCATATCCCGATCTACAGTGACTCTCAAAGCGCCATAGCCATCACCAGCAACCCAGTTCATCACTCCCGCACCAAACACATCGACCTGCGCTATCATTTCATCAAGGATCATGTGGAGAAAGGAGACATTGACATGTATTTTGTAAGCTCAGAGCTTCAACTGGCTGACTTGTTCACTAAGGCATTGGATGAAAAACGATTCCAGTTCCTAGTCTCCAAGTTGGGCATGTTGAACCTCGAGCCCGTTTAATTATGTCTCCACTGATCTAAAAAGTGTGTGTGTGTGTGGGACTTGTAAAAAGTGTGTGTGTGTGGGATTTGTAAATAGTGTGTGTGCGTTGCATGTGTTGAGGGGGAGAAAACCAGAAAAATAACAAAACAAAAAGTGTGTGTGCGTTGCATGTGTTGAGTGGGTGAAAAATCAAAAAGAACAAAAAATAGTGTGTGTGCGTTGCATTTGTACATATTGTTCGTTGCATTTTTTGAGGGGGAGAGGATTTTCACTGTTTGAGGGGGAGCAAATTTTCACTGATTAAGGGGGAGCTCTCTATTTTTACTGGTTTGGGCCTCGAATTTTTTAAGGGCACTGTGTGCCAGCCCAATCATTCGGGCTCAATTGTTACGGAGGAGGTCCAAATATTTTTTTCTCGCGTATATAAGCCTCGGAAAAGCCCTTCACTTCCTATTCTAAACTTTTCGCAAAGGCTTGAAAATCGCAGAGCTCCTCGACTTCACAAAACCCTTGTTCTCGCAAACCTACCTTCTTCTTCGAACCTCTCTTTCCGACATCCTTCGAAGGTAGTTAACGCTCAAGTGGCAATCACCCATCTCGAATACGAACGACCATCTCGAATACGAACGACCATCTCGAATACGAACGATCATCTCGAAAACCTGTTCGTGTTCGTCTTCGAGAAACAAACTCTTGATTTCGCACAAATAAACCCTTGAATTTTCCAAAAAATCAAAATCAAATTAGTTTTTTTTCGTTTGAATGTATGTCGAAATCGCTTGTTATTGTTTGTTATATCTTTGTTTTTACAGGTGGAAAAGCTCTTCAAAATTCGTCGGTTCATCTTCTCGAAATCAAGATCTCGAGATGGGCATCTCGACATCTTGATCTCGAGATTTGAATCTCGAAATCAAGATTTCGAGATCTACATCTCGACATCTTGATCTCGAGATTTGAATCTCGAAATCAAGATCTCGAGATCTGCATCTCGACATCTTGATCTCGAGATTTGAATCTCGAAATCAAGATCTCGAGATTTGGATCTCGAAATCATGATCTCGAGATACAGATCTCGAGATTTGAACTTTGCAATTTTTTTTTCAAAATTCCACCTGCATAAACTTATCTGAAAACTGCAAATCAAACTCTTTCAATCAAATCAAACAGTTGAATTTCATATGCTGACCTCCTGCTTCTACAGTTTAAAATGGCAGGAAACACTAAAGCACAGATCGACGATGCCATCTACCCCAAAGGGAAATGGATCAAGGTGCTGGACAACAATTTCCAGCTAGACCTTGCGGTGTTCAAATGCCAGAACCCCATAGTTCCAGCCATCATGAAAGGTCACTATCTCTGGCCTGCACTTCACAACTCAAAACCGGTGCCAGAAATATACCTACAACAGTTCTGGGGGCATATGCATACTGATTCGCTGAAGGATCGTTCAAAAATAAAGACCAAGCTAAACGGCATGCGGGTGATTCTTACACCATCTACTCTACGGGCTACTCTATCGCTGCCAATCCATGATGAGTACGATGCGCTGCCGTCCATCCTAGATCTACTGAAAGACGTGGCATCTCTAGGCTACACATCTTTACTGCCACAACTGTCAAACTTCAACGGCGCCTATCTCCGTCACCCGTGGAAGAATCTGTTTGGACTGGTGAACAAGTGCCTGTCGCCGAAGCATGCCGGATTCGACAAATGCAACAAGCAGATCCTGCTCATTTTCCATGGCATTGCCTTCAACAAGAACTACGACATGGCACAGCTCTTCTTCTCAGAGCTAATGGACCTGGTCAAGGCCAAAGAAAAGAATAGGCCAGGTACCATTCCGTACGCTAGGTGGCTTGGGTTGATCATCAACGACCTCATGGCAGAGCATTCAACAATCCCAAAACGCAGCTCCGATCCACACTTCACAGCACCGAAGCTACAGTACTTCAAAGCAGACAAGAATCCTTCCTATGGTCTGAAGATACCTGGATTTCTGCTACAGCTGGTAAAATCTTCAAATCCAGCAGTTCAACAATACAAGGAAGCAATCGAGAAGACCGTCCCTATGGTTCAGCAAAACCCAGCTGGACCTACCCAAGGGACAAAACCGAGTGTTGGTAAGGGTCCCAAGAGAGCCCAAAAGCCACAGAAACCAGTGGCCGGTTTGCCCAATGAAGGGAAGTCTGACGACTCTCTAGAGACGAGTCAGGCGGCTGAGGGCACCGAGGAAGACGCTGAGGAAACGGCCAGTGAATCGTCTAGTGGAGCTCAAACAAACACTGACGACAAGGCCTCCGAGAGCGTGGGCACGGAGAGTGACAAATCAGACTCGGATGATGACAGTGATGACAATGATAGTGATGATGTGGAGCTCACATATGCACTAATTAGAAAAGGGAAGCTGCCCGTCGAATCTCCAAAGAAGAGAAGAATCACTTCTGAAGACGCAGCACCAATCATAGCTCGCAGACCTCAAGTCTTCACTATTAAAGAAACAGTTAAACCAAGAGCTGATCCGAGCGAGACTAATTGCTCAAAGGATGATTACGACGAGGCAGCTCACTCCATCAAGACATCAATCAACCAGGAAGAAGTTGTCATCCGAGAAACCAGGGCTAAAGTCAAAAATGACAAGGTTGCTAAGGCCAAGCCCCAGCCCCGAGCGACAAAGACTCTGTTTGATAAGGCAGACGAGCTCATCTTTGCTGGCTGCGACTCCTTTATCCAGATAAGCCGAGCCGAATCCCTAAGCACAGGAGCCGATCTTTTCGGTTCCCGAGTAGAAGTCGCAGCATCTGGCTCAACTGCGCATGCACAACCCTCTCCCAGCCACTCAATTGCCTCTCAAAAGGCTATTGTTTCAAAAGAACGGGACTCAACCCCCTCGCTGGTTCCTTCTGAATCAGTTGAGCATACAATTGACCTATCTCCCAAGGTCAAAACCCCTTCTTCACTCACATCGAGTCTAGGTGTCACATTTCCCACATTTTCTTCTTTTTCTAGGACACCTACACTATTCACAGCACATACAGGTGCACTCACCCTGAACGCAACAACCAGAGCGCAAGCTATGACGGTTGGAAGCCCTGCTACGCCCATAATGATTCCATCATTAAATGCAGGCCACACATCAGCAATCTTCACTGATGCTGTGTCAACAGTTACAACCCCCGTAACTGGTCACCCTACCTTTGAAGACGTAAACGTTCTACTAAATCGCTTCCTAGATTCCACCATTAAACCATGGGTGCAAGATGCAATGACCGCTCTAGCACAGGAATTTAGGACCACCCAAGCGGTTCGGTCTGAACAGACACCACCCCAACCTTCCCCTGAACCGTTCATCTCCCATACACAACCCATATCCTCCACCCCTCTATCCCACCAATCCATCAACCAAATTCTTATCCCTTCTATTTCTCGGGGAACCCAGAATACAGAACCAGTATTCTCCCCACACCCGACCACACCCTCCATCGATCTCTCCTCCCTATCCTTTGACACCCTAGCTTCGGCTCTGCTGAATAACCTCTTAAATACCCCAGAAGACGACCTCACTCTTCATCAGCAAGCCATACTAGAAGCTCTTCTTTCCTCACCCGAAACCAAGAGTACTTGCAAGGAGAGTCTTCGTGGTCGCAAACGTTCCCATGAGGACCCCGATGATTCGGATCCTCATGAGGGGGAGAACAAGCGACCTCGATCACTTGAGCAAACTGCTCTACCAAGCCAAACTCCACAGCCAATTCAACCTGAAACCTCAACAAACCAACAGCCACCATCCACAGCCAAACAATCTAGCATGGTCGAGCTAGAAATAACATCCCGAGGCGTATCTCCCAGAGATACCAACCGAGGAGGGGATGGAAGTCCTGATGATGATACCACTAGTACATCTTCTCCATCAGGCCATCAGTTGGAACCCAGTTCTAAGCTGATGTCAACGGGCAATCCTAGTGAACCCGGTAGTGCTACACAAGAACAATCACCGCCTAAACAAAGAACTCCATATATCTCCCCAGGCAAAGACATCCATGATGCACTGGAAGAGGCGGTGATATACGACAAATGGCCGAGAAAATGGACAGAATGGGATGATCTCCGGGTTGAAGCCGAGCAAGAGGACATGCAAAGAAACTGGTGGCTACGAGAGCTTATTAACAAATGCTCTGAAGATATCATTAGGCTCGAGGACGATGAACGCAAGGAAGGGGAGAACTACAAGGAATCCCAGAAAGCTCTTGAATCGGTCGTAAGACAATCAGCGGGAAGACTTCCCAAGACAGAGAAACCCTGGGACAACGTTCGAATCAAAGCCCCCTTCCAAGAAGAAATCAGAGAGCATATCTGGCGTAGACCAGACAAAGTCAAGCCACTGAACGAACTGAAGCTAAGAGGCCTTACTCATTTGAAAGGAAAGCAGGCTGGAGGTCATCTGCATATGTTGCTGCAAAGGTCAACCGGTACACAGAGAGAACTGATGGAACAAGATCTGAAGTCGAATATTCTCCCGATCCATCAAATTCTACAAGTGAAGGCTGAAGACTATCATGGAGTAACATTCTACACCTTCAGACTTCAACGCACCGATGGGAGCGAATTCACTTGTCAAGAGAACGACTTCATCATGCTGAAACCGGATGACATCTACCAAATGCTCATGGCCTACAGATACCTTCCAGTCAGGCAGAACATAGTATACAGCGAAGGCCTCGCAGCTATTAAGAGATTCATGCTTAGACAGATCAGAGTACACTCTTCACATGACCTACAGATGGCTATTGAATGCAATCTGAAGAAGACAAATCTGACAAAGCCAAAAATGTATGGTCCAGAACTTGAAGATTTCCCAGCCTACCACATCTTCTTCAAACCGCCAGCAGTCACCTATCTGAACCACAAGAACGAAAAGCGTCTGATGGTAGTCAGTGAAATCGAGAAATACTGCGACGGAACACTGAAGATAATCAGAGAGCAGATTCTACAGATGAAGGCAAAGCTGGAAGAAAATCTTCAAAAGGCATCGTCTTATGTTCAAAAGGAACACTCTACTGTAGAGACAATTTTAAAGGCCATTGACGATCGCCTCGAAAAGAGAAATATGCTAAGACAATATGAACATGCACTTGGATTAAGGAAGCACTACTTCAAATCACAGAAGCAATAAGAGAATGACACTTGATCAAAAAGGGGGAGATTGTTGGAGATATTTTATTGTGAATCAAGTTGGTCATAGATTAGCTTTATATTTAATCCTTGTATTTAAATAGTGCATAAATTAGATAGAAATCAGGCCAAGTGTTAGGCCCATTTAAACAGGCCGAAAGCCTGTTTCGCCTAACCTAAACCTCGCCTATAAAAAGGAAGCCGAGGTTTAGGAAAAGGTTGAACGTCGTACTTATTATTCACAGCCTTACGCTTATATCATTCTGCTGTACGTTCCACGGTTTATCAAAGAAGGTTTTACGGTGATTCATTCTGTGTTCATCTTTACGTTTAATCTTCCTTGTTAGATCGATTATTCATTGCTGTTACAGAAACAGGGACTAACAGTTAGGGGTAAGCCTAAAGGCTACCCAAGTGGATTGATTCTAAGCATAGGATTTGCTTGAGAATTGGACTATGAAAATGAATTAGAGTCGAACTCTAGAATTGCATGGAAATGTAGTTGGGCCGAGCCCTTGCCATGTAATGTGATTAGCACGGAAACGTAGTTGGGCCGAGCCCTTGCCATGTATTTGTGATCTTCGTGGAAACGTAGTTGGGCCGAGCCCTTGTCACGAAGTTGTGGTTGGTATGGAAACGTAGTTGGGCCGAGCCCTTGCCATAAAATTTTAATGTGTTAAATTGAGTTGAAGGGTTGTATAGAAATGTAGTTGGGCCGAGCCCTTGCTATATAATCGGGGCTCAAGGGAACCCTATGGGATGGCGTGACTAGTAGTCACGGGGAATTAAAATGGTGAATTCTAAATGAATATGTGCCCACGGTCCGATTACTTGACTTTATATAAAGTAAGTACATTTTTATAGAAGGGGTAACCGAGAGTTATGGCCTATAATATAATATTAACCTAGATTGAGAGTCTTTGAAATTGAAACATTGATTATACTTAGTATAGTTGTCATTGTACTTGTCAAATGTTTCCAAGTACTAACCTCCCCTTCACGGGGGAGGCCACCTCACAGTTTCAGGTAGGAGCTGAGCTTGCTACCATTGCATGTGGCTTCGGGGAGATTCTAGGAGAGAAGACGTGGTTCGTGCTTCCTCCGTTTCTGTTTCAAAATAATTATAACAATGCTCATGGATATTATTTTTTTGAATAATTATTTGGGGGCTTGTATGCCCATGTTTGCCAAAGTGTGGCATAAACTCTTATATTAAATGTTTCCGCTGCTTAAAATAAATGTTTTACATTATGTTTGTTTATGGATGTACTACGTGTGAAAGGTATTCAAGACGCCTTGTATAGTAAGGATGAGTTGGATTGCGGTTGACTATTCGTACTGTACAGCGGGTTGTTGACGTGTCCGGCTAGGTCCGGGGCGTGACAATTTAATTGGTATCAGAGCCTTAGTCCGTAAACATCATAACGAAGCTTCAAAATTCTTTTTGAAAAATGAATTTGAAAACCATGAGCATAGAAAGTTTTGTACTTATGGAACTTTTGGTACTTGAGTTGCAATGTCTCTAATTGTTAAGATGGTACCCTTAACAATTGGTATGGCGGTGATTTGAGCCAAAAGATGTTTTTAAGTGCCTATCCGTCAGTTGACATTTGATACAAGTCTAATGACTCATTCTCAATTTCTTTCAGAAATGGAACGTACCGGTAGAATCACTCGAAGAAACCCGACTGGCCAGGCACCGGGAAGGTCCCAACATGGCAGTCGAGGGGCATCGAGGGTGTCTCGGGGACAGGGCCGTGCAGGCCACTCGCTGAACGTGAGTGACGGTCATGTGGAAACAATAGACGAGCACTATGAGTCCGAAGAGGATTCAACGTATCAACCGGGAACTGAGCCGGTTGAGACCCCATATGATGGGGAATATGATGATGACGAAGGTGAAGAGAGCGATGACGATGATGCTCTAGAAAGGATGGAGGAACTACTCCGCCAATATCAACAGGATCGCCAAAGGCGCCGTGCAAGGCGTGCTTTGGGAGGGGCTTCAAGAAGAGGAAGCCGTGTGGGATCTAGGGGACACGTAGAGTCCCGAGTAGATCGGGGTGCCGAGGTCCCAATAATAAGGATCTCGAAGTACCTCAAAGAAGCGAGAGACTTGGGGTGTAAGCCATTCGATGGAACGGGAGATATCTCCGTTGCGGCGGAGTGGATTAAAAGATTAAATGAGGCGGCTCTTGATATGCAGCTGCCGCCAAACATGAAGATGAGAGTAGCAACGAGGTTGCTAGAAGGGATGGCGTCCACGTGGTCGGACGGGGTCAAGGGGAAGTATGGCGAGAATGTCACTTGGGAGAATTTCCGACAGGAATTCTTCAACCAATACTACTCCGACTTCGAGGTGAACTTGAAGAGGAGGGAATACACCAACTTGACCCAAGGAGGCAAGTATACCGTGAGGCAACTTGAGCACAAGTTCAGGGAGCTCGCAGAGTTCATACCGGAGTACGCTTGTGATGAGAACCGGATGGTGAATCACTTTTGGGATGCCTTGGACTTAGACGTGCGGGAGCGGGCAACACAATTGCCTAACATGACGTTTAGTCAAGTGGTGGAGCAAGGCCTGAAAGGAGAGAAAGAATGGGAGGAAAGGAAGCTGAAAAACGCCGAGGAGGCAAAGAAGAGAAAATGGGAGAACACCGGCCCTCAGGGTTCTAGCAAAAAGGGGAACCACGAGGGAGGTGGGTCTTTTAGGACACCCGCACCACCATCACGGGGGAATCAAGGCCCAGGAGGGCAAGACTCGAGGTCGCAAGGCTCGGGCATTATAAGGTGTAATAACTGCAAAAGGAACCACACAGGGAAGTGTCGTGATCCCCCGAGATGCTATCAATGCGGGGAGGCGGGACACTTGAGGAGCAATTGCCCACAACTGGGGCAAGCCATGGGTGCAGGACCTAGTAGCGGGACTACGACAAGTAGGAACTGGACAGGAGCACCTCATGGGAGCACGGGGCATGGCGGGCGAAGTACAAGCAACACGCCATCCGTGAACCAAGGCAAGACCCAAGCTAGGGTCTATGCGATGACGGAGCTGGACGCACGTGCTAACCCAGACTTCGTTGCGGGTAATTCCTTAAACTCACGTTTTAATCTATTGTAAGCAATAGGAGTGTTGAACTTGTAAATTTATAACCCCGGCAAGTTTGGTCGGGTTTGGAGAGAAAAAAGGGGAGGAGAATCCTCGCCCAGGACGAATGCCGCCCGGCATGGACGAAAGCCGCCCGACTTTCGTCTGGATTTGATATAAAAATTCTACGGCGACGGATACCGGCCGGCTTTCACCAAAGACCGACCGGCTTTCGTAAATATTAAATCCTGATTTTTTTTTTCTCGCAGATGAAAACCGGCCGGCTTTCACAGAAACCGGCCGGCATTTGTAATAATATACCAGAATAAACTGCGGCGCCAAAACCCGACCGGCTTCTGTGAAAGCCGCCCGGCGTTCGTTGGGCCTGGGAATTCCTGCGCAGCTGAAAACCGGCCGGCTTTCATGGAAACCAGTCGGCAGTTGTGAAACGGGGAAAATTCCACGCGACCGAGAACCGGCCGGCTTTTGCGAAGCCCGACCGGCTTTTGTATTTAATTAATGGAATTAATCTTCGGCAACGAAACCCGGCCGGCTTTCGTAGAAAGCGGCCGGCTTACGGGTGTCCGACTTTTGAGTTGGCATGAACACCGACCGGCTTTCACAAAGCCCGGCCGGCTTTCACCCGGTTTGGTCTTAGGGTGATTCTAAGGGCTAAAAACCGGGGAATTTTGGTAGGGCGACGGATGGTCTCCATCTAAACCGCGACCAACGTACCCTATGACTAAGAAACATGGTTATTAACTAGATAGCAGGTCTTACATTACTTATGAATGTAGGGACACTAAAGGTAAACGGGAGAGACGCAAGAATCCTTATTGACACCGGGGCGCAACGATCATTCGTGAGTGAGGCGTTCGCCAAGGGATTCAATGAACCGCTAGTACCGATGAATCAAACCTTGTTGGTATCTACACCTCTAGGGGATGATATCGAAAGAGATGGCCATTATCCATCGTGTGATGTGGAGGTGGAGGGCCAAACCCTGACGTGTGACTTCGTACCGCTGAGTATGATCGAGTTCGACGCGATCCTTGGAATGGATTGGCTTGAGAAACATCATGCTAGGGTCGGCTACTACACAAAGGTTCTTGAACTTGAAAGTGGTGAAGGGCTTACCTTACGCTTTGAAGGAGATAGGAGCAAATCAAATAGTTGTATCATATCCGCCGTGAGAGCGAGGAATATGATGAGGAAGGGATGCCACACATATCTAGCGTACGTGGTGGACAAGACCAAAGAAGAACTAGACATCAATGATGTAAAAGTAGTGTGCAAGTATCCAGATGTCTTCCCTAAAGACTTGTCGGGACTTCCACTCGATAGGGAGATTGAGTTCGTGATCGAGGTTGAACCTGGCACCAAACCAATCTCTATACCGCCATACAGAATGGCACCCGCTGAACTTAATGAGTTGAAAACCCAACTGCAAGAGCTATTGGATAACGGTTTCATAAGGCCGAGTCACTCTCCGTGGGGAGCACCGGTCCTTTTCGTGAAAAAGAAGGATGGGACACTTCGTATGTGCATTGACCACCGTCAACTGAACAAGGTCACGATCAAGAATAGGTATCCTTTACCTAGGATTGATGACTTGTTTGATCAGCTCCGAGGAGCAATGGTGTTTTCGAAGATCAACTTGAGGTCGGGGTACCATCAACTGAAGATAAAGAAGGATGATATACTGAAGAGTGCTTTTCGCACGAGGTATGGTCATTTCGAGTTCCTAGTCATGTCGTTTGGGCTAACAAATGCCCCGGCGACATTTATGGACTTGATGAACTGAGTATTTCATAAATACTTGGACCGGTTTGTGATTGTGTTCATAGATGATATCTTGATTTACTCAAAGAGTGAAGAAGAGCATGAGGAGCACTTGATACTTGTTCTTGAGACACTACGGGAGAAGCAACTCTATGCCAAGTTTTCCAAATGTGAATTTTGGCTAAGGGAGATTGGCTTTCTCGGGCATGTGGTTTCGGGATCAAGGATTGCCGTAGATAACAAGAAGATTGAGGCCATTACTGAATGGGAGAGGCCAAAGAACGTCAAGGAAATTCGTAGCTTCCTTGGATTGGCAGGGTACTACCAAAAATTCGTGGAGAAGTTCTCAGTTTTGGCATCGCCATTGACAAAGCTCACTCGAAAAGGGGCCAAGTTTGTATGGGATGACCGATGTGAGAAGGGATTCCTCGAACTGAAGAAGAGATTGACCGAGGCACCAGTACTTGCATTACCCATACAGGGTATGGGGTACGATGTCTATAGTGATGCGAGCATCCAAGGGCTTGGATGTGTGTTGATGCAAAATGGGAGGGTGATCGCCTATGCTTCGCGACAGCTGAAGAAGCATGAGTTAAATTACCCTACTCACAATCTGGAGTTGGGGGCAGTGGTATTTGAACTAAAGATTTGGAGACATTATCTCTACGGGGAGACATGTCACATATACACTGACCACAAGAGCTTGAAGTATGTGTTTACTCAAAAGGAGTTAAACATGAGACAGAGACGGTGGATGGAGTTGATAAAAGACTACCATCAAGTCATTGAGTACCACCCCGGTAAAGCCAACGTGGTAGCGGATGCCTTGAGCCGAAAGAATTCGTCTGGGGCATTGTTGACTAGTTTGAGGGCATTGAGAGCCCAATTGGAGGTATCTAGCGATGGTGCCTTGTTAGCTAGATTCGAGGTGAGACCTACATTACTTGATGAAATCAAGAAGGGTCAAGAAACTGACGAAGAGCTTATGAAGGTCCGTGAACGCATGCTAGCGGGACCGGTTGAGGATTTCAGGGAAAGAGACGATGGTCTCTTATTATTTCGTGACCGAGTGTGTGCACCGTCGGATGATGGGCTCCGGAAGTCCATCTTAGAGGAGGCTCATTCATCGGCGTATGCCATGCATCCGGGAGGTACGAAAATGTACCGTGATTTGAAAGAAAGTTACTGGTGGTCGGGTATGAAGAGAGAAATAGCCGAGTACATCAGTAGGTGTCTTACTTGTCAGCAAGTTAAGGCAGAACATCAACATCCAGATGGGCTATTACAGTCACTTTCCATTCCTGAATGGAAGTGGGAACACGTGACTATGGATTTCGTGGTGGGGCTGCCACGGACAATTAAGAACTATGACGCCGTATGGGTCGTGGTTGATAGGCTCACGAAGAGTGCACATTTTCTACCTATCAACACCACCTATGCACTGGAGAGGTTAGCCAAGTTGTATGTGGATGAGATCATGAGGCTACATGGGGTCCCAATAACCATTGTATCCGATAGAGACCCGCGATTCACATCACGATTTTGGCCGAAGTTCCAAGAATCTATGGAGACAAAGTTGAAATTCAGTACAACTTTTCACCCACAAACGAATGGGCAGTCCGAGCGGGTTATACAGATATTAGAGGATATGCTGAGAACTTGTGCATTGGAGTTTCAAGGGAGTTGGGACAACCATTTGGCACTTGTGGAGTTCGCCTATAACAACAGTTATCAGGCGAGTATAGGCATGCCTCCATACGAGGCATTGTATGGGAGGAGATGTCGTACACCTTTGTGTTGGGATGAGGTTGGCATGGCCAAACTCGAGAGCACGGAACTGGTGGAGATCACCAAGTCAAAGGTGAAGATGATTCGTGAGAGACTTAAGGCGGCACATGATAGACAGAAGAGCTATGCCGATAAGCGCCGAAGAGCCTTAGAATTCAAGGTTGGAGAGGAGGTATTCCTGAAGGTTTCACCTTGGAAAAGAATCATCCGATTTCAGAGCCGAGGGAAACTTAACCCACGCTACATAGGGCCATCTGTGATTCTTGAAAGAATTGGGGCCGTAGCTTACCGATTACAGTTGACTCCGGAATTGGAGAAAATACATATTGTATTCCATGTGTCTATGCTTAAGAAGTATATTCCGGATCCGTCTCATGTGTTAGAGAAACCACCCATCGAAGTACGGGAAGACTTGAATTATGTCGTGCAACCGGTGAAGATACTTGACATGCAAGTCAAGAAGTTGAGGAGCAAGAAAGTTCCAATGGTTAAAATCCTTTGGAAAAGTGACCGAGTTGAAGAGGAAACTTGGGAAACGGAAGCCCTAATGAGGGAACAGTATGCTTTCCTGTTTGAACAAGCGTTGTGAATTTCAGGGACGAAATTCCCGTTAAGGGGAGGTGAAATTGTGACACCGTCCCCAAGCATGTTTACTTTTAGTAAATTATGTAATAAACCTTGAAGGATGATATATGAATTTACGTAATTGTTAAATTTTATTATTTCTTTTACGTGAATAGTAAATTGCATGTGGGGTCCACAGCAGGAACGGGGACCGCCTGATAATTCCAGAACCACATATTATATTCATCTTGGTCTAGATGACATCTATATGGTGGTGGATATTTTATTTGGGCCATAGGAAAGGCATGGAGTTGACCGGTTGGTCAAATGGGGCCCAATTACCGGTATTGGTAATTTAGCGGTTAACAACCCGAAGTAAGTTTCGGAGACTCCTAAATTAATGTTGGGGAATGTAAATCTATTCTAAAGGCCCATAAGTATTAGGAACGCGTGATACATTTTATTTGGCCCGATAAAATAAAATATAATTAAAACGGGCCGAGAAATACAACTTTCGGGGCCGATTGTACACACCGGGACATAATGGGATGACTTCCCACATAAGTGGGGGCCACCCCACGTTTTTATGGGTGCTGATTGACCAAGTAATAGGGGAGGGGGAGCAACCAAATGTGCTTGTACGCACAAGGGAGGGGGAGGAAGTCTCCTAGAGACAAGGATTACACCCTCATGACCCCATCACCCAAAAATCATGTGGGTTGAATGGATAGGTGACACCCCCTATGCTAGCCATATTCGGACCATTCATTAGAGGAGAACTCCAGGAGGATAACTCTCAAAAACAAGGAACCCAGAGGAAGATTCAGGGGAGGTTTTCCAAGAAGAAAAGAATTGTTATTGAGGTAAGAACTCAACAAACAATCTTTTAACTAGTTTTTGTATTTGATATTTTTAAGAGATCATAGACTGGATTAAACATGATGTTCTACACGTTTAGAAGTGTAGAATATTGATATATAGTGGTGTTATTTAACTTAGAATAGTTGGTAAATCGATAGGAGTCGAAATCGCCGGAAACCGCCACTCCAAAGGAGGTGTTCGTAGTTGCAGACTACGAAAGCCGTCCGGCTTTCGTGAACGCCGCCCGGCTTTTTCCCAGCAATCCACTTTTTCGTTTTCATTCAGCCTAGAACGGGGATTAATTGAAGAGCTTAACAAAGGCAGCTATTTCAGCACATCATAAGGTGAGGATGACTAACTATATTGCTTATAGATAGTGAGTTAATTTCATAAGATTTCCTAAGGTATTAAAAGTGATTTTCATGGGTTATTAATGAGTAATAATGCTTAAATGAAAATACTATTGATATGAGTAAAAGAAGCATGATATACAAATTTGGAATAAATTGTGTATGATTATGTTGCATGAAAGGAATGACATGATAATGGAATTAACTATGTAAATATTGTGATAAAATATACTTTTACTTCATGTATGAAATTCATGAATGGATAAAAGTGATATTTTTGATATTGGGATCAAATTATATTTGGATTGGAAAATCAATTGAAAAGAAATGTCAATTTGAATTAAGAACTTGATATGTTCTAAGACTAACCTACTAGTATTAAAATACTAGTCGAGAGAATAATATAATGGAATTAATCCTAAGGGATAGGATGGTCAATAGATTTGCCTTAAGTAGTCTTAAGAGATACTTTAAGGTTGAATTGTATGAACACTAAGGTGTGTTAGGGGTAAGCCTAAAGGCTACCCAAGTGGATTGATTCTAGGCATAGGATTTGCTTGAGAATTGGACTATAAAAATGAATTAGAGTCGGACTCTAGAATTGCATGGAAATGTAGTTGGACCGAGCCCTTGCCATCTAATGTGATTAGCACGGAAACGTAGTTGGGCCGAGCCCTTGCCATGTATTTGTGATCTTCGTGGAAACGTAGTTGGGCCGAGCCCTTGTCACGAAGTTGTGGTTGGTATGGAAACGTAGTTGGGCCGAGCTCTTGCCATAAAATTTTAATGTGTTAAATTGAGTTGAAGGGTTGTATAGAAATGTAGTTGGGCCGAGCCCTTGCTATATAATCGGGACTCAAGGGAACCCTATGGGGTTGGCGTGACTAGTAGTCACGGGGAAGTAAAATGGTGAATTCTAAATGAATATGTGCCCACGGGCCGATTACTTGACTTTATATAAAGTAAGTACATTTTTATAGAAGTGGGGTAACCGAGGGTTATGACCTATAATATAATATCACCCTAGATTGAGGGTCTTTGAAATTGAAACATTGATTATACTTAGTATAGTTGTCATTGTACTTGTCAAATGTTTCCAAGTACTGACCTCCCCTTCACGGGGGAGGCCACCTCACAGTTTCAGGTAGGAGCTGAGCTTGCTACCATTGCCTGTGGCTTCGGGGAGATTCTAGGAGAGAAGACGTGGTTCGTGCTTCCTCCGTTTCTGTTTCAAAACAATTATAACAATGCTCATGGATATTATTTTTTTGAATAATTATTTGGGGGCTTGTATGCCCATGTTTGCCAAAGTGTGGCATAAACTCTTATATTAAATGTTTCCGCTGCTTAAAATAAACGTTTTACATTATGTTTGTTTATGGATGTACTACGTGTGAATGGTATTCAAGACGCCTTGTATAGTATGGATGAGTTGGACTGCGGTTGACTATTCGTACAGTACGGCGGGTTGTTGACGTGTCCGACTAGGTCCGGGGCGTGACAAGAAATGTAAAAATTAATGTAAGGAATAATTGTAATTAGATTTTGATGATGCTAGATTAATTAGGACTTTAGAGTACCCCTTTAGAAATTATGTATTAGAATTCTCCTTTGTAAAGTTCTTAGAAGTAATCGACTTGACAGAAGACCTTCAAGAGCAGAAGGGCTTCAAGAGCAGAAGGACTTCAAGAGCAGAAGTGCCTCTTAAGGCATTATTGAAACAGAGGACCTTTGGTTCTCTGCTCCAGAACAGAAGTCCTCAGGATCTCTGTTAGTCTTGACTCTGACAGAAACCCTTCTGGGTCTCTGCTGGATACTCTCCCAACAGAAGTGCTCCAGACCTCCTCTGTTCTACTCTCAGACAAAGACACTAGAAGGTCTCACACTTAGAAGAATTTCAAAGAACCGGGAAGTCAACTAAAAGATTCCTTCAACGGCTAGGAGTATGGAATGGAAAAGCTACAGTGCATGCATTAAATGCTCATTTAATGCACCCCATGCTACGTAGAGTAATTGCAGATGACTGGCCGCAATGTCAGGAATACTTTATCCCAAAATAGTAACCCGCCAACCTTACCGGGTCCTACTGGTCAAGTCAACTGATCGCGCATTAAATGCAGTTGTCCTCCTACTCCTCCAACGGGAAGACAACCTCAGTATAAAAGATATACTACGAAGAATAACCGGATAACTTTGCCTACATAACTTTGCAACTTTTGCTAACCATTGCTACAAACAAGATATTCAAACTCTGAAAAGCAAAAAGCCTCCTTGAGATTCAAACTCAATATCTTCTACAAGAGAAGGCAGAAGTTGGAAAAATACTCTTTCCAACTCAAGCAAAGTTCCAAGTGTTCTTCAACTCTTCAAGCTCATCACATACAAATCCTTTGTAACGAAGCTAGTTGGAGGAACCCCAGTTTCAACAGAAACTCTTCTTGCTACAAGAAGGACGTCCAAATAACTGGAGTAGTGAAGTGGTGATACTTCAAGGAAACTCAGTGAAAGGACCAGTGTTAAAGGAAGCCAGACAATGCATCCCAGGACACATCTAGACTTGAAGAAGACGTGGAGTGCTTCTTAAGTACTAGGACTAAGGCTTTGTAAACGGCAGTTTTTACAGCTTAGTGGAATAGTGGACTAGAGGAACAAGTTGTTCCTTGAACCACTATAAAAATCCCTGGTGTCGTTTACTAACTGCTTTTAATACTTGCACTTAGATAGAACTGTCTAACTCCTTGGACTTGGTATCTGTGTTCAGCAGAACTTGTTCTACGAGTTAACAGAAGGCCTACTGCCTTTGCTTCTCTGAGGTTAACAGAACTCCCTGCCAGAACCCCATCCGCTGCCAGTCTGTTCTTTCAACAGAACAGGCTATTCTGTAAATCTGGTACTTAGTTTAAAAAGCTAAAAACCAATACAGTCTATTCACCCCCCCTCTAGACTGTATCCAGTATAACCGGGACCAACAAGTGGTATCAGAGCCTCCTTGTTTTAATAATCTCTTAGGTTATTTGCTGAACAAAGATCCATTTGTTTTTCTGTTTGACCTCATTTCTATCTGATATAATGGATCACTCCTTGTCCAAGAATCTTATGTTTTCAGATCTTAAGTTTGATGACTGGAGGATCCGGATGAAAGCACATCTCTGTGCTCTACATGATGAGATGTGGGAAGTTCTAGATATTGGCCCCTTCACAAGCTTCCAGAAGGTCAATCCTGAACATGCCATAGACAACACCAAACCCCAGATGATCAGTAAAGCCAAGTCAGAATGGACCACTGAAGAGAGGAGAAAGTACAACCTAGACAATATTGCCAAGGACATCCTCTACAAGTCCATTGATGATAGGTACTTCAACAGAATCAAGAAGTGCAAGACTGCTAAGGAAATTTGGGATACTCTTGAGCTCATTGGAGCTGGTGATGAGCAAGAGAAGGACAACAAACTAACCATAGCCAACAAGAAGTTTGATGACTTCAAACTTCTCCCTGGTGAAAGCATCTCCAAGATGTATGACAGGCTCCTCACTCTCACTGGAGAGATCTCTGAGCTTGGCAAGGAACTCACCACCAAGGAGATCAACCTAAAAGTGTTGAGGGGACTGCCCTCAGCATGGAAGATGAAGGTAGTTGTTGTCCAAGCCAGCAAGGATGTAAAGACTTATCCCACTGATAAGCTCATTTCAGATCTCAAAGCTCATGAGTTTGAAATGATTGAAGAGAAGGAAGATGTACCAGAAGAGAGGACCACTACAGCCCTCACTGCCAGCACATCTAAGGTAAATGATTTTGACCCTTCAGTACTTTTATCTGATGAATATATGGCTGCCTTTGCCAGGAGATTCAAAAAGTTTATGAAGAATCCCAAAGATGGAAGGAGTCCATCTTTCAACAGAAAGCCATACCAGAAGGTCAAATCAACAGAAAGCAGTAGAGAGCTTCTCTGTTACAATTGCAGACAACCTGGTCACTTCAAGGCTGATTGTCCCCATCCTAGAGTGTCCAAGAAGCAAGGACAGGATGGAGAAAAGAAGAAGTACGAGGACAACTCCAGAAGAAGAAATGCACTTGTGACAGAACAGCTGGAGAAAGACCCCCTGTCAGAAACAGAATCCAGTTCTGACTCAGATTCTGATGAGGCCTTCTGTTGCCTTGATACTGAGACAGAAGACCTTTGCCTGATGGCTCATTCTGATGATGAGGTAACCTCTACTTCTGAATCTAGTTTTTCTTCGGTAGGCTTAGCTTTTGATTCTGATTCAATGTCAGAATTTTGGGAAGAGTTTAAGGCCATACAAGCCACTTATTCTTCTGTAACAGAAGAAAACAGTAAGTTGAAAGCTGAAATCCTTGACTTAAAGAAGGAGGTTGAGATCAAAATCAATCTTCTAATTGAGGAAAGAGATCAACTGGAGACTGAAAATGTTTCTCTTCTTAAGAGAATAAGAGAAATAGAGCTTCTTGAGATTAAGTACAAAGCTTACCAGAAGGCCCAGTCTTCCATGGAAAAGATTGTGCTTGATCAACAGATTGGCACTGGTTTTGTTCTTGGTTATGGCTCAACAGAATCAGGTGAGCCTTCTGTAATGCCTAGCACCAGAGTTGCTAAGGCAGATAAGGTCATAGAGCCACTGATTTCTAGCCCCATCTGTCAAGCTGGTGTATCTGGCACCAAGGTTGTTCATGAGGAAGTCAGACTAGAAAAAGGTAAGATAAAGGTTCAACAGAAACCCTTTTTGAAAAATAATGAACCTGGCAGAAAACCTAACAACAGAAAAGGTTTTCAAGATAACAAAAATAAAAGACCATTCATTGACAGACAACCTCATGTCAATCGTGCCAGAAATGATCACCAGAAGGGCAAATATCAAGAGAGAGTTAACTTCAGGCAGAAGAGGTTGACTGGTCAACTTCAGAAGCCCAAGGTTAACCGTCCCTCTGCTCTTGATAGTATATGGGACTTCTTTCCAACAAAAAAGGCTATGCAAAAGTATGTAAACAGGAAGCATGACCCTCACAAACATCTGCCCAAAGTGAATCACACTTCAGTTTACTATAACTACAAGGTGGACAATGGGTACCACCCACCAAGGTTTCACTTGATGAGACCAAAATGGTACCAACTACCCAGACTCCATGACCCCCCAGGACCCAGCATTGCTTGGGTACCTAAATCTTTCTTTTGATCTTGCAGGAACTGTGTGCTGGAGCCATCTCTGAACAAGAATGGTTTATTGATAGTGGATGCTCCAAGCACATGACAGGTGACAGAAGTTGCCTAACAGAGTTCCAGAAATGCAAAGGACCTAGAGTTACCTTTGGAGGTAATGACAAAGAAGGTCAAACAAAAGGAAGAGGAAAGCTGATCAGGAACCAGATAATCATTGATGATGCCTCATATGTCAAAGGATTGAAGTTCAACTTGCTTAGTGCTAGCCAATTCTGTGACAAAGGCTACACTGTTGAATTCACAAAGGACTTCTGCTATGTGAGGCATGAGACAACAAAGGAAGTGGTTCTTACAGCATCAAGGAAGAAGAACATCTATGTAGTTGATTGGAACACTGCAAAAGATGGTGTTTGCCTGATAGCCAAAGGAGATTCAAAACTGAGCTGGGACTGGCACAAAAAGCTCAACCATTTGAATTTCAAAACAATCAACAAACTGGCCAGAGAACACATTGTAGAAGGGCTACCAGACATTGTGTACAAGAAGGAGACCCTCTGCAGTGCATGTCAGAAAGGCAAACAAGTGAAGAATTCCTTCAAGCCCATTGCTGGAGATCTTTCTACAAGCCCTCTAAATCTGATTCACATGGATTTATTTGGACCTGTTGAGACTCCAAGTGTTGGTGGCAAGAAATATACCTTAGTCATGGTTGATGACTACTCCAGATATACATGGACTGTTTTTCTATCAAAGAAAAATGAAACTCTTCAGAAGTTGCCATCTCTGTTAAAGCAACTTCAGACTGAGAAGAACTTGAAAGTGAAGACAATCAGATCAGACAGAGGAACTGAATTTGTCAACCAAGTCATAAAGGACTTCTGTGATCAGAATGGAACTTTTCATCAACTTTCTGCCGCCAGAACCCCTCAACAGAACGGCGTAACAGAAAGAAGGAACGGAATGTTAAAAGAAGCTGCAAGAACAATAATTGCAGAATCTGGATTGCCTATGAGATATTGGGCTGAAGCAATCAACACTGCATGCTATACTCAGAACAGAAGCATGATCAACAAGAATCACCAGAAGACCCCTTATGAACTCTGGAAGGGAAGAAAACCTAACATCAGCTACTTTCATGTATTTGGATGCAAGTGCTACATTCTCAACAATGGAAAGGAGCATCTGAAAGTATTTCAAGAAAAGGCTGATGAAGGAGTCTTTATAGGCTATTCAAACACCAGTAAAGCCTATAGAGTACTCAACAGAAGGACCCTACATGTTGAAGAATCCATACATGTGAAGTTTGATGAAAACATCTCTGTTAAAGAGGTAACAGAGATTCTCAAGGGAGTCAGCATAGAAGACAGAACACCAGAACCAACAGAAGAGGTAGCAGACAACCCTGCATTTCCAACACCTGCTCCAAACCCCCTTCTGTTGAATGAAGATGAAGACTCTGAAGATGAGGAACCAGAGAGACCAAGACAACAGCTGACAGAACCAGACCTAACATGGTTAAAAGATCATCCTCCTAACCAAGTGATTGGTCAAATCAGAAGTGGAGTTCAAACCAGATCCACATCAAGAAGAGAAGCAATGCTTGCCTGCTATATATCTCAGATGGAACCTATGACAGTTGAAGAAGCTCTTGCAGACTCAGATTGGATCAATGCTATGCAAGAAGAGCTCACTCAGTTTGAAAGGAACAAAGTATGGGAACTTGTTCCTAGGCCAAAGCACCAGAATGTCATTGGAACCAAATGGGTATTCAAGAACAAAGCAGATGAAGATGGCAACATTGTAAGGAATAAAGAAAGGCTAGTAGCTAAAGGATACTGTCAAGAAGAAGGAATATATTTTGATGAGACCTTTGCACCAGTTGCCAGACTTGAAGCTATCAGAATCTTTCTAGCATATGCTGCCTACAACAACATCAAGGTCTACCAGATGGATGTCAAGAGTGCATTTCTGAATGGAGATCTTGAAGAGGAAGTTTATGTGGAACAACCACCAGGTTTTGTCATTCCTACTCAATCTTCTTGTGTCTACAAGCTTAAAAAGGCCCTCTATGGTCTTAAGCAAGCTCCCAGAGCCTGGTATGACACATTGTCCCTTTTCCTAGTGAACCATGGGTTTACTAAAGGAAAGGTTGACAAAACTCTATTTCAAATCTCTGTTGCTAATCATATTCTGTTAGTACAAATTTATGTTGATGACATTATATTTGGAAGTACTAATCCAGAACTGTGTAAGAAATTTTCTCAAGTAATGCAGAGTCAATTTGAAATGAGTATGATGGGAGAACTCAGTTACTTCCTAGGACTTCAAGTCAAACAAGTTCCAGAAGGAATCTTTATCAATCAAGGGAAGTACACCAGAGATCTGATCAAGAAGTTTGGAGTGGAAGGCAAATCATCAGTGAAGATTCCCATGAACACTTCACAAGGAATTGGTCTAGATGATGAAGGAAAGGATGTAGACGCAACAACCTATAGAGGAATCATAGGATCTCTGTTGTATCTAACTGCAAGCAGACCAGACATCTCATTCTCTGTTGGAATCTGTGCCAGATACCAATCAAAGCCCAAGGAAAGCCATCTAAGTGCTGCAAAGAGAATCATCAGATACATCAAAGGAAATCCAAATGCAGGCCTATGGTATCCAAAGGGAGGTAACTTTGAACTAATTGGTTATTCTGACTCAGATTTTGCAGGTTGCAGACTAGACAGAAAAAGCACCTCTGGTCACTGCCAATTGCTAGGAGGAAGGCTTGTTTCCTGGTTTAGCAAGAAGCAGAACTCCATCTCAACAAGTACAGCTGAGGCAGAGTACATTGCAGCTGGGAGTTGCTGTGCTCAGCTACTCTGGATGAAGCAACAACTGAAGGACTATGGAATTCAAGCAAAGGAGATCAAGCTGTTGTGTGACAACACCAGTGCCATTGCTATCACTCAGAATCCGGTTCTTCATTCCAGGACAAAGCACATTGAGATCAGACATCACTTCATCAGAGATCATGTTGAGAAGAAGCACATCTGCATGGAACATGTGCCAACAGAAGACCATCTTGCAGATATCCTGACAAAGCCTCTTCCTGAGGCTAGGTTCAACAAACTGAGAGAGGAATTGGGAATGATGGATGAGATTCCAAGGGAAAGATGAAAAGGAAGGCCCTCTGTTGCTCATTTACTGTTGACAGAATTCCTGTAGCAGAACCCCTTCTGTTAACCCCTTCTATCAACCTCTTCTGATCCCTACCCTGGCAGAACACCTCAGCAACAAAACCCCCCCTTCTTACAGAAAAACCCTCTCTTGTCTAACAGAAGGTGGTGGACTTAGAAAATCTTGTAAACCGGGTGACCTAGTAAATTATTAAAGGTCTTTTACCCTTTTACCCTTAAAACGGTATCAAGTCGTATAAAATTTACTGCGCCCCCGTTTATTTACTGCGCCCCTTTTTACATTTATTGGTATCTTGGAACCGTAAATTATCTCAAACGTCCACTAACCCATATCCATAAAACCCCCTTTCGCAAACCTAAACCGTTACTGCTCTCATAACTCTCAAGCTTTTGAACTCTTATCTCTCCAAAAACTTTCTAACCGCAGTAAAACTCCATGGCTTTCTTGAGCTTCTCCGATCTCTCAAAGGAACAAAACGCAACCCTCCTGAAGAATGTATTGACTGGCATGAGATGTGAACTGGATGTACTACCCAGGTTCGCAGAGAAAAAGGAGCGGATGACCGCCATTGTTGATGGTCTGTCTAAATGTCAACTGAGCAAGGTCATCTCTCATGGTTATGAAGCCTACAGCAACGTGGACACCGTTGAGTTCTATCTCAACGCATCCTTCAAGGATGAAATCATCTCCTCCGTCGTCCAAGGAGAAGAGGTGTTGATTGATGCTGACGTCATCAACAACATCTTCAACATTCAGTCAGAAGAAGGAAGGGACTCTCTACTCGATTTGGAGGTTACTGACATCCCTCTGACAGAATTCAAGAAGAAGTTCTGCAGAAAAGGGGAAGAAGTAGAGAAGGTCAACATCAAGAAGAACCTGCTCAAGAGGGAATTTGAGCTGCTCATAAACATTTTCCACAAATGTTTATGGTGCAAGTACACCTCCACAGATGATGTTACAACTGCCAATGCAAAGGCCCTGTATGCAGTGCATCATGGGGTGAACATCAATTGGGGACAAGTCATGGTGAAGTCCCTGATTGAAGTCATCAAGAAGAAGAATCCAAAAACTAGCCTCTACTCAGGGAAGCTAGGACACGGTCTACTGATTTCAGAAGTGCTCCTCAAACAAGGGGTACACTTGAGGAAGGCTTCAACTTTGGATCACACCAAGGTAATCTTCTTAACTGCTTCTCCAAATAGGGAGAAAGCCATAAAGGCTGAAATGAAGAGACTGCTTCAACTAGAGGCTAAGAGGCAACAGGGAGAAAAGGTACAGAAACCTCTCTCTGTAGCCCCTTCTGCTGAGAAGAAGAAGAAGAAGAAGACCGAAAGGGAAGCACCTGTTGCCCCTTCTAAGGCCGGACAGAAGAGGAAAAAGACCACAAAACCAAAGAAGAAGGTTTCTAAACCTGTGGTTTCTGCATATGAAGGAGTGGCAGACACTCAGGGGGAACCAGAGATCCCCACCTCTGCTGCATCTCCTGAACAGAACAGGGTGTCTACTTCAACAGAACACCCCAGTCCTGTCAAAGATGGGTATCTGTCCTTGCTAGACAGACAGTTTACCCGGGTCCTTGAATGGAGAAGGTGGAGAATGGGACCCTCTCCAAAATAATCCAATATTTTGACCATTATGAACCAGAAGAGGAAGCCATTCTGAACTGGGTTGGGACTGATGATGTCTCGAAATGTTTTGCCCTCAACTTCCTTCACTCTGTTCTTGAGGAGAAGAAGGCGAGCTACAAAGGGAAGGCCATTCTCATCTCCTCGCCCTCAGAAGAGGCTGTCAAACCTCCAGGAGAGGAAGAAATTGAAGCCTTTGAGGAATGGCTATTCACAAAGATGGCAACAGATTCTGTGCAACCCCATCTCAACCCAGGAGAGCCCTCTGTACCCAAGACAGAAGGGCAATCAATGATGGAGCATATCCAGGAGTGGAGGACTTCTTTGCTCAAGGAGAACATCATTGAGGTAATCTCTCCAACCCCCTCTGTTATTATCCCAACAGAACCTCACATTCCCTCACCTCCTTCCAGCACCAGAACCCCTCCACCAGAACACCCTGAACCTTTATCTCCTAAACAGAAAACCCTCACCCCCTCCTCATTTACCTAAACAGAAAATTGCATCTCCCTGCAGAGCAATTGTTCCATTCAGAAACCGTTCACCCTCACCCCCACCATCCCCTCCTCAACAGAATGCCTCACCTGTTCACTCTTCACCCCAGCACCAGAACCCCTCACCCCAACAGATCTCCTCCTCATCCTCTGAATCTGAACATCAAAACCCTCCACCAGAATCACCTCCTCCACACCAACCTGCAGAACAGCTTAAACCTGTATGGTTTCTCAGGGATTCTGACCCTACAACTGTCTCCCCCATCTCTGCACCCCAAGGGAACTCTAGGCATTCTACTGCCCCCAATCCCTCCTTCAGAAAGAAGAATAAGGTCATCAGGAACACCATACCCATATACTCCTCTTATGAAGATTCATCTGACATGGATGGATTCATGGTCAGCAAGTCTTATCAAACTACATCAAAGAGACAGAAGACCCCTCCTCTGACTCAACTGGAACATGAACAGCTTGTTCAATCTCTGTCATCTGTCCAAGAACATCACCCCTTACCTAAGGGAAGAGGTCTAGAAATGCCTCAAGCTGATGGACAACAGAACAACGTTCCCTTCAACAAATTTGTTGAATCTGCTGAAGAATTTGGAGGACAGATCCTCCAAGGCATGAACAAACTGATTGAAATCAATGACAAACACTATGGGCACCTTGCTCATGTGAATGACAATCTAAACTCAGGTATGCAGTTCATCTCTGATCGTTTTGAGAACCTCACAGGAACTCTCAACAACTTCATAGCCTCATCATCCGCCAGGACTGATGCCCTGTCAACAGAAGTGGTAGGCATCCACAACACTCTTTCTATCTTCCAGCAGACTCTCCTGAGTCAAGGCCATGCTATTCACAATATCTCAGAGCATCTTGAAGCTCTGAAGGAATCTGATGCCAGGACAGAGAGGCACTTGACCTCTATTGAGGCAATGTGCAGAGTTCATCAAGAACAGGCTCAAGCACTTCTGTCTACTGACAGAGATCGTTATCAGAAGATGGTGCTTCTTGAAGCCAATAACAAGGACATCTTCTCTGCCATACAGAAGCAGCAAGGTCTCATTGAAGGCCTTACCTCTGTCACCCAGACTCTACCAGAGGCCCTGGAGCAGATAGCCTCAACCCAGGCCTCAGAATTCCAGAAGATCAGTCTTATGATTGAAGATCTGAATGATGCCAAAAAGGGGGAAGAGGACCCTCAACAGACCAGGCCTAGGTCCCACAGAACTCCTACCAAGCCAGCAGTAGATCCGGCTCCCTACTTTGAAGCTGCCCTACAGAAGA
Organism: Cuscuta europaea; assembly: GCA_945859875.1. Taxonomy (NCBI): domain Eukaryota; kingdom Viridiplantae; phylum Streptophyta; class Magnoliopsida; order Solanales; family Convolvulaceae; genus Cuscuta; species Cuscuta europaea. The sequence goes on along the minus strand of CAMAPE010000074.1, from coordinate 4,145,910 downwards.
AGAGAGCAGCAGGCATACCTAGACCCCCATCTCCAGTAAAGAAGAGCACCAAGAAGAAGAAAGTTTTCAACTTCACTGAGTGGAGATTGGGTGGTTCTCAGCAAATTGACAGAGCTCAATTTGAGGAGATGAAGGCTAAAATGACTCCTACCCAACAACAGCACCTCTATTTCGACAAAGATGGTGTTGTCAGAGTTAGGTATGGGGGATCACTTGAAGAAGCAGAAGAATGGTACAATAAGAACATTGTCCCAGGAAAGACCATACATGAAGGTGTCCTCAACTATTTGGACTGCAAGCTTTCTCCAATATGGGCATCTTATCAAAGGTCTGGCAATCTGTTCAAAATCAGAGCTGAAATAAATGAAGAACTGCTCAGGCTTCAAAGACTAGAGGAAGAAGCTCTACAGACAGCTAATCTGGAGAATGTGTAAGGTTTAAACTCTGTAAAACCTATCTAATAAAATCACATCTCTGCCTTCTTACTTTGAAGTGCTTTTCCTCAATTTCTTGTCTTTTTGCCTTCTGCTTGTGTTTGTTTATTTCTGTTATATTCTGCTATCTGAATGTATCGTACTCTTACTATTTTCCTATGCCAAGTTGCCCACCAAGATTTTAATGGAAGTTTTTAAACTTAATCTTTTTTTATGGTGAAGGCACTTCTCTGGAAATAGTTAAAGGGTTTTGGCATCATCAAAAAGGGGGAAATTGTAAGGAATAATTGTAATTAGATTTTGATGATGCTAGATTAATTAGGACTTTAGAGTACCCCTTTAGAAATTATGTATTAGAATTCTCCTTTGTAAAGTTCTTAGAAGTAATCGACTTGACAGAAGACCTTCAAGAGCAGAAGGGCTTCAAGAGCAGAAGGACTTCAAGAGCAGAAGTGCCTCTTAAGGCATTATTGAAACAGAGGACCTTTGGTTCTCTGCTCCAGAACCGAAGTCCTCAGGATCTCTGTTAGTCTTGACTCTGACAGAAACTCTTCTGGGTCTCTGTTGGATACTCTCCCAACAGAAGTGCTCCAGACCTCCTCTGTTCTACTCTCAGACAAAGACACCAGAAGGTCTGACACTTAGAAGAATTTCAAAGAACCGGGAAGTCAACTAAAAGATTTCTTCAACGGCTAGGAGTATGGAACGGAAAAGCTACAGTGCATGCATTAAATGCTCATTTAATGCACCCCATGCTACGTAGAGTAATTGCAGATGACTGGCCGCAATGTCAGGAATACTTTATCCCAAAATAGTAACCCGCCAACCTTACCGGGTCCTACTGGTCAAGTCAACTGATCGCGCATTAAATGCAGTTGTCCTCCTACTCCTCCAACGGGAAGACAACCTCAGTATAAAAGATACACTACGAAGAACAACCGGATAACTTTGCCTACATAACTTTGCAACTTTTGCTAACCATTGCTACAAACAAGATATTCAAACTCTGAAAAGCAAAAAGCCTCCTTGAGATTCAAACTCAATATCTTCTACAAGAGAAGGCAGAAGTTGGAAAAATACTCTTTCCAACTCAAGCAAAGTTCCAAGTGTTCTTCAACTCTTCAAGCTCATCACATACAAATCCTTTGTAACGAAGCTAGTTGGAGGAACCCCAGTTTCAACAGAAACTCTTCTTGCTACAAGAAGGACGTCCAAATAACTGGAGTAGTGAAGTGGTGATACTTCAAGGAAACTCAGTGAAAGGACCAGTGTTAAAGGAAGCCAGGCAGTGCATCCCAGGACACATCTAGACTTGAAGAAGACGTGGAGTGCTTCTTAAGTACTAGGACTAAGGCTTTATAAACGGCAGTTTTTACAGCTTAGTAGAACAGTGGACTAGAGGAACGAGTTGTTCCTTGAACCACTATAAAAATCCCTGGTATCGTTTACTAACTGCTTTTAATACTTGCACTTAGATAGAACTGTCTAACTCCTTGGACTTGGTATCTGTGTTCAGCAGAACTTGTTTTACGAGTTAACAGAAGGCCTACTGCCTTTGCTTCTCTGAGGCTAACAGAACTCCCTGCCAGAACTCCATCCGCTGCCAGTCTGTTCTTTCAACAGAACAGGCTATTCTGTAAATCTGGTACTTAGTTTAAAAAGCTAAAAACCAATACAGTCTATTCACCCCCCCTCTAGACTGTATCCAGTATAACTGGGACCAACAATTAATTACTTTTTTTTTACTTTAATGAGCAATGTAGCAATTAATTAATATGAGAAATGTAAAAATTAACTACTTTTTTTTACTTTAATGAGAAATGTAGCAATTAACTAATATGGGAAATGTAAAAATGTAGCAATTAACTAATATGAGAAATGTAAAAATTAACTACTTTTTTTTACTTTAATGAGCAATGTAGCAATTAACTAATATGAGAAATGTAAAAATTAACTACTTTTTTTACTTTAATGAGAAATGTAGCAATTAACTAATATGAGAAATGTAAAAATTAACTACTTTTTTTTTACTTTAATGAGAAATGTAGCAATTAACTAATATGAGAAATGTAAAAATTAACTACTTTTTTTAACTTTAATGAGCAATGTAGCAATTAACTAATATTAATATGAGAAATATAACAATTAAGTAGTTTAACTAATATTAATATGACAAATGAAACAATTAACTTTATCTACTTTAACTAATATTAATATGACAAATGAAACAATTAACTACTTTAACTAATATTAATATGACAAATGAAACAATTAACTACTTTAACTAATATTAATATGACAAATGAAACAATTAAGTAATTTAATAGATAAACGAGAAGTCTACCAATTAACTACTTTTATAAAATGTATGAATGTGTATAAGTCTATATTAATGAGTATAAGTATATATAGTATATATAATGTGTAAATATATTATAAGTAATATATAATATAATGTATAACTATATATAGTATATATTATATAATGTGTAAAGAATTATAAAATGAATGTGTATAAGTATATATTTATAAGTAGATAATTAATATATAAGTAGATATAATAATTATATAAATTATATATATGTAGAAAGAATTTGGAGAAGATGAAGAATGAAGATGATTGAATATGAGAGATTGAGAGAATAGAGAATTTAGAGAGTAGGAAGAGTTGTAGAAGAAGAGGTGTAAAAAATGTATAGAAAATAGGAGTATAAATAGTTTTTTTTTGTATACCCCACCCCCACCCTACCCCCCCTAACCCCCCAGACCCCCCTCCTATGCTCCCAACGGCTATAGAGCCGTTTGGGAGCGCTCCCAACGGCTATGGAGCCTTCTAGTATGTAATTTTTTTTTTTAAAAAAAATGTGACCGTTGCGGCTCGGGCCGGGCCGATTCACTGAAATGCAGGTCCGGGACCAAACCGCTTGAAGACCGGGCCGGGTGGCCCGAACCGGGCACCAACCGGTTCACCGGGCCGGTCCGGGCCCGCACAGTAGCGGGCCGGTCCAGTTCCGGGCCGGTTGGCCCGACCCGAGTCCATCCCTAGCCCAGTACAATCCCGGGCCGGTTCATTTTTTTGAGACCCGGAGCCCGCCCCAAAAAAATACGGTCCGGGTTGGCCCGGACCAGTCCCGGACCCGGGTACCGGGCCGGATCGGGCCGAAACAGTACTGGACCGGGCCGGTTACGGGCCGGTTGACCGGGCCCGAGTCCATCCCTAACCCCTAGTATAAATTTGTAATGCTTTGGTATATTTTAATAATGCAACTGAAACTTTTAGTCATGTTTATAAACTTACCTCAAACCAATTTATTCGTGAAGCTGTTAATCTCGCCGGTGTTTTTTCAAATTTTGAGAATGCCAATTATGTGAGTTATTTTGCTGGTTTTATGAAGGAATTTTTTTTAAAATATTATTCACATATTCCGCATATTTATGGTATTGCATTTGTTCTCGATCCTCATTTTAGACTTGGTTCTTTAAAAGAATGTTTGAATTATTATTATGCTGTTTTTTTTGGTCCAATGCTAAAGGAAAATCAATTTTGAAATCTACATTTGCCAATCTTATTAAAAAAACTAAAACAACACCCGCTACTCAACAAAACACAATTAATGAGATTTCTTTGTATTTAACATATGATGTTGATTTTGAAGAAGATGATGACTTTGACGTTCTAAACTGGTGGAAGGGAAAAGAAAGAATGTTCCCGGTTTTAGCAAAGGTGGCTAAGCAAGTGCTATCAATGCCGGTTTCAATAGTTGCCGTCGAACAAGAATTTAGTTCGACCGGAAATGTCCTAACGCAATGTAGAACGAGGTTGAGCGCAGAATCTCTTGAGATGCTTATATGCTACCACGATTGGTTGAAGGCGGCACGTAGAGCTCAAGAAATTGACATCACCACATCCCAACACTTTATGGATGAATCTACAACCGAGGGTGGCTCTACCTATTACAGAGATTCTGATTAATTAGTATTTCATGTTTTAATTTTACCTTCAATTCTCAATTGTAATTTCATATTGTATTTTTTTGGGATAAGGGTCAGATAGGGTGGGGGATTCTCTCACAACATATCGATCAAACATGCTTCTCTCCATATCGATCAGATAGGGTGGGGGATTCTCTCACAACATATCAATTTCATAAAAATGATATCAGGAGATGCAAAATATTGGAATACTATACTTAATGTTACTATTTCACTATTAAATAGATATATTTGGGGATTCTCTCACAACATATCGATCAAACATGCTTCTCTCCACATCTTGATGCTTACAATGTTTTTTTTTTCAAGTGGGGTCAGGGCCAGGGAACACTTTACCAGTTTATTAGAACCTATGTATTTTACTCACTACTCGGTAGCAACTCGGTCAAGGGTCGAGTAGCGGGTAGGACCGATTACTCGAGATTACTCGGTGATTACTCGGCCTTGTACTAATTAAATATAATAGTATCGGTGCCCGAAATTATATTATCGGATCGTACTGGTCTACTACTCTACTTGGTCCGCATTATATCTAACCAGAATTGAAGAACCATACTTGTAGCCCTAATCTAGGTGCCTTACGATGGAGGACAGAAGGATCATTGCGATTCCCAAGTAAATAACCACCCAGTTCGAATCTGGTTAGGTTCTAGAACTGGAATTGTGTCCCAGTGATGGATCTTCCTTGTTCAAGTGAACGGTCAAAATTTTGAAAATAAAATACAAAAATACATGTATATAATTAGACCAATAATTTATACTCTGTACATTGTACTTTGATGTAATATATGTACTTTTAATCCTATTTGCTAGATTCTTGTTGTCAGAAAAGTAATACTTCCTCCGGTTCTTATTTAAGTTCCCAGTTTGACTTCACACATATTAAGAAAATGAATTTGACTTTACTGTGGAGTGCACTGTTTGGCACTGTTTGACACTGTTTGGACACTGTTTGACACTGTTTGGCACTGTTTTGCACTGTTTTGTTTCCTAAAATGGAAGTGTGAATTTAAATAAGGGACATCCCAAAAAGGAAAGTGGGAACTTTAATAAGAACCGGAGGGAGTATTTCTTTAATCGTTAGATCAAACTACTTCCCTCCGTCTCGTTGGAATGTTTCCGCTTTCCTTTTTTGGATGTCCCGTTGGAAAGTTCCCATTTCCCTAAATGGAAAGTTATCCTACATCAAAACAGGGTCAAACAGTGCAAAATAGTGTCAAACAGTGTCGAAACAGTGCCAAACAGTGTTGAAACAGTGTCAAAACAGTAAAATTTACCCCCTGGTAAGTTTATTTCCTTAATATGTGTGTAAGTCAAACCGGGAACATTCCAACGGGACGAAGGGAGTATATTATTTGACATCTAAATCGTAAAGTAAGTTTGGACACTGAACACCTGGTCACAAGATCCGCCACTACAGTGTCCCACATAGGTAGACCGGTGCTGCCTAGTGTAACCATTATTGCAGAAGAAGAAGAAGAAGAAGAAGAAGAAGAGGAAGAGGAAGAGGAAGAGGAAGAGGAAGGAGAACCTTAATGGCAACGGTGAAATCGGCGGCATGAGAGGAACTCGATCGATCTGGTGCGCAGGGTGAAGTCGACGGCGGCGGCGATGGCATGGGTGAAGCCGATCGATGATGCGCAAGGAAGAAAGAGAAGACGTGCGCAGGGGAGAAGGGGAAACAGTTGTGCGCAGGAGAGGGGAGATGTGCGTAAAGGGATAAGGGGGGTAATAATGGAATGAAATATACGAATGTTTTAAAATAGGAGTAAATCAATCCTATTTGGGGAAAAAAACATACATAGTCCTATTTGAGAATTTGTCTTCTCTTTTAATCCTATTTGGAGCAATTTTTTTATATTAAACTATCACCATCTTTGGAAATGCATTACATTTCCCCGTTACTACTTTGTCATATTCAATGAGTTAAAAATGTTAGAAAGTTAAAAAGAAATTCATATATATTTCAGAGTTTAAGCACACAAGATTATCAACATTGAGCTAGAGTCAAACGGTCGAGTGAGCGGATTACTGTCTGGACGGACGCTTCCGTATATGAAAGCCAATTTGGATTAAAAAAGTTAAAACTTTTGATCAGTTTTACGGGGTAAGTAATTCAAGAAACCAATGATCAATTGATAATGATACATTTCAACAATTTTTTTCCAACAACACTTGTTTGATTAAAAAAAGACGGGACCATCATTGCATCATCTTATGAGAGGATTAGGTTGATGATGTTACAGATTATTTCTAGGGTCGTCATTGGAAGAGGGGTATTATTTAGTGAGATAACACGTGACAAAATAATTCATGATTAAAAGATGAATCCATATTATTTTCAAGTCATTATGAAATTAAGATAATTAATGAGTGTGAGACCCACAAAAGAGATGCTTGTTTTGACATGATGAACAATGTATTTTAAAAGGTGTGAGATTATTTTGAAAAGATCTATTTGTCATAAAAAATCTATTTATTTAAACAACATAATTGTGAATGCTCTTAGACACAAACAAACGTTTCTAGTCGTGACGATGAGAAACCATACTTAGAGTTTGTTTGGTGACACTTGTTTTTGGTTGATTAGTCATTTTTTCATCAAACACGTTACTTTTGATTTCACACGTTCAATTGTTTAATAATAAAAACAAGTAAAATTGAAGTTAGGTTTTTGGTTGAACTGCGTGAAGTTGTAGAAAATCATTTTAACTATTGTTCATATAATTTTTCTCTCGCATTAATAAAATATAATTAAATTTAATTTAGATATGAAAAAATGAATTTAATTTTTTCATAATTCAAAAAATTAAATTAGTTCATGATATCAAATTCAAACCGATTTAGTTAATTTCAAAATTATCAAACGCACTCATACACATAGGCGAGGGAATTACTTCCATTATTAGTGGGTGGGGCAGCGGGGGTTGGGGGTGGGACACTACACACAAATGTAGTAAAGGGTTGCGTATTTGGATGAGTTTGTAGCAAATCATTCAAGAATCACACAAACGGATGAACGGAACCAAATTCTAGTTGTGGCTAATAAAGGGGTGGACCCCTTTGTCAAAACCATTAATTAACCTATAAAGGGATCATTTTTCCTAAAACTTAAAAGCAAGAGCATTTTACTAACATATTTCGATACTATATTATATTAGTGGAATAACCCAAACCACTACTAAACCCTGCATACATTAAATAAAAATGTCATCTTCAGGCCGGCAATGAAAATCTGGAACATTTTAATAAAGCACAAAATAAATAACGTGTCCAATTACATCTAAACAAATTATCTTAAATCCTGAATTTCAACAAACAATAAATTATACGGAGTACTGGTATAGTCCGATATAAAATGTGATCAAGCTTAGTATATTTAATATAGTGGGTATAACCCACTTCATACAAAGGAGGTATCACAAAGTAAATGTCTCAAGTTCAAATTAAAGTAAAGATTTAGAATGAAATCTCATTCGGTGCGTGATCAAAGTTATATTTACATTTTTCTAGATAATTATCTAATCGGTTCTAAGGACCTTAAAGATTGGGTGTCATCTTTTTTTAAGCCTCTTCATAGAGTATATGGGCTCGCACCCACGGCCCACATACTCTTGGAACAGTTTGACGGCCCAAATCAATACCAGAGACATGAGGCCCACTTAGAGAGCCCAATCCACAATGAAGAGGCGGACTTTCTGTACGCGTCCCTCGGAAGGAAGCACCTCGGGACGTCCATCATCAAGACCGAGGTGCACCCATGCATCTCGGACATATCGCCCTCACAATCCCCAAGCCCCCCTTAATCGATCATAGCACATGTAAACAACTCATTAGTGTCCCATTGTTGTAATCGGGCCTCACAGGCCCAAGACCTGTGAGTCCAGTTCACATTCCCTCTACAAAATACCCCTTGGGGGTAGTTGTAGGGGGTTCAGAAAACATTTATTGCAAGTTCTTTCTCTTTATATATCATAACTCTCCCTTCTCTCAAAGCACTTCGGTCTAACCAGGGAAGTTATCACTTAGTGTTTTAAAAGAATGGTGGTTCTACTTATTCAGAAGTGAATCTGATGGAGTATATGGCCCGGGAACCCCCGGCCCACAGACTCCTACTACTCCAGCGAAGGCCCAACAGGCCCAAAAGGCCCAACAGGCCCAAATCACAGCGCCCAGAGTACCAAGCAGCCCGCACTACGCGCCAGGGATGCCTTCGGCCCCCCGACCGAAGGGTCTAAACTCTCACAGAACGGGTTTCTCAAGCAAACTAAGAAACTGGGAGAAAACGGCGAAAACAGTAGCCCTCGGTACTGTGAGCCCTCGGCACCAAGGTGCCCTCGATTGGAGGAGCCTCCGGTTACTGCTCTATGGCCGAAGGCATCTCACTCGACAAGATATCCGCCTCACATGCGTACAGATCACCGTACCCTGCACAGACGTCCCATCCAACAGCCGCATTAAATGCGGCCACATGCGGCTGCCAGCGCCAACCAGTTGAGGTGACCCCTCGGCCAATGAGCGCTTGACACGTGTCCCTGTCCGGCATTTATTGCTACTATAAATAGCACCCCATTTCCCCATTTGTAACCACGCTGAAAACGGCATTCATACTGAATATACTCTCTCTCTACATTTACTTATTTGCTCTGACTTCTCTCTAAGTTATCCCCCGTAATAACCCTTCAGATATATACCCCCGGGTAGACTATCCATCATTTGGTGCTCTCGTTGAGAGGTCGAACAATCAAGTAAGAAACCCTCCCCCTCGACCAAACACAAAACACTAGCCCTCTATCAGAATGGTGAGGACAACACGTGCCAACTCAAAGAACGTAGAAGACAAGAACCTGGCCCTCGACGACGTCAACGCCCCCGAAGCCTCTCACAGGGCTCCCGAGGGCGGTGTCATCGCTGGGCTGGAACAGGCGGATGTCGACCTACGCCTTCAGATCCAACAAAATGCCCCCGATGCCCGCCTCGACATCGAGGCCAAGAAGAAAAACCGGAGCGATGACCAAGTCAGCCCTCCGGTTCTCACCATCGACGTGCAATCGGCGCTCTCCGCCTTCATCCAAACGCTCACCTAGAACCCGGGTGCCTTCGACACCCTGGCTCCAGCTCACCCTCAGATCGGGGAACACATCATACTTCCCCCTCTGCCACACCCCTTCGGAAATCCCACCCCTCGGGTGAGGAACGACGAGGGGGTGGTGGCCCAAGATACGTCCTCCCAGGAAGTTCAATCCCGGGACCGCCATAATGACAACAGGGAAAGGCCCCGTACTTCCGCCCTTAACCGGCTCGGAGGAGGGCCAGACCGCCGAGGGGTCCAAGACCGCCTCGGGGGGAAAGCACTCCAAAGGCCCCAGGAAAGCGGGGGATCTGTTTCGAGGGCAGACGAGGAGCGTCCCCCTCAGGACAAAGGCAAGGCACCCCTTCATGCCAATGATGCCCGCCACCAGATCAACCAGGCCCACTCGGCCCGGGTTCGTTCGCAGGGGGCGGAGATCCTCCCGAAGGATCCCCGGGACGAAATTATTGCGGCCCTCCAACGCCGGCTTGACGAGATGGAGTCCAACAAAGCTCACGCCACCACCTCCACCCCTCGTTCAGATCTCAAATACGAGGCCATGATGGCCAAAATGGAGGAGTTACAGAAGAAGGTGGCCGAGGGCTCCGGGGAACCCGTCATCCAGCTCCGGACTTGGACGCCATTTACCCCAAGGGTATTGGCGGCCCGGATCCCGGAAAAATACCGAGGGCAACATATACAGCCCTACAACGGAAAAACGGACCCCCAGGAACATTACAGCAAGTACCAGAACAGCATGATGATGGTAGGGGCGTCGGATGAATATTTGTGTCGTTGGTTCCTCTCCACCTTAGAGGGGCCGGCATACGAATGGTTCAACAGGCTGCCCGAGGGCTGTATTGATTCATGGCAAGAACTCGCCCAGCGATTCTTGACACAATTTGCCGGGAGGCGTCGCACAAGGAAGCACTTCTCCCACCTCCTAACAATACGCCAGAAGAGGGATGAGACCCTTCAGGACTTCCTAGAGCGCTGGAGGATGGAGGCCGACAAGGTCGACGGTGCTGATGACGGGACCCTCCTGGCCCTCCTACAAACCGTCCTCCGCACCGGTAACTTTTCAAGGAGCCTCATCATTGAACCCCCCCGCGACTACATAAGGGCTTTGCAGCGGGGGGACCGATATGCTGAGGCCGAGGAGGTGGAGAAGTATCACCAGCATCCGGACCAGCAGCCCCCGAGGGCTGACAACAAGCATAACCGAGGGCCGGGGGCTCCTCCAAATCACCCCAAGACTTCGGGACCCTCTGATGACCGCCCTCGGCAAGGCCAAGCCAAACCCGGGGGAGGTTATAAGAGCAACCCTAAGACTTGGGCCCAGCCCATTCTCCTGGACCGCCCTCGGACACCATTGACGCACCCCGTCAGCATCATCCTCGATTTTGCCGAGGAGAGGGGCCTCGTTGAGCGCGACTCTCGCGCACCCCCGGAGGTACACGCTATCAACCCTCAGTTCCCCTACTGTCGCTTCCATCGGCACCAGGGGCACAGGACCGATGACTGCCATCAGCTAAAGACGGCCTTCGAGAGGTTAATACAAGCAGGGCACCTGTCCCAATTTGTTCAGAGCCCTCAGCAGGAGGGACCTTCTCATCAGGGACCTCCCCGAGGGCACCATACGAAGGTAAATGCCTGGGTAAATCCGAACACCATCCCCCTCGGCAAGAAGAGGGAGATCGGAAACTTGGAAGAAGAGGAGGAGGAGTACCCCCACTACCAGGAGAAGAAACGCCACATCCTCATGATCACCGGTGGCAATACAGGGGGCGATTCCACCAGCCAGCGAAAGAAGTGGGCTCAATCACTTTACGTAGGGGAAGTCACTCATATGCCCCCGGTAAAGCGACTGAGGGAGGAACCCCTCATCTTCACCAACGCAGATCTCCCTCCTACTTCTTCTCCTCACAGGGATGCCTTGGTGATTCGGACGGAGATAAACGTCACCATCATTCACCGAACTTACATTGACACGGGCAGCTCCGTCAATGTAATGTACCTCAGCACCTTCAGAGAGCTGCATCTGGAGAGGGGGTCCCTTCGGCCCATTAAGACCCCTCTTGCCGGCTTCACCGGCGATACTATTGATTCCGAGGGGGTAATAACCCTCCCAGTGATCTTCGGCGACGGGCTCCATAGAGCCCAGCTCGAAGTGGAGTTCATAGTCGTCAACATTGACTGCGCCCACAACATCATCCTCGGCCGGCCAGCCCTCGAGGACCTCGAAGCCATCATCTCCATGAGGCACCTCTGCCTCAAGTTTCCCGCCGAGGGGGGCATTGGCTACTCCCGGGGGAACCAAAAAATTGCCCGCGCCTGCTATCTTCAGGTCACTAAGAAGGTAAGCAAGACGGAATTCCGTGTTGACACCATCACCGGAACCATCGACCAAGAAGAAAAAAGGCCGAGGGCTGAACCAGCCGAGGACGTAGAAGACTTCGCGCTCGATCCGGCCCAGCCGGAGAGAGTCGTGAAGATTGGAGCCCGGCTCCCTGAAGATTTGAAGACCGGTATCACCGACGCCCTCCGCGCCTACTCCACTGTCTTTGCATGGGGGCCGGAGGACATGCCGGGAATCAGTCGAAGGGTCATCACCCACCGCCTCTCGGTGGACCCTTCGGCAAAGGCAGTACAACAACGAAGAAGACCCCTCTCCGCCGAGAGGAGGGAATTTGTGAAGAAGGAGGTCGCCATGCTCCTTTCCATTAAGCACATCAAGGAGGTGAAATATCCCTCATGGCTGGCGAATGTAGTCCTCGCACAGAAGCCCCCTACCTTCCGCATGTGCGTGGACTACACCGATCTCAACAAGGCGTGCCCTATGGACCCGTTCCCTCTACCAAATATTGATCAACTAGTGGATGAGACCGCAGGGTGTGAGATTATGTCCTTCCTCGATGCCTTCCGAGGGTATCACCAAATTTTTATGCACGAGGAAGACGCCGAAAAACTGCCTTCATGACTCCCGAGGGCATCTTCTGCTACCTAGTCATGGCCTTCGGCCTAAAGAACTCAGGGGCCACCTACACCCGGATGGTGGCCCGGGTCTTTCAAGCCGTCCTAGGGCGCACCATGGAGGCCTGTGTTGACGACATGATCGTCAAAAGAAAACAATCTTCCAGTCATGCTGACGACCTCCGGGAAATCTTCGCCATCATGCAAAAATTCAACCTTCGGCTAAACCCGAAGAAGTGCACCTTCGGCGTCCAAGGAGGCAAATTCTTGGGCTACATGGTGAGCCGAAGGGGTATTGAGGCCAATCCCGAGAAGATCCAGGCCATCATCGACATGAAACCCCCACGCAACGTGAAGGAGGTTCAACGGTTGACGGACGCCTGGCCGCCCTCAACCGCTTTCTATCTAAATCAGCGGAGAAGTCTCTACCCTTCTTCCAGATCATGAGGAAGACGGCTGGCTTTCTATGGACTCCAGAATGCCAGGGGGGCTTTCGACGAGCTCAAACGGTATCTATCTTCACCCCCTGTGCTCTCCAAACCCAAGGTAGGGGAGACCCTCTACCTCTACCTTGGGGTCAGCCCGGCTGCCATCAGCTCTGTGCTCATCCGGGAGGAAGACGGCATCCAACATGCCATCTTCTACGTCAGCAAGACCCTAAGGGAAGCCGAGCTCAGGTACTCCCCTGTGGAAAAAACGGTGTTGGCCATCGTTTGGACTGTCAAGAAGTTGGGCCACTACTTTCAGGCTCACCCGGTTCAGGTCCTCACTCATCAACCCCTCGGCGCCCTCATGAGGAGCCCCACCAGCTCCTCCCGCATGGTGAAATGGGTTATCTTCTTGAGCCAGTACAACATTGACATCCGTCCAAGGCCCGCCATCAAGGGCCAAGCCCTGACGGACTTTGTGACGGAGTGTACCGCAAGGGCAGCCACGGATGGGGAAACCTCGGCTACCTCGGACGACTGGTGGACCCTCTACACTGACGGTTCCTCCGCGACCAAAGCATGCGGGGGAGGGGTAGTCCTCATTACTCCCGAGGGCTTCAGGGCCTACTATGCAATCCGCTTCTCCTTCAAGGTCTCCAACAATGAGGCCGAATATGAGGCCCTCCTATGCGGCCTTCGGCTGGCTGCCAACATGAGGGCTCGGCAGATCCACATCAAATGCGACTCCAAGTTGGTCGTTGGCCAAATCTCCGAAGAATATGAGGCCAAGGAGGGGAGAATGAAACAGTACAAGGAAGCGACTAAGGAGTTGCTTAAGGTATTTGAGGCACACTCTCTCACTCAAATACCGAGGGCTCAGAACTCCGAGGCCGACATATTATCTAAGCTCTCGGCCGACTCCCCCGAGCACATCTCCAAAATTGCCAAAATCGAGGAACTCAGCCTCTCAAGCATCCATGCAAGCCCCGTTATGAACATACAACAACGTCAGGAGGATTGGATCTCAGATATCACCGCCTTCATCTCCACAGGGCAGCTACCCGAAAATGAGGCCCGCGCTAAACTGACAAAGCTGAGGGCTCCTAGCTACACCATCGAAGATGGAAGGCTCTACAAACGATCTTACAATGGCACGCTACTTCGGTGCCTTCATCCAGATGAAGCCGAGGTCGCAATGGAGGAAGTGCACAGTGGCACTTGCTCAGCTCACCAGGGACCCTTCTCCATGTCCCGAAGGCTCATTCTCCAGGGCTACTTCTGGCCAACCATGGCCAGAGATTGTGCTGACCTTGCCCGGAGGTGCACCGCATGTCAACACTTCCAGAAAGCCCCCGGCAGGCCAGCGTCAACTATGCCCCCATCAGCACCTCTGTCCCCTTTTCCCGATGGGGAATAGACCTTGTGGGCCCTCTGCCGAGGGGTACCTCCAACAACAGATACATCATTGTGGCCGTCGACTACTTTACCAAGTGGGTGGAGGCTGAACCCCTCGCCAGCATCACAGAGGCGAAGTGCCGTCACTTCGTCCTCAAGAACATCCTCACAAGGTTTGGCGTCCCCCAGCAGATCATCTCCGACAATGGGACACAATTTGAGGCAGCCCCCTTCTGTGCCCTTCTGGAGGCATGGGGCGTCAAACACACCTTCTCCTTCGTTGCCTACCCTCAAGGCAACGGGCAAGTAGAGAACGCCAACCGGACCTTGCTCGAGGGCCTCAAAAAGAAGCTGGAGGCCGAGGGTGGTGGCTGGGTGGAAGAACTCCACATCATCCTTTGGGCCTATCGCACCACCCCTCGGCGAGCAACAGGTGAAACACCTTTCTCCCTCTGCTACGGTTTTGAAGCCAAAGCTCCTACGGAAGTCACCCTTCCCACTCGAAGGGTGATCCAATATGACCCCGAGGTCAACGACAGCAACATGGCCCTCGACCTCCACCTCATTTCAGAACGCCGGGAGCAGGCCTTCATCCGGGCAGAAAACTACCGAAGGCAAGTTAAAAGCTACATCGACGCCAAAGTTCGCACCCGAGAATTTCAAGTGGGGGACTATGTCCTCCGGAGGAGGAAAGCCAGCCAACCAACCGAGGGAGGAAAAATGACACCAAAATTCGAAGGCCCCTACATCATAGCAGCCATCATCAAACCCGGGACCTACAAGCTCAAACGCCCCAATGGGAAAGAAGTCCCTAGGCACTGGAATGTACACCATTTAGTTAAATTTTATCAATAATGTAAGAGCGGCCAAGCCCTCATAACTAGTGAATGTACTATCCTATGGCCCAAGGCCTCCAATTTCGAAGAATGAAGATACATTCAAGACATCAAGCCCTCATACTGACTGCAGGCCCCAGGCCTCACCACGAGAAGAACCCCCTCCGGCACCAAGTGCCGAGGGCGGACACCATCAACACCTACAACAAACAGTGAAAACACCACGTGTTTTCAGTCAAGACCCCTCGGCACCCAGTGCCGAGGGAGGGAACTCCTATCACCAACAACAAGGAACGCCATGTGTTTCATTTCCCTTCGGCACCCAGTGCCGAGGGTACATTCCCACCTTCATCATCAAAAAAAAAAAAGAAAAAAGAAAAAATGAGAACACCAAGTGTTCCTACAGAAGACCCTTCGGCACCCAGTGCCGAGGGTACACCTCCATCATCAAGCATCGAAACGAAGAAAAAACACCAAAATGTTTCAAAGAAGACCCCACGGCACCCAGTGCCAGGGATATGCTCTCCTATCAACTTCCAAACATCTGTTGGGAAACACCAAGTGTTTCATTTGAAGACCCTTCGGTACCAAGTACCGAGGGTAGACGCCTACATCAACTACGACAAAAGAGAACACCAAGTGTTCCTACAGAAGACCCCTCGGTACCAAGTACCGGGAGCTGCACATCGAAACTAACATAAAGTGTTGTTTCTAAAAGCCGTACCCCACGAGGACGCATATACCGAAGGCGCCACCATCGGTGCCGGCGCACTTAGTGCCCCCGGCCATTTGCAACTAGTGTGCAAATGAAAACCCTTCCTTGAAACGCTTTCCGCGTCACTACCCCCAGGGTATGACAGGCATGAGAAATGCCCAGGATTCGACTTTCAAAAACGGAACGCTATCCGCGTCACTACCCCCAGGGTATGACAGGCATGAGAAATGCCCAGGATTCGACTTCCAAACCGAAACGCTCCCCGCGCCACCACCCCAAGGGTGTGGCAGGCCACGGACTATGTCTAGCGCCGAGGGGACGACTTTCAAAAATGAGGCGCTTTCCGCGCCATCCCCCAAGGGGAGGCAGGTTATAGACCACCATATCTTGTGCCCAGGAAACGTCCCTCGATCCCCTCGGAACTCGGAAGGTTAACCCGAGGGAGGAGAGCCATTGGTGTATTCTGATGGTCTCCTAATAGGCCCAGCCTTACCAAGAAACCAAGTTTCTTGATGCCTTCCCTACACCACCAACCAAAAAAAAAAAAGAGGGGGTGAAGGGGAGTAGACTCAGCGAGAAATCAAAGAGTACACTCCAACAGATCACAACAAACCGAGGGCTCCCCACGGGAACACCTCCGGTAACTGAAGGCTCCTATTTCCCGAAGGATACTACTCGAACAAATAGCAGCAAGGAACGGCTAAATCCACTGCCTGGCCACCTCCGGTCACACAAACACCGAAGGCTTCAACAATACAAAGGGACTGGACTATCCAAAGTACACTAAGACGGTACCTTCAAACATATACCGAAGGCATCTGTGACGCACTAGTACCGAGGGCCTTTTCCCCATGACAAGGGTCAAATTCTACATCTTTTAAAGTGTATGCTGAGGGCACACACTCCTCATTGGCTTTCCTCACAACAACAGGATTCAACATCAATTTACGCAAAGTAATGTAGAGTCAGAGGGCACCTATCACCCGAAGGCTACACAAGGAAGCAGCACTTGAAAAAATTCTAAGTCCTAAAGATTGGGCCCCCGGCCCAATCAATATTACAGCCAAGGGAATATGGTAGCCGAAGGCCAGCCCCCGGGCATCTCGCAAAGTGATGTGGAATCAAGGAGGGATGCCATCTCCCGAAGGCTCCCAAGGGAAAACCTACACTTAGAATATTTTCTAAGTCCTACATGTTTTTCTCCCGGTCAACTACTCATACATCAAAGAGGGATGCCATCTCCCGAAGGCTCCCAAGGGAAAATTTACACTTAGAATATTTTCTAAGTCCTACATGTTTTTCCCCCGGTCAACTACTCATACATCAAGGAGGGATGCCACCTCCCGAAGGCTCCCAAGGGAAAATTTACACTTAGAATATTTTCTAAGTCCTGCATATTTTCCCCCCCGGTCAGCTACTCATACATCATGGAGGGATGCCATCTCCCGAAGGCTCCCAAGGGAAACTCTACACTTAGAAGATTTTCTAAGTCCTACATATTTCACCCTCATCTCAAGGGACCTAATTGCCGAAGGCTGCCTATCAATCGAAGGCTACAGTACACAAGGAATCAACACTCACGAAAATTTCCTAAGTCCTAAAGAATTGGCCCCCGGCCTACTCAAGATTTCAGTTGAGGCTCCACAGTAGCCGAAGGCTACGGGACATACTACACTTGCAAAAAATTTCTAAGTCCTGTACATTGGGCCCTCGGTCCAACAATCACACATCAGGAAGGGATGCCATACCCCGAGGGCTCTCAAGGGGAAATCTACACTTAGAAATTTTTCTAAGTCCTAGGATTTGGGTTACTACAAACGCCCGAAGGCCTCATGCTGTGCTACACTTAGGAAAAATTTCTAAGTCCTAATTGCTGCTGAACCCTCGGTTGCATATCCAGCAGAGGGTGCCCAACTACCGAAGGCTTCCAGGGGCAAGCTACAGTCAGAAAAAATTCTAAGTCCTAAAACATACATTCAAAGGAACAAAGGCATACATCCATAGCAAGACGAAGGCATATATTCGACGATGAACAAAACAAAAGGAAGCATGTTATATGTCAAAGGCCCGAGGGCATATATGTGCTCATTCATTCAAAAAAGGGAGTTTAAATACACTGTTACAAAGGAGGCCGAGGCCAACAATTACAACACGAAAGGGGGGATTACAATTCAAGAAGGGGGTACTGCGGACATCGCCTCGCTCTCGGCTTCATCTTCTTCACCCCCAAGGCCGCACTCCCGGAGGGTCTCCGAGTCTTCAAGAACTGGCCTCTATTCCCCCTCGGGGAGCGGGATCCTGACATCTGGCTGGCGGGGGGGGAGACCATAAGCCTCTTGACGGAACTCCTCCGGTGCCACCTGAAAGTGCTTCGCAAGCTTCCGGTAGATGAGGCGTTGGGTGAAGAACTCCCCACCTTGGTAGTACGAGTCGCCCCTCTCGGCAAGCCACATCTTTCCGGGACCCCCGACCCACTCGTCTACTGAAGCCCCCACCACCGAAGCGAGCCACTCCCTCCGGTCTTCGGCCTTCCACCCTTCGGCCGTGAAGCTGATCACTGCATCCTCTCGGGCCTTGGAGACGGCCTCTTCTTGAGCCGCGCGGGCTTCATCGGCAGCAATAAGGGCGGCCTCGGCGGCGGCCTCCCCGGCCCTGGCTAGCCCCTCATTGACCCCTTCGGCCCTTGCAGCCTGCACCCTCTGCTCCATACCGTCGGTGGCCAGACGGAGAGAGTCCTCGGCTTCAGCGAGCTTCTTCCTGAGGAGGGCGGCCTCCCCCTCGGCGGCACCCTTGGCCTCCCTCATTTGATCCACCCTTCGGAGGTGCTCGCAGAGGCCCATAAAAGTCTGCAATTCACGAAGGCAAGGATAAGGCATAATGAACATAGTACAGAAGGAAAACATAACAATGAGCAAAGAAGGGAAGGTGACTTACGGAGGCAGCATTCAGGAGGACCTTCGCCTCGAGGGATCCCTCGTCCAGTCGGGCAAGGGCCAGTCGGTCGGCCGACGGCAGCATCTGGCTCATCAGAGCCGAAGGGTTCAAGCTGCCCTCCAACACGGAGGCCCCCTTCGGTACTAACGCCTCCAACCTCTCCCGCCCAAAGAACTCCTGATTGATTTGTTCCTGGGGGGTGGAGGCAGAAGCGTGCCCTTCGTCCACAATCACCACCACATCGGTGATCGGTTGTTTGGTAGGGGCGGTGGTCTTCGGCTTCTTGGCCGGGGGCTCGGTCCCCTTTCCAGCAATCTTCTTTTTAATGGGCCCAGCACCCTTGGACCCTCCGGCGCCAGCAGCAGCGCCAGCAGTTTGAGAGGGCCCCTCCCTGGCAGAAGCGCCCGCCGGGGCCTTCTTCTTCCCTTTCGCGTTTTTCAAAGCGAAGAGGGAACCAACGTCCATATTGTTACCTGCAAGCAAAAAAAAACAGGAGGGTTAGATCGAAGGCTACCAGTTACTACGTCATAAAAAAAAGGGGCGGAATAAGAGAGAACTATCAACGCATCAGTGAACAATTCGGTGATCACCTCCGGCGCCTTCGAAGACCCTATCGAGGGGAGGGTATCTCTCATCCGAAGAGCCCCTCGGCCTGAACTGCCGGAAGCCCAGGCTAAGCAAATCCTCAGGAAGGGTGACTTCTCTGATCTTGACATGCTTGTCAGACCCCTCCGGCTTCTTGGCAAGCACTTTGCCGTTCTTCTCCAAAGCTGCGCTCCCCACCTTCGGATGGCGCCGGAAGCTATTACGGAGCTGGGCCGGGAAGGGGTTCTCCTCGAGGCGGATGTAGCAGAACCTCTCTTTCCACCCCTTGTGAGACGAGGGCACATCATCAAAAAGCCGGAACTCCGGTACCTACTGAAGGTTGGCAAAGCCCTCAGCATTTGAATGTCCCCCCCGACAAAGGTTGAAGGACATGAAGAATTGATCAAGTGTGGGCTCGACCCCCCGGCTCTGACACAAGGAGAGGAAGCCAGCCACATAGGAGTGGCTGTTGGGCGTTAGCTGGCAAGGGACCAACCCCACAAATCTCAGATACTCCAAGAGGAAAGGATGGAGCGGGAACCGAAGCCCCATCTCCACCGAGAGGATGTGAGCAGCAAAGCACCCCTCGGGCGCGTATCGCAGCAAATCATCCGCCCTGGGCTCCACCACGCGCGCCGAAGGTCCAACCAGCATCTGGGTGGACTGGTATTCTGCCGGGGACGCCTTCGTCTTCAGCTCTAGAGCGGCAGTATTCAAGAACGAATGGCCCTCGGGTATGCCCACCGGCCGCCCGGCATCCACTGCCGCTTGCTTCTTCCTCGGGGTCGCCTTCGTCTTGTTTTTCTTCCCGGGAGCCACACTTATGGGCGTCGGGTTCAATGGCCGGGAGGAGCTGGCTTCCCCGGCACCCCGGGGGGAGGAATGGCAACCGTCACCTTCAGTCTCTCCCTCTCCTCTTCCTGCTCGGCGGTTTGCACGGCGAGGGCAAGCTCTTCATCCTCGTTTTCTTGCTCGAAGCCCTCGGCTTCAACTTCGGCCTGGAGGTCCTTCTCCACTTCCATGGCCACTGCGGCATCACCACCTTCCGAGGACTCCACGCTCGAAGACTCCACATCTGAGCATGTCTCCATCTCTACCGAAGGCTCCCCCGAGATATCCTGGGAGTCGCTCTGTGATAACATCTGCTCGCTAATTCGAAGGCTCGGGAAAACTAAGGTTTCCTAGGAAATTCTATCTCCTAACCTAGGGGCACAAGGCACAGCTAAACTAGAAGGAGGAAGGCGGGGGGAACTGACCTTGAAAGCTGAGTGGTTACCGAAGGCTGGAGTTTCTCTCTCTAGAATTTTTGCCAGAGCTTCGCTACACTGAGTTCGCACAGCGGGGAATGGCCCTGGCCTTGGGGTATTTATAGGCGATGGAATCCGGGCTTGGGCCTGGATTCCGGGCCTCCGGATGGACCGCCATCATTACACACCGCGTCCTCACCCAACCAGTGATGCCGCCCACGGACAGCCAGCCATCGCGCGCCACGTGTTCCCCCCCCCCCCAACGGCTATATCCTGACGTTACGTATTCCAACGGCTATATTTCCAACGGCTATATTCTGGAAGCCCCCGGGTTTTCTACTGCACTCCGCTACATCAAGGAGAGCCTCCGGGTACACTTACCCAGAGACGCCCCTGGGTTGTGCCCCACACAGCCCATAGCAGATGCCTTCGGGATCACCCCTTCAGAAACTCAAGGCTTCATATCAGGGCACCCCTCGGGGATTCCCCCTCAGCACTGCAAAACCGGGTAGCCCCCGGGGAGTTGCCTCATTGACGGGTGACCCATGGCGCACAGGTAATGGAAGCCCTCGGGTATCTTCATCACCAACTAATCAACAAACAGTGGACCCCCCGGTAACAACTCCACTGCTGCCCTCATCTGGCAGGCCCTCGATCCCCGGATTGAGGGGCTCCCCTTCGGCGCCCCCAGGACATCAACAGCAAGCCTTCGGCTAATCAACACATGAGCCCTCAGAACAAGGAAGAGCCTTCGACATTACCGTTGTTCTCCATTTCTGACCAAGGTTTCACATTTTCGATTCATCATTGGGGGAATTCGGTGCACTCTTTTTCCCTCATTAGGATTTTTTCCCCCAGGGTTTTTCCTAATGAGGTTTTTAACGAGGCATCCCCCCAAAATGAAACGAAAAGCGTCAGCCTTCGGCCCACAACAGCAACGTAACTACTTTACTCCTTTTCACCACTTTACAAGTGCCTCAAGGAGTGGGGGACTGGAGGACCCCCTCGGGAAAATCATTAAATTACAAAAGATGTAGAAATTCCAACAAACAACAAAGCAAACCCTCAAGTCCCGACATGTGGGTAACTGAGGGACTGCCTTCGGCAGGGACATAAAAGCAACAACTCCTCACCAACTTCAGAGATCACGACGGGACAACATCAAAAGGGCAAGCACAAATTACTCCTTTTCCCTCAAGTACCTTTCGGCAAAAGGAGTGAGGGACTCCTGATGGAGTATATGGCCCGGGAACCCCCGACCCACAGACTCCTACTACTCCAGCGAAGGCCCAACAGGCCCAACAGGCCCAACAGGCCCAAATCACAGCGCCCAGAGTACCAAGCAGCCCGCACTACGCGCCAGGGATGCCTTCTAAGAAACTCTCACAGAACGGTCCAAACTCTCACAGAACGGGTTTCTCAAGCAAACTAAGAAACTGGGAGAAAACGGCGAAAACAGTAGCCCTCGGTACTGTGAGCCCTCGGCACCAAGGTGCCCTCGATTGGAGGAGCCTTCGGTTACTGCTCTATGGCCGAAGGCATCTCACTCGACAAGATATCCGCCTCATATGCGTACAGATCATCGTACCCTGCACAGACGTCCCATCCAACAGCCGCATTAAATGCGGCCACATGCGGCTGCCAGCGCCAACCAGTTGAGGTGACCCCTCGGCCAATGAGCGCTTGACACGTGTCCCTGTCCGGCATTTATTGCTACTATAAATAGCACCCCATTTCCCCATTTGTAACCACGCTGAAAACGGCATTCATACTGAATATACTCTCTCTCTACATTTACTTATTTGCTCTGACTTCTCTCTAAGTTATCCCCCGTAATAACCCTTCGGATATATACCCCCGGGTAGACTATCCATCAGAATCGTATCAAAGCCCCTGAGTTATAATTCATTCGCGTGGGAAAATATATGGAGAAAACAACGTGATGTGAAAGCTTTGAGGCTAGAGCCGACCCCAGGAAAAACCCTAGGCGGTGAACTGTTGCACAAATCTAATCTCCTAGTTTTCTCTTCTCCGGTTGGGAACGGTCTTTGATGATGGCGACGTTCTCTGGACGGTAACAAAACAAAGGTTTTCTTATGTTGTTGCTCTTTTTTATTTCTACCTTCTAAGGTTTTGGTTTTGGTCTGACTTCTTTTATGACTGAGAGTTATATGTGCCCGTTTAAGGTGAGTGTGGATTTTTCCTACTCCTAGCAATGTCTAGAGGTTGTGTCTTCCTCGTCGATGTAATCGATCAAGTGGTTCATTATTCATGGTTGGCAGGACAGGTTCAACTTAGTTGTTCTGAAGCTTCAAGTACTTGCCCTCCCCCTGAACCACCTCACTCCATGAAAAAATAGCGTTCAATTGGATCTCCTTTTCGGTGGTTGGTCAAACCGATGATTCGTACAACTTTTGCTCAATTGAATTTTGTTTGTTGATTGCTGGTCAAACCAATTCTCTCTTTCCGATGACTGATGAAGCCGGATCTTTTAGTTGTAGTTTTTTATTTACTCTTTCGAGTAGCAAGAAGGCAACAATGCTGTTAAGTATACTATATTATTGTACTCTCACTGATTTGAAAGAATTCAATTGATCTTTAATTTTTTTGTTTTATGACCATTTCATTGTAGTATGAGGTTATTCATTCACTTTATCTTTGCTATCATTTAATGAATAAATTAATTATTTGTTTTTCAAAAGAAAATAAATGATTGTTCTATCTCTTAATGATGCCAATTAATTTTTTACTAGAAAATCGTAATATATATTCTACCTTTAAAATGCGGTAGCCTTATGGCCCTTATTCTGTTATTCATATGTTTTGTTCAATTGTTGCATGTGTATACTACTCTAGGAGCGACACTGACCAATTTGTTAAAAAATAAACTATTTTAAGATATCAAAATGAATTAATAGGTTTTTTTTGAAAGAAATCTGTTTATATTATAATATCAATGAATTAATAAGCTTATGCGTTTGATGATCATTTATGTGCTGCATACATTAAATATTTTTTACTCCACATAAACAAAAGTAGAGGATTTTCCTTAATTATTATCAATACAAATGTCACGGGCAAAAATGTGACTTAGTAACTATTAATACTATTAATGACTATAATTGTGTTTAAAATTTACATCACAGTAACATACAATTAGTTACGACGACATAAATTTTGAACATAATTATAATCACTAATAGTTACTAAGTAAGATTTTTGTCCATCGCATTTAAATAAGTAATATTTACGGAATTTTTTCATAAAAGTATCGTTCAATCAATTTTTTTGTTTCAATTTACGCCTTCTAACACTTATTACTCTGCAAAGGCTTAATAAAAATTATAAATGCTAACCGTTGACTTAACATATTCGGTATAAAATTAACAATGATGAAAACAAACAATAATGCAACAATAAAAGATGAGTGTGGTAGAGATACATATGTTGCATTGATGTGTGGACATATAAAAAAATACCCTTAAAGACTGAGATAATTAGGTAAAATGTGAAAGTAACACTTAGAGAAGATAAGATGCGAAAGTCGATATACCTAACCTCAAAAGGAGACAGTGATGAGAGATGAGGTTCCCCGTGAAAATTGATCAATCACATGTCTGTTGGGAGACAAATGAGTGGCCTAGGGTAGGGTTGTGCATGCGCCGTTTGGACAAAATGCAACGACTTCTACCCGGGATCTGATTTAATTAGTCCTGAACCTATGGAGATTGTGCGGAATATATGAGTGACTCGAAGTAATTCTCTCATTTGATAGTGCAATTGAGGTAGCAGACTTGTCATTGATTTTATTTCTCTTCATCACATGATCCTTCTAGTTCCTCTTCCTTACATTGTTCACTCAGTCACAACTTTGTCCCTTAGTTAGACTTAGTTGGGTTTGCTAAGCCATTGAGACTCGTCTCTAATTGATCCTTTTGCTTTCATTTCTCTATGTTCTTCCCCCTCAACTGGAGCAATCTGTAACACTGTCCCATTGTCCCCAAGTATATTTACTTTTATCAAGTTATGTATTGAACCTTGAGAAATGAGTAATGAATTTTACGTAGTTGTATTTTTTTGTCATTTTTTGTACGTGAATAGTAGAATGCACATGGGGCCCACACCGGGAGCGGGGACCACCTGATATCTCCGGGACCACATATTATATTCATCTACGTCTAGATAATATTTATATGGTGGTGTATATCCATGTTAGGCCATAAAAATGATGTAGAGTTGGCCAGTTGAGCATATGAGGCCCATATATCAATATCAGCATACTGATAGTTAAAAGCCCATAATAAATTATGGCCACCACTAAATTAAAGTTGGGGTATATATATTCATTCAAGAAGCCCAAAATGATTGGAAGAATGATATATATTTTATTTGACCCGATAAAATAAAATTTAGTTAAAACAGACCGAAAAATACAACTTTCGGGACCAAGTGTACACATGGGACACAAAAGGACGACCTCCCACACAAGTGGGAGCCACCCCACGTTTTTAGTCTTGCAAGAGGGATGGAGAGCCGAATTGAGATCCATGAAATGAATGGAGAAGTGATTGGGGCCGCGGGGGACAAATTGGAAAGGCAATGGGACCCTCACTCTCACATTATTGTGAGAAATTCCAAAAAGGCATTCTCAATCAACACTCACCCTTACACATTCGACGAAGCCCTCAAACAAGGTGAGAGAAGCTCTGCAAAACTCCATTTTTGTCAGCCATACACGCACCAAGAATAGGGGAGGGAGGAAGGAAGAAGGGGAAAAGAGAAGAAAACGGGAGCAATTAGGGAGGAAAACGTGAGGTTAAAAAGGTAATGACTCCATTAATCCCATTTCTTTTCTTTAGTCTTCTCATATGATTATGTAATATTGTAATCATATTTCATACACCTAGGATTATTCTACACATTTATAAGTGTAGAATGAGGGGTTGGAAGGTTGGTTTCTATCCAAAACGGACTTAGAGAACAAAGTTGACCGGTTCACCGGAAACTGACTTTTGAGAAGTTGTAATTATTAATACTTCGTATGAGTCTTTGGGACACAAAACCTTGTAAGGAACTTGTTTAAGGTGAAGTTAACTTTCTCAAAGAGTTGAGAAGTGTCCGGAGTGGTTGTCAGAGCTCGCCGAAGTTTCGCCGAAGTTTCGCCGAAGTTCAACAAAAAAGGCTTAAATTTCATAAGCTTCATTTAAGGTGAGAAGACAGCTTTATGCTTTATAACTTTTGCGTGAGGCATGAAACTACCTAAATTAAGCAAGAATATATTTTATGAAATGATTAATTATAATCAAGTATGTGTTATGACTTATGCCATGTTATAGTATAAAACATAGTTGAAAAGTATGTTATGTAAGTTTGATTATTAAAAATGTGATAATTTAATATGTATGATGTTACAAGGATCCAAACAGGTATTTTTTGGATTGAAGACGTCAAGAAGTACATGTGTAAAAATTCACGTAAATCGGACTTCATTTGGGCAGTCAAACTGGCGTTGACAGTCAAGTCAAGGGATGTAGCCGACCGGGTATTAACTAAAAATGGCCCCAGAACCCACTGTTTCACCATACTCGACCGGTATGGATGGATACCCGACCGGGTATTGGGTTATACAACAAACGGGTAGTTTTTGAGTAAGTTTAATGTGGGTCGTTCGGGTGGGACCCGTTCAAGTTTGTTAGCAAGAATTATATACTACCTCTGTCCCCCTATGTTTGGGACAAAGGGGTGTGGTGGGAGTTTTAAGAAAACGTAGAAATGTGTGGTTGATATTAAATTGATAAAGTGTGAATAAAGTAAGAATGAATTGTAGCCACCCAAATATTACCAAATATGGTATGGGACAAACTTAATGGGACGGACGAAAAAGGTAAAATGGGACAAAATTAGGGGAGCGGAAGGAGTATGATACATGGCTAGGTATTGTCCATAGTTGTCGGAGTGGTTGTCGGAGCTCGCCGAAGTTTCGCCGAAGTTTCGCCGAAGTTCAACCAAAAAGGCTAAAATTTCATAAGCTTCATTTAAGGTGAGAAGACAACTTTATGCTTTATAACTTTTGTGTGAGGCATGAGACTACCTAAATTAATCAAGAATATGTTTTATGAAATGATTAATTATAATCAAGCATGTGTTATGACTTATGTCATGTTATAGTATAAAACATAGTTGAAAAGCATGTTATGTAAGTTTGATTATTAAAAATGTGATAATTTAATATGTATGATGTTACAAGGATCCAAACAGGTATTTTTTTTGGATTGAAGACGTCAAGAAGTACATGTGTAAAAATTCACGTAAATCGGACTTCGTTTGGGCAGTCAAACGGGCGTTGACAGTCAAGTCAAGGGATGTACCCGACCGGGTATTAACTAAAAATGGCCCCAGAACCCACTGTTTCACCATACTCGACCGGTATGGATGGATACCCGACCGGGTATTGGGTTATACAACAAACGGGTAGTTTTTGAGTAAGTTTAATGTGGGTCGTTCGGGTGGGACCCGTTCACGTTTGTTAGCAAGAATTATTATACTACCTCTGTCCCCCTATGTTTGGGACAAAGGGGTGTGGTGGGAGTTTTAAGAAAAAGTAGAAATGTGTGGTTGATATTAAAATTGATAAAGTGTGAATAAAGTAAGAATGAATTGTAGCCACCCAAATATTACCAAATATGGTATGAGACAAACTTAATGGGACAGACGAAAAAGATAAAATGGGACAAAGTTAGGGGGATGGAGGGAGTATGATATAGAGCTGGGTATTATCCATAGTTGAAGGAATGAAATGTTAGCCATATCCGGGTTAGGATTTAGTAAGAATAAGGTTGGGGTAGGGTACCCTTGGATGGTAAATGACCCTAAATACTTCAGGTTGGGGTAGAGTACCCTTGGACGGTAAATCATCCTAAATACTCCATGTTGGGGTTGAGTACCCTTGGACGGTAAATGATCCTAAATACTCCAGGTTGGGGTTGAGTACCCTTGGACAGTAAATGATCCTAAAACACTCGGTAGTATATTACGAATGTAGAGTGTAGCTTGTGAGCTAGGCATTTAGGAAACGAATGAGAAAGGTCGGGTAAGTACTTTATCTCTAAAAGACTCTTCAAATGAAAATGACCTACAGTTTGAGTATTTTACATGTATATACGGTATGTATCATCTTGTGGATAGGTTAATGGTAGTTACACCTATATATATGAACACGATCTTATGAGAGAAATGAGAACGAATCTAGACCGTTAGATTTGCTTCAAGTGAACTTCAGTGTGCATTAGATGAAACTGTAATGTGCATTAGGTGACATTGAAATGTGCATCACAAAGGATGCAATAGACTGGCATTATGTGCAGTTGAATTGTGCATTACGTGAAATTGAAATGTGCACTAGGTGGAGCTGAAATGTGCAGGATAAAAAGTCAATGTGATGTTATTTTTTGAACTTTTTTCCGCACATATCAGTTTCATCTAATGCACACTTGAGTTTAAATTTTTATTTTGCACATTTCAATATCATTTAATGCACATTTCAGTTTCACCAAATGCACAATTTGGTTCCACATAATACAATCCAACGGTCCAAATTCGTTCTCATTTTTCTCCTAAGATTTGTTCTTACCGGAACCGCTCCCTATATTTATATATAAATGCATCGCCCGATTTTTGGGTCTTGTGTCTGAAACATTATTTATTCGTCATATAGCCTACTTGTCACTAGTACTTCTTTCAGTGGAGTACGGACCCCTTTGGAGGCCTCACTATTTTCAGGTTGAGGCTAGAGTCCTCGACCTGCACATTTGCCTAGGGTGATTCATCAATAAGGAAGGATTGGTTCGTGCTTCCATTCTCATTTGAAATTATGAAATAGCCCATGGATATTTAAACAATGTTTTTGGTTAATCCCATCTAGGGGTATGTGTGCTCATGTTGGCCATGTGTGGCTAAATATCAAACATACTATTATTTATGCATTTTGTTTGATTATGATATTGATGTTGATTGTATGTGTTTACTAATCAGTTTGGCAATAGAATCTATCGGACGCCTTGTATAATTCAATAGGGATGAACTACTGTTGTTCTTATTGGGTTGCACGGCGGTATCCACGTGGCAAGGATGCAATCCGGGACGTGACACAATCGGTATGCTTTGTCATTGTTTGGCACCAGGGAGGAGAAAATTGAAAACACCCCTTTAATATATGCATCCTACAGAGATTCCTTGCATTTTACACTGTCTGTTGCGAAGAGGAAAGAAATGACCCCCCCCCCCCCCCCCTCAAAATATGAAAGGATTGATTGCTCACAGCCTGTGATACCCGCCATGTGTGTGGAGCAATCAATACAAGTACCACACATGACAATGTAACTTGAGCTCATCATTTAGAAATTCAGCACATTGAAGATCACATAATGTTGAAGAGCTAGGGGAGGCATCCAATGTTGATTGTTGAGTATGCACCGTTGATGTGGGTTTGATTGAATTATCTGCGAGTTTATGGACCCTTGGAGTGTAGCTTAGACCTTGATCGGGAAAAGATAATCTTCGATGTTGAGTTCTTTTTTTAATTTTTTTCTGTTTTTTCAGTTTAATTTTTTTAAATCTCAAGGTTGACTCTTGGAAGCTTTGACCGTAGTGTTGACCTTTGGTGTTGGAGTTTTGACCTCAAAGTTTGAAATGGCTCAAAACTAGCTCTTGAATTAGGTAGATGGAAAAAATGTACTTTTGAAGTGAATGGGGAAAGTAAACTAGTTAACTTTTCCCACATCTAAACTCCTTCGAAAGTTTTAAACCTATAAGTAGGAACATTCCCTCCTTATGAGTAAATGAAGAATGGGAAGAGGGGGCCTCTCGCGCACATTGGATTTCGCCTTTTAGTTCAAAATCGAAAATTCGCACCCCCTACGCAGGTGTCGTGTGGACACAATGATGGGTTAGAGCATGAACAAAAGTTTGCACATCAAATTGAATGATGCGCTAAGTAGGTTAGCCCACAGTTGTTACCAAATGATTTGTTATCCTACTAACTAGATAAAGCCAAGAGGTCAACATATTGCTCATGTTTCAAATTAAATCTTCTCAATTTTTAAACAAGACCACTCAAGCTCATATGGCTGCTCTTCCTTCTGCTGCTCAAGACTCCACTACTGTAGAATTTTTCTTTAATCCTGATTTGTACAACAGGTTCCTACATATCGTTAAAAGTCAAACAATCCCAATAATTCTTCTCCTATTGTCATGACTGCTCATATTGATGATCCTCCTTCTACTAAAGATGCTACCTCTTTCTTAGGCAATAATATTGCTCGAAATAGTATCAAATGTTCTACTCATTGGATTGTTGATACTGGAACTTCTGAACATATGGCATATGATGCAAATTTATATACTTCGTCGATAAAACCTATTCATATTAAAGTTCAACTACCAAATGGAAATTTTATGAAAACAACTCACTTAGGTGATGTTCAAATTAATGATCATCTTACTCTACATAATTTTCTTTGTGTACCTGATTTTCATTTCAATCTTATATTAGTTTCCTGCCTTGCTTTACATGAAAATCTCTCTCTTAATATCTCTTTTAACCATGCTACATTGCAGGAGCAGTGTACCAACAAAATCATTGGTTTTGCTGATCTACAAAGTGGACTTTATCGTAACAATTCTTCTACGACACATCTTATCAAGAGTCACCTTGTTGCTAATTTTGTTTCTGTCAACTGTAATTTATCTATTAATATCTGACATTATAGGATATATGGGGGTCTTTTAAAACTGTTTCTTATTCTGGGTTTTTATATTTTCTTACTATTGTTGAATTTTATCAATTCAGGACACGAAAGATATATGAATTATCAATTTGGGACCTGAAAGAATAAAAACTATAAGAAACTGAATAAAATGATAGATATAAGAATTATCTATAATATGATAGAAACCAATTTTGCAAAAGAATAAAAACTATAAGAACTGAAGGTGGAGTTGAATTTATGGTTCATTCTTTTCACAATTCAAAAGGTATAATTCATCAACTATCTTGTTTAGAAACTCCTCAATAAATGGTAGAGTTGAAAGAAAAAATTAACACCTATTAGAAGTTGCTATTAGAAACATAATTTCATCAACACTAATTAAAATACCCCAAACTTTGAAGGGGTGTGAGGTAAGCACCCAAAACTTGCATTTGTAATTTAAATACCCAAAACTTTATACAAAAAGTTATTTTAGCACCATGGTCATGTATTATTTCTTCCAAAAATGTTAATTGTTGGTGTTAATTTCATAATTTAAAATATTTTAGCATTCATGAATATACAATCAACATTCTAAACTTCCATTGTAAAATAAATAGGATTACCCTATACTCTATACAATTGCAACGTTTTCAATTTGCTATTTTAAATTATGCAATTAACACCATAAATTTACATTTTGAAAATAAATAATACATGACCATGGTGTTAAAAAGAAATATAAAAATTTTGGTGTATTTAAATTACATATGAAAGTTTGGGGTGCTTATCTCATACCCCTTCAAAGTTTGGGGTATTTTAATTATTTTTCCCTTACTTTTTCGGTCTTGTTTACCTTTCAGTTTTTGGTTTGATTGCAGGGCCGTCAAATGAATTCGGAGGCCCCACATTAATATAAAAAATAAAAAAACATCTCAATCCAAATACTTATACCTAAATCAATTGAATACTCGTTAAATAATGCAATTAAAAAAATTCGAAAACTTACTTAATACTTGATTTAAGGGGAAAATAAATAATATACCCCGAACTTTGCCTTGGTGTGAGCTCTATTGAAGGAAAGAAATAATTTGTATCCAGAGCATAATATTGTAGTTAGCCGTTACATATCTTTGACATTTACTATAGTATTATTATTTACCTTATATACATGATTAGAATGTGTATAAATAGCAGCTTTGTAAACCAATTTTAAACACAGAGAAATATATTCAAACATTTGTTCTCTCTCTCCTTTATTGTATCAGAGCCACTGAGCTCTAACCAGCCCTCCTTCCCTCCCCTATGACAGCCAATGACAGCCAGCCTGAGGTTCTCCTCGACAATATTCCTAGCAGTACACCCATCACCCCTAATATCCCTTCTACAGCAGTTTTCGCACCCCTCACCCCGGATGGATTAATCCTTCTAAATCCCAGTCATTTCCCAGAAAAGCTAGTTGGTTCGAATTACCTTGTATGGCGCGATCAGATTTTTGATCTTCTCTTCGGGTCTCATCTTGATCAGTACATATCTGACGATGCTGCCCCGCCACCGGAAAGTGATGTCGATGGCCGTCTCAGATGGACAAGGCAAGACCGGCTCATCCGACATGCCCTTATAGCTTCGCTGAGTTCGGCCTGTAAACCCCTAGTTGGATCCTCTCGCACGTTTGCAGTAGTCTGGAAAACTCTTGAGGACCTCTACGGGACTCGTTCACCATCCCAAATTCGGAACATGAAGGGCATCTTCCGCCACACTCGACAAGGCTCTCAACCAGTGGGGGCGTATCTCCATCACTTGCGCACGCTCGCCAATGAATTGGCTCAGGCCGACCGTCCTGTAGATGACGAAGATTTCATCGTTCAAGCACTGGAGGGACTCCGACCCGAGTTTGAATCCTTTGCTCACTCCATTCGGACCTGCGGTGACAATAGGTTTAAGATGATCTATACCCTGCTCACTGGCTTCGAAGACTCCATGAAGAGGAAAGAAGACTTCAACTCCTCCGTTGTTGTGGTGACGGCTAATAACGTGAGTACGGGGGAGTCGGCAGTACTTGTAGCGCGCAGAGATCCAACCCCTTCAATTTTGGGCCCTGGACCTTCGGCCAAATTTCAACAGTAGCCCAGTCGCACTAATTATTCGGCCCGCAACACCAATCGGAATCAGCCCAGAAACCAGCGGCCCAATACTCATTACAGTCCCAACCGACGTGGAAATAACAATTTTGGGGGACCTACTAGCAATCAGGCAGCCCGGAACAGCCCGGGGAATGGTAATTTCGGGGCCAATGTTACATGTCAAATTTGTGGGAAACCGAACCATTCTGCTCTCAACTGTTGGCATCAGTTTTAACAACAAGCTTACCCTCCTCAAGTCAATACGGCTGTCACTCGACACAATGGTTAGCTACTTGATTCTGGAGCAACCAATCATGTCACCAACAACCTGAATAATCTTACCTTGGCATCCGATTATACTGGCACTGATTCTCTCGTTATTGGTAACAGTAAAGGTCTTGCGATAACACAAGTTGGGCACATGACCCTTCACTCTCTTTCTGTACCTAATACCCTTTTTGTCCCTTCTATTCATACCAATTTAATTTATGTCGCCAAATTATGTCGTGATAATGATGTACTAATTGAATTTCATTCTTCCTTTTGTCTTATTAAGGACCGGCGAACGGGAGCATTTTTGTTACGGGGTATGAATAAAGGAGACATCTACATCTTTCCAGATGTACCCCCTCCACCATCTCCATCTGCTCACATCACACAAAAATATTCCCTTAATAATTGGCACTGTCGCTTAGGACATCCTGCCCTCCCTATTACTAAAAAAATTCTGTCTTCATTAGGTATTTCCTTTTCCGATGTTACTACAAATAATTCTCTATGTGTCTCGTGTGCTAGTAATAAAAGCCATAAGCTGCCATTTGCAAAATCATCTCTTTCGAGCTTTGGACCTCTAGATCTAATCTATACACATGTTTGGGGTCCCGCTCGTATTAATTCTATTGATAGCTTTCGTTACTATGTTATCTTTGTTGATCATTATACCAAATATATTTGGTTTTATCCTATAACTCATAAAAGTGAGTGATGGATAGTGTACCCGGGGGGTAGCTTATCCGAGGGGTTATTACGGGGAGTAATAAGAGAGAAGTCAGAGCAAGTAAATATAGAGAGAGAAAGTATATTATGAAATGTGGAGCGTTTATGACTTGGTTACAAATGGGGAAAAGAGGTGCTATTTATAGTAGCAATAAATGCCGGATAGGGACACGTGTCAAGCATCCATTGGTCGAGAGGTCACCTCATCTGGTTGGCGCTGGCAACCGCATGTGGCCGCATTTAATGCGGCTGTTGGATGGGACGTTGTACAGGGTACGGTGATCTGTACGCATGTGGCGCGGATATCATGTCGGGGAAGGTGCCCTCGGCTGTTAGAGGACTAGCCGAGGGCTCTGAGTACCGGGGACCCCTTGGTGCCGGGGGCTCCAGATGCCGAGGGCTACTGTTTTCTGCCGTTTTTCTCCCAGTTTCTTAGTTTGCTTGAAAAACCCGTTCTGTGAGAGTTTAGAGCCTTCGGCCAGGGGGCCGAAGGCACCCCTGGTGCGTATTGCGGGCTACTTGGTACTCTGGGCGCTGTGATTTGGGCCTGTTGGGCCTTCTGGGCCTGTTGGGCCTTTACTGGAGTAGTAGGAGTCTGTGGGCCGGGGTTTCCCGGGCCATATACTCCATCAGGAGTCCCTCACTCCTTTTGCCGAAAGGTACTTGAGGGGAAAAGGAGTAATTTGTGCTTGCCCCTTGATGTTGTCCCATTGTAATCTCTGAAGTTGGTGAGGAGTTGTTGCTTTCATGTCCCTGCCGAAGGCAGTCCCTCAGTTACCCACATGTCGGGACTTGAGGGCTTGCTTTGCCGTTTGTTGGAAATTTTCACCATTTTGTAATTTTAGTGATTTTCCCGAGGGGGTCCTCCAGTCCCCCACTCCTTGAGGCACTTGTAAAGTGGTGAAAAGGAGTAGAGTAGTTGTGTTGCTGTTGTGGGCCGAAGGCTGAAGCTTTTCGTTTCATTTTGGGAGGATGCCTCGTTAAAAACCTCATTAGGAAAAACCCTGGGGGAAAAAATCCTAATGAGGGAAAAAGAGTGCACCGAATTCCCCCAACGATGAATCGAAAATGTGAAACCTTGGCCAAAAATGGACAATAATGGTAATGCCGAAGGCTCTCCTTGTTCTGAGGGCTCATGTGTTGATTAGCCGAAGGCTTGCTGTTGATGTCCTGGGGGTGCCGAAGGGGAGCCCCTCAATCTGGGGATCGAGGGCGTGATGGATGAGGGAAGTAGTTGAATTGTCACCGAGGGGTCCCCTGCTTGTTGATTAGTTGGTGATGGGAGTCCGAGGGCTCCCATTACCTGTGTGCCGTAGGCTATCCGTCAATGAGGCATACTCCCCGGGGGCTACCCGGTCCTTACAGGGATCCCGAAGGCGCCTGTTATGTACTGTGTGGGGCACAAACCGGGGGCGTCTCTGGGTAAGTGTACCCGGAGGCTCTCCTTGATGAAGTAAGAAAATCCGGGGGCTCCCAGAATATAGCCGTTGGAAATATAGCCGTTGGAATATGTAACGTCAGGTTATAGCCGTTGGGGGGGGGTACACGTGGCGCATGACGGTTGGCTGTCCGTGGGCGGCGTCACCGGTTGGGCGAAGACACGGCACGTAATGATGACGGTACGTCCGAAGGCTCGGTTTCCGGGCCCAAGCCCGGATTCCAGCGCCTATAAATACCCCAAGGCCAGGCACTCCTCCTTGTGCGAAATTCTTATAGCGAAGCTCAGCCAATTTTTCTAGAGAGAGAAACAGCAGCCCTCGGTTGAATCCTCTGTTCTCAAGGTCAGTTCTCCATTTGCCCTTCACCTCTCTAGTTAGCTGTCTTGTGCCCCTAGGCTAGGAGATAGGATTTTTAGAAAACACTAGCGTCTACGAGCCTTCGAACCAGAGATAGAATGTTGTCCCAGAGTGATTCTCAAGACATCTCGGGGGCACCCTCGATGGAGGATGAAGTCCTTTCGGATATGGAGTCTTCAAACAAACAGTCCTCGGCCCAGGAGGACGTTGTGATGGCAGTAGAGGTGCAGAAGGAGCTGCTGGCTGAAGTTGAAGCCGAGGGCTTCGAGCAGGAGGTGGAAGACGAAGAGCTGGCCCTCGCCATGCAAGTTGCAGAGGAGGAGGAAGCAAAGGAGAGGACGAGGGTGACCGTGGCCGTCCTTCCCCCTCGGGGTGCTGGTGAGGCCAGTACCTCTCGGCCGCTGAACGCAGTTCCCATCCGGGTGGCCCCCGGGAAGAAGAAGGCCAAGGTAGCTGTTCCCAAGAAGAAGGGAAGCGTCGCAGATCAAGGGAAGCCCCTCGATATGCCCGAGGGGTACTCCTACCTGAACACCGCCGCCTTGGAGATAAAGTCGAAGGTTGATGCGGCGGATATCTATGTCACCCAGCTTCACGTGGGCCCCTCGGCCATCGTTGTGACACCGGGTCCAGATGACGTCCTCTCCCGGGCTCCGAGGGCTGTATTGCGGTGCATGTTCTCTCGGTATCCATGGGGCTCCACTTCCCCCTGCACCCCTTCCTCCGGGAGTACCTTCGGTTCGTGGGTCTGGTTCCCTGCCAGTTGACCCCGAACAGCCATTCTTATATTACTGGCTTCCTTCAGCTCTGCAAGTCCCGGGGGGTGACGCCTAGCCTGGACCTCTTCTTCCAGAGCTTAAATTTGTGCCGGGGGGCACGCGAATGCCGAGGGATTCGCCAACTTGCAGCAGGTGTCCATGTTCAAGCTCTTCACTGAGGCGCCCTCCTCGAACAAGGGGTGGAAGGACCGGTGGTGCTACGTGAAGCTGACCGAGAGCCCCTTCCCGAGGGAGTTACGTGACCGTTTCAGGAGGCACGAGAAGAGGGGGAGCGTCGCCCTCGAGAAAGATGGCAGGATTCTGGCCATGATCCCGGAGGGCCGGGACAAGAATATCACCATTAAGGAGTGCACCAAGGAAGGAGATCTCTACACCCTCGGGTTCCGGCGGTACCGGTTCCTAGGGGAAACAGATGAGAAGTTCCCAGTGTTTGAGGGAGCCTCCGGAGGTAGTGGCTGAGGGCATTCTCACCTTCATATCTTAGGACGTCGTTTATTTGCTTCGTTTATTCTTTATGCCATTTGTTAGTGACCCCTCGATTCTAACCCTCATTGTTTTGCAGGTATCCCGGTGAACATGATGAACGTCAAAGGCCTCGCTCGATTCAAGAACAAGCCGGCCAAGGATCCGAAGGGGTCGGACGCGGGCGGCCAAAAGCCCGTCGGTGTGCATTTCAAGAAGCCCGAGGGCGATGCTGCTGCGGCGAAGAGGAAGCCGACGGAAAAGGAGCCCCCCCCCCCCCCCAGGCCCCCAAGAAATCGAAGAAGGGGGACGCCGCGAAGGATGACCCCCCGGTGGTGATTGTAGATGATTGTCCCGCCTCCGGGGTGCACGAGGAGATGCCGATGGCGCAGGTGCCGAGGGGTGTCCAGGAGCCATCTCTTGAGGTCCTTACGCTCTCCCTCCCGGCTGGTACGGCCGTGTTGAATGGCACGGCTGACCTGAGGGCGCTCCTGAGAGGTATAACCCTCGATATTGACAGGGCAGCCCTCGAGGCCGATGATGACCAAGCCCTCGAAGACAGGATCCTCCGGTCTTCCCTCACGGTAAGTTTATGACAGTTTATCTTTCTCTTCTTTACTTCGAACTAGGAAATCACGTTCGGCCCTGCTAACTCCTTTATTTTTGCAGACTTGCATTGCCCTCGGAGAGCAGTTCTGACGGCTGGAGGAATGGCGCCTCCACAAAGCTGGGCAAGACGCCAAGATGAAGGAGCTAATCCTCAAGGACTCCAAGGCCACGAAGTTGATGGCCCAGCTTGAAGAGGACCTCCAGCTTGCGAGAGCGGAGGCCGGAAGGCTCAGGGAGGAGAAGGCAAAAGCTGAGGAGGCTGCTGCGGAGGCCGCAAGGAGAGCCGCCGAGGAGGCCGAGGCCATCAGAGCGAAGGCTGTCGCCACAGCCCGGGAGGAGGCCATCTCTGGGTTCCTGGATGGGGGGTGGAAGGCCGAAGGACACAAGGAGTGGCTGTCCTCGATTGTGGAGGCCTCCGTCGATGAGTGGTGCGAGGGCCCGGGAGAGGAATGGATGGCCCGAAAGGGTAAACAATATTATGATGGGGGCGAGTTTTTCACTCAAGCCCTCATCTACCGGAGGATGGCTCGCCACTTGAAGATTGAGCCGAAGGACTTCGACCCGGCGGCATACGGGCTTCCCCCCCTTCAGCCAGACATCCGTGTTCCTCTCTCTTCCGATGTCGAGAGGCCAGACCTGGAGGATACTGAGCTCCGGAAGGAAGCCGAGGGTGACGAACCTGAGGCCGATGCAGAGGTCACCTTGAAGCCATCGGAGGAGGCGGCTCCCGGGAATGATATTGTTTGATTTGTAATCTGTACTTAGCATTTGGAACACACTTGTAATGGTGACATTTGTATGCTTTCGGCCTCGGCCATCATTGTAACAATTACATTAACCCTTTTTTGTGATGATTGATGGATGAATGTTAGCCCTCGGGCCTCGTATATATATGGCTTGTTTTCTTTAATTCATTCCTCCTTGAATGTATGTCGTCGTTTTTCTTGAGTGTATGCCTTCGCCCTTTTTGAATGTATGTTTAGGACTTAGAATATTTTCTAAGTGTTTGAACACAGTTGTAGCCTTCGGTAGTTGGGCACCCTTCGCTGGACATACAACCGAGGGCTCAGCAATAGTTAGGACTTAGAAAAATTTTCTAAGTGTAGCACACCATAGGGCCTTCGGATGTTTGTAGTTCAACTGCTGTGTGATGATTAGGTTAAGAACCCGATCCTTAGGACTTAGAAAGATTTCTAAATGTAGTTTGCCCTTGGAAGCCCTCGGCTAGTAGCCTCCTTCCTGATGTGTGAATATTGGGTCGAGGGCCCAATATACAGGACTTAGAAAATCTTCTAAGTGTGTTGTAGATGTTGAACCTTCGGTCAGTGAGGAGTCTGTCCGAGGGGGAATATTTGGGACTTAGAAAATTTTCTAAGTGTGTCTCAGATGTTGAACCTTCGGTTAGTGAGGAGTCTGTCCGAGGGGGAGTATTTGGGACTTAGAAAATTTTCTAAGCGTGTCTCAGATGTTGAGCCTTCGAGCGGTCCTTGTAGGAGCCCTCGAATCATTGGGTGAACCTTCCTGTCAAGCGGATATTTGGCCGAGGGCCAAATATTTTAGGACTTAGCTTTACTTGCAAATGTATGGTGTCAAGCAGCCCTCGGCTATCATGGTCCCTTGGTTGAAATAGTGATCAGGCCGGGGGCTCAATCCTCAGGACTTAGAAAATTTTCTAAGTGTTGCTTCCTTGTGTAGCCTTCGGTTAGCAATGTTCTCCAATTAAGATTTCCCGAGGGTGACATTATTTTGGAATAATCCCCCTTGGTTGGCTTTTGATGATTTGTAATAGATGCCTTCGGTTGTTGTGTGATATATGAGCCTCCGGCTGTTGTCATTTTCCAAAAGTGTGGACTTAGGAAAATTTGTGGGATATTGATGTTGTAGTAAGTGCTGGTGGGATATAGGTGCCCTCGGCATTCATTTGAAAGGTTCTTGAGCTGCCTTAGTCAGTTGCGTCCCCTTTTACAGGATAGGACCCCTTGGTAGCAGTGGATGACCTGTGGTTGGTGCCCTCGGCATTTATTAGAAGTGAACTCATCCCTTTGTATTGTTGAGTAGTAACCTTCGGGAAATAGGAGCCTTCAGTTACCGGAGGTGGTCCCGTAGGGGGGCCTCGGTATGCTGTGATTTGTTGGACTGTTGTACTCATTGATTTCTCGATGAGTCTACTCCCCTTCACCCCCCCCCCCCCCCCTTTCAGTTGGTGGTGAAGGGAAGGCATCAAGAAACTTGGTTTCTTGGTAAGGCTGGGCCTATCAGGAGACCATCAGAATACACCAATGGCTCTCCTCCCTCGGGTTAACCTTCCGAGTTCCGAGGGGATCGAGAGTCGTTTCCTGGGTACAAGATATGGCGGTCTGTAACCTGCCTCCCCTTGGGGGATGGTGCGGAAAGCGCCTCATTTTTTAAAGTCGTCCCCTCGGCGCTAGACATAGTCCGTGGCCTGCCACACCCTTGGGGTGTTGGCGCGGGGAGCGTTTCGGTTTGGAAGTCGAATCCTGGGCATTTCTCGTGCCTGTCATACCCTTGGGGTGATGACGCGGAAAGCGTTCCGTTTTTGAAAGTCGAATCCTGGGCATTTCTCATGCCTGTCATACCCTGGGGGTAGTGACGCGGAAAGCGTTTCAAGGAAGGGTTTTCATTTGCACACTAGTTGCAAATGGCCGGGGGCACTACGTGCCGCCGCCACCGATGGTGGCGCCTTCGGTATATGCGTCCTCGTGGGGTACGGCTTTCAGAAACCACACTTGGTGTTAGTTTCGATATGTAGCCCCCGGTACTTGGTACCGAGGGGTCTTCTGTAGGAACACTTAGTGTTCTTCTTCTATTTGACGTTGATGGATGAGATGTGTACCCCCGGTACTTGGTACCGAGGGGTCTTCTGTAGGAACACTTGGTGTTCTTCTTTTTTATGTTTGACGGTGGAGATGTGTACCCCCGGTACTTGGTACCGAGGGGTCTTGAAATGAAACACTCGGTGTTTCCTGTTGCCAGTGATGGGAGTTCCCACCTTCGGTACTTGGTACCGAGGGGTCTTGTTTGAAACACTTGGTGTTTCCACTGTTGTTGAAGGTGTTGATGGTGTCCGCCCTCGGCACTTGGTGTCGGAGATGGTTCTTCTCGTGGTGAGGCCTGGGGCCTGTAGTTGGTATGAGGGCTTGGCCGCTCATAAGTGTTTTGCGGTTGTTCTTCGTGTCTTGAATGTGTCTTCATTCCTCAAAATTGGAGGCCTTGGGCCATAGGATAGTACATTCACTAGTTGTGAGGGCTTGGCCGCTCTTACATTATTGATAAAATTTAACTAAGTGGTGTACATTCCAGTGCCTAGGGACCTCTTTTCCGTTGGGGCGTTTGAGCTTGTAAGTCCCAGGTTTGATGATGGCTGCTACGATGTAGGGGCCTTCGAACTTTGGTGCCATTTTGCCTCCCTCGGTCGGCTGGCTGGCTTCCCTCCTCCAGAGGACATAGTTCCCCACTTGGAATTCTCGGGTGCGAACCTTGGCGTCGATGTAGCCTTTGACTTGCCTTCGGTAGTTTTCTGCCTGGATGAAGGCTTGCTCCCGGCGTTCTGAAAGGAGGTGGAGGTCGAGGGCCATGTTGCTGTCGTTGACCTCGGGGTCATATTGGATCACCCTCCGGATGGGAAGGGTGACTTCCGTAGGAGCTTTGGCTTCAAAACCGTAGCAGAGGGAGAAGGGTGTCTCGCCTGTTGCTCACCGAGGGGTGGTGCGGTAGGCCCAAAGGATGTTGTGGAGTTCTTCTACCCAGCCACCGCCCTCGGCCTCCAGCTTCTTTTTGAGGCCCTCGAGCAAGGTCCGGTTGGCGTTCTCTACTTGCCCGTTGCCTTGAGGGTAGGCAACGGAGGAGAAGGTGTGTTTGATGCCCCATGCCTCCAGAAGGGCACAGAAGGGGGCTGCCTCAAATTGTGTTCCGTTGTCGGAGATGATCTGCTGGGGGACGCCAAACCTTGTGAGGATGTTCTTGAGGACGAAGTGACGGCACTTCGCCTCTGTGATGCTGGCGAGGGGCTCAGCCTCCACCCACTTGGTAAAATAGTCGATGGCCACAATGATGTACCTGTTGTTGGAGGTACCCCTCGGCAGAGGGCCCACAAGGTCTATCCCCCATCGAGAAAAAGGGACAGATGTGCTGATGGGGGCATAGTTGACCGCTGGCCTGCCGGGGGCTTTCTGGAAATGTTGGCATGCGGTGCATCTTCGGGCAAGGTCAGCACAATCTCTGGCCATGGTTGGCCAGAAGTAGCCCTGGAGAATGAGCCTTCGGGACATGGAGAAGGGTCCCTGGTGAGCTGAGCAAGTGCCACTGTGCACTTCCTCCATTGCGACCTCGGCTTCATCTTGATGAAGGCACCGAAGTAGTGTGCCGTTGTAGGACCGTTTGTAGAGCCTTCCATCTTCGATGGTGTAGCTAGGAGCCCTCAGCTTCGCTAGTTTAGCGCGGGTCTCATCTCCGGGTAGCTGCCCGCCTGAGATGAAGGTGATGATATCTGAGATCCAGTCCTCTTGGCGTTGTTGTATTTTCATGACGGGGCTTGCATGGATACTCGAGAGGCTAAGTTCCTCAATTTTAGCAATCTTAGAGATGTGCTCGGGGGAGTCGGCCGAGAGCTTAGATAGTATGTCGGCCTCGGAGTTCTGAGCCCTCGGTATTTGAGTGAGAGAGTGTGCCTCAAATACCTTAAGCAACTCCTTGGCCGCTTCCTTGTACTGTTTCATTCTTCCCTCCTTGGCCTCATACTCCTCGGAGATTTGGCCAACGATCAACTTGGAGTCGCATTTGATATGGATCTGCCGAGCCTTCATGTTGGCAGCTAGCCGAAGGCCACATAGGAGGGCCTCATACTCGGCCTCGTTGTTGGAGACTTTGAAGGAGAAGCGGAATGCATAGTAGGCTCTGAAGCCCTCAGGAGTAATGAGGACTACCCCTCCCCCGCATGCTTTGGTCGCGGAGGAGCCGTCGGTGTAGAGGGTCCACCAGTCGTCCGAGGTAGCCGAGGGCTCCCCGTCCGTGGCTGCCCTTGCGGTACACTCCGTCACAAAGTCCGCCAGGGCTTGGCCCTTGATGGCAGGCCTCGGACGGATGTCAATGTTGTACTGGCTCAAGAAGATGAGTGAGGCTCCTCATGAGGGCGCCGAGGGGTTGATGAGTGAGGACCTGAACCGGGTGAGCCTGAAAGTAGTGGCCCAACTTCTTGACGGTCCAAACGATGGCTAGCACCGTTTTCTCCACAGGAGAGTACCTGAGCTCGGCCTCCCTTAGGGTCTTGCTTACATAGAAGATGGCATGTTGGATGCCGTCTTCCTCCCGGATGAGTACGGAGCTGATGGCCGCCGGGCTGACCCCAAGGTAGAGATAGAGGGTCTCCCCTACCTTTGGCTTTGAGAGCACAGGGGGTGAAGATAGATACCGTTTGAGCTCGTCAAAAGCCCCCTGGCATTCTGGAGTCCATAGAAAGCCAGCCGTCTTCCTCATGATCTGGAAGAAGGGTAGAGACTTCTCCGCTGATTTAGATATAAAGCGGTTGAGGGCTGCCAGGCGGCCCGTCAACCGTTGAATTTCCTTCACGTTGCGTGGGGGCTCCATGTTGATGATGGCCTGAATCTTCTCGGGATTGGCCTCAATACCCCTTCGGCTCACCATGTAGCCTAAGAATTTGCCCCCTTGGACGCCGAAGGTGCACTTCTTCGGGTTTAGCCGAAGGTTGAACTTTTGCATGATGGCGAAGATTTCCCGGAGGTCGTCGGCATGGCTGGAAGATTGTTTGCTCTTGACGATCATGTCGTCAACATAGGCCTCCATGGTGCATCCTAGGACGGCTTGAAAGACTCGGGCCACCATCCGGGTGTAAGTGGCCCCTGAGTTCTTTAGGCCGAAGGCCATCACTAGGTAGCAGGAGATGCCCTCGGGAGTCATGAAGGCTGTCTTTTCGGCGTCTTCCTCATGCATGAAGATCTGATGATACCCGCGGAATGCGTCGAGGAATGACATGATTTCGCACCCTGCGGTTTCATCTACAAGTTGATCGATATTGGGCAAAGGAAAAGGGTCCATAGGGCACGCCTTGTTGAGATCCATGTAGTCCACGCACATGCGGAAGGTAGGAGGCTTCTGTGCGAGGACTACGTTTGCCAACCATGAGGGGTATTTCACCTCCTTGATGTGCTTAATAGAGAGGAGCATGGCGACCTCCTTCTTCACAAATTCCCTCCTTTCAGCGGAGAGGGGTCTTCTTCGTTGCTGTACTGCTTTTGCCAAGGGGTCCACCGAGAGGCGGTGGGTGATGACCCTTCGGCTTATTCCCGGCATGTCCTCCGGCCCCCATGCAAAGACAGTGGAGTAGGCGCGGAGGGCGTCGGTGATACCGGTCTTCAGATCTTCAGGGAGCTGGGCTCCAATCTTCACGACTCTCTCCGGCTTGGCCGGATCGAGCGCAAAGTCTTCTACGTCCTCGGCTGGCTCAGCCCTCGGCCTTTTTTCTTCTTCGTCGATGGTTCCGGTGATGGTGTCAACACGGAATTCTGTCTTACTTACCTTCTTCGTGACTTGAAGATAGCAAGCGCGGGCAATTTTCTGATTCCCCCGGGAGTAGCCAATGCCCCCTCGGCGGGGAACTTGAGGCAGAGGTGCCTCATGGAGATGATGGCCTCGAGGTCTTCGAGGGCTGGCCGGCCGAGGATGATGTTGTGGGCGCAGTCGATGTTGACGACGACGAACTCCACTTCGAGCTGGGCTCTATGGAGCCCGTCGCCGAAGATTACCGGGAGGGTTATTACCCCCTCGGAATCAATAGTATCGCCGGTGAAGCCGGCAAGAGGGGTCTTAATGGGCCGAAGGGACCCCCTCTCCAGATGCAGCTCTCTGAAGGTGCTGAGGTACATTACATTGACGGAGCTGCCCGTGTCAATGTAAGTTCGGTGAATGATGGTGTCGTTTATTTCAGTCCGAATCACCAAGGCATCCCTGTGAGGAGAAGAAGTAGGAGGGAGATCTGCGTTGGTGAAGGTGATGGGTTCCTCCCTCAGTCGCTTTACCGGGGGCATATGAGTGACTTCCCCCACGTAAAGCGATTGAGCCCACTTCTTCCGCTGGCTGGTGGAATCGCCCCCTATATTGCCGCCGGTGATCATGAGGATGTGGCGTTTTTTCTCCTGGTAGTGGGGGTACTCCTCCTCTTCCTCCTCCAAGTTTCCGATCTCCCTCTTCTTGCCGAGGGGGATGGTGTTCGGGTTCACCCAAGCGTTCACCTTCGTGTGGTTCCCTCGGGAGGTCCCTGATGAGAAGGTCCCTCCTGCCGAGGGCTCTGAACAAATTGGGACAGGTGCCCCGCTTGTATCAATCTCTCGATGGCCGTTTTTAGCTGGTGGCAGCCGTCGGTTCTGTGCCCCTGATGCCGATGGAAACGACAGTAGGGAAACTGGGGGTTGATAGCATGTACCTCCGGGGGGTGCGCGAGAATCGCGCTCGACGAGGCCCCTCTCCTCAGCAAAATCAAGGATGATGCTGACGGGGTGCGTCAATGGTGTCCGGGGGCGGTCCAAGAGAATGGGCTGTGCCCAAGTCTTAGGGCTGCTCTTATAACCTCCCCCGGGCTTGGCTTGGCCTTGCCGAGGGCGGTCATCAGAGGGTCCTGAAGCCTTGGGGTGATTTGGAGGAGCCCCCGGCCCCCGGTTATTCTTGTTGTCAGCCCTCGGGGGTTGCTGATCTGGATGCTGGTGGTATTTCTCCACCTCCTCGGCCTCAGCGTATCGGTCCCCCCGCTG
This sequence comes from Cuscuta europaea, assembly GCA_945859875.1. Classification (NCBI taxonomy): domain Eukaryota; kingdom Viridiplantae; phylum Streptophyta; class Magnoliopsida; order Solanales; family Convolvulaceae; genus Cuscuta; species Cuscuta europaea. Next base: position 4,101,010 of record CAMAPE010000074.1, on the reverse strand, counting down.
CAGGGACCTTATGTAGTCGCAGGGGGGTTCAATGATGAGGCTCCTTGAAAAGTTACCGGTGCGGAGGACGGTTTGTAGGAGGGCCAGGAGGGTCCCGTCGTCAGCACCGTCGACTTTGTCGGCTTCCGTTCTCCAGCATTCCAGGAAGTCCCGAAGGGTCTCATCCCTCCTCTGGCGTATGGTTAGGAGGTGGGAGAAGTGCTTCCTCGTGCGACGCCTCCCGGCAAACTGTGTCAAGAATCGCTGGGCGAGTTCTTGCCATGAATCAATGCAGCCCTCGGGCAACCGGTTGAACCATTCGTATGCCGGCCCCTCTAAGGTGGAGAGGAACCAACGACACAAATATTCATCTGACGCCCCTACCATCATCATGCTGTTCTGATATTTGTTGTAGTGTTCCTGGGGGTCCGTCTTCCCGTTGTAGGGCTGTATGTGTTGCCCTCGGTATTTTTCCGGGATCCGGGCAGCCAGTACCCTTGGGGTAAATGGCGTTCGGGTCCGGAGCTGGATGACGGGTTCCCCGGAGCCCTCGGCTACCTTCTTCTGTAATTCCTCCATTTTGGCCATCATGGCCTCGTATTTGAGGTCTGGATGAGGGGTGGAGGTGGTGGCGTGAGCTTTGTTGGCCTCCATTTCATCAAGTCGGCGTTGGAGGGCCGCAATAATTTCGTCCCGGGGGTCCTTCGGGAGGGTCTCCGCCCCCTGCGAACGAACCCGGGTCGAGTGGGCCTGGTTGATTTGGTGGCGAGCATCGTCGGCATGAAGGGGTGCCTTGCCTTTGTCCCGAGGGGGACGCTCCTCGTCTGCCCTCGAGACAGACCCTCTGCTTTCCTGGGGCCTTTGGAGTGCCTTTCCTCCGAGGCGGTCTTGGACCCCTCGGCGGTCTTGCCCTCCTCCGAGCCGGTTGAGGGCGGAAGTGCGGGGCCTTTCTCTGTTGTCATTGTGGCGGTCCCGGGACTGAACTTCCTGGGAAGCCGTATCTTGGGCCACTACCCCTTCGTCATTCCTAACCCGAGGGATGGGGTTTCCGAAAGGGTGTGGCAGAGGGGGAAGTATGATGTTCTCCCCAACCTGGGGTTGAGCCGGAGCCAGGGTGCCGAAGGCACCTGGGTTCTGAGTGAGCGTCTGGATGAAGGCGGAGAGCGCCGAATGAACGTCGATGGTGAGAACCGGAGGGCTGACTTGGTCATCGCTCCGGTTTTTCTCTTTGGCCTCGATGCCGAGGCGGGCATCGGGGGCATTCTGTTGGATCTGAAGGCGTAGGTCGACAGCCGCCTGTTCCAGCCCAGCGATGACACCGCCCTCGGGAGCCCTGTGAGAGGCTTCGGGGGCGTTGACGTCGCCGAGGGCCAGGTTCTTGTCTTCCACGTTTTTGGAGTTGGCACGTGTTGTTCTCACCATTTTGGTAGAGGGCTAGTGTTTGGCGAAGAGGGAGGGTTTCTTACTCGATTGTTCGACCTCTCAACGAGAGCACCAAATGATGGATAGTGTACCCGGGGGTAGCTTATCCGAGGGGTTATTACGGGGAGTAATAAGAGAGAAGTCAGAGCAAGTAAATATAGATAGAGAAAGTATATTATGAAATGTGGAGCGTTTATGACTTGGTTACAAATGGGGAAAAGGGGTGCTATTTATAGTAGCAATAAATGCCGGACAGGGACACGTGTCAAGCATCCATTGGCCGAGAGGTCACCTCATCTGTTTGGCGCTGGCAACCGCATGTGGCCGCATTTAATGCGGCTGTTGGATGGGACGTTGTACAAGGTACGGTGATCTGTACGCATGTGGCGCGGATATCATGTCGGGGAAGGTGCCCTCGGCTGTTAGAGGACTAGCCGAGGGCTCTGAGTACCGGGGACCCCTTGGTGCTGAGGGCTCCAGATGCCGAGGGCTACTGTTTTCTGCCGTTTTTCTCCCAGTTTCTTAGTTTGCTTGAAAAACCCGTTCTGTGAGAGTTTAGAGCCTTCGGCCAGGGGGCCGAAGGCACCCCTGGTGCGTATTGCGGGCTGCTTGGTACTCTGGGCGCTGTGATTTGGGCCTGTTGGGCCTTCTGGGCCTGTTGGGCCTTTACTAGAGTAGTAGGAGTTTGTGGGCCGGGGTTTCCCGGGCCATATACTCCATCAGTGAGGTCACTCTACTCTTTCAACAGTTTAAAAAGATTGTTGAAAACTTTTTTCAACGCACAATTAAAACAGTTTATTCTGATAGGGGAGGCGAATACATAACCTTAGGGAAATTCTTAAGCACATGTGGTATTTCTCATTTATTTACGCCTCCCTACACTCCAGATCACAATGGCTTTGCTGAACGTCGGCATCGTCACATTGTGGAAACTGGTATCACCCTAATTCACCATGCATCCATGCCTCTTAAATATTGGTCTTTGCTTTTCTTACCGCAGTCTATCTCATTAATAGACAACCCGCTCTCTCTCTCTCTTAACTTCTGCACTCCATATGAAAAACTCTTCCAACAACCTCCTAATTACACTAAGCATGTTGTTTTTGGGTGCCAATGTTTTCCATGGTTACGTCCCTATACCACTCACAAATTAGAACCACGCTCCAAACCATGTGTTTTCCTGCAATATTGTGACCAGGGGCGGACCCAGGAAAGACATTTTGGGGGGGCGAAAATATTTTTGGGGGGGTTCAAAATACTTTTTGGAAGAGCAAAAATCATTTTTCGTATATATATACACTAAAAAAAATTTGTTGGGGGGCGGTAGCCCCCCTGGGTCTCTACTACGGTCCGCCCCTGATTGTGACCAACAAAGTGCCTATCGTTGTCTTGATCTTACCACCAACCGTATCTTTGTCAGCAGACATGTTGTGTTTGATGAGTCAGTCTCCCCTTTTTCTACATCCTCACCACCCGTCTCAAATATCACTTCTGAAGTTGATCACTGGCTTCAGCCTTCTATGTCTTATTTTCCCATTTCAGGTACTCTGGTTGCGGGGGCGTCTCCTCCTACTCATACCTCGGCTCAACAATTGACTTTTGACATGTCACCAACTACCTCTACCCAAACTGATATACAGCTTTCTCCCCTCCCTAAACCCACACCACCACAAATTATTACTTACCAACGCCGACCCAAACCCAATCCTCCGATCACCACCCCTCATTTACCTACCACCACTGATCTCACTACCTCAAACCCACCCCTCGATACTCCACTGCCCAAACGTACCCATCCGATGACCCTTCGACCGCGTAAACAAGCCAATGTTGCCACTGTTGATCCTTTACCTCACCATATAATTCCCACTTGTGCTTCTCAAGCTATGCAGGTACCAGAATGGCGGAGTGCTATGACAGTAGAATTTGATGCCTTGGTTCGACAGGGCACTTGGGATCTTGTTCTGACTCAGCCTGGTCAGAATATTGTGGGTTGTAAATGGGTACAGTGAAGTATAAATCGGATGGCTCCTTGGATCGCTATAAGGCTCGGCTAGTGGCTAAGGGCTTCCATCAGCGCCCCGGGATTGATTATTCTGACACCTTTAGTTCGGTCATCAAACCGGTTACCATTCGTATTGTTCTGACTATTGCTCTTTCTCATGGTTGGCCAGTACATCAGTTAGATGTCAATAATGCATTCCTACACGAGACTCTTCAGGAGGAAGTTTACATGAAGCAACCTCCGGGCTTTAATGATGGTTCTGGGTTTGTTTGTCGTCTTCGGAAATCTATTTATGGCCTTAAACAGGCGCCTCGGGTGTGGTATCAATCTCTTAGTGGCTTTCTTCTCTCACTTGGGTTTTATCAATCAGTTGCTGATGTCAGTCTGTTGATTTTTTCCTCCCATCCATCTTACATCTATGTTTTGGTTTATGTGGATGATATTATTGTTAATGGCTCTACACCCGACTTGATACGTCAAACTATTGACTCATTGGCCCACCGGTTCTCTATCAAGGATCTTGGAGCCTTACACTTTTTCTTGGGCATGCAGGTTACTCCTACACAGGGCGGACTCTTTCTTGATCAACATAAATACATTATGGACTTATTAAAAATATTAAAAATGGATGAGGCTAATTCGGTGGCTACGCCGTTAGCTCCCTCTGCTTCATTGACCTTGTTTGACAGTTCAGGCTCATGTGATGCCACTCTCTATCGCCAGGTCCTCGGGTCACTTCTATATTTGAATCTTACCCGTCCAGATGTTGCCTTTGCTATTAACAAACTGGCTCAATTCATGCATAAACCTACGGTCAATCATTGGCAGCTTCTCAAACCTCTTTTGCGCTATCTACATGGAACTGCTTCTCATGGCCTGTTTCTTTGTCGCAACACATCCCCCTCTCTCTGTGCCTTTGCTGATGCTGACTGGGCAGGGAACCCTGATGACCGTTCATCTACTAGCGCATATGCCATTTTTCTCGGGGAGTCTCTTATATCTTGGAAGTCAGTTAAGCAGTGTACCATTGCTAAATCTTCCAAGGAAGCTGAATATCGAGCTCTTTCCACCGCTGCCTCTGAAATTATTTGGATTGAATCTCTTTTGCGTGAGTTGCGGCACCCGCTCCTTTCTCCTCCACTCCTCCTTTGTGATAACAAAGGTGCCACTACGTCTTCAGCAAATCCTATCTCCCACACTCGCATGAAACATGTGGCTATTGACTTTCATTTTGTTCGGCAGCAGGTTCAACGTGGACTTCTTCAAGTTCATCACATCCCATCCTCTGATCAGATAGCTGATGCCCTCACCAAACCGCTTCCCCGTCAACGCTTCATTCTTCTTAGAGACAAGCTCAGGATTCTTGGCAGTGACAGAATACCTGGCTTGCCGGGGCGTATTGAAGGAAAGAAATAATTTGTATTTAGAGCATAATATTGTAGTTAGCCGTTACATATCTTTGGCATTTACTATAATATTATTATTTACCTTATATACATGATTAGGATGTGTATAAATAGCAGCTTTGTAAACTAGTTTTAAACACACAGAAATATATTCAAACATTTGTTCTCTTCTCTCCTTTAAGCTCCCCACCCCGAACTTGTCCTAGTTTAAAAAACACCCCTAACTATATTTATTTAATTTTTTTGTAACATATTTTAATTAACAAATAATATTTCTCAAATTAAAATATGTTAATTAGATTTAGTTGGCAAAAAATGATGTTTGATTCCCAAAAAAAATATGTGCTTTCTTAGATGGTTTGGTAGGACATGGGGCATAGATATTTCAATTTTACAAAGTATGAGATATTTATACAATATGGACAAGTTTGAGGTAAGGATATCACATATATGCAAAGTTTAGAGTATTTTATTTATTTCACCCTTGATTTAAAGCAGCTCAACTTATTATTCAAACAATTTGAGTAAAAGAAAAATAAAATGACAACCGAAAAAATGACGGATCTATTTTTTCTTCTTACTAACTGTATTTTACATATTAATATTAGAGAAATTACACAAAATATGACTAAAAACGTTTGTATATTTCAAAATAGGACTATCATGTTTTTATTCCCAAAATAGGAGTAATTACCGTCATGTTTTGGCAGTACCAGACTTTAAACATGACAATATTTTCCAAACTTAGCAGTAATTACTCCTATTTTGGGAATAAAAACATGGCAATCATATTGTTGAATTTTCAAACTTTTTTACTACTGTTTCGGAGAATTTTCCCATAATATTAATATACATAGTACATTATTATTGTTATTATTATTATTATTGTTATTATTATTATTATTATTGTATAATACTAATAAATTTTTAAAATTTTGGGACCCCATAAATATGAGGGTCATGTTTTGGATAACGCATTGAACCCCGAAAAATGACGCTGTTTGATTGTTTTCTTAATGTTGTACATATAATTAATACATTACCTTCCAAAGTTCCACAACAAAACTAGACCTTATGAACAATGTCCCAGTAGGAGCTTGGCTGCAATTTTGAGTGTCGCTTGATGCCCATGTAACCAATTTGAAAATTGACCTTTGTTTTTTCTCTTTATGAACAATGATTGGACACGTATATAAAGATGGTATAGTATCTTTTTCTTTTAAAGAGTATCTTTTAAGCCCGTTCTCACCATCCATCACTATTTTATGTCTTCTCATCTTTCCGGCCGTTTCTTCTTCAACAACAGAAATTTATCAAAGCTAGACTTTGGTGGTGAGAGAAATCGATGGATTGGAGTATTTGTTAAAAATTAAAACAAGTGTTTTCTAGTTCTTGTCTTAAAAAAAGTGAAATGGGTGTTTTCAAATGTAGAAAGAAGGTGCTAATTAAATTAAGCATTTAGAAGCACTTAAAAGCTAAAAGCCGGAAGCAGGTAAAAAAGTTTTTTAAACCGTTTTTCACATTTTCTATTACACAAAAAACACTTATTTTGTCAAATGTTACCAACTTTTACTTTTTCAGAATCACTTTTTTCTCAAACACTACCAACTTTTACTACTACCTCTGTCTCGAAATTATCTTCTCACTTTCCTTTTCGGGCACTCACGAAATTAACTTCACACTTCTTCCCACTTCCTTATTTGACAAATTATCTACATCAAAACGGTGCAAAACAGTGTCAAATAGTGTCAAACAGTGTTGAAAGAGTGTCAAAATAGTAAAATTTACCTCTTTGTAAATTTATTTCATTAATATGTGTGAAATTGAAGTGGGAAGTTAATTGCGGAATGAAGAGAGTATTAAACACTTCCTCCAAAATCATTTTAAACAAACACCTCTTTGAAGTAGAAGCAATCCTGAACACTCAATGTTTAAAGCAATTAAAATAAGTGCTTTTGTAATTTGAAAACACTCTTTTTTGTTTTTTTTAATTTTAGCGAACATTCCCTTAATTAGATGAGGTAAGTACTGATGACTCTCTCATGGCCCGGGGAAATGAAATTGTCAAATGATGGAGATGGGTTTGTTGTCGCCATTGTTTTCTGTCTTAGCTTATGTAAATGTCAACTTTTTATTTTTACTGACGCACAATGTTGATCATTATTATATTTAATCTCTATTATTAAAAAATATAGAAAATTCAAATTTTGTTAAATTTAAAGTGAGGCAAATTTAACGATTTTTTTATAAAAATAAATTATTAATGCATTAATAAATGAAATGTAATCAAAATAGAACATGTGAATAATTAAAAATTCAATATTTTACACTTCCAAGAACGGAAGAAATATACACACAAGAATAGTTTCTTGTTAATTAACTGTCTTATTTTCTTTTTTCCTTTCTTTTCGGATTAGGAGAAGATGATAGTGATAGAGCACGTGCGATATCCATGACACGAGCAGGAGATTTAACAACATAAAAGAATGACAAGGAGAAGATATACTCCCTCCGGTCTTAAATAAAGTTCAGCGTTTGACTTCACACAAATTAAGGAAATAAATTTGACTTTACTTTAGATTATACTATTGTGACATTGTTTGACACTGTTTTGCACTGTTTGGTGTAGATAATTTGTCAAATAAGAAAGAAAGAAGAAGTGTGAATTTTAATTTGGACAGACCCAAATTTATTTAGGATCGGTATATACTACTACGTAATAAGAAAGAAAAACTAATTAATTAGCTAGCTAGATGGAGAAGATGAGGGTAGGTTTGAGGGAATACAATATAAAAATGGAGTATTAATTAATGTTATTATTAATTTTGATGACAAGAATTGGTTAGTTGTGGGGTTTTAAACTCTGCCGTGCTTAAGCGATAAGATAAGAGTTAAAGAAGTCAATATCCAAACAGTGCCTTCTTCTTTTTCCTTAAATTTTAACCACATGCTTCTTTTACTTCACCAACCAAGTGGCCTGGCCGCGCTTTGAATCTCATCACACACACACATCTTCTATGCATGTACATATATACTTCGTATATACTCCGTAATAATTAAAGAGGACAAAATTAGTAGTAATGGAGTGTCACAAGGGTTAGCTCCCAGTTTCGAATCTCGGCAACTGTGATGAGGAGTTACTATGCTAAAAATGCATAGGACCTTTACAAGTATCCGTGACAGAGCCTCACTCTCTATCTGTCAGATTGAATTATAGTCCAATTTACATCCTCCCAACGTATCGTCCGGTAGGGGTTGGGGGCCTCTGGGATGGCTGTCATCCTTTTTTTATTAGGGAGAGTCCTATTTTAAAAATATATATGACTCCATATAGTTCCATTATAGGAATACATATCTCCACAATACTCATTCAATTTCGCTGCAGGGAGTCTTAGAGACCGTTTGGAGACCTCTTTTTTCGGCTTATCAGGCTTATCAGCCAGTTTTTTCACCAAACACGTAACTTTTACTTTCGTGTGCTGAATTGTGTAATAAGCAGAAAAAGTAAGGTTGGAGTTACTTTTCTGGCTGTATTGGCTGAAGTTACTGCAGAGGACCATTTTATCTATTTTTACATGTAATTTTTTCTTTAATTTATTAATAAAATATATTTTTAAAATATTTTTTTATTGAATCAGCAGAATCAGCCAAAACAGCCACTTCAGCCAGAACTTCATAAATTTCAGCAGAATCAGCCAAAACAGCCGATTTTCATGCTACCAAATGGGCTCTTAGTTTGAAAATGAATACTGCGCACACTATATTAATACATTAAAACTATCGCTATTTTAATGTAAAAAGGTTTGAAGTTTAATTACTTGTGTTATTCCCTTATTTTAAACCTTGAGTTTATATATACTCCCTTCATTCCGAAATGAACTTCTCGGTTTGACTTACACACATATTTATGTAAGATAGAGTTTTGTTTTGACTCTCAAGTACTACGTATATCCTTGTTTTATATCAAATCAAGCAAAAAATTGATAACAAGTAAGGGTAGTTGTGACTATGGTTAAAAGTGGTTTCCTTTTATAGAAATAAGAACTTATTTTTGGGACATTCATAAAAAAAGTAAGAACTTCTTTTGCGGACGAAGGTAATATACTAGCCTTTTTTCTGGAGTTTCAAGACAGGACCGCCATCCAGCCACCTCATTTGAGGTGATTTCAAATTGAATTTTTGACAAAATTTTGTAAGTATATCATCATGAAGTGTAGATTGTATCCACCAAATTTCAGCTACAAGTTCAATAAAAAATTCAGTTAAATAAATTGTTGAAAAATTATATATTCTTGTGCAATTTTTCCAATAATTTAATTAATTGACTTTCTGAGTTTCCGATTGAACAATATACATGAAAAGTAAGAATAAATCCGGTGCATTCAATTTATGATCAAATGACTCAAAATAAGTCAACAATGCATTATGATTGATAAAAATGTGGGTAATTTTAAAACTTTTCCTCATTTCTAAGCGTGCATTTGAAGCCAAAAGATATACCATGCAAAAATATAATAGAAATTACTCCAAATAGGACTAAAACTATGACAAAAACTCAAAATAGGACTTACTATGTTTTTCTTTTCAAAATAGGACCAAATTAGTCCTATTAGAAACATACCTATTTTTTCCTTCCATTCTTACCCTCCCTTTAAATATGAGTTAATTAAATGTTTAATTCATAATAAATTCGAAAATGATTCAAAAATTCGTAGAAAAATAAATAAAAAATTTATAAAATATTTATAAAATAAAAAATAAAAAAGAAAATATAAAAATTAATAAAAAATAGTAAAACTCCATAAAAAATTTAAAAACAATATGGATGCCTTTCCCACCGCATGTACTACCTCCTTGCACCACCATCTCCGGACGGTGAAAAAAACGTCATTTTCCTTAAAAACTCTCATTTTTTTCTGAAAATGCCAAAAACATAGCATATTTCTCTTTGAGAATGTTAACATTTTCATTGCTTTCTGGCATAAATATGGCATTCGTAATTAACTTGACATTTTTCCCCTGGTGACTGGAGGTGGTGGTGCAGAGGCGGCAGAGGCGGCGGTGAATTTTATTTTATTTTTTTGAGTTTATTATTATTATTATTATTTTTGAAAATAAATAAATAAATAAATTATTATCGAAATATTTTTATTAATTTTTTAGTATTTTTTACGAATTTTTTATTATTTTTTAATATTTTATTATAAATTAAAACATTTCAATAGCTATAAGGGTATATTTGTCCAAGACACACGTAATTAGTTCTATTTGTAGTCTAATAATGTGCAAAGTGAATGACTTTTAGTTCTATTTTGATAATTAAGTACAATCATTCGCATTTTATCGCAATTTACATCCGAACACTATTTTTATTGGAATCATATTCTATATTATACATACTCGGTATATATTACTCCGTATATACTACTCCGTATAAAAAAACTAACTTCATCAGTGTCTTGTTTTTCGTATTTCATCAGTTTTGAATAATACAGACGTTTTAGTTGATCAATTGGTGAAAGAGAAAGGCAGGGGTAGATGGGTACGTACTTTCATGGGAATTCTGAAATCCAAGCTGGTAGTGGCGGTGATGGCTTACAAACACTTCTACTCATGAACCCTGCCGGCGGCAGCGGCGGTTATGTTGGGTTCCCTAACGCCTCTCAGCCGGCACAGCACCAGGCGCCGGGGAACAACATCATCTTCCTCAACTCGAACGTCGGCCCTGGGAGCTCAATGGAATTTTCGTCCCACGCGCCGCCATCTCAGTATGTCGGCATCCCTTTTTCGCAACCGGAGGTCCACGTTTCCACGGCGCACGACTTCTCCGCCCTCCAGGGGTTCATCGGGAGGCCGCAGTATAACCTGTACGGCTCGCCGGTCGACCTTACTGCGGCGCGTGAGGTAACGCGCACCCAGCACGGGCTTTCCCTGAGCCTCTCCTCTCAACAACCCGGGTTTGGCAATTTCGGGGCGGGCCTGGAGGTGGGGAACGAGCAGTATGTGTCGGCAGTTGGCGGGGGGTCTCCGTCGGCTGCTTCAGGGGTATCCAACGGGGGGCTGCAAAACGTGCTGTTGAGTTCGAAATTCTTGAAGGCGGCTCAAGAGCTTCTCGACGAGGTGGTCAATGTAGGAAAGGGAGTGAAGAGTGAAGGGACAAATAATGAGGTGCTGCCCAAGAATGACGGACTCACCAGCTCAGACGGAGAGCAGAGTGGGGGTAAACGCGCCGCCGCGGAGCTCTCCACAGCAGAGAGACAGGAAATTCAAATGAAGAAAGCAAAGCTTGTGAACATGCTCGATGAGGTACTTAAGTTAATCTCCCGGGAGTTGTTTAATTTCCATAGGATGTTAATTAATTGTTGGACTCAATTGAAAAACAAAACTGATAGAGCTTCATCATCTTTTTCTTCAAGCCTATGCGATTAAATTAATATTTTGATCGAGGATTTTTTAGCTTCTTGAAGAGACGGGTTCTGTTCTGACAAAGGATAGATTAAACACACCCACAGACAGACAGAGTTCGTTCTGCGTAACCAAGGACCCCAAGAAGATTGGAAAGAAATTAAGTAATTACTGTATTTAAAAGTCTACATCATCATCATATGTATATATCATGATCGATCAGCTGCTGCCTTCCTTGCTGCCCTGTCCAATTCAAAGTGTTCTTTTCAAAAGCTGTAAAGAACATCATCTGACTATCAATTTTTACGTGGGCACCTTTCGGCCATCACTCTTGCCAATGCATATATATATACGGAGCATATGTCAAAAGCAAAAATGCTGTTTTTTATGGTTTTGACTTGTTGCAAATATAATTAATTATTGTTTAGATGAGAATAAAAATGGAGTATAAAGCAATCTGGAATGGATGGTCAGGTGGAACAGAGGTACAGACAATACCACGAGCAGATGCAGGTGGTGATATCATGGTTTGAGCAGGCGGCAGGGGCGGGTTCTTGTAGAACGTACACAGCCCTGGCGTTGCAGACCATCTCAAAGCAGTTCAGGTGCCTTAAAGACGCGATCTTGGGGCAAATACGAGCTGCCGGGAAGAGTTTAGGAGAATTTGAGGTTTGTGGTGGTGGTTCATCACCGTCGTCGTCCCCATCAAGCAGCAGGCTGAAGTTTGTGGATAGGCAGCTCAGGCGACAGAGGGCCTTGCAGCAGTTGGGAATGATCCAACACAACAGCAACGGCGCAGCTTGGCGGCCCCAGCGAGGATTGCCGGAACGCTCTGTTTCTGTTCTTCGTGCTTGGCTCTTTGAGCATTTCCTCCACCCGTAAGTTTTCCCCTCTTCTTTTTTTTACGTCTCACTAAGTTTGAATAGCTCAATCATGTGGAGGTTACGGCTATGTGTTAGAGTGGACTTCTGATGTGCACGGGTACAAAGTCAACCACCATTGGACTGACTCAGTCACCTCCCAAATGCTTTGTCGGGTCGAGGCGTGGGAGGCCTTTGAGGTTGGTTGGGGATTCCACTTTTTGGAAGATTTAATGACTATAGATTTGATCTTGATTCATTAGTCCAAATTTTGAGTGACCTCCTAACACACGTGAAAGTCAAATTGTTCCGATAAAATACGTAGTAATACAATCAATCTAATGATATTCAAAAAATGTGAATAGGGTTAAATGGGCAACTTGGAGTCATATAGTTTTTTAGCGCACTGGATATGTGGCAATGATTTAGTACTTCAATTTTGAGAGTGCTCCAATGGTTTAGTACTTCAACTTATTATGTTACTACCAGTAAAATTACCACCAGTAAAATGTATTTAAATTTCTAATATTTGACGTAGGTTATATATAAGTTGAAAGGGAAATTAATGATCGGAAATAAACCATCCAAACATTAAAAAGAGCATCTGAATGGTTATCCAATACCATACTTGTGCCTGCTGATCTCTATTACTACCCGTCCAGATGTAGAGGTCACTATTTTCTTTTCTGTCATTTTACAAGTAAATAAACTTCACTCTAATAAAAATAGCAACCAGAATTTACTTTATAATAATCAAGTGTACTGCTCCCCATCCATTATATAGCCCAACGTTATGCAACTTCGACACACCGTTGAGGGCCTGTTGGTTCCAATCAATTCACCGAAATCACCGAGTTTGCTCAATACTTTCAAAGAGTTAACATTTGGAAAAATTCGTTTAAGCAAAATTAGTACATCAAAAAGGAACTTATTTAGACTTTTTTGTTTATTCAGCTCATAGGAGAATAAATAAATAAAAAAAGATGTCACTTTTAGCTATCAAATGGACTGAAATACTCTCATAGTTAAATCCCAAGGGTTTACACTTTCTTAAGATGAGTAGCCCGTCAATTTTATAATATTGTTATGGTAATCTAATGGTGCATGTTCTCTCCATTTGTCTGTGCAGTTACCCAAAAGATTCAGACAAAATCATGCTGGCTAAACAAACAGGTCTTACCAGGAATCAGGTAATTAAAACTTTTGCTAAGCCAGACCTACTGTAGTTAGTTTTTAAAACTGTTCAAACAACTTTTAATTATTATTATAAAGAATGTTCATGTTGAATGAGGGTGGGTTTTGGTGTGAATTCAGGTGTCAAATTGGTTCATCAATGCTCGGGTCCGATTGTGGAAGCCAATGGTAGAAGAGATGTATCTGGAAGAGACCAAGGAACAAGAACAAAGCCAAAATGCATCAGACAACCAAACAGGGAAAGCTAGTGAGCCAAACGAAGATTCTTCAGAGTGTTCGGATCATCAAGAAAAGAGCAATTTTACCCCAAACAAACAACTCTCTACTATATCTTCTCCCGCAGACAGAAACCAATCCAGTTTCAGCCCGGAAAGCCCGAAGAAGGCCAGGAGAGCACAAGGCCCGGACTCTTCCTCCGTGGATTTTACATTAATGGGTGGTGGAGGAGGGGGGTCAGCTAACTTCATTGGCGGGTTCGGGTCATACCCAATTGGAGAAATCGGATCATATTCGGGCAATGCGGTCTCCCTAACACTTGGTCTGCCGCATAGTGAAAACCTCTCAATGTCAGGGGCACACCACGGGTTCATCCCAACTCAAGAAATGCATATGGATAGAGGGGTAGAATTGGGAGAAGCCAACGATCAGTTTGGCAGTATGAATGTCCCAATGAGTTACAACAACATTGAGAACCGGAAGAGGTTTGCCACACCATTGTTGCCAGACTTTATAGCTTGCGGTTACCAACAAATGCTCAGCAAGGAAGTAAGAGATTCTTCATAATACTGTAAAGATAAAAACATTTATACTTTGCAGAAGAACAAGCACTATAGTTCATATGGATAGTTTTTTAGCCTTTTAGACATTATATTGGTGAGGATTGTATAGTGTGATTGCTGTTGTATTTAATATGGGAGGAAGTAGGTATTGTGGGATGTTATAGTTAATAATTTGAATTGTAAGGTGTTGTTTCTTGAACAGCAATTAATCAAATTATATACCAACACTGCTGGTATTACAGTATTTGTTACTTGGATGGTGATTGATGAACTGAAAAGAAAGTGAACCTTATTTGGATATTTACTTTTGGATACTGAGTTGTAGAGTACAACATGGGAATCATGTTTTTCTTGTAAACTTTGTGACAAAAGGGTATTGCTTGTCAGATGAGGACTCTTTGGAGTTGGCTTTTTAAGGTAGTGTGATATCTCCAAGGGCATCAAGGACCACAAAAGAGAAAGGCCTTATCTATAACGGGGTAAACAAGAAACTGGTTTACCTCACCACTAAAAAGGTGGTCCTCTCCATCCCACTCTAGGTCAGGGAAAAATATAAATCAATATATTTTAACTTAAAATTATTGTAAATTACAGATTAAATTTAAATCCTTTATAACCTAGGTGGCTAAGATTGACTTCAGATCTCTCTGGCATTCCACTCGAACTATGCCGTGGGGGAAAACGTTAGAGATGAGGGAGACTAATAACGAGATACTCGCAATATCAAAGCAAACAAACAAACATGTCAAGAAAAAAGTGTACAGTATCTCAGCTCAAACCACAACATTTCAGTTTCATAATAAACATGTCATATGAGACAGAATAAGTATCATTTATTATCTCCATCATTAAATGCAGAATGATTGGCAATAATGAAAGGGATATAGACTATCAAAATAGTGTCCTACCGTGGCAGATTTCAATATATTGTTCAACCAAAGCAGGTATTCCGTATTCATTAATCATCTTCACTAATTCAGCAAAATTAGTTGCATACTAAAGGATCGAAAAATGTTAGACGTCCTTGATTTTAACCCTCTTTTCTAGAATATTTTTTATAAAACTTACAAGTTGTAATCCATAAAAAAAACAATATGGTGTTCATCGAAACTGTATCAATCTATCACGTATAGAAAGAATATTATCAATCAGGCCAAATGCCTAGATCCATAATTAGTATTGAAAAATTTTAGGGATCACACTGAATTTTAATTGACAACATTTTTTAGGGGAGGGAGGGGTACCATCATACATTATCAAAGCATATGTTGTACATCAGATAAACCCGGATAGTTTTCTTGGTTCAAAGTTCTAACATGGGAATAGAATCCATTTCATATTTCACGACATAAATAGCCAAAAGGGTCAGAGATTCAACCTGAATCCATGAAACAATAAAAGGGGAGTCTCAGTTTTTTTATTAAATACTTAGAAAAGGGAGCCTTTATTGTATTTGTCGTCTGTGTCATCAGTATCTTCATCATCACTGTCTTCTTTCTCATCACCCTTAAAATCTTGGTAAACCTCGGTACGTGAAGGTTCATAACGATCCAAAGAATCAAGCTGAAGATCCCCCCGGTTCTTAACCAACAGCCACCGAAGTAAACGGTCTTCCTTGTTCAGGTAATGCAACTCGTTGTTGAAATTAGGCGGTGTCATCATCGTCATTTGCATCATATGCCCCTACATGATTTAACGAACCAACAAGCTATCCAGCTTTAATTCATTAGTTTCTTACATAATCAATCCCAACTAAATGCAAGAAAAAAAAAACTCCTATATTTTTGTGTTAATAAAGCAGACCTGAAAATACCTCCCATCAAGCTTTTTAATACCATAGCCGAGCTGGACAGTTCCAAAATACTTTACATCTGTGAGGACTCCATTTCTACCATAGACATGCTTCCCCACCTTAATAGCCAGTTCCATCAACGCCTCCTTCTTTATATGGGGTTTCAACAAAAGCATGCAGTCATAAAGTGGCATCTTTAATTGTTACTCCACGTCGCTCCTACATTCAAAGAACAAAATTGTGTATTACAAAAGTATTTATCTTTGATCCCTCAGCAATTAAAAAAACTCAATAATATGATGCACAGTAAGAAAAGAGAAAAGGCAAAAACAGCGTGTTCAATTTTTATATTTCGGTCAAATAAGTACACATCCATTAAAGATTCAAAAATTGTGGTCTCTCTAAAAGTTGTAGAACTTGAATGATCTTTCCAGCGACACAAAAAAAAGGTCAAATGGACATTCCTATACTTGCATATGATCGAATTGGTATCAGAGAAAGCGGTCCAGCTCACTGGCCACTGACTCATTCTCCCATATGGGAGGTCCTGTGTTAGAAACTCCATGGAGACAGTTTCAAACCCCTTTACCTCGGGTTCCCCTGCCCCCAACCCCCCGGGGTAATAGAAAACGGGGGGGGGGGGGGGGGGGGGGGGGGGGGGGGATTGAATTAGCATCTATCATAAATTTTAGAGTCATCTTTATTTTATCAAAATATGTAAAAGCAACGTTTTAGACTTAAAATGACATCTAGCAGCATATGTGATCATATCTAAGTATAGATATATGCATATAAACCCTTTTTTCATAGGGTATCATTCATAAATTTTAGAGTCATCTTTATTTTATCAGAATATCTAAAAACAGTGTTTTAGACTTATAATGACATCTAGTAGCATATCTGATCATATCTAAAAATACATATATGCATTTAATCCTTTTTTATGTCCATAGAAAGAAAAATTCAGATTTCTAAAAAGTTTAGAGACTACAATGCTCAAACTTTAAAGGATGTGTACACTGCGTACTTATTTGACCAAATATATAAAAGCAATGTTCTTGATATTATATTATTCCAAAATTTTAGAGTCAAAATGACATCTAGTAGCACATCTGATCATATCTAATTATAGATATTTGCATTTACAGAAAATTCCTTAAATAGGACTAAAACAATGTTAAAGTTCATAAATAGGACTATCATTGTTTTATTCACAAAATATGACTCATTCACTCCTAATTTGGGAAGTTTTAATCAACTTATACTTTTATTAGGACTACATAAGTCCTATTTGGGGAATAAAACACACTTAATCTTATTTTTTAACTTTGTGCAAGTCTTGGTCCTATATTGACCAAACTTTTTCACCAAACTTTAAAGGATTTGTATTTTTGGTCCTGTATATAGTTTTCCATCATTTGCAATGGAGCCAAAGATTCACTATTTTTTGGCTTGAGAAAATGATGGAATAAAGAAAAATGGCTCATTAAACTGTTTGCGCTTCTTTATTGTGAAGCAACGGTCAGTCCGTGTATTTTTCGACGCGATTTTCACTATGAGTCATTCGGAAACGGTCTCTTTGTGCTTTAGTACAGGAGTAAGACTGCGTACATCCGACCCCCCTTACCCCACCGTAGGTGGGAGCCTTTGCAGCAATGGGGTAGTAATGATGATGATATATTTTTTCTTTATAGGGATGGTGGTGAGTACTTATTTGGTCCTATATGTTTTGGTACATATATATTTTTTCCATATATATGTATTTTCTTTGGTCCTATATGTTTTGGTACATATATATTTTTTCTATTGCATTTTTAAACCCTTTTTCAGTCCAAACTTTAAAGGATGCGTACTTATTTGACCAAATATATAAGAGAAACTTTGTTGGTCCCGAACAAAAGAACCGCTATATTTGATCATATTTAAGTATGAAGTTATTAATCTCAGCCTTTTTTATGCCACTGGAAAGTTAAACTGAAGGACTACAACTCTTATAGAAATTATCTCCCAAATTTTAAAGAGGCAACCTTTATTGACCAAAATATCTAAAGACAACATTGTAGAATTAATGACGTCCACTTGTAAATCTGATCAATAGGTAAGAGTGCAAGTTCAATCAAATATATACATATATAATGTTGATTCTATTAACAAATTCCACACAAAAACTTACCGAAAAAACTTCGAAACAATGTCAATATGTAAATATCACATGTTTATAACTACAGCTTTTAGTTTTTTTTTTGTTTTTTTGGAGTAAAATGCACAACAGGAGTTATACCTTTTTTAAAGGAAAGAAGCTATATTCATCATCATCATTATCCCAGTGTCGCAAAGTCTTCCACCTACGGTAGGGGATGGGATGTACGCAATCTTATGTCAGGGTTCTGGAATTGAGAACGGGTCCAAGGTCGTATTGTTGTGGCAGGGTGCGTGGGTGAGGGCAGAACCTGCCGGCTAGGGTTACTCCTCTTCTTGCCCGTGGCTGGAAGAGCGCAGGGGAAAGTACGTGACTTTCTCTGGAAATATTTCTAATGATCGATGGTTTTATTAATGTTGAATAAAGAGTATAAATAGGCATCATGTCTTTACATGATAGAGTTCTAATCTAGCAGAAACTATAACATCTAATAATTCTATTCCTAATAGGAGTTCTAATCTAACAGAAATTGTAACCTCTAATACTTCTATTCCTAATAGGAACTAGGAAGTAATAAATAAAATATAAAAATAGAATCTGGATAATTCCCTCTTCTAATAAAACTCTTCTAATTAAACTTCCCGCTGGTTCCATAAAAATGCATCCGTAACATCTTACCCCTGTACTAAATCAATAAGATACTATTTCCGGATGACCAATGATGAAAATCGCGTCCAAAATTGCATAAGACCGACTGTTGCTTCATAACACAGAAGCGCAGACAGCTTAGTGAGCCATTTTGATTTATCTCATCATATTCTCAAGCCAAAAAATAGAAGCTATATTGAGATATTCGAATGGACGAGCACCACCAATCGCAAAACGATACTCCTAAGAGGAAGACAAACCATTGAGGGTGAAATCAGCTCGCGCTCTATCTACAATGAGCTAAAAGTATTTGCTATTTGGTTTTCCCGCACCACCATCCCTCCATAAGATTTTCTTTAGGCCATGTTTGGTACAACGTAATCAATCATGTAATGTAATGAACATTACGTGTTGATTCGAATTCAATGTTTGGCATGTCATTTTATTTTAAACTGTAATGTAATGAGTATTGCATATGTGAAATTCATTACTTTTATATGTGTAATAAGCTTTACATTCAAAAAGGTATGTATTTCTGATTACATATCGTAAAATGTATTTGACATTACAACAACCCTACATCTTATACTTCCGCCCCACCCACAAGAATAGGTTCAAAAGTTTTCCAATGGCCGTCAATTTCAGCTTCTTCCTCCAGCTCTATTGAAAAGAGGTAAACCCAACTTCTCTCTCCTTATGTAATTCGAATTGTTTATATAAGTGTTCTTGCCTTTAAGTTTCTTCTTTGCTTCTGGATTTGATATTTGACTTGAAGAGCTTGAGCCGGCCCGTTTCGGCCACCCTTTACTTGTGGTACTCTGTGGCAATATATGATTCAACGATCTGGGCATAAGACTGTGATCCCCTTCACCTTGAGAATCGGTTGAATCGTCTAGTAAACTCAGACAATCGTAGAAGCCTATAGAATCAGCTAGTCTTAGCGGCGAAGGTGTGTTGCTTCAAAGTTAGGGCTAAATCTCCTTTGAATCCAAACATCAACTATCAAACCCCCTGCTTTGTTACTACTTTCTTCTCTGCAATTCCATTCTTCCCTGCGACTCCCACTTGACCTCCATCCCTGCTCACTCTGTTTTTTGTTTCCTTCTAAAGCATGGTATAAGTTATTATTATATCTGTTAGGTGTTTTAATATTATTTATTGATGTTATTAAATATAATAAAGTTAGTTTTGTTATTCTGTTTGTAATAAATATAAACATTTTTTCTCTTGTTCAATCCTTAATTGTTTACGCACATCATAAATTAGTAAATAAATTTGTTTTCTTTATTCTGTATTATAATATCATTAGTTTGTTTTATATCCCAATAAACATCTTACTGTATAGGAACAAGGCAAGAAGACAGATAAAAGTCAATGACCATTCATATGTCTCATCACAATCACCTATTCACCTCTGAGACTGAGATCATATAACAGTGTTGCAGTTTTTTATATATTAGTCATGTTTCATGTACTATTGTTCGTTTTATAGTGAACTGAAAATGTTTGTTGTGAATAAACTTCAATGTTGCTTTTTTGTGGTTTTTTGACAAATTAATTGTCACTTGGATGGAAATGTATTGTAGTCTTATACTACTAATAAACTTCAGATTCTCACTCTCTCAAAACTGTCTGACTGGACAAATTCTTCAGAAATCTTTACTTTGACCTCTCTCCTGCACCTTGATTTCAGCTACAACATGCTGATTGGACCTATCATTTCCATCCTTGATTTCTAGCTTTCTTATCCTTCTTTACTTCCAGTTTGTAAGTCTATTTTTATGCACACCTCAACTTGGATTAATGTAGCTGTAGTATGTAATGTGTAAATTGAAAAATATGTGTGTGTACTTATATAACATCTGAAAGCGAGTATTCAAATAAATACATTTTATACCAGAACTGTTGCATTGGTTTCACCATAAACATTTCTTAAAAAGCCTCACTACCTAAGAATGCTCTATAATTAAACAACTTATTTTTTGGCAGTGTTTGAGATACCATGTACATTTAATAACACTTTAATTTTTATTATTCAATCTTCTTGTGATAAGGTACTTGCATCTTATATTACCTACAAAAACTCTATTTGACCTAAAAAGTTGGACATAATATACTACCTCTGTCCCCCTAAGTTTGGGACAAAGGGGGTGTGATGTGGTTTTTAAGAAAAAGTAGAATTATGTGATTGGTATTGAACTGATAAAGTGTGATTAAAGTAAGAATGAATTGTAACCACCCAAATATTACCAAATATGGTATGAGACAAACTTAATGGGACGGACGAAAAAGGTAAATCGGGACAAAGTTAGGGGGACGGAGGGAGTATAAGTTATGAGTCTGGGTGAAGGCCCTAATTAATGGAGAGATTTAAATTTGGTAAATATTATTTTATTTTTCAATATAAGATTTGCAGTATTATGTCGCTTGCTAGATACACTGATTGAATTGTTTTTTGTTTGTTACAGATTTGTCCATTTACAATCTATGATGGGCTTGAAAGACTTTTGAAGCTACTATTATACTTCTCGGAGGAGACTGCTTAAAAATCAAGTAGTTATATATTCCCTCCGTCCAACTTAAAGGTTCCCACGCGAGGTTTACGATGTTTGATTGACCATAAAGTTAACTGATCCCTGTCATTAATAGGATTATTTTTAGTAAATAAAATTTACATATTCAGAAACTACACTAAAAGTTTTATAATACCTCATCATCATCATCATTACCCCAGTGCCGCAAAGGCTCCCACCTACGGTGGGGTAAGGGGGGGTCGGATGTACGCAGTCTTACCCCTGTACTAAAGCACAGAGAGACTGTTTCCGGATGACCCATAGTGAAAATCGCATTCAAAAGTTTTATAATACCTGATCAAGAAAAATTAAATTTGATAAAAGTTGGATATATAAAGTAAAAGATTAAGAACAATGCACGTTGATCGGAAAATAGTGGACGGGAACCTTTAAATGGGACGGAGAGAGTGTATATTTGAGATTTATAGGCATCTTTATTTTCTAACGTTATGTATTCGGATCTTATATATGAATTCAACAATTCACGAATGAATGATGTTAGATAGACAATCATTTTAATGTATTAGCGATGATAACTTTAAATTGCAAATATTGATTACACCGTCTAATTCTACATCTAGATAAACAAACATAAGTATGTGATGTTGATTACATTTCAAATTTGTTAGTACCTCCGTCCCCTTAAGTTTGGAACAAAGGGGTGTGGTGTGGTTTTTAAGAAAAAGTAGATTTGTGTGGTTGGTATTGAATTGATAAAGTGTGAATAAAGTAAGAATGAATTCTAACCACTCAAATATTACCAAATATGGTATGGGACAAACTTAATGGAACGGACGAAAAAGGTAAAACGGGACAAAACTAGGGGGACGGAGGGAGTATTACTTAGGTAACCAAACATAGTAATGGAATAGAGACTTCATTCCACTACATTACATTTTGTAATGCATTACGCACTTCTTTCCATTCCATTACATTACGCTATGTTTGGTATGATGTAATGCAATGGAACAGAATGAAGTGCATAATGCAATACAAAATGTAATGGAATGGAGTCTTTGTTCCATTACTATGTTTGATTACTGAAGTAATAACAACTTTGAAATGTAATCAACATTATATAATTATGTTTGTTTATCTACATGTAGAATAACACTATGTAATCAATTGTTTGTTATTAAACATCATTCATGCCCGAATTGTTGAATCCATATATAAGATCCGGATACATAACGCAAGGAAAATAAAGATCTCTATAAATCTTAAATATACTCCCTCCGTTTCTGAAACAAGTTCCGCCTTTCCTTTTCGGGAAGATTCAAAATTAAGTTCCACTTTCAAACATTTCCTTATTATCTACATCAAAACAGTGTCAAACAGTATCAAACAGTGCCAAACAGTGTTCAAACAGTGCCAAACAGTGCACTCCACAGTAAAGTCAATTTTATTTTCTTAATATGTGTGAAGTCAAATGTGGAACTTGTTTAGGAATCGAAGGGAGTATATATATGGAGAGAGAAATATTCTTGTCCGGAATTCCGGACAGGAACCGCCGTCCGGACGGTGGCATTTCAGCCTCTTCCAGGTCGACTTTTTTGATGAAATTTTTATGGCATTTTCTTCATCAAGTCTAGTTTATCCCATAGTAGTCACGGCGCACGGCGACCGGCATGGCGCAGGGGTGATTTCGCGTGGCGATGGCGATGGCGCAAAAATGACACACCAGTAAAACACAACATAAAAAAAATCAAGCATAACATATACACAATATATGAGTTTGACTTAACCACCAATTAAAGACTTAAATTTTTAAATAACCAAAAAATAGCACCAAAAATAATCCAAATCAAATTAACTTACTTACATGGTCCAACTGTCCAGCCAACTGGCCCACAGAAAATGAGAGGAAGTGAAACAAAGAAATAGAGAAGGCATTTAACTTTACCAAAATAAAGAATGGGTTTCAGAGAAAGGCTTTTGCCAGACTTCAATCTAAAATAGCGTAGAACTAAAACCGCGAAGCAAGCAGTCTGCGTGCGGCGATTAGAGTCTGCGACCTATTTCAGCAACAATCGATGGCAACGTGATCAGCTACAACGACTACGACGGAGACAACCTACAGCGACTGAGCGACTACGACCATCGAACCAAAGTCGCGACCCAGACGCGTGCGATAGCGCCATTATTTGGTGCAAAATGGCGACAGCGAGGCGATAGCGCACATTTGGCAACGCAACCTGTGCGCCATAGCCAAAAATAATGGCAATGACCCCCTAAATTGCCAAAGGCAAGACTTGGCAATCGCCATTTGCGCCATTGACTACTATGGTTTATCCACAAATATATTCAACTAAAAACTCAATTGGGAAGGTCGTCAAATAATTTTTGGAAATTAACTGCGTTTTATATGTATATTTTGGGCGCAGTTATCTTCCAAAAAATCATTTGACGGTCTTCCCGATTAAATTTTTAGCTTAAATGTTATGTGGATAAACTAGACTTGATGAAGAACATTCCATAAAAATTTCATCAAAAAATTCTACCAGGAAGGGCCTCAAATGCCGCCGTCCGGAAGGCAGTTCTGGTCAGGAAGGCCTGTCCGAAAGATTACTCCAAGAAGTATAATAGTAGCTTCAAAGTTCCTTCAAACCCATCACAGATTATAAATGGACCAATCTGTAGCAAACAAAAATCAGTTCAATCAATTTATCTAACAAGCGACATAACTACAAATTTTATATTGAAAAATAAAATAATATTAACCAAATTTAAATTTCTCCATTAATTTGTTTCAAGTGCCGAGTATATTAATATATGCAAGGTATAAATCTAAAATTAAACAACTTCATTGATAATCTAAGTAATCATTATAATTTATATATCATGTCCAACTTTTATGTAAAAAGAAGTTTTTATAGGTCATAAGATGCATGTACCTAATCACCAGATGATTGAATAATTAAAATTTAAAATTGAAGTCTGTTATTGAATGTACATGGCATCTTAAAGACTGCCAAAAACAACTTGTTTAATTATAGAGCATTCTTAGGTAGGGTGGCTTTTAAAAAGTGTTCGAGGTCTGCATAAAAACAGAATTACAAACTGTTTTGAGAGTGTGATTTCAGTGATGAGAGCTGAGGTGGGATTAAACCAATGAGTGCAGGGTTTGATCTGAGACCGACCTGCTGCAATGGAGAAAAACAGAAACTACTATTCTGCCCTTCAACTGAAAGGAGGATACTTGTTCTGGTGTGGGTGAAGCAGTGAATGGAAGAAAACAGATAGGAGGTGGGGGTGAAAGATTTCTGGAAGGAAAGCAGCTGTGGACTTGCAGCCTGGTGACATGACCTGTTTTGCATTCAATCCAAACCCAGGAAGAAGATGAAGAACCGGGGGAGGGGGAGCAGGGGTTGGGGTGAAATAAAGTGACAATTTCTGTCATCACATTGATGGGAACTGATCCTCACAGCAACAGTGAACCAAAATACAATAGCGGAAAACACAAAGAAAGAGAAAACAGATTTGACTCTTCGAGAGGCCTCACTCTCCCAGCCTAATTCCAACTGAATTCCAGCCTACCCTCACCCTCCTCTATTCCTTCTATTTATTCTTTTCCAAATGAAGCTTCCCCCGTTGTCAACCACCTTGTCCTCAAGGTGGGGAGTAAGAGCAGCCATGCCATCCAGCTTCATCCTCGTGCCCCTCCCTTCACAGTACCTCACCGATCTCAGTGCCTTTAGCTTCGGTACTTGAACCTTTGTCATCCATTCCTCATGGCATTTGCTTAAACTTTCCCAAAAATCTTCCAAAACTGATAGTTGTTTCCATTGAACCAAAATTTTCTTATTTCCTTGTAATGCAAAAGATTTGACTCCTCCTGCATGCTCTTGATTCTTTTCAATGACATAATACTCTTTCATGCATCCAGCAGATCTGTACCCAAATCCACTATATGCTGCATCGCCGTATCTACTCGTCGGCTGTAAAGCCACTGAGTTCCAGTAGGAAGATGCTCCAAGGATATTATTCTGCCACCAATCCCGGAAACCACTTTCAGCTCCCAATCCTCACCTTTTGATACATCCAGATCATTACCTGGGTTCTGTTCAGCCTTCGGATCCACAAACCACTTTGATAGTTTGACTGATTCACCCTTAGGTGCTCCCCATTCTTCTAGGGCCTTTGTGAAACCAATCATAGCACTCACTTGCCCATTCATCTTGCTTATTGCAAGAGACTGAGGTGTGGAAAGTGAATTTTGAAATGGTACATATCCATAAGTTGCAGTACTCTTTTCAGGAAAAGCTGGAAAATGGCCTTGATGAGCATTTGAGATGTAGCATGGATAATAAGGAGCAGAAAGTTCATCTTCACCCTTGGGGTTCATAATTGCTAGAAACTCAGTAAAAGAGTGCATCCCAGAAGTTGATAGTTGATTGTGCACTGCTGTTTTAGCTTCTTCATAATCTGAGGCTTGAGCGCTCTTAAGGCTAGCCGTATTTGTAGCATGTGATTTTGTTTTGTAATCATATTGTTGGGAAATAAGATTACCAAGTGTAATGCCCACATCAGAGCTGTTCACATCTCTTTTACCATCTGGAAAAGCGGGAATATCTAATGGAGGTTCTCGAGCACGACTGTAGTTCCTCCTGCTACCCTTTTCTTCCCTGTCGTGAACTAGAACAATGTTTGACTGCTCCTCTTCAAGCAACCAGTAGCTGCACCTCTGGAAGTTTGAAGTCTCTTCACCAGGAGCATCGTCGCAATAGTTCCATAATATGAAAGCCAAGTGTGCTTCGAACATATAAACCCCATAATGTACACCTTTCCCACATCTCACTTGCATAAGCCCGTCTGCACTTTTGAACTGATAAGGAAGTTGGTCATCATAAAGGATTGTAGCTCCTACAGTTTCAAGTGTTTTACTAGAAATCACACCCAGTTTGGAGTTAGTTACTGGATAATCGTGAATGAGGTTGTTGACAAGCATCCGATACACAACCACGTCCACTTTAGTAGCATGTCCAAAACAGTCATTATAATCCGCAGTAAATATTAACACCAACCCAAGGTGAGTGCACATCATAGAAGTAACACCATATAATCTGAAACCATCAATACCACTAGCTCCTCTATTGGACCCAACTTGTATCATCATCATTACCCCAATGTCGCAAAGACTCCCAGCTACGGTGGGGTAAGGGTGGACCCAGTTTGTATATAGTGAAATAATCCTGAGCCCAATTTGATAGCCCAATTATGGTAATTTCTGGTGTCATTCGTACATACCTGTCTGCATCAAGGACCTGAGGTTCAGTCAGAGAATTCTCATACAGTTTCCCCACCACTTGTGCTTTTCTATTCTCTGCCGTCATCATGTAATTGTTTATATACTCTTCTCCAGAACCCCGATGATCCATCTGTTTGGCTTCCAAGTCGTTCTTAACGACATCGTACTTGGAAAAAACGTTACGAGTACGACATCGAACAAGTATTCCACTTCAGTCTTGCACCACTTTGATTTTCTAGCACAACAAGAATTTTCACTGATCTGCTCTGCTATAATGCATGAACTGAGCACACTAAAAGGGGAACAGCCGGGACTAAGTCTTCCAGATGCCCGCATTAGAGCAATCTGATCTTGATAGCCTGCAATGCCCAGAGTCCGTCTCTTGACCCCTGCGTATTTCCTATGATCCACCGTAGGAAGATTCTTATCCATTGGATTTCCCAACCGCTCTTTCAACTTAGGCAAAACCTCCTCGTCAAACTTTATACCCGTTATCCAGCCATCTTCTTTTAGCCTCTGAACTTGGTAGACTCCTTCATTAATACCATTTTCAACATCCTCTAATTTTTTTTCTTTTGTGAAAGAGACTTTATCAAGCCAATTTTCATAGACGTTATCAAGCAATACAGTTAGCATCTCACATTTTTTCTGGTATGCTTTTGGGTATTAACTAATCACCATCACACTTGTATGAACCAATCCTCTCAACTTGTGGCTCAATCCCAACTTTTTCCAGGACACCTCCCAGGAATGATGATTGGACAGAGAGACCATATAATGTAAAATAAGAACTTGGAGTGGCATAAAACTCCTCACCAGCGTTAATTATCCAGTTGAGTCTCTCCACCCCAGTTTGTTTCTCTTTCCATCCCCTCTTGTCTTCATCTATGTACTTTCCTCTCCCTTTCAGAGAGCCAATAGCTCGTGTAGGATCCTGCGGAACATCAGCCACCACACACTCTGTATTTTCTCCAGTTTTGCTAAAGCCATCATAAACACCAGCAGACTGAGGCATTGACTCAGACGATCCCCTATAAGCGTCCTTGCGATTGCGTAGACATAGCTCTGTTTTTCTCCGGCTCGGACATATCCGAAGTTCATGAACAACTCACTTTGGTTGAATGTCGTCTGTGAGCTGAAGGATTCTCCACTTGATCGCGTCGTAATTTTAGGCGAACTGATAGCTGATGGGGAATCCTGTGAACCGATAGTAGCTATTTGCGACCGCTGCAAACTCAGCGAAGTAGATAGTGATGACACCTGCGAACTAAGGAGATCTGTTCGCGACAAAGCTGATGCGGCTTGCGATGCCATCTGCGATTCGGTAGAATCAGCTAGCGACTGCGAACTGGGATAAGTCGCGCGTTGAGCCCTGCGAACTGAGACCTGCGAACTGGAAGACATAGTTCGCGACTGCGAACTAGGAGGAGTGACGGACGATAAACCTGATTTTCAGTTGGCCAACGGCATCTAGGAGGGCTCCTCACTCGGCCTCTAGTTCTCCTGCGAAGCTGTTTACGCCGATGATTTATCATCTCGTCCAGCATCCTTTCCATCTTCCTAACATGGCCTTCAACACTTCTGGTGCTATTCTCCATCTGCGCCCACGTAACAGTCATCTACTCTTCCGGTGCTATTCTCCATCTCCACCCACGTAACAGTCATCTACTCCAGCGATACCAATGATAGGAACCGATCCTCACAGCAACAGTGAACCAAAATACAATAGCGGAAAACACAAAGAAAGAGAAGAAACAGATTTGAGACTATTCGAGAGGCCTCCCAGCCTAATTCCAACTGAATTCCAGCCTACCCTCTCCCTCCTCTATTCCTTCTATTTATTCTTTTTCAAATGAAGCTTCCCTCGATCTATCTAATTACTTGGTCCAGCCCACTATTACATTTTATTAAAATATTAAGCCCATAAGTCCAGGTCTCTATCACACATCTATATATCCCACTTGATAAATTATGTAGCAACTAGCAAAACATCACTACTGTCACCACTAAAACTTCAGTTCAAAGAATCCAAATCCAAAGCATGAAACAACCAAACAAACACACATTACAACAGAACTACTCAATCCCACCGTCCTAGGAAGATACATTTACACTGGTCAACCTAGAAACACAAAACATTCAAGCAAGCCAAACTCCAGTTGAAATAGAGATAGAGAAAAGCTACGACAATTTTAGTTAATTGGAAAAAAATCCAAAAAATGTCCCAAAAAATGGCTCAAATCATAGCCCCAGAAGCTGGAAAAAATATATTTAACTGAAAAGTTCTAATCATTTGAATCTTTTGAATTGAAAATAGAGCAGACACGCTTTGAATTGGCTCTCAACGCCAAAGCCATATCAACTAGTTTTGATAACAATTTTTTACTTAATAAAAAGACTACAATAAACTTCCATCCAAGTGACAATCAGTTTGACAAAAAAAGAAACATTGAAGTTTATTTGCAACAGACATTTTCAATTCACTACAAATCTGGTGGGCGAAGGAGCCCACCAGCCTAACACACTGTGGATGAGTCGAGGGGAGCAAGGCAGATAACTTATTTTGATTTTTACCTTTCTGTAGACCTGGAGCAATATGGAGGGGTCGGAAGAGAATAACTTTATGGAAGAGAACAAACGGAGTTAAGCCATTCCTCAGGCTAATGGAGTGGCTGATGAAGTAAAGAGAAGGGATCAGTGGATACCAGCGCTTGCAACCAATTGGTATCGAGCAGATTGAGGAATATATATATATATATATATATATTAGGGGATGGTTCAAATACAAAGAGCTCTTCCATGCAAAGTGAGAATGAATCTTGTGCATTCATTTCCACATCTAATGGCTCAAAATGAGCCAAAAATGCACTAAATTCAACCAAAATCGCGGTGGCAACAGAAACACGAAAAAGTGCAAGCGAAACATGAAAAAGTGCATATCTTTGCAATTTGCACGGGAAGAGGTCTTTTTATTTGAACTCTTCCCTATATATAGGGGTATGTGTGTGTGTGTGAACTAATCCAGAAGCAAAGAAGAAACTCAAATAATTCGAATTACTTTAGAAGAGAAAAGTTGGGGTTTACCTCTTGTATGCTATACAAAGGATATGTTGAAGCCCAGCAATTTGCAGATTAGATGATTAGGTTTCGGTGGAGCTGGAGGAAGCCGATGGAATTTACGGCCATTGCAAAACTTTTGCACCTTTTCTTATGGATGGGGGCCATGGGGCGAAATAATAGGAAGCAGGGTTTTTGTAATCTCAAACACCTAGTATAAGCTGTAATCTCAAATACACCTCTTTTTAATGTAAAGCTTATTACACATAGTAAAGTAATGAGTTACACATATCCAATGATCATAACATTACGGTTTAAAATAAAATGACATACCAAAAATCGTATTCGAATCAAACATGGCCTAAATACAATCAAAATTTTCAATCAAGTATTTCAGGGGGGTGAGGCCCTGCAGCGACTTGTAGGTTTACTCAAGCAGATTGGAGGCTTAAACAGATATTTTAATGTTATAGATACTACTAATAATTAAAAAAAATGAAATACAACTATCGAAAACATATATAAAAGTGATGAACCAATTGTACAAAGCACGCAATAGTACGGAAGTATATTCTTACCAGAACTCAAACCTCGCGAAAAATATTGAGAAAAAGAAAACAAATGCAAAAGCTGAAAATAATACGGAGTATCACTAGAGTGGTGTTCCGCGAACTGCTTCAGTCAAACATTTAAGTCTAACAGATAATCTGTTACGTTCGTTTTCAGATTGAGAATTTTTTACCGTAAAACTGAATCTTCGTGATCTGAAAATTCTGTTTCGCGTCAACACAGTTCAAACAACACTTCATTTACGCATTGATTTTGAGAATATTGATAAAGAAGGAAGTTGCAGCAGCTGAGGATAGAGCATACCTGGATACAGACGAGGTTTCAGTCCAGATATGGAATTGAATTGCATCTTAAGTTTTAACCGGCCCAAATTCATTCAAGATTGCTTCTTTTTTAAAATAAAAAAAGAACACTTTTATATTAATATCAACAAAGCATAAATGACAATTTCCAAACAATTATAATACTAGATTCAAAAGAGAATTCTCTAAATAGGACTATCATGTTTTTTATTTCCTGAGTAAATTTCGGCCAAGTTTGGGATTACTAGGCTTTAAACATGACATTGTTTTCCAAACTTGACAGATTACTCATATTCAGGGAATAAAAAATATGATACTCCTATTTTAGAATTTCAAAACGTTTTTGCTCATATTTAGAGCAATTTCTATAGATTCAATCGTAAGCATTCGGAATAGACATAGAATCGGCCATCTTATACAATTAGAGCGTATAACATCTCGTTAGAATGAAAATTTTGAATTCTAAAGGTATTGTTCCAACTTCATTTACAATGCATTAAATAAAAAGTTACAAATTAACCATAAATTCACAAATATTTCTGATTCCAACTTCATTTACAATGCATTAAGTAAAAGTTACAAAACAACTTTTAGACATATTACTCATCAGACACAAAACGGGTAATTTTAGTCTAAAACGGTCGTAACTGAAACAATGTCTATCAAAAGTACTTTAAAACCCCAAATATCAAAATCAAACATTCAAACTTGCTCAAACCAAAATAAAAAAAGGTAGTGCTAAAAAAGAAATAATACTAGAATAAGTCTTTCCACAAAATTGGTGGAAACACAAACATTTTCTCCCGTACCTCCACCAAGTGAATAACTGTGATTGGTAGTTTTTAACCTTCTTTTATTTTGCATCCTATTTTTGGGCGATGTTGGACTTTACGACTCATTTTAACAGTTTAAAATATTATTTAATTTTATTAAAATAATATTTTTTGTGAGGAAAAATTAGCAATGGAATTAATAAAAAAATAAATAAATCAAAACCTATGGACCCAATATTCTATATAGATTCAACCCACTATTTTCTATGTTAATCCGAGGGAAATAACTTTATTGTGATAGAAATATTACATATCGTAACATAATAATATATTTTAGTAGGCCTACGACCCACAAAATATTATACTCCGTAGAATATATGAGTTTGGACCCGTAAACTACATACTCTCTAACTTATATGAAACAAAATTAGTTGATCCTTTAAGTAATGTTCAAAATATTAATATGAACACCAGTACAAAATATGTATTCTATAACTAGGTTTTAATATAGGTTCAATTAGAACCGTTATAATACGTAGGCACGGGGTCATATTTATAAATAATGAAAGTTTGATTAAGTTGAGCGGGGTATCTTTCATAAATAAAAAAAACATTATTCATATGGGACATTTAAAGAACCGACATCAAACACGATAACGGGCCATTTTTGTGATTTCCGGAAACTTTAATTTCGAAACGGGGTATATTTTATAATTTTAAAAAGTACTTTTCAATGTCAGTTGTGGTGTAACCCTTATCAAAACTACTAAAATTAACCCTCCCAAATAACCAATCCACTCAGCCCCAAATTAACCCTCCCAAAAAGAACCCTCCCACAATCGCTGCTCCCAAATTAACGCAACAGGCCGCTGCTCCCGAACGACGAAGAAGCTCCCGATCGACGAAGAAGACGACGCGGCTGAAGGCGACGAGGCTGAAGACGATTCGGCTGAAGACGACGTTGCTGCTGAAGACGACGTTGCGGCTGTAGGCGTGAAGCGAAGGGGAGGGGCGAGGGGCGAACTGTAAAACTGCGATTTTGGACTGCGGTTCTTGACTGGTTTTCTTCTTCCCATCAACAAATCAACGATTCCACTACTCCGCTCCCAGGTAAGCCCTCCACTCCAGGTTAGCCTTAGAAATTTGTCACTATTTTGGTTTTTGGAGAGGCTGAAATTTGAAGAAATGTATGTGTTGAAGCTAAATACTCATTCACATCTAAGGCTGAAATTTCAGCCTGCTTTCCGTTTGGTCTTACTGAATAACAACCCAAAAATCCCATGGAGAAAGTCCATTTTCCATTTTACTGAAAAAAACCCACACAGTTCTTCAGTCTGCTTTCCGTTTGGTCGCTTCTTCAGCCTTCAGCGTCGGTGAAACCTCTTGGACAGTTCTGCTATATTGCTTCTTTCTTTGATGATTCGTTCTTGTTTGTACTAAATTTACTACTACATATTAATGTTAATTTACTACTTATTAATACTTGATGTTTTCCTGTGGTTATGTAACGATAACTTCATTAACTTCATGATTTTTGTGTTTGTTTTTTTCCCAGCTTGTTAATTTTCTGCTTATTAAATACTTCATGTTAATTTTCTGCTTATTAAAACTTCATGTTAATTCTCAGCTTGTTTCTGTTATTTTTGCTTATTAGTTTTGGTAGATACTGCTTCTCGGTTTGATGCTTAAATTTTTGCTTTAAGTACTTTCAATGTCAGTCCTCGTGTAACCCTTATCAAAAGTTGTACTAAAATTAACCGCAGCTAGCCCTACCGCCGAATTAACCCCAAAATTGAACTCTTGCTTCTCCCTCGCGACAAATTGGGCCAAGAAGACGCTGGTGCTGAAGAAGGCGATGAAGCTGCTGAAGAAGAAGGCGATGAAGCTGCTGAAGAAGAAGGCGACGACACTGCTGCTCTCAACGAAGGAGACCAAGGCGACGCTGCCCTACTGCTCTCGACGGCTTCGACGATGTCGCTGCTACTCTCATAGAATATATGACACTCATATAGTGGAGGAGTAAGCCACTAACACTTGCACTTTAGTTTTGTTTAAATTGTGCCTCTATTATTCTATTTAAAAAGCATTTTAATGTCTCAACTCTCTTTATCTCAAACAAAAAGTGTCCTAGCTAGTTTACCCTTTGCATTGTTGGTTTATGCTTGAGTAACTTTTAAGTTTTTTGTGAACTAAATCCATCTCAAACTTTAATTACTATATTCTCTTTTTACCATTAATCTTTAAATAGTTAAATGTTTTTATCTCTTATAAATTATAGATTACTTCAATGAACTTATGTTGAGCTAGTGATTATAGATGTACTGATGTACCGATTGTTTTAAACTTTTAATTGTTGTAAACCTACCTGCCCTAACTTATTAATTATTAAACTAGGTAGTATATAACATGTTTATTATGTTTAAACTTTAAACTTTATTTGTTTAATGTAGTATTTTTGCCAAGAATATTTTATTTTTTGATATTATGTTGAAACCGAGTTGGCTGTCTAGTCGGCGACTAATCGGCGCCTAGGTCGCCTAGGCGCTAGGCGGTGCTTGACCGCCCGACTAGGGCCTAGCGAATTTTAGAACATTGATTTTTTCTTATTTCTTATTGGATGATTTAATAGTATTATATGTATGTTTAAACATTTGAAATGTACGGTCAGACAGTCATGCTTATAAAAAAAATCAGGTGTGTAATGCTTATCACGTGTTTGAAAAAATTCCTCAATGATATATGCTAATTGAAAATAATTCGGTTTGTGATGCTTACACTATTTATCTATAACTTTAAATATAGTTAAATACTTTCCAACGATTTTTGCATATTATTCTAGAGAATGTCATGATGTAAATTACTCTTTGCAGAATTTTAGGAAATATCCTATACTTACATGTTTGGTCACATATGATACAGACATTAAGGTGATTATGGATCCGTAGTTGGATCAACTGTAGACGAACAAGTGATGAGTATGAAAATGGTGTGGAATCTTTTATTCAGTTTGCTAAAACAAATCTTCCTGATAATTATGGAAGGTTTCATTGTCCTTGTGTTAATTGCCTGAATGGGAGACGACTAGATGTTGAGTTGATAAGAGAGCATGTCCTATGTGACGTTTTTTGTAAAAATTACACAGTATAAGTTCAAAAATCTCTGGGAAAAGTATATTAGCTTTCTAACTAATCTAACGGGTTGCGAAGCTAAAAGGTACAACTAAAGAGCATAGTGATACAACAACTAGTGAGCTTTATGTATTGGTGAACTTTATGTACCTTTCTAACATCAACTAAACATATCTCTGAGAATAATATATCAGTTTCAACAATCTAGGATGTAGGGTGTTTTTAAAAAAAAAAGATGGATGCAGGGTGAAATAAGAAAAGATAGTTCCGTAAAGAAGGGGTCCGTGAAAAAATGGTGCATTTGTGATCCATGCTACATTTTTTTCCGAACAATGTGCATGCTACTTAATAAGATTACTGAATGCGGCTTTACCAGAATGTTATCATTCAAACTGAAATTAAGATACTTGGTTGAATGGAGACTGACGGCTCAGATAAAGAAATTCAAGGAAATTAAAAATGTATATTGTCATCAGAGAGTGTCCACTGTCCAGTATACTAGACAACAGTCAACAGAGTTTAGAAGTGAGACTCGCACAATGCAGATAATTTACCTCCTTTGACAATGCCTGAAACTCTGCTGGAGAATTAACTGCAGTTGTTGCTATGTGTGGCTTCACGTGGTTGGACTCTATCTTTTCTTATTTCACCCTGTATTTGAGACTATGATGTAATTCACTCATTCGGTTTTTATATTTTCTCAAAAAGAAAAGGGGCAAGTAATTTCCTATTGTTTTGAATTAATCACAATTCCTTTGTGATGCATTTGAAATTTTAATTAGTTACACAATTTGGGTCCTACAATACACCATCAAATGGTGGATGCAAATATTGTTAGGGTGGAGGTGGTAAAGGTTTTAGATGCAGATGCGTTGGTTTCGATTCCCAACGAGGAGGTTCAGTTTGTTGGGCACGCCCCTTGTCAATTCATTCAATGACCACGAAGATTGGTTAATCCCCATGTTAGTGGTACTCTCTTATTGTATATATAAATAAATACATTCAACTATAATGTCATATAATTGTTTCCAAAAGGCCTCAACTTAAAAGTTTTAATGTAGGATGATGATCATGATCAACATATTGCCTCTAATGAGAACAAGGACCCCATATCGCGTTTGTTGGCAATGACTAAACACCTCAGTTTACAACCTATAGAGCTGATATTAAAAGGAGATATTATTGGTCGAGCCGATATATCTCTTTTTCTAGGTTGTGAAGAGATAATGGAAATATGTTTGGGGAATCAAATGCTTAGTGCTGTAATTTTACAAGTGTGGATTCTGTAAGTATATCTTT
This sequence comes from Cuscuta europaea, assembly GCA_945859875.1. Lineage (NCBI taxonomy): Eukaryota > Viridiplantae > Streptophyta > Magnoliopsida > Solanales > Convolvulaceae > Cuscuta > Cuscuta europaea. Next base: position 4,065,430 of record CAMAPE010000074.1, on the reverse strand, counting down.
TTTTCGCAGCTTCAATAAATTTGCTAACTCTAAGTTATATTTTGGAATCTCTGTGTTTTTCAGCCTATTTTTACGTACTGCAGCGAATTCTAAGTTATGAGTATAGTATGTAATACCTACTGTTACTGAAAAACCTACTGTGTTATGAGTATGTAAGTATGTAATACAACAAATTATGTGTTAGCCTACTTATACAGTATGTAATACCTACTATTTTTAAGTGTTGATATGCTCCCTGTAAGCTTATTGAAGCTAAGATCTCTGCAAGGTGAGAATCATATATTTAATAGAAATGATCTCAGGTGTAGTTTGGTGGACCAAAATAGTATAACAGGAGATAGCAAAACTCATCAATTGATTGTAATTTAATGATAATGGATTGGATCTAGTCCACGCATTTGCATTACCTAGAATCCATTCCTTTTTATATTTCTATTGTAGTATTTCTGAACTCAATGTGTGTGTGTCTAGCTCTTTCTCCTTTTTGACAATTCATTCATGGAGAAACACACATTATGTCAGTCACATAGTTCAATGCTACTTTGTAATTTTTAAATTTGCAGGTATTTGCACAAATTGTGTACTCAAAAGCACACCACACATCGATATGGTTTTTTTTATCCTCATACGATCCAAGATGTGAGAAACAAGCATGATGGCATCCAAAGTTACATATTGACCCACCTCGGTGAAAATAAGAAATGTTATTTATTGTCATACTACTACCCGTAAGTACAAGTATAATTGATAATTACGATTTATTAATAAATAAGCTTCCTCCAGTGTTGGTCCAAAATAGGACGCTCGTAGGCTTTTAGGAAAGCTACGTACGACACTCAAGCAAGAATTAGGAAAGTACGAATATGGAAAGTTAGCCAGAAATAGCATATAGAAGTTGCTTCCCCTAATCTGAATTACAACCCGCCTTTTATAGGCGTATACAAATCGTAACCGTTACCGATAATAATGACTAATTAATTACAACATTAATACGGAATTAAATACATAATTAATAGCGCATTAATTGTTCGACCGTTACTCTTTCGGGCTAGGAGGTCGGCCGGACTGGCAGGCTCCCCGCCGGGCTGGCAGGCAGGCTCCAGGTTATGGACTTGGATCCATGGGTCCAAGTTCGGGGCTTGAGCTGATTAGGCTCTGGGCCTAGTCCCATTACTCCATCACGAGTCCCCCACTCCCTTAGTCGAGTAGTAGACTCAGCTAAGAGGGAGTAGTCCAAGTCAGTTGCACTTCTCCGAGACTAGAAAATCCCCACCCTTATCCATGTTGGGGAGATGCCTCATTAAAAACCTTCATTAGGAAAAAACCCAATGGGAAAAAATCCTAATGAAGGGAAAAAGAGTACATCTGACGCCCCCAAGATGAAGCAAGAGGTGAGATCCTCAGTCTTTATTGCAATGATCGCCATCTGCGAATAGGATGGCTAGAACTGTTCTTCTCGTCGGACTCAGACTCGTTGGGTTTGTCATTTGCTTCCTTGAAGACGGTATGACCCTCAGTCCCCCACTTCATTCAGTTAAACCTACACATAAAAGAAACTAGTGTAGAATAGAGCATCTGGCCTGGTGTCGAACCACAGCTCGGTGTGTAAGTGAGTCGGACTCACTATTTGAAAAGAATGACATCAAGTTCTCAAGTTAGGCCTCAACCCAGTCTCCGAAAGAAAGATTGAATCCGCGAGTAAGTGAGTCGGACTCCTCACTCGAATGGATAATCCAACTCCAAAGAACTAAAGTATATCAACCTTTTCGAGAAATGTGAATGTCAATTAAGTGACAAAATTGCCCGGGAGAGCATGGCTCTAGGCCCCTAATAAGAGTTTAACTCGCCGCCCGAGGTTAGTAGTTCGAACCCTCAAGTAAAAACTTTTGAACGGGTGACTCGTCCCCCGAGGTCGGAGTGTGATGCACTTGGAAAGGGTAAGAGCACGCAAGAACTCGTATGAAGTCAAGAGTGTGCGGTATTAACATTTATATTGGAGCTTATTAATCGTCACACCCATATGACGTGACCTTGTGGCACGAGTGTGTGTGCTCGGCCAGTGTACGAGTGTGTGTGCTCGCCCGGTGTACGTGAGTGATCGGATTTCATAAGCCCGTTTTTCAATGTTAAAATTACACACGCTTAACAAGAGTAAAAGCAATTAAACCACTTAAAATATCTTTTCAAATGTTTGAATTTTTGATTTTTTTTGTATCAAATATAGAGGAATTTTGGAAACTTAGCTTTAGAGCCAAACGGGCCCGAATGCGTTGCTGAAAATTCAGCCCATCATCCTTGAGGAGAATCAAATTTGGTCTTAGTGTAATCTTGGTCCATCCACTTTAACGCAGAGCAGACTCTTGCTCCATAGGAATTAGGTGGGCGCCCATTTGAAGGCCTATCTCATGAATAGGCATGGCGATGAGGGAGACCAGCAGCGACGTCGGCGCACGGCATCCAACTGTGATTGGCGAAGAGAACAGGAGGAAGTGGGACTGTAGCACCTTGGATTGGGATGAATTTCTTGAATTTTTTCCTACTAAAGTGATGTGAGAGATCAATAGAGGCTCTCAATGAAAGCACCAATGTTGGTCCAAAATAGGACGCTCGTAGGCTTTTAGGAAAGCTACGTACGACACTCAAGCAAGAATTAGGAAAGTACGAATATGGAAAGTTAGCCAGAAATAGCATATAGAAGTTGCTTCCCCTAATCTGAATTACAACCCGCCTTTTATAGGTGTATACAAATCGTAACTGTTACCGATAATAATGACTAATTAATTACAACATTAATACGGAATTAAATACATAATTAATAGCGCATTAATTGTTCGACCGTTACTCTTCCGGGCTAGGAGGTCGGCCGGACTGGCAGGCTCCCCGTCGGGCTGGCAGGCAGGCTCCAGGTTATGGACTTGGATCCATGGGTCCAAGTTCGGGGCTTGGGCTGATTAGGCTCTGGGCCTAGTCCCATTACTCCATCATCCAGGTTATTCTTTGTTTCTTTTGAAATCATGAATGTGTTTTGTTTGAAAACAGATTATTCAATCTGTTAGTTTAACTTAAAAATTCACTCTTTTCATTTCAGTAATCATTGGCAGTTGTTCGTGTTGTGTCCGAAGCAGAACACAAGTGTCTTTTTATGCTCATTGGGGAATAAGCCAAAGAAGAATATAAGTCTTTTGGAGTTGTGAGATAGAACTTTAGAAAATTGATTACTTTCATTGAAACTCGGAATTCTATAATTTGACTAACTTTTACTTTATACTTATACTTTATTAGGGCGATGTAAGCACATCAGATGACAAAAAATAAAAGGAATTTTAAAGCGAAATGGATTCAACCAATGGTAATAATAACCATTTATATTTATTTGTATGTGTTATAAAAATTTATATCCTGTTTGTTTATTGTGATGTGAAATATTATAATCACTGAATATGCTAGTATTGTCTTTCTGGAAAGGTGAATTTTGGTTGTAAGGGAATGATTAGATTTGGTATTGCACTTGTAATTGACTTGTGTGTAATAAAATTTTACCCTTGTTTATTTGTAGTCCCGAATGCAAAAAGGTGGTTATGAGTGTGGCTACTATGTTATGAGAGATATGGTTACTGTTATTTCTGCTGGTATTGTTGATTCTTGGATGAAAGTGAAGTTTTAGCTTATTTGTTCTCATATACTTGTGATTTTATTGTTATTGTACATATTATTTCTTTTACTTCATGATTTTTGTAATCCATTTAGTTTCATTATTTAATTTGTAGGCATTCAATGTTCAAGAGTCATTTAGTGATCAAGAAATCAACGAGACACGAGAGTGTTGGGCGTCATTTTTCTGCGAAGCTACAGATATTTGATATAATTTTTAGACTCACCTCTTAGCTAGTTTTTGACGAGTCTTGTGAACACATAGTTTTAGTGAACCCAAAGTTAGTTTTTGATGAATGTTGTGAACTCATACTTAGTTTTTGCTGAATATTTTTGGATCAAAACAATGTGAATGTGGAATGTTATTAGTTATGAGCAATATAATGATATGTGTTTACTTTGTTGAGATAAATGTTCCTATGATGATATGGGTAAATTTTTTATATTTAGAAATAGTTGGGTATGAATTAAATGTTAGGAAGACATTTCATATGGGTTGATTAATCCCATATTGAAAATCTTTAATAACGGTTAATGTGTAACCGTTATTGAATGTTTCAATAACGGTTCGGTAATAACCCTTATTAAATGTCCCGGACTTTTAACATGAGCGTCTATACCCGTTATTAAAAGCTTAATTGAACCGTTATTAAAGAACATTCCATAACGGTTCCCGAACCCATATTAAAAGTACCGGACTTTTAATAGGTGCTGGAACAATAACGGTTCTGAACCGTTATTAAAAGTCCATTATAACCGTTATTAAATCCATATTTTCCATTAGTGGAAATATGAATAGGAATTAATTAGTATTCAAGGAAGAATATTATTAAAGGAGATGAATCCTACTATAATTAATATCAAGATGTTAACTAATTGTCATCTTAGCAACACTCCCCAACATTAATATAGAGGAAGAAAATACTACTCTAACTAATGTCAAGATGTTAACTAATTGTCATCTTAGCAACACTCCCCAACATTAATATAGAGATAGTATTAAGGAAAGAACTAATAATTAATATTCAAGGGAAGAAGTTAAGAAAATAACTCACAACTTTAATAATCAACAAGCTTCAAGAGCAACGCCAAGAATGGAAGTTTAGCTCCTCATTTGGAGACTAAACATATATAGCTAGAAAAATAGAAAGAAATGCTATTCTAAACTGAGCTTAAGAGTATGGAAGAAGGGATGATTTTTTGTGAAGGAAAAGTGTGCTATTTATAGGTGTTTTTCAACACCTTGGGCCGGGTACCCGACTGGGTCAAGTGCTTACCCGACCGGGTCCGGTCAAAATCAGATATTCTCCATGTTCTAGTGATCTTCGCACGCCGGATTGTCCCCGGTCACTTCCTGTAAAACTCTTCTTAGGGCTGGAAGTAGCTCGTTCATCTAAAGGTTTATACCTATGCCAAAGGAAGTACATTATGGACCTTTTAACCTAATATGGGGTATCAAGACTGCAAGCCAGTTACTTTACCAATGGACAACAAACTTTAGTTAAGTATTCAAGATGATCATTACTTAGATGACCCTTCCACCTACATATCCTTAGATGGAAAGCTTTTTTACTTAACACATACCAGATCTGACATCAGTTTTGTTGTTAATACATTGGCCCAGTTTATGCAAAAACCTGGTCAATCTCATATGTCTGAGTTCTACGTTACTTGAAAGGTTCTATAGGCCAGGGGCTCTTATATTCCTCATCATCTGATCTACAACTCAAGTGGTTTTCAGATTCTGACTGGGCTAGTTGTGTTGACACACGAAGATCCATTACAGGTTATTTCATGTTCTTAGGGAATTCCCTTATTTAATGGAAGTCAAAGAAACAACATACAGTCTCAAGAAGTTCAGCTGAAGCTGAGTATAGGGCTCTAGCAGCCTCTGTAACTGAAGTCATTGGCTTGATGCACTTGTTTAAAGACTTCAACATTCCTATATCCAAAGCTATGCTTTATTGTGACAGAAATTCTGCTTTAGTCTTAGCAGCAAATCCAATACATCACGAAAGAACGTACAAAACATGTGAAGATAGATTATTGCCATTTTATCCAGGAATGGATTCAATCTAGAAAAATACATTCACTCTTTGTTCCCAATCAACATCAACTTGCAGACATATTTACAAAGCCTTTAGGGAAAGCTCTCTTCCATTCCTTATTTTCCGAGATGAATGTACGATATTTGTACTCTCCTCTTGAAGAATCTAGTTAGTTTTGGTTGTTAGCATTCGGTTATATCTTCTTCTATAAATAGCAAGACAAATTCTTCATTGTAGAGGATCCCAGATTGAACACTTGGAAATTCATTTTATATATCACTTCTCTCTCTAGATCTCCCTTCTCTCTAAGAGTTAATACTCTATCATTTGGTGCTCTCGTTGAGAGCTAGAACAAATCAAGTGAGATCCTCCCAACCAACAAACACCTCACGTGAGTGGCAACACTTCAGCCCTAACTTGGGGTGACATGGTCCATCCGTGAAGCAGCAATCCACTCTGCTCAAATGGCGCTTTGGCTCCATCAGTGAAGAAGCAACACCTTGTCCTGGAGTGGCCTGGGGAACTTGGAAGCATGACCCCTCAGCCAGACTTCGCCCTTGGCCAAGAAAGCGGACACCCCAAATTGTCCCCCGACCAGTTGTGGCGACCTCTGCCAACCTTCTGTTGAACGGCCAAAGCCCCTCGGCTAAACTACAGAAATCAAGACGCCACTTCGGCCTAGTTGTGAGAAGTATGACTTCTCAACGTCCACCAGTGGTCATCAACGGCCAAACACCTCCTCGGCCAAGGGACCAATTTTGGGAAAGGAAATCACCTCGTCCATCCTAATTTGAAGTCGACAACAGCCCCTCGTCTCCACCAGGTGGCCAGCAACGTCCAAGTGACCTTCCTCGGAAAGGTCCAACAGGAGGACACGTCTTCGTCCCACTCCCATCTCGCCTTCCCTCCTCGTGGTGGACCGGTCCCAGCGCGTGGAAAAGCCTCTGCCTTTAATAGGCTAGGTGACACACGCCATCGGCCAGCAACGGAGAGGATGGCAGGACGGATTGGCGAACGTGAGCCCGACTCACCAAGGGAAAGCTTGGGGTCCATGCCCCGGACATCGGATCGGCGGATTGGAGTCGAGAAAACCACGCCGCCAGAACAGCTACGCATCGGCCAAGCAGGGCCCTCGGCCAAAACGATTGAGGAATACAATGCCTTGGCCAGCCCGAGCTTTCACCCATGCAACAACGGGAAGCCTCAGTGCACCCCTCGGCCAGTGCAGCACCTCTAGGTCTTCCTTGGTCAACAGGTCATACCTTGGTGCATGGAAGGGCAGTTCCTTTGGCCAAAGATGAACACCAAATCTCCCACCCTTCATTTTGGAAACAACGAAGAATTTCACTTCGGCCAAGCAAGTCCTCCAGGTCAGGAGTAACCGCCCTCGACAGAACAGCCCCTAGCGCAGGAAAGGACCACCCTCGTCTCTGGACCTCCTCGGCAGAAGGCAAACTCGTGGGGACGAACGTCCCCACCCCTTAGGCCAGGCGCAACGCAGAAGGAAAGCTTCGAGGGATGCTCGTCTCCAACCCTTATGCCTCAAAGCGGTAAACGATACACCTCAATCCCCGAGCCGCTAATTGTGTCGTCCAAAAGCCGTTGCCATGAACACCGCACAAATTGCGCTCCGCTTATTTTTGTAAATTTAAGTAAAGGATGTCACACAACACAGCACATCGTATTAACCCCTTAGAGCGAAATGCTCAGGTATGGCCGACGATGTCACAACACGTCGTAATGACCCTTAGAGCGAAACGCTCAGGTGTGGTCGATGATGTCCCAGGATGAGGGGCCCGCAAAATGGCCCGCGTCTTGAAATGAGAAGCTCATCGCGTCGTCCTCGCGCTAAATCGCAGGGAGGCAAGACTGAAAGAAGGTTGATGTGACAAAGTCTCTACAAAGCACATCGTTTCGGCCCCTTAGAGCGAAACGCTCAGGTATGGCCGACGATGTCCCAGGACGAATGGTTCGCAAAATGGCCCACGACTTGAAACAAGAAGCTCACTGCGTCGTCCTCGCGCTAAATCGCAGTTAGGCAAGCCTAAAAGAAGGCCGAGGTGACAAAATCTCCACACTTGGGGTTGGGAAACGGCAGCCGTCGGTAACCGATCAAAAGCCTGACCTCGCGCCATAAATAGACGACGGGACCCCCCAAGATTAAGGGACGATCCACCACCAGAGGACTAACAACTACCCTCATGGACTCCCTACCGGCCGAGGGAATCTCAACCCCCTCGACCGAGCTTGGAAGAAGGATACCCACTCCTCGCTCTAAGAAGTAAAGAGGAAGAAATAAAAGAGGGAAAACCGAAGGACCGAGCACTCGCCAGCCTCAAGCGAAACCCCCAAAAATAAAAGAGGGACAGTCGAAGGACCGTGCACTCATCGGCCTCGAGGGAAATCCCCTCAAATGAAAGAGGGACAGCCGAAGGACCGTGCACTCGCCGGCCTCGAGCGAAATCCCCATGAATCAAGCCCACATGTTTGGCTAAGTACGTATCACGCAAATACTGTGCATTATGGACAAAGCAAGACCATACAGGTGGATCAGACGAGCGCCCAGCACCGTCCTTCATCATCAGACGAGCGTCCAACGCCGTCCTTCATTTTCAGATAGGCACCAACGCCTTGTCCATCAAAGGACCGACTTCATCAGCGTCGTCCTCATTATCAGACGAGCGTCTAACGCCGTCCTTCAACTTCAGACCAGCTTCATTGCTTGGTCCTTGATATGACGAACGGCTTCATCAGTACCATCGTCATCAAGGGATGAGCGTCCAACATCGTCCTTCATCTTCAAACCAACGTCAAAGCCTGGTCCTTCATATGACAGACGGCTTCATCAACATCGTCATCATCAAGGGACATGCGTTCAACATCGTCCTTCAACTTCACACTAACGTCAAAGCCTGGTTCTTCATATGACAAACGGCTTCATCAACGCCGTCGTCATCAAGGGGCGTGCGTCCAACGCCGTCCTTCAACTTCAGACCAGCTTCAAAGCTTGGTCCTTTATATGACGAACGGCTTCATCAGCACCATCATCATCAGGGGACGAGCGTCCAACGCCGTCCTTCATCTTCAGGTGGGCGCCAATGCCCAGTCCTTCATCAAAGGACGAGCGTCCCCAACGTCGTCCTTCATCCTCAGACTGACGTCAAAGCTTGGTCCTACATATGACGAACGGCTTCATCAGCGCCGTCGTCATCAGGGGACAGGCGTCTAACGCCGTCCTTCATCAAAGAACGAGCATTCCCAACACCGTCTTGCATCTTCAGACGAGCGTCCAACGCCTACCATCATTATAAGACATGCATCCAACGTCGTCCTGCATCTTGAGACGTGCGCCCAACACCATCATTTATTATCACACAGGCGTCCAACGTCGTCCTTCATCTTCAGACCAGCTTCGAAGCTTGGCCTTTTATATGACGAACGGCTTCAGGAGTACCGTCGTCATCAGGGGACGGGCATCCAACGTGGTCCATCTTCAAGCGGGAGCCAACGCCCAGTCCTTCATCAAAGGACGAGCGTCCCCAATGTCGTCCTTCATCTTCAGGACAACTTACAAGCTTGGTCCTTTATATGACGATGGGCCATCAGCGCTGACGTCCTCAGATCAAATTTGGCGCCGTTGCCGGGGAAAGGCAATTATTTTTATTTCTATTTTACTTCAAGAAAAATAAAAATAAAACATTTAAAAGATTTCTATTTTTGCTGAGCTTTGTTTGAGTATATGGTTAAACACCGATCTATAAACCAAATCACCTACCAAACAAAGCCCGAAACAGAACAAGCCTTCGAGAGGTTCAGGAATCTATTTCCGAATACTTCTTCGGAGGAATCATCAAGTGCTAGTTCTCATTCTAGCGAATCCGAAGAGTCTTTCCACATGGCCCTAGAAACAAGAACGTTGAGGGAGCTCACTGCTCCTAATCTAAATCAACAACCCTTATGTATCACTTTTCCAACTCTTGATACGAGGGTCACATTCGAGCTAAAATCTGGGCTCATTCATCTGCTCCCCTCTTTCCATGGCCTACGAGGGGAAGATCCAAATAAGCACTTGTCAGAGTTCCATATTGTGTGCACAAGCATGTGCCCCAATGGCGTGTCCGAGGAACAAATCAAACTGAGAGCCTTCCCATTCTCCCTCAAAGACACCGCCAAAGATTGGCTATTCTATCTTCCCTCGGGAAGCATCAACACATGGGCTCAAATGAAAAAGAGCTTCCTTGACAGGTACTATCCCGCAGCTATCTCTTCAAGTCTCAAGAAGCAAATCAGCAACATTGAGCAAGCAGATAATGAGACCTTGTATGAATATTGGGAGCGCTTTAAAAAATTATGTGCTAGTTGCCCATATCATGGATATTCAGAACAAGATCTCATCCTCTACTTCTATGATGGACTTGTTGATCAAGATAGACGCATGGTGAATGCGGCATGCGGAGGGGGTATTGTTAACAAAACCCCTTCTCAAGCAAGAGAACTCATTTCGGAGTTGGCCGAAAACTCGAGACATTACAACGGAAGGTCATCATCGAAACGAGTCATGGCAGCGGAATCCAACAACTCGTTGGAGAGTCAAGTAGCCGGCATGACTTCTTTGGTCAAAGATTTCCTTTTAAATCCAAAAACCCAAGAAGTCAAGGTCTGCGGCATCTGTTCAACGCAAGGGCATCCCACAGATTCTTGCCCGACACTACAAGAAGAGAACTCCGAGCAAGTCAATGCTTTGGGGTTCCAAGGTCAAAGGAGGTACGATCCTCAAGGAAATACTTACAACCCAGGATGGAGGGATCATCCGAATTTAAGGTACGGAAATTCTCAAACAAATCCTCCCCCTCAACAATACAAACCACAAGGCCAAACATCGAACTCGAGTATGTCCACCGAAGACATGATTCGAGCGCTGGCCGTTAATATGGGAACAATGCAGCAAAGCATGGGGCAATTCCAACAAACCATGATGCAATTCCAACATGAAACCAAGTCGAGCATTCAAAATTTGGAAACTCAAGTTAGCCAAATTTCAAATGCCGTAAGTCGACTTGGTAAGTCGACTTGAAGCAAAAGATTCGGGTAGGCTCCCCTCCCAAACTGAGCAAAACCCGAGACAACATGTCAATGCAATCATGTTGAGAAACGGTAAAGAATTGCAACCACGGGAAGTTGAGGAGGAGAAGCAAGAGGTTGATCTTGAAGAAGGCTTTCAACAGGAAGAGGAGAAGCCAACGAAGACTAAATTCCCTCCACTGTCATCATATGAACCACTCCCTCCATTCCCTGAGGCATTGAAAGACACGAGGAAGCTGAAGAATGATCGGGACATCTACGAAACATTCGTCAATTCTGAGGTAAACATCCCACTCTTCAAACTGATCAACAGTGTTCCCCGTTATGCAAAGTTCTTAAAGGAACTATGCACAATGAAAAAGAAAAATTAACTGGAAGGGAAACAAAAAGTTGAAGTGAGTGAACGTGTCTCGGCCATTTTTAAAAAGAAACTTCCCGAGAAATGTAGCGATCCAGGCATGTTCACTATTCCTTGCAAAATAAGGGATACCTTATTTTCTAAGGCCTTGTTGGATTTAGGAGCGTCAATAAATGTCATTCCTTATTCCTTATATAAATCCTTACAACTCGGCCCACTACATCAAACTGGTGTAGTGATTCAACTAGCGGATCGGTCTAATACTTACCCGAAGGGTGTAGTAGAAGATGTGCTAGTAGAAGTAGAAAATTTGATTTTCCCTGTTGATTTTTATGTTCTGGAAATGGGAGATGATAACCAAACTACACCCATCCTCTTGGGTAGGCCTTTTCTGAAAACCGCAAAAACAAAAATAGACGTGTCTAATGGTTCATTAACTTTAGAGTTTGATGATCAAAAGGTAGAATTCAACATTTTTGATTCTACGAAAAAACAAATTAAAGACCAATCTCTTTGTGCTCTAAATGTTTGTGAACCACAAACCCCGAATATTTTTGTTGAGAAAGAAAATGAGAAAATCAAACTTTTTGAAAAAGAAGAATTATTCAAATTTTCAAAAAGAGAATGGATCCCACCTGGGATTGAAGTGATACCAGAAAAGAAATCCCGGCCTTACTGGAGAAGACCGAATAAGAAAAATGAAACAAGGGATGTTCACGATCCCACATAAAAAAATATATAACGTCGTGCCGCGACATTAAATCAAGCGCTCCTTGGGAGGCAACCCAATTTCTTCATTTTTTTAAATAATGTGTGTTTTAAAAAAAAATAAAAAATAAAAAATAAAAAATTGAACTGGGATTGGACCCGGCCGGGTAAATACCCTAACCCGGTCGGGTTACTCCTATAAACTAAACACCCGGGCAACCACCCGGGCGAGGCAAGGGAAAAAAACAAAAAATTAATTTTTCGCCCGACCGGGTAGACGTTTGCACCCGGCCGGGCAACCTAGCTACACCTTTCTGCCTCGGGTGAACAGTTTACACCCGACCGGGTAGACGTTTGCACCCGGCCAGGCAACCTAGCTACACCTTTCTGCCTCGGGTGAACAGTTTACACCCGACCGGGTAGACCACTTCACCCGGCCGGGCCACCCAACAAAAACATTCTGCCTTGGTTAAATAGCGTCCACCCGACCGGGTAAACTACTCCACCCGACCGGGCGAACGGGAAAACAGAGTATACCAGGTCGGGCTCACCCCCTTCCCCTTCCCCTCCCACTTCTTCTTCCTCCCAACACCAAAATTCCTAAAATCCACCATTTTCAAACACCCAAACCTTCGAATCTCCCCATTTCCTTAACCAAATCCACTAAAAACCCCCATTTTCTTCATCTCCTCATTTCCCTCTCCATCTCCTATACCCATAAAATCCCCCAAAACCTTCCCAATCAACCAAACCCAAAAACCCTACCCAAAATTCGGAAATCCCCATTCTTGGACATTCAAGGTCCGAAATCTCCCCAAAAATCCTCAACCAATACCATATTCTTACTCTCCTCACCATCCTCTTCAACCCCATACCCATAAAAGCCATCCAAATCCCACCCTACCCCAAAGTCCGAAAATCACAAAAAAAAAATCCAAAAAAAAAATTGAACTTCAATGGCTCCAAGAAAGTCAAAAGCCTATCCCTCAAGGGGAAATCGAGCTATCCCACCGGTAGCGGGCTATGAGAGCGTGGAGTTTGCTACGGAGGCTCAACGGAACAACTTCATCAACCAAGCAAAAAGGGAGGTAAAACAATCCCGTTTTATGTGCTTAACTACTTTAGCACTACTATGGATTGATACTGTGATGCGTGACATATTTGCAAGAATTGGAATATCTAGAATGTTTGAAATGCAATATGTGACATATCCTCATTTGGTGTATGGATTTTTTAGCTCATTTGCGTATACAAAAGATGTGAATGATCATGCAAATGACATAATCACCTTTCGTTTACTAAATGAGGATCGTTCATTAACCAAACGAGAATTTGTTCAACATTTTGGTCTCCCATGGTTTGATGAAGCACGTACATATGATTCTCTTGTGGGGTATGAATTGTGGAGAAGAATGACCGGAAAGAATGTGGTTGATCTATCTAAACTGAGTGTGAATCGTGTGCAACATCCGGTCTTCCGACTATTCTTAAAATTTTGCTCAAATTGTTTCCTCGGAAGACCAAATAATCATCAGACACGTATCTGGGATGTGTGTGTTCTAGCACAAGCTGTTTTGCCGGGTCCAAATCAAGTTGATGTTGCCACCATCTTATGGACTCATTTTAACAACATGGCAACATCAACAGGACCAATTGCTATGGGGGGCCTAATCACACATCTAGCCACTTTATATGGTTTTATAGACCCCGGCCCCATCACCTCAAGACACCTTATTTGCACTGAATGGCTTTTACAAAAGACGCTAGACTTGGTCCCCTCGCACACAACACCAACTGGGGCACACATCTATAATTGGCGCATTCTCCCACGCACTTACATCTACCTCCAGATACCCTCGGCCGACGTCCCCCTGGATATCATCAATCACCAAATCGGGGATGGTCATCACTATTGTCTTCCCGGGGCAATCCCAGATCATTATGAAGAACCCATCCAAGATGAAGATGATGAAGAACCCCCAATCATACCCGAACAACCACAACCTCAAGCATTCCACTACACACCTTTCGAGCAACAAATGCTCGATAACATGGTCACGCTCAACCAGAGCATTGTGAGGATGGAGGAGCAACGGCAAGCAGATTGGCGTAGGTATGAGGAGGACAGACGGAGATCTGAGGAGGATCAGCGTAGAACCTTTGGTCCGATATACTCATATATAGCACACCAGGGCTCCTTTTCCTCTATGACCACTCCACCTCCTGCACCATCATGGTATGACCCCTCTCAGTGGGATTTCTTTGGAGGATCGAGCTCCGGTGGTGGAGGCTACGATGGTGGTTATGGCGGGGATCACATGGATGAGGACGAACACCGAGGTGGAGGTCTAGGCGGACACTAGGGACAGTGTCAGATCCTAAGTGTGGGGGTGCAGAGATCTTCCCGGTATGTTCACATTCACACTCTTTATTCTTGTAATCTTAATAAAAAAACAAAAAAAAAACAAAAAAAAAACAAAAAAAAACGAAAGCTTGTTGAGTTGAAAACCCACAAAGGGCAGCTTAAGCAAAAATAAAGCAAAAATAAGAGTGAGTTTGTGAGATTTGAAAAAAAAATAATAAATAAAAATAAAAAATGTGGGAAGTTGGGTTGAAAACCTGAAAGGGCACCTGGGCAAAATGAGAGAATGAGAGAAAGTTATTTCTTTTTGATTTTGCAGGATCCTTAGGGCGATTACTATAGAGAGTTCGGATTGAAATTGAAGACCCATCTTTACTCTTTTGGTTTTGGAGATGCTTTATGTATTTGTTATAAAAACTTGTGGATGTTGGTGTTGCTACTCTTGTCAATTAAGGACCCCTTGGACAGAATTTGTTTTACTCGAGACGAGTAAAAATTCAAGTGTGGGGGTGTTTGATATGCACTAGTTTGTAGTGCATAAATGTATGTTTTTATGTTGATTGGGTGTGGATTTTCCATCGCTTTTAGTTAGTTTGTAAGTACTTGTTTTATTTTGTTTGTAATTGCTTTCTCCGTCTTTTCGTAGTTATAGAATTGTGATAGAGTTTGTAGCAAGGAAAAGGGGAGAAAAACTGAAGACAAAAACACCCAGGAACACAAAAACCCAACCGGGTCAGACCTTGAACCCGGTCGGGTCAGTTGAAGAACAGATCTAAGAAGAAAAAGTAAGACCCGGTCGGGTCCCTTACCCGACCCGGTCGGGTCAGATATGACCCGGAACACCAGAACATGCTGAAGATCACAAAGATTTGGAAAAAAATCTGATTTAGACCAAACCCGGTCGGGTCCCTCACTTGACCCGGGACAAATTAACGTGCTGGAACAATGAAACGTGGGAGATTATCTGATCTTGACCGGTACCCGGTCGGGTATGTACCTATACCCGGTCGGGTACCCGGCCAAAGGTGTTGAAAAACACCTATAAATAGCACTCTTTTTCTCCTCTAAAAATAATCCCTTCTTCCATACTCTTTAGCTCAGTTTAGAATAGTATTTCTTTATACTTTTCTAGCTATGTTTAGTCTCCAAATGAGGAGCTAAACTTCCATTCTTGGTGTTGCTCTTGAAGCTTGTTGATTATTAAAGTTGTGAGTTATTTTCTTAACTTCTTTCCTTGAATATTAATTAATAGTTCTTTCCTTAATACCATCTCTATATTAATGTTGGGGAGTGTTGCTAAGATGACAATTAGTTAACATCTCGACATTAGTTAGAATGGTATTTTCTTCCTCTATATTAATATTGGGGAGTGTTGCTAAGATGACAATTAGTTAACATCTTGATATTAATTATAGTAGGATTCATCTTCTTTAATAATATTCTTCCTTGAATATTAATTAATTCCTACTCTTATTTCATATTAATATTTTGAACATTACTTAAAGGATCAACTAGTTTTGTTTCATATATTAATTATTACTAGAAACGATCAACGAACCGATGGTTAATCGTTGATGGTTTCACAAGTAAGTATCTTCGGTTTATTAATGCACGGTCGTGGTTAATAAACTTAAGAGGGATTAATTTTGTTGGTTAAACCGAAACCGCTTGTGTTGAGGTTATCAATCTCAATTGATTTCATCAAGGAGTTAGAAAGATTAAATGCTACTATTAAATCGGTATACGACATTGTTCTATATTTGATTAATAGTAAGGGTTATTAATGAACGGTCGTTGTTAATAACTACCCTCGATGAAGTGGATATACTCCCCAATTGAGTATTCGAGAGGGAATAAGTTATAGATATAACAATGATCGACTAAAATATATCAACAAGTGGAAAGTAGCAATGCCAAGTCCTTTTTATTCTTGAATTAAACACATATAGGTTGTTCATCTTAGTTTCTTAATTGAATTAAATCACTCAAAACCAAAACCCCCCTTTTTTAATTACTAGTTTCATAGAAAGAATATCATTCCTTTTCCTGTGGATACGAACTCTACTACGCTATACTACGTATAAGTGTTTAGTATTGAAATTATTTTGACGCACCGTGACAAAGTGCTCGTCATGATCCTTTTATATCGACACGGCAGACCCTCGGTCTCAACGTGATCTTTTATATCGACACGGCAGACCCTCGGGCTCAACGTGATCTTTCATATCGACACGGCAGACCCTCGGTCTCAACGTGATCTTTTTTATGACATGGCAGACCCCTTAGTCTCAACGTGATCATCGTACTCTAAAGACCAGCATCATCCTCTCACTTTATGGATAAGGACTGTTGCTCGGACTTTCGGGCCGGCCTCTCAGTGCCGACGTCTATACATCACGATCGGCCCCTCAGCCTCAGCGTGATGATTTATCTCAAGACCGGCTCCTCAATGCTGAAAACTTGTTATAGTGACCGGGCTCACCATCCCTTCCTGGATGGTGACCGCCGCCTTTATATGACGACCGGCTCACCATCGCCTCATCATCAGATTTTCGGATTGGCTCCTTCTCATTGGCCATCCGCACATCATGACTGTCCCCTCGGCTACAGTGTGATTATCTACATCAAGACCGGGTCCTCAACGACGAAGTCTTGATCCAGTGATTGGACTCGCCATCCATTCCTGGATGGTGATCATCGCCTTTATATAGCAATCAGCTTCATGAGCGCCGACGTCCTCAGATCACGAACGTCCCCTCAGCCTCGGCGTGATGATCTATCTCATGACCAGCTTCCTTAGCACTGAGCGTCTAAAGCTAGCGACTGTTCTCGTTATTCCCTTCCCGGATAAGCGACCGTCGCCTTTATATGACGATCGGCTTCATCATCGACTCGTCATCATTCATTGGACTGACTCATCATCGCCGTCACCCTCAGATCACAACCAGCCCCTCGGCGTGATTATTTATCTCAAGACCAGCTCCCCAGCGCCGAAGTCTTGATCTAGCGATCGGGCTCGCCATCCATTCCTGGATGGTGACCATTGCGTTCATATGATGATCGGCTTCATCAGTGCCGATGTCCTCAGATCACGAATGGCCCCTCGACCTCTGTGTGATCCTATATCTCAAGACCGGCTTCTCAACACCGAACGTCTTCAAACAGCGATTGGGCTCACCATCCCTTCCTGGATGGTGACTGACGTGCACTTGTCGTGAGGTGCACTCAAAATAAATACAATACAACGAATATACGTAGTATAACGAAGTAAGGTTCGTATCCACAGGGAAAGGAATACTTTTCTTTTATATAAATAGTAACAAGGGGGGTTTAGATTTGTTTGGTTTAAAAACACTAAGATAAACAACCTATATGAGTTTAATTCAATGAAATGAGGACTTGGTTTTGCTTTTATCCACTTAATGAAATGTTCGTCGATCCCAGTTATATCTTTAACTATCTTCCCCTCGAATACTCAATCGAGGAGTATATCCAGTTCATCGAGGGTAGTTATTAATAACGAGATGCGTTCATTAATAAAACTTACTATCGAGTCAATATAGAACAAGCGCCGTATATTAACTTGATAATAGCAATAAACTTAAGATGAAAACAATTGAGATTGATAACCTCAACACAAGCGGTTTATTGGTTCAATCAATATAATTAATTCCCCTTGGCATATTAACCATGAGATGCATGCATTAATATTCCAAGTTTACTACCGTTGAAAGAACCGGATTAATAACAAGCGTATTAACCGATCAATTCTAGTAATAATTAATATGAGAAACAATACTAGTTGATACTTTAAGTAATGTTTAAGATATTAACGTGAAATATGAATCGGAATTAATTAATACTCAAGGAAGAATATTAAAGAATATGAATCCTACTATGATTAATATCAAGATGTTAACTAATTGTCATCTTAGTAACACTCCCCAATATTAACATAGAGGAAGAAATAGCTATTACTATAACCAATGTCAAGATGTTAACTAATTGTCATCTTAGTAACACTCCCCAACTTTGATATAGAGATAGTATTTTAAAGGAAGAATTAATATTCAAGGAAGAAGATTAAAGAAAATAACTCACAACTTACAAATTCATTAAGCTTCAAAGTAGCAAAACCAAGATGGAAGAGTTTAGCTCCTCATTTGGAGACTAAACATGATGAAAAATATAAAGAAAGAACTATTCTATACTGAGCTTAGATGTACAAAGGAATTGGATATCTTTTTGTGAAGGAAAGGAGGTGTATTTATAGGCTTTTGGGATGGGATTCGGGTACTCGATCGGGTATATACATGGTACCCGATCGAGTATGTGTGTAATACTCGATCCGAGGTATACTCGATCGGTTTCAGGCTGTTTTCCATAGGTATACCCGATCGGGTATATATTAACACCCGGTTGAGTATGCTTAGAAAATGGTATTCGGACCATACTCGATCGATCTTCGTTTAAAACTCAAAGGCATACCCGATCGGGTATGTCGGTCTACCCGATCGGGTATAGACATTAAATCGTGGCCGAAATCCTCCCGGCATGTTCCCTTGTCTTCGGATCTGATCCGATTTGAAGTTCCAACCTAATACCCGATCGAGTATAGTTAATACTCGACCGAGTATAGACCAAAATTCAGGACCTTCTTTTGTCTTCAAATTTTTTGCACTTCTTTCCACCCTTTGGGTTCACCAACTGTACTTCGAGTGATCAAGACCTGTTTGAGCTCAGAATAAATCTAATCTAAACTATTTACAAGAATTTAACAAACTAATCTATTACACCAAAAGTGTGTAATTTCCATAGTAAAGATCAAGCAAGACTAATTAAAAACACAAACATAAATATGGAAATTACAAATGTATCAACTCCCCCACACTTAAACCTTTACTCGTCTCGAGTAAGATCAAATGTTCACAAGTGTCAAGTTTCTCCAAAGTTCCCACAGTTTAACAACAAAAAATTACAAACACAAAGACCACCAAGGATGATAAAAATGAGTTTTAACTCAAATTACAAAGAATATCTTGGGTTTTATGGCCTTCTAGTGTTCATCTTCTCTTCTCCTCCTCTCCTTCTTCTTTGTCTTTGTTTTCTGAATCTTCTTATTCTTCAAAGAGATACAATGAGTGCCTGCAAAAACAAACATTTCTCTCATATCTCTCATTTTGCCTAGGAGCCTTTTCAGGTTTTCATCCTAGCATCTCTTTTCATTTTCCATTCTCCCCACTCACTCATTTTTTTATAAGCCCTTTTTGCTTAGATTGCCCATTTTGTTGGGTTTTCAACCTAACTAGCATTTATTTTCTTTTATTTATTTATTATTTATTTTTTTTGTGCAAAAGTTCAAAAGAATTACATGCATAGTGCTAGGTGGGAATAAAAATAACATACCATCATGAGTGTCTCCCCCGCACTTGAATCAAGCAATGTCCCTAGTGCCCGCCTTCTCCGCCGTAGTAGCTCCCTCCGAAGCCGCTCCCCTGCCCACCATCTCCCATATATGTGTCCCCGTCATCTCCGCCGTCGTACCCTCCACCCCTGGAGCCAGATCCTCCAAAGTTACTCCAATGAGTGGGGTCATACCACGAGGGTGGTGGAGGGGGGTTCGCCATGGTATGGAAGGATCCCTGCTGTGCCATGTAAGAGTACATAGGTCCGTAGAACCTACGTTGGTCTTTCTCATACCGATGTCTATCGGCTTCCCTGAGCTCCTCCAATCGCTGAAAACCGGTCCTTTGCTCCTCCTGTATTTGGTTGAGCCGGTTGTCCATTTGGGCGTACCCCGTAAGCAGTTGTTGTTGACCCTCCAGAAGTTATTGAAAGAAGTCGGGTGGTGGAGGGTTTTGGCTTTGTTCGGGGATGTCCTGGCCCATGTTTTGATGGCTATGGAGTTGAGCATAGGGCTCGTAATCGGGTTGGGGTTGGGGAGGTTCTTGCTCCGGTTCCTGGAGATGTGGTGGAAGGGCGTGTGGGAAGAGGTAATGTTGCTCCTCTACTGCTGTTTTGTAGTGGAGTTGGGGGAGTTATGGGTTGGGCAGGAGGACGTATTTGAGGGGTTTGGGGTGTATGAGCCAGTTGTACATATTCTTTGGTCTGTCTCCACCATACTCTGTGTGGGAAAAAGATGTACAACCCGAGTGGCCCAACCAAGAAATGTTCATCAAACAGTAGTCGGGTATAGGAGAGTCATCCGTATACCCGAACTTGGTGGCTAAGTGCATAATCACCCCACCCACCACAATAGCGCCTTTTGCTACGCTTTCTTTTTTGAGATGTGCCCACATAAGATTACAGAGGTTGAAATCCACGTGAACACGGAATAGGGCTACCGACATTAGGCATACATCCCCCATCCTAGTGTGATGGTTGTTGGGACGTCCAAGCAAGCAGTTGGCAAGGAATTTCAAAAATAGGCGGAGGACGGGATGTTGGACATGACTAATATAGAGTTGGGAGGAGCTAAATTTAGTCTCCCCGGTCATCTTTGTCCATAGGGTATGGCCGAAAGCGGTATTGTCGGATATGGATTTTTGGTAAAGGACCGGAATACCAAAATGTTCGGCGAACTCAAGTTTCGTGATGGAGTGGTTGTGGTTAAACAGACGAAACTTGAGTTTATCATCCCTAAAATCCGCTTCATTGTTCTCAAATTGCACCGAGCTTATGAATTCATAGATAATTTTTTCATTTGAGTGATATTGCATTTTGAATATCTTGTCCATGCTCAACTCATGAAAAAATTTCTTAGTCATTTTGTACACACCTAATTCATTGAGGGCATCATGGCATAAAAAGCGAGAGGGTTTAACTTGCCTTTCAATGGTGGACATGAAGCGGGTGCGGTGTTCGTTGTCGATGAAGATGATGTCCTCGTAGCCCGGGATGGATGCCCTAGTGTTGGAGCTCTGTCCTTTTCCTTCCTTGGAGCCATTTTTGAGTGAATTTGGGCTTGAAATCCGAAATTTGAAGGTTGGGGTAGGGTTTTTTCGGACCTATTTAAACTGGGGGAGAATTGGATTGGTGGGTATGAGTGTGTAGAGGAAGATGAGGGGAGTGTTTTGGTGTTGAAATGAGGTGATTTGGTGAAGAAATGGAGGAGATATGGTAGATAGAAGATGTAAAAATGGAGTTTGGGGGAGAGGGATTCGAATTTGGGTTTGGGGATTTGGGGAAGATGAAGTGTTTGGGGCGGATTTGGGCTTAAAACGTCTGTATACCCGATCGAGTATATGCTGTTACTCGATCGGGTATGTCTGGAAAGTGGGGTTTTTGAGCAGCCTGCCTCCGGTACTCGATCGGGTATGTGATGTTACCCGGTCGAGTATTGCTGGAAAATGCATTTGTTGAGTGGTCTGCCTCCGGTACCCGATCGGGTATCACTATATACTCGATCGGGTATGTGTTCTTTTCTATGTTTGAGGCATGTACTCGGTCGAGTGAGAGAATCAGTTTCCTTCAACTTTAGCATTTCTGTACATACCCGACCGGGTGTATAGTGATACCCGATCGGGTATCCCTTGTTTTTCAATTTTCGAGCCCTGTACTCGACCGAATATGGGCATCAGTTTCCCTGGTACTTCGACTTTCTGTACATACTCGACCGGGTATATAGTGATACTCGATCGAGTATGTTTATTTTCTTTCAAAAATCCATGCTTCCTCGATCGAGTAATGCCCGGTTCCCCTTCTTTTGGCCATACCCGACCGAGTATAAGGTGGTACTCGATCGGGTATGTCCCCAGATGCTCCAAAACCTGCATTTTTTTTCTTTTTCCTCCAAAAACCCGTGATTAGTTCCCTCTCTCACTGATCTCTCAAATAATTTAAACAAACAAAAAAATGAATTAAAAACACTCGAATTTATGAAAAAATAAACTTGGGTTGCCTCCCAAGAAGCGCCTTAGTTAACGTCGTGGCACGACGTTATTCATTTTTTTAAAGTGGGATCGTGAACATCCCTTGATTCATTTTTTGTGGCCTTATTTAGCCATTTTTCAAATTTATTTTTCGGCCTTTTCCAGTAAGGCCGGGGTTTCTTTCTCACTACCACCTCCACCATAGGTGGATTTAGTTCACATTTTAACACGTCCCTTTTTATCAAAGATGGCTTTTCATGTTTATTTGTCCCTTCTTGAAAAAATCTGATTTTATCCGCTTCTTTTAAAAATACCGGTTCTTGTGGTTCAACAACATTTAAAGAACAAAGAGTTAGATTTTGCTTTTGTTTTTTCGTAGAGTCCAAGATGTTGAATTCCACTTTTTGGTCATCGAACTCCAAAGTTAAGGAACCACTAGAAACGTCAATTTTTGTTTTTGCGGTCTTCATGAAGGGTCTACCCAAAAGGATGGGTGTTGTTTGATCATCGGTTCCCATTTCAAGGATATAGAAGTCAACAGGAAAAGCCATATTTTCTACTTCTACTAGCACATCTTCTACTACACCCTTCGGATAAGTACTAGAATGATCCGCCAGTTGAATCACTACACCGGTTTGATGTAATGGGCCAAGTTGTAGAGATTTATAAATAGAATAGGGGATGACATTTATTGATGCCCCTAAATCCAACAAGGCCTTAGGAAATGTGGTGTCTCCTATTTTGCAAGAGATAGTGAACATGCCTGGGTCGTTACATTTTTCGGGGATTTTTCTCTGAAAAATGGCCGAGACGCGTTCACTAACTCTAACCTCTTGTTTCCCCTTCAATTTATCTTTTCTTTTTGTTTTGCATAATTCTTTTAAAAATTTAGCAAAACGAGGGACATTTTTCATTAAGTTAAGAAGCGGAATGTTTACCTCACACTTTGCGAAGGTTTCATAGATGTCGGCATCTTTCTCTAGCTTCTTTGTCTCCTTCAGCGCCTCAGGAAACGGGATTTCTTGTTCATATGATGAGGGTGGGGGAAGCTTGGTTTCTGTGATCTCCTCCTCCGGTGGTACTACTTTTCCAGGGTCCACACCCTCAATCTCTTCATCGTTCTCTTCTACCTCTTTCAACGTCGCCCCACTTCTCAACATTATAGCATTCACATGTTGTCTCGGGTTTTGCTCCGTTTGAGATGGGAGTTTACCCAAGTCCTTTGTTTCAAGTCGGTTTACGGCATTTGCAATTTGACTGACTTGGCTTTCCAAATTCTGAATGCTGGATTTGGTCTCATGCTGAAATTGGACCATGTTTTGTTGCATGGTTGAGATATTTGAGGTGAGTGCTCGGATCATGTCTTCGGTGGACATACTTGAGCTTGACGTCTGGCCTTGGTGGTTTGGGAAAGTTGGTTGCAAGGGCTGATTTTTAGGGTTCCCATATCTCAAATTCGGGTGATCTCTCCACCCAGGATTGTAGGAGTTAGAGTGTGGATCATACCTCTTTTGGCCTTGAAATCCCAAAGCATTGACTTGCTCGGAATTCTCTTCTTGTAGTGTCGGGCAGGAATCGGTGGGATGCCCTTGTGTTGAGCATATGCCGCAGACCTTGACTTCTTGGTGTTTTGGATTTAAAAGGAAATCCTTTACCAAAGAAGTCAAGCCGGCTACTTGACTTTCCAACGAGATGTTGGATTCCGCTGCCATGACCCGTTTTGATGATGACCTCCCACTGTAGTGTCTAGAATTCTCGGCCAACTCCGAGATGAGATTCCTAGCTTGGGAAGGGGTTTTGTTGACAATTCCCCCTCCAGATGCTGCGTTCACCAGGCGTCTATCTTGCTCCGCAAGACCGTCATAGAAGTAGAGGATGAGGTCTTGCTCTGTGTAACCATGATATGGGCAACTAGCGCACAATTTTTTAAAACGCTCCCAATACTCATATAATGTCTCATCATCTTTTTGCTCGATGTTGCTTATTTGTTTTTTCAAAGATGATGAGACGGATGCAGGGTAGTACCTTTCTAGGAAGCATTTTTTCATCGACGCCCATGTATCTATACTCCCTGAAGGGAGATAGAATAGCCAATCCTTAGTCGTGTCTTTGAGGGAGAATGGAAAAGCCCTCAACTTGATTTGTTCCTCGGTAACTCCATTTGGGCACATGCTTGTGCAAACAATATGGAATTCCGAGAGATGTTTGTTTGGGTCTTCGCCCCTTAGGCCATGGAAGGATGGCAGCAGATGAATGAGCCCAGATTTTAGCTCAAACGTATTACCCTCATCAAGTGCAGGGAAGGTAATACACAGTGGTTGTTGGTTGAGGTTTGGAGCTGTGAGCTCCCTCAGCGTTCTTGTTTCAAGAGCCATAGTGGTTGGCTCTTCGGTGTCGCTAGAACTAGAGCTAGCGGTGTATGAGTCTCCGTTAGATGATTCTTCCGAGTCGGTATTAGAAAATTTACTTTTCAACCGCTCGGAAGTTTGTTCTATTTCTTGGTTTTTGTGATATGTGATTTCGTTTATGGAACGATGTTTAACCATAAACTCCACTAAGCTCAGAAAATAGAAAAATAAACACTCTTTATATTTTTGTTTGATATATATTTTGTTTGATTTTTCTTGATATGAAATAAAAGAAAAATTAATTGCCTTTCCCCGGCAACGGCGCCAAATTTGACGTGCACTTGTCGTGAGGTGCACTCAAAATAAATACAATACAACGAATATACGTAGTATAACGAAGTAAGGTTCGTATCCACAGGGAAAGGAATACTTTTCTTTTATATAAATAGTAACAAGGGGGGTTTAGATTTGTTTGGTTTAAAAACACTAAGATAAACAACCTATATGAGTTTAATTCAATGAGATGAGGACTTGGTTTTGCTTTTATCCACTTAATGAAATGTTCGTTGATCCCGGTTATATCTTTAACTATCTTCCTCTCGAATACTCAATCGAGGAGTATATCCAGTTCATCGAGGGTAGTTATTAATAACGAGATGCGTTCATTAATAAAACTTACTATCGAGTCAATATAGAACAAACGCCGTATATTAACTTGATAGTAGCAATAAACTTAAGATGAAAACGATTGAGATTGATAACCTCAACACAAGCGGTTTATTGGTTCAATCAATATAATTAATTCCCCTTGACATATTAACCATGAAATGCACGCATTAATATTCCAAGTTTACTACCGTTGAAAGAACCGGATTAATAACAAGCGTATTAACCGATCAATTCTAGTAATAATTAATATGAGAAACAATACTAGTTGATACTTTAAGTAATGTTTAAGATATTAACGTGAAATATGAATCGGAATTAATTAATACTCAAGGAAGAATATTAAAGAATATGAATCCTACTATGATTAATATCACGATGTTAACTAATTGTCATCTTAGTAACACTCCCCAATATTAACATAGAGGAAGAAATAGCTATTACTATAACCAATGTCAAGATGTTAACTAATTGTCATCTTAGTAACACTCCCCAACTTTGATATAGAGATAGTATTTTAAAGGAAGAATTAATATTCAAGGAAGAAGATTAAAGAAAATAACTCACAACTTACAAATTCATTAAGCTTCAAAGTAGCAAAACCAAGATGGAAGAGTTTAGCTCCTCATTTGGAGACTAAACATGATGAAAAATATAAAGAAAGAACTATTCTATACTGAGCTTAGATGTACAAAGGAATTGGATATCTTTTTGTGCAGGAAAGGAGGTGTATTTATAGGCTTTTGGGATGGGATTCGGGTACTCGATCGGGTATATACATGGTACCCGATCGAGTATGTGTGTAATACTCGATCCGAGGTATACTCGATCGGTTTCAGGCTGTTTTCCATAAGTATACCCGATCGGGTATATATTAATACCCGGTCGAGTATGCTTAGAAAATGGTATTCGGACCATACTCGACCGATCTTCGTTTAAAACTCAAAGGCATACCCGATCGGGTATGTCGGTTTACTCGATCGGGTATAGACATTAAATCGTGGCCGAAATCCTCCCGGCATGTTCCCTTGTCTTCGGATCTGATCCGAGTTGAAGTTCCAACCTAATACCCGATCGAGTATAGTTAATACTCGACCGAGTATAGACCAAAATTCAGGACCTTCTTTTGTCTTCAAATTTTTTGCACCTTCTTTCCACCCTTTGGATTCACCAACTGTACTTCGAGTGATCAAGACCTGTTTGAGCTCAGAATAAATCTAATCTAAACTATTTACAAGAATTTAACAAACTAATCTATTACACCAAAAGTGTGTAATTTCCATAGTAAAGATCAAGCAAAACTAATTAAAAACACAAACATAAATATGGAAATTACAAATGTATCAGTGACCATCGCTTCTATATGACGATCGGCTCCATCATCGCCTTGTCATCATTTATTGGACCCGCTCCTCATCGCCATCGTCCTCAGATCACGAACGACCCCTCGGCCTCAGCGTGATTCTCTATCTCAAGACCGACTTCCCCAGCGCCGAAGTCTTGAGCTACCGACAGAGCTCACCATTCCCTTCCTGGATAGCGAACGTCGCCTTCATATGACGCATGGCTCATCACCACCGTCGTCCTCATATTCAGACAAGTGTCCATCGCCTCGTCCTCATGTTCAGACAAGCGCCCATCGCCTCGTCCTCATGTTCAGGCAGATGTCCATCACCTTATCCTCATATTTGGACCGACTCATCAGCACCGTCGTCCTCATAATCAGACAGGGGTCCCCTCAGCAGACGAACACCGTTGCAGCTCCATGCCTAGGCCGAAGGGAACAAAACTTTTTCTTCATTTTGGGGGCATCCGATGTACTCTTTTTCCCTCATTAGGATTTTTTCCCACAAGGTTTTTCCTAATGAGGTTGTTAACGAGACATCTCCCCATTGTGGATCAAAAGGTGTCGACCCTCGGCCCCCTATTGCAGATGTGCATTGTTCTACTCCTTTTCACCTCATTACATGTGCCTTAAGGAGTGCGGGCCTGAGGGACTACATCGGCCTCCAAATGCAAGGATGAAATTGAAAATCCAAGAATGTACAAGTATACAACTACAACGACAATGTATCATTTATGCACCACAATGTCCACAAGCGTACGATGCATCAGCTAAAGTCATGGACATCCTCAACCATGTGATCCACCATCGCCCAGAATGCCAAGGATTCCAAGGACGTCCACCTTCGGCCAAACCAAAGCGCAAAGAAGGATGCACATCATCCTCAATATCAAGGACACACATCGTCCTCCAAGTCAAGGACACACATCGTCCTCCAAGTCAAGGACACACATCATCCTCAAAATCAAAGACACATATTGTCCTCGAAGTCAAGGACACTCCTCGTCCTCAAGGCCAATGACACGCATCGTCTTCAAAACATGACATTCTTCATCCACAAAACCAAGGGCGCACAACGTCCTCGGGTCTAGGACCCCCATCGTCCTCAAAGCCATAGACACCAAACTACGAATGATTTCTCTTCGGCTTGGAGCGCAAAAAACAATTGTGGTGCCTCCTCGGCCAGAAGCACAAAAGGCAGTCCATGACGGCACAGAAAGCAGCAGCAACATCAACCACCAAGTGGTACCTCCGTCAGCCAAATCGTCATAACAACAAGGATCTACTCCCTTTCACTTCGTCTGCATCTCAGCTCAGAGAGTGGGGGACTCCTGATGGAGTATATGGGTCCAGACCCCATGACCCACATACTTCCACTACTATGAACAGGCCCAACAGGCCCAAGTGGTCCAAACACAGCAAACAAGACTCCAGATAGCCCATACTACAGCAAGGTGTTGCATTCGGCATTCACAACCTTCAACACATGAAGGCCCTCGAGCTACGTACGACCTTCGGCCGATGAAGACACCGGGGACGTACGGCCTTCGGCACATGAAGGCCCCCGATATATGTCCGGCCTTTGGCACATGAAGACCCCAAGGACGTACGAACTTCATCACATAACGGTCCCCCGATTATGTACGTCTTCGGCACATGAAGGCCCCCATGCTACGTACGGCCTTCGGCAGATGAAGACCTCGGGGACGTACGACCTTAGGCACATGAAGGCCCCCGGGATACGTCCGGCCTTCGGTACATGAAGACCCCGGGGACGTACGATCTTCAGCACATGATGGTCCCCGGCTACGTACGGCCTTCGGTACATGAAAGCCTCCAGGTACGTACGGCCTTCGGCACTACCCCAACAAGATCTCCTCCCTGCACGCTCCAGATCGCCACATTAAATGCGGTGTCACGTCCAACCACCGCATTAAATGCGGTGCCACATGCTATGTCGGCGCCACCCTGGTTGAGTCGACCCTCCACCGTTGATCGTTTGACATGTGTACCCGCATAAATTACACCTAGCATTTATGGCTGCTATAAATAGCAAGTCACTTCTTCATTAAAGAGGATCCCAGATTGAACACATGGAAATTCATTTTATATATCACTTCTCTCTCTAGATCTCCCTTCTCTCTAAGAGTTGATACTCTGTCCATATTGTTATTTTTTTAAAAGATAATTTATGTTATATTTTGGTATGTATTGAAAGTATTAAAATTTTAGAAATCATTAATGACTATTCATTTCTAGTAATGTGTACATGACGTTTTGTTGTATCATGTTTGTGCAATTTATACAACTTAATTAATATGGTTTAAATCTTAGCTCTCAAGATTCAACTATAAATTAAATTAGAACTGCGGAGTAATATTTAACCTAGAATGAAGAAGAAGAAGAAGAATGACGCACACTAATTAGTAGTGCATAATTATATGTTTTTATGTTTCATTGATGGTGATTGTTTGACGTTTTGTTTAGTTTGTAAACATTTGGGTGATTTTAGTTATAATTGTATTTTAGTTCACATTTGTAAGTTGTAAAGTAGAATTAGGAATTAGGATGTTGAAAAGGAGGATGTTGAAGTGAAGAAAAAGGAATTTTGACTGTCCAGGAGCAAATACCCGACCGGGTAGGAAACTTCACCCGGTCGGGTCTGATTTGAAAACCGAACTGCTGAGGAAAGAGCTGGACCCGGTCGGGCCCCATACCTCACCCGGTAGGGTGAGAAGTGACCGGGGACAACCCGGTGTGCGAAGATCACCAGAACGTGGTGAATTATCTGATTTTGACCGGACCCGGTCGGGTAAGTACTTGACCCGGTTGGGTACCCGGCCAAAGGTGTTGAAAAACACCTATAAATAGCACTCTTTTTCTTCTCTAAAAAATCATCCCTTCTTCTATACTCCTAAGCTCAGTTTAGAATAACATTTCTTTATATTTTCTAACTATGTTTAGTCTCCAAATGAGGAGCTAAACTTCCATTCTTGGTGTTGCTCTTGAAGCTTGTTGATTATTAAAGTTGTGAGTTATTTTCTTAAACTTCTTTCCTTGAATATTAATTATTAGTTCTTTCCTAAATACTATCTCTATATTAATGTTGGGGAGTGTTGCTAAGATGACAATTAGTTAACATCTTGATATTAATTATAGTAGGATTCATCTCCTTTAATAATATTCTTCCTTGAATATTAATTAATTCCTATTCATATTTTATATTAATATTTTGAACATCACTTAAAGGATCAACTAGTTTTGTTTCATATATTAATTATCACTAGAAACGATCGACGAACCGATGGTTAATCGTTGATGGTTTCACAAGTAAGTAACTTCGGTTTATCAATGCACGGTCGTGGTTGATAAACTTAAGAGGGATTAATTTTGTTGGTTAAACCGAAACCGTTGTGTTGAGGTTATCAATCTCAATTGATTTCATCAAGGAGTTAAAAGATTAAAAGCTACTATCAAGTCGGTATATGGTGGTGTTCTATACTTGACTAATAGTAAGAGTTATTAATGAATGGTCGTTGTTAATAACTACCCTCGATGAATTGGATATACTCCTTGATTGAGTATTCGAGAGGAAATAAGTTATAGATATAACAATGATCGACTAAAATATATCAACAAGTGGAAAGTAGCAATGCCAAGTCCTTTTTATCTTTGAATTAAATCTCATATAAGTCGTTCATCTTAGTTTTTAATTAAATTAAATCACTCAATCCAAATCCCCCCTTTATTTACTAAGTTTCATAAAAAGAGAATCATTCCTTTCCCTGTGGATACGAACTCTACTTCACCTATATTACGTATAAGTGTTAGTATCGAATTATTTTGACGCACCGTGACAAAGGTCCGTCAAATTTGGCGCCGTTGCCGGGGAGAGGCAATAATTTTTTCTTTTTATTCCATTTCAAGAAAAAAAAATAAATAAAAAATAAATAAACACAATATAAAGAGTCCTTAGATTTCTATTCTTCTGAGCTTTATTTGAGTATATGGTTAAACACTGATCTATAAACCAAATCACCTACCAAACAAAGCCCGGAACAGAACAAGCCTTCGAGAGGTTTAGGAATTTATTTCCGAATACTTCTTTGGAGGAATCATCAAGTGCTAGTTCTCATTCTAGCAACACCGAAGAACCAATCACTATGGCTCTTGAAACGAGAATGTTGAGGGTGCTCACGGCTCCTAATCTTAACCAACAACCGCTATGTATCACCTTCCCTACTCTTGATGAAGGTGCTACATTGAGCTCAAATCAGGGCTTATCCATCTCCTTCCTTCATTCCATGGTCTACGGGGCGAGGACCCAAACAAACATCTATCGGAATTCCATATTGTTTGCACAAGCATGTGCCCAAATGGAGTTACCGAGGAGCAGATCAAGTTGAGGGCCTTTCCGTTCTCCCTAAAAGATATCGCAAAAGATTGGCTATTCTATCTTCCTTCGGGAAGTATAGGTACATGGGCGACCACGAAGAAAGCTTTCCTCGAAAGGTACTATCCTGCCTCTGTCTCCTCATCTCTCAAAAAGCAAATCAGCAATGTAGAGCAGAAAGATGATGAATTGTTCTACGAATATTGGGAACGATTCAAGAAACTTTGTGCAAGCTGTCCATACCACGGCTATTCGGAGCAAGACCTCATCCTATACTTCTATGATGGTCTTTGCAATGATGATAGGCGGTTGATCAACGCCGCATGTGGAGGAGGAATTGTAAACAAAACCCCTTCTCAAGCTAGGAATCTTATCTCGGAGTTGGCCGAGAATTGTAGACACTATGATCGGCGGTCATCAAAAAGAGTTATGGCGGCAGAATCTAACACCTCGTTGGAAAGTCAAGTGGCCGGCTTGACTTCTTTGGTTAAAGATTTTCTCTTAAATCCAAAAACAAAATAAGTCAAGATCTGCGGCATATGTTCAACACAAGGGCATCCCACCGATTCTTGCCCAACACTACAAGAGGAGAATCCCGAACAAGTCAACGCATTGGGGTTCCAAGGTCAAAGGAGGTACGATCCGCATGGCAACACATACAATCCAGGATGAAGAGATCATCCAAATTTAAGGTATGAAAATCCTCAACAACCAAATTCTTCTTCCCAACAATACAACCAGCCCTCCCAAGGCCAAACTTCAAGCTCAAATATGTCCACTGAAGACATGATTCGAGCACTTACCATGAGTGTATCAACGATACAACAAAGTGTGGCCCAATTTCAAGAAACGACTAAATCTAGCATTCAAAATTTGGAGAACCAAATGAGCCAAATTTCGAGTGCTGTGAGCCGGCTCGAGGCAAAAGATTCAGGTAGACTCCCCTCTCAAACGGAGCAAAACCCAAGACAACATGATAATGCAATCATGTTGAGGAGTGGGACGACATTGAAAGAGGTGCATAGGGAAGAAGAGCAAGATAAAAAGGAGGTTGACCTCGAAGAAGATTTTCAACCGGAAGAGAGGACCATAAAAGCAAAGTTTCCACCATTGTCCTCATATGAACCACTACCCCCATTCCCCGAAGCACTAAAGGAAA
Organism: Cuscuta europaea; assembly: GCA_945859875.1. NCBI lineage: Eukaryota > Viridiplantae > Streptophyta > Magnoliopsida > Solanales > Convolvulaceae > Cuscuta > Cuscuta europaea. The sequence goes on along the minus strand of CAMAPE010000074.1, from coordinate 4,033,439 downwards.
CAAAGAAGCTGGAGAATGATGCTGACATATATGAGACTTTCGCCAAATGCTGACATAAAGTAAACATTCTGCTCCTTAACGTAATCAAAAGTGTTCCCCGTTTTGCTAAATTTTTAAAAGAATTATGCACAATTAAAAGAAAAAGCAAATTAAAGGGAAAACAAAAGGTGGAGGTTAGTGAACGTGTCTCGGTGATCTTTCAAAAGAAACTCCCCGAGAAATGTAGCGATCCAGGCATGTTCACAATCCCATGCAAAATAGGGGACACTTTATTTCCGAGGGCCTTGTTGGATTTGGGGGCTTCGATCAATGTCATTCCATATTCGTTATACAAGTCTCTAAAACTTGGCCCAATGAATGAAACTGGTGTGGTAATCCAATTGGTGGATAGGTCTAGCACATACCCCAAGGGCGTCGTAGAGGACGTACTCATAAAAGTTGAAAATCTGATTTTCCCTGTTGATTTCTACGTCCTTGAAATGGGAGATGATAATCAAACAACACTCATCCTCTTGGGTAGACCTTTTCTAAAAACCGCAAAAACAAAAATAGACGTGTCTAATGGTTCGTTAACTTTAGAGTTTGATGATCAAAAGGTAGAATTTAACATTTTTGATTCTACGAAAAAACAAATTAAAGACCAATCTCTCTGTTCTCTAAATGTTTTTGAACCACAAACCCCGAACATTTTTGTTGAGAAAAAAGCTGAGAAAATCACACTTTTTGAAAAAGAAGAATTGTTCAAATTTTCAAAAAGAGAATGGATCCCGCCTGGGGTTGAAGTGATAACAGGGAAGAAATCCCGGCCTTACTGGAGAAGGCCGAAAAAGAAAAATGAAACAAGGGATGTTCACGATCCCACATAAAAGAAAATAAAATAAAAATAATGCCGTGCCGCGACATTAAATCAAGCGCTTCTTGGGAGGCAACCCAATTTCTTCATTTTTATGTTCATTTGTTTTGAGTTGTGTGTGTGTGTGTGTTTTTATTTAAAAGAAAAAACGAGCCTGGGCTGAAACCCGGTCGGGTATCTCAACAACCCGGTCGGGTTCCTTCACAAAAACGGAATACCCGGGCAACACGCACTGGGCGGATGCATATTTTTGGCTCTGGAAACCACTGGAATGCATACCCATTCGGGTATTACCGAAACCCGAGCGGGTACGCGTTCAAAATTTTGAAATAACAACAGAACCCGACCGGGTACAACAAGGCACCCGACCGGGCGTAAAGACAAAAACGATTCCCAGGCCATTACTTTGAAAATCCGACCGGGTACATCTAACACACCCGGCCGGGCAACTGAGGAAATGAAAAATCAGGCCACTGCTTTGCAAATCCGACCGGGCCAGCCAAACCACCCGGCCGGGTATAGCTTTCCAGTAGCCACTGGATACGAAACATCACAGCGCCCGACCGGGAAAAAGATCCCACCCGACCGGGCGAACGGGAAACAGACCTATACCAGGTCGGGCTCACCTCTCCCCCTCCCACTTCATCTCCCTCCCTACGCACAAAACCCCCCAAATCCACCATTTTCAACTAGCCAAACCTTCGGATCTTCATCTTCCCTTAAGCAAATCCACTAAACAACCCCATTTTCTTCATCTCCTCACCTCCCTCTTCAATTCTATACCCATAAAATCCCCCAAAACCTTCCAAATCAACCAAACCCAAAAACCCTACCCAACAATTCGAAAATCTCCATTCTTGAACATTCAAGGTTCGAAATCTTCCCCAAAATTCTCAACCAATACCATATTCTTGCTCTTCTCATCATCCTCTTCAACACCATACCCATAAAAGCCATCCAAACCTCACCCTACCCAAAAGTCCGAAAATCCTTTTAAAAAAATTCTCATGGCTCCAAAAAAATCCAAAACTTCTTCTTCAAGGGCTATCCCACCGGTAGCGGGCTATGAAAGCGTGGAATTTGCAACGGTGGCACATAAGAAACTCTTCAAAGAACAAGCAAAAAGGGAGGTAAAACAATCCCGGTTCATGTGCATTACTACTTTAGCACTCCTTTGGATTGATATGATCATGCGTGATATATTTGCAAGGATTGGAATGCCTAGGTTGCTAGAAATGCAATATGTGACTTATCCTCATTTGGTTTATGAATTCTTTAGTTCATATGTGTATACAAAGGATGATGATGATCATGCAAATGACACCATCACCTTTCGTTTACTCAATGAAAATCGTTCATTGACCAAAAGAGAATTTGCACATCATTTTGGCCTCCCTTTGTTTGATGAAGCTCGTGCTTATGATACTCTTGTGGGGTATGAGTTATGGAAAAGAATGACAGGACAAGGTGTGGTGGACCTTTCTAAGCTGAGTGTGAACTGTGTTCAACATCCGGTCTTCCGAATTTTCTTAAAATTCTGTTCAAATTGTTTCCTCAGAAGACCGAATAATCATCACACAAGAATGTGGGATGTGTGTGTTCTGGCACAAGTTGTTTTACCTGGACCAGAGCGAGTTGACGTTGCCTCCATCTTATGGACTCATTTCAAAAACGTGGCAACGTCATCAGGACAAATTGTGATAGGGGGCCTAATCACACATCTAGCCACTTTATATGGTTTTGTAGACCCAGGCCCCATTACTCCTAAACAACTGATTTGCACGTCATGGCTTGTACAAAAGACCAAAGATTTGGTCCTATCTCACATGACACCTACTGGGACACCAATCTACAACTGGCTTATTATCCCACGTCAAAACATATCTATCCATATTCCATCTCCTGACGTCCCCTTAGATATCGTGGGCCATGAAATCGGTGATGGTCATCACTACTGTCTCCCCGGGGCGATCTCGGCACACTATGCACAAGATGAGCCCGACCAAGGACATGCTGAAGAAAACCCGCCCTTCATACCCAATCCACCACAACAACAAGCTGATGCTCCAGCCTACCAATACTCACCATTCGAGCAACAAATGCTCGATAACATGAACATGATCAACAACAACTACATCGTGCTTCAGGAGCGAGTTGATCAGTATAGAACTGAGCAGAGGCATAGCTTTGAGAGGATGGAGGAACAATGACAAGAAGACTGGCGGAGATATGAAGAGGACCAACGGCGAACCTTTGGTCCGATATACTCCTATGTAGCACACCAGGGCTCCTTTTCCTCTATGACCACTCCCCCTCCCGCACCATCATGGTATGACCCCTCTCAGTGGGGTTACTTTGGAGGATCGAGTTCCGGTGGTGGAGGCGATGATGGTGGTTATAGCGGGGATCACATGGATGAGTACAAACACCAAGGTGGAGGTCTGGGCGGGCACTATGGACAGTGCCAGATACTAAGTGTGGGGGTGCAGAGATTGTTCTCGTATGCTCACAATCCTACTCTTTTTCATTTTATTTTCTTAAAAAAAACCAAAAAAAAGAGCTTGTTGAGTTGAAAACCCACAAAGGGCAACTCAAGCAAAAATTAAAGCAATAAAATAAAGAGTGAGGTTGCGAGAATTAAAAGAAAAATGTGGGAAGCTGGGATGAAAACCTGAAAGGGCACCTAGGCAAAACGAGAGAATGAGAGAAATGTCTATTTTGCAGGATCCTGAAGGTGATAAGCTTAAAAGAGAAATAGAGATGAAGTTGAAGACCCCGTGTTTACTTTATCTACCGTTGGGGATGCTTTATATTGTGGTAAAAACACTCTTGGATGTTTTGCGTTGATATTCTTGTCATTTTAAAAGGACTTCTTGGATTGGATTTGATTTACTCGAGACGAGTAAAGGTTTAAGTGTGGGGGTGTTTGATGCACACTAATTAGTAGTGCATAATTATATGTTTTTATGTTTCATTGATGGTGATTGTTTGACGTTTTATTTAGTTTGTAAACATTTGTGTGATTTTAGTTATAATTGTATTTTAGTTCTCATTTGTAAGTTGTAATGTAGAATTAGGAATTAGGATGTTGAAAAGGAGGATGTTGAAGTGAAGAAAAAGGAATTTTGACTGTCCAGGAGCAAATACCCGACCGGGTAGGAAACTTCACTCGGTCGGGTCTGATTTGAAAACCGAACTGCTGAGAAAAGAGCTGGACCCGGTCAGGCCCCATACCTCACCCGGTCGGGTGAGAAGTGATCGGGGACAACCCGATGTGCGAAGATCACCAGAACGTGGTGAATTATCAGATTTTGACCGGACCCGGTCGGGTACCCGGCCAAAGGTGTTGAAAAACACCTATAAATAGCACTCTTTTTCTTCTCTAAAAAATCATCTCTTCTTCTATACTCCTAAGCTCAGTTTAGAATAGCATTTCTTTATATTTTTCTAACTATGTTTAGTCTCCAAATGAGGAGCTAAACTTCCATTCTTGGTGTTGCTCTTGAAGCTTGTTGATTATTAAAGTTGTGAGTTATTTTCTTAAACTTCTTTCCTTGAATATTAATTATTAGTTCTTTCCTAAACACTGTCTCTATATTAATGTTGGGGAGTGTTGCTAAGATGACAATTAGTTAACATCTTGATATTAATTATAGTAGGATTCATCTCCTTTAATAATATTCTTCCTTGAATATTAATTAATTCCTATTCATATTTTATATTAATATTTTGAACATCACTTAAAGGATCAACTAGTTTTGTTTCATATATTAATTATCACTAGAAACGATCGACGAACCGATGGTTAATCGTTGATGGTTTCACAAGTAAGTAACTTCGGTTTATCAATGCACGGAATTACATGAATCTTTTAGAACAGTTCCCACAGACGGCGCCAGTGTTGAGTTTATTTGCCGCAGCCCGGAAGTTCAACACACCTTTCGGGAGGGTTTCGTGGCTATGGGGTGAAATACAATGTAGACAATGATTTTTACGTGGAAACCCGGAAAGAGAGAAAACCACGGGTCTGTTTAGACTAATGTCCAAGCCCTCTCATTTTATTAATACTCTCCTCCCCATTACATAATACAATATTGAAGCTCACATACCCGCACGGGTAGCTCAGTTGGTTGAGTGGTGGGAGATTTGGAACAATGGACCAATGTTCGAATCCCCGCAGCGACCGGGTGGAGGTCACAGAACCTGAAATAAGGCTGGGCCTCTGGTGCACACGAATGTATGAGTCTACTACCATTCTGCTGACTGAGTCACCGTGACTAACCTCCCCACCATCCTGTCGGGTCGGGGTGGGGGGGCTCCTGGGGTGGGAGATTCCACCTTTTGGAACAATATTGAAGCTCCCATTAATGGAGGAAACCAGCTAGCTAGAGAGAGAGAGAGGAAGAAAAGGAACCCCTGAAATGGAGGGAAAGTCCCATATTTATAGGCAAGGGGGGGGGGGGGAGAGCATTTCTACCCTAATGGGCCGAGAGGGCCAAAATGGTCCCAAAAGGCCAAAACAGGCCTGATAGGCTGAAAATGGCCCTCGTCGTTTGGGCCTTGTACTGGGGTAATGCGTTGGGCTCCTGAACAGTAACAGACCGGGATAATATACCCGAACAATAACTTTTTTCAATTTTTTTTTTTTACAAATTTCATTAAAATTGGGAGCAGTGTTTAAACTTGAAAGCGAATGCCCAACTTTTATGTTTGCGGCTGGGCCCTAATTTTGTGATTTGGACATATATCCGGTGGACGGGAAAATATAATGTGTGGATATGATCGCTTATTCAGGAGAGTGGGGCGGATTTGCATGGCCGCGAAACGTGCAACATTGAATTCTTCCCATTCCATAACTGCGGCCGATGTGTGATAGATGTGGTGGCTAGCTTTGCTCCGGCCCGGCCGTATTGAATCCATTGCGCGCAACTTGCTGAAAATTTCACCTTCAACTTGCTTCCATTATTCAATGAACAATAATAATGTTATCGCTACCCATTCCAGATATTATACGCCCTACCAACCAGATGGACTAGTACTTTAATTACACGAAATAGAAAACTATGGAGTCCCATGGCTCAGCTGCGACCCGGCCTCCACTTACCACTACTTCTCCTACGTACCCTACTAGCCTTTTCAGATGCCCACTGGACGGGTGTCCCATAGCTTTCGGTTTACATTTGCTTTTGCAGTATTTCTCCGCCCGAATTTAATCTCTCGGCAATCCAAGAAATAGCCTGTTATAACGGATCTTCTACTAAGACTCAATATAAACCTGACGGGCGGAGTCAGGATACTAAACCGATACAAAGATTATTTTTGAAAAAAATTACACAAATTTTTTTAAACTGGCTCAGTGTACGAACAACCTCTCGGCTCTATAATCATTTCAGTGAATAAATACTCTTTATCGGGCCTTTTCCTTGCTTGTTTCTTCATCTATCTTGTCCACCCTTTCACTCGAGATCCTTGGGACACGTGTTGGGCCTAACGGGTCGAAGGAATAAACTTCAACACTAAATATGATTAAAAACGATTAAATTCATAAATAGGACGATTTAAATTTTATTCCAAAAATAAGGCTCATTCACTCTTATTTTGGAAAGTTTTAATCAACTAATTCTTTTAATAGGACTAAATAAGTCCTATTTGGGGAATAAAATATACTTAGGCCTATTTTAAACTTTGTCTATGTTTTAATACTACATTGAGTAATTTATATAATATGTACTTATGTCAATGTAGGTATGAATTGATTAAGCAAAACATATATTTATACGTAGTATTTTTTAAGGCTCAGTACTAATTAGATCTAATCTTTTGCCTTTGGTTTGTTTGAAATAATTTTTATGTTCTAGTTTATATATACTCCCTCCGTCCCATATTTAACTCCGGTTTTGACCGGGCACGGGTTTTAAGATAGTGGGATTTGTGTGGTGGAGAGTTATGCAGAGGAGAGAGAAATGTGTAAGAATGGTTGTGAACCACATATTCTTTACCAAAAAGGGAAAAGGGAGATAAATTTGGGACGGACCGAAAAGGAAAGAATGAAGATAATTTCGGGACGGAGGGAGTATATATTAATACTCCCTCCGTCCCGAAATAAATATCCTGCTTTCCTTTTCGGTCCATCCCAAAATAATTGTCTTGTTTCCTCTTTTGGCAATAATGAGTGGCTCATATCAATTCACCTTTTTTTTATTTAAATCTCAATCACAACTTTTACCTTTTCAACAACTTTCTTAAAACTTGTGCAAAAGCAAACAAGACAATTAATTCGGGACGGAGGGGAGTAGTTCAAATATTATATATGCATTTAAATAATTAATGTAATTATAAATTGATCTATATATACACACATAAGCACACACACACACACATATACATAATAATAATTTTTTTTTTGCTATTTGGTTTTTAATGGTCAATGCAAAAGTTTTAGAACCCGTTTGATAACACTGAAATTAACTGAATTAGACAAATCTGCTGAATTTCTGTTTGAATTGATTGAATTTTCTGAATTGAGAATAAATTTTATTTAAAATATATTTTATTGATAAAATTAAAGAGAAAAATTCTATGAAACTAGGTAAAATGGTCATCTACATTAGTTTCGGCCAATTCAGCCAGAAAACTAACTCCAAACTTACTTATTTTGATAATTACAAATAATCAAAATTATGTTTAAAGAATGATCTCATTTTTGGTCGATATTTATCACACATATTAAAATAAATTAAAGTCTCTACATTTGCAAATAGCATACCTACTAAATAAATAAGTCAAAGCTTAATTGTAAAGTAAATTACAAAATAAATTTAGTATTTTTCAATTAATTCATTTATAATGTAGCAAATTTCGTGTAATTCATTTATTGAAATTTAATGTTGTGTCAATTAAAATATTTATTTTGTGGTAATTACACGTTTTTGGGTCATTATGTAAAATTTTATCCTATTTCAAACAAGATTCGAAATCAAATAACAATAGAAATTGGGATAAATCTTTCAGTTGGGTGCAATTTATTGGTTTAAGCTTTGACCATTGGTTCCAATTTGTGTAGAATTGCCAAAGTACGTAGTATTAAAGACTGAAATTTGTTAATACACCAAATTAAATTAGAGGTGACAACTCCGGTATCCACGTACAAATTGGGGTACCGTACCTACCATTCACTTGATTGGTCTAAATCATTATATATTTTTAATTTAGATTTAAATAATTCAACAACATCATTCTGATTGATCCATGTGAACAAATGTATGGTACCTTAAAAGTACCGTAAAATCTATCTAAATTAAATACGTAGCATTATCATAGTATATAAATGCAAAATAAAGGAGTACATGTACAGTTTTTCCCCGTTTTTGTATATAGTACGTTGGGTGGAGGTGGGGCCAGGGGAGAACCCACAAAAAATAATGTACGGAAGGTTTCAAAACCCTAGCTAGCTAGCTAGCTACTCAGGCCGGCCGGCCGGCCGGGGTCTGATCATATCATCAGAGTCATGCAGACGGGAAGGAAGACATGAGTTTGGCGGGTATGCAGGGAGAGTTGTTCCAAGACTTGGCGTGCAATCTCAGAATCTCTCTCGCCCTCTCCTTCGTCCTCATGCTCCCCCCGCAGTCAACCAGCTGAGCCACCAGGCACAGCTTCGCCGCCACGCCCAGCTGCAGCATCTCTTGCACCACGCCGTGGGTGGCCGAAAACCTAGACACGGAGTGCAGTATCCTCACGCCCCTCTCACTCGCCACATGCGAAACCCTCAAGATCTTCTTCGACACCACTGCCAGCCCGCCCGGGTGGCTCACCAGCTCCGCCCTCCCTTCCGCGCACTGGCTCAGCTGGTCCAGCGCCGTCAGGATCATCTCGCATCCCCTCTTCTCCGACGACGCCGTGTCCAGCAGCAGATCCACCAGCACTGCCACCGCTCCCGCCTCCACCGCTTTTACCCGGTTACGGCCCAGAGGGCAAACGTTGATCAGCAGCTGCAGCGCCGCTCTTGACGCCTTGACCGATATTTGGTCTTTCAAGATCTGGACGGTTTCGACGTAAAACGCCAACTTCAGCCCCATCACCTGCAGCGGGTCGGCCACCTGCAGCATCGACTTCAGAAGCATCACCGCAAAAGGCCGAATCAACTCGTCGTAGCTGCTCCCGAGACGGCGGCGTTGCATGGCCCGGACTAACGTCTCGATCATGGACCGGTTGGCTAGCAGCAATTTCAGTCTCACCTCAGATAACTTGAGGGTTTGGAGTACACTCAGGGCTTCATCGCCGGGGCCCCACTCCATCACGGCGCCGCCCGCATCCTCATCATGAGACGACGCCGACATTGATTCTTCGCTGCTTATGATGACTGACGCTAGGAATTCGACCACACCGGCATCCATCTCGAGGGAACGCCGGTTCGCCTCGCTCTCACCGGCGAGGGCCCTCAGCCTCCGGAGGCACTGCATTTGCATTGCCGGCGGCGACGATTCGGCGTCCCTGAGGAGCTTCAGGATCTGGGATTTGCTGAGAGGAGCCTTTGGGGTCGGGAACCTCTCGACGCCGTGGGACGCGTTGAGGGTGCACCATGATTGGATGTAGCGGCGAAGAGTGATGTTGGGAGTGAGAAGATCCTGGCCGCCGGTCAGGATGAGGGCTTGTTTGGTCACCGGACACGTGTTGTTGTTGTTGCCGCCGGCGCCGGATGAGAATACCCACTTCTCGATGCTGTCCCTGTCGTAGGTTATTCCGGTGGATACCGTCACCGGATCCCTCATTATTTCTAGCGAGATTGGGCAAAGAAAGTATGGAGGAACTTGGATGATTTGTTCCATTTAATTACTTGTAATTATATAAAGATAATAATTACTAAAAAGAGGTCAAAGAATACAAACTGATAAATAGGGAAAAGCTCTAGATGATGAATGTATGTATGAATTGGGTTGAATTGAGAAAGAGGCAAGTGTTAGTTGTATATATACGTATATTGTCAAAGTCAAAACCCGGAAACGACATTGCAGTAGTAGATGCTGGAAGCGACGTTTGACTTTTCCAACTGCATATTGTGAGAATACGGATTCTTTAGATTTAATAATAAATAAATACGATGTTGAAAAGGCATCCATCCAGCCCAATTAATTAGTACTGTGTGTGAAATGTGTGTGGCCAGCCAAGAAATGCAAATTTTGGAGCCTATGATTTGTTTGCCACCGCTTCTTTGACTTTAATTTCTCTGCAGAAACAAACAAAGATTAAAAATCACATGTTTATCGTTTTGCCTGACTCTCGACTATAAATACTCCCCCATTACCCCTGCCCTGTATAATCAAAGACGGTCATACTTTTGACCTCAAAAAGTTGATCGAATTAATATTTCTTCGTCAATAACAATTAATTTTGATTAATGATAATTTATGAAATTATTTTGAATATGAAAATTATAGAGATAATTATTCTAGGTATGGCTAACACTTCTTAACTTTCTCAATCTGACCTAACAAGTTTTTTTATGAATAAATTATTTAGGTGGACAAATACACCCTTTAGGTTATATCTATAAAATTTTAAACTCATACTCTTTTCACCAACTCTAGCCTTCATTCTCTCACTTCCACAGATCCACCACCTGCAGCCGCACGCCCAGGGGCGGATTGGGCCTACGGCCAGGGAGGGCCTAGGCCCATGCTGAAATTTTCTTTCTTTTTAACTATTGTATAGGTTTAAAAATCAGGCCCAGTCTCAAATTTTAAAAAATCAGGCCCAGTCCAAAATATCAAGTCCAAGCACGTGAAGCAGCCAGCACGCGCAGGGGAAGAGACGAGCCGCGCTTTCGTTCTGCTTCGACGAGCTCGGCAAAACCCCCAAAGGCAAAAACCAATACACGACCTAGAAATCTAGCACGCGGGCACGCAGCAGCCGTCGTCCATCTTCAGTCGCTGAAAGACGTCCAGGACGGCGCACGGTGGGTCGGTGGCTCAGCCGCTCAACACTCAGACGTCCATCTTCAGTCACTGTAAGTTTGTAACTCTGTACTTGCTAATTCCACGAAGCTATTATTTAGTTGCAGGTCCATTTTTCATTTTACATGGCTCTCAATCTGTGATGCACTCTTTATGTTTAGAAATATTACTTATTTAATTGGGTTTTGATATAGAATAATGGAAAAGGAATGTCACATGATGATATCGCTAACATGTTTGAAAGAGGTATAAATGTAATGTTGGTAGTAATTATTGATTTAGTTTATTCATATTGTTTTCTTTTCCACCTTTTTGGGAAATCATAACTAAGCTAAACAAAAATAAAATAAAAAGTGGGCGGTTGAGTTAAGAAATAGGGAGCAATTAGATGCTCTTTGCAGCATATCTGACTTTCCAAATTCAAATTCCCTAAATTGTTAAATAGCTCAAAGATGTTTGATACTTTGAATAATCTGAATTGCAGTGTTGTCTGGGACAAAGTATGGCTTGAAACAAACACGTGGAAAATTTGGTCTTGGTGCAAAGATGGTAGGGTTCAGTTAATTCCCTTCTGTAAGACTTGGTTTACAATTTTATTTACTTTTAAGATGAATCCCATGGTTCTTAAGGATTTTGGTTTCTCACAATCTCACTTTATGCATCAACTTACTAATAAGTAATGGCACTCGATAATTTTCTGCAACTACGAGTATATTTTATTCCCTCCATCCAATATGGTTAGATACATTCTTCTTAATTGTCCTTTCCAAATTTATGATCACTTTCCTAGTAATTGTTTTTTTTGTTTTTAATGTAAATTTTGTCAATACAATGGCAGATCTGTCAATTGGCTGAAGCAAATCAGAGAACTGCTACCTAAGTCCTAAGTGCTGAAGAGGTATTTTTTTAATCTTTTAATTTTATTGCGTTTTTAATACAAGTTAAAGACTAAATTACAGGTTTGCTTGATATGAATTTGATTATTGTTTATGTAGAAAAATGTGTTTATTTTCAATCGATGTGTTTATCAAACGATATCAATCGATGAAAACCCGTAGAGAACAGTTGTAAAAATATGATGTTTTGTATCTGACTTTAATGAAAACTCTTATTCCTATAATCTTTATTTTTGTTTTTAATTTTGTTGCTAGAATAAATGTTTTTTTGAATATTCGTTTTTAATTAAATTTTGGCCTCACCTGGATGCGAAAGTTAGATCCGCCCCTGCGTACGTCCCCTGCCGCTACTGCCCCATGGCCTGCCGTCCGCTGCCGCCCCATGGCCTGCCGCATAGCCGTCCAGCGCCACCTCAGGTCGCCACAGGATGGGATCTTTTTGGCACATTTTTTTCGCCGCACACAGTCGATCTCTTCAGCCACACCCATTGCTAAATTTGACGGCAGCCTTTAGGAAGCTAAGCAGACACTGTATTATGTGTTTAAAGGGAGATTTACCTTAATAGTACCCAAACATGGCTTTTTTCTCAAAATTGGACCAATTATTTTAAGCATTCTTAAATAGGACCTTTTATGTGTGATTGGACCAAAATACCCCCACTACTGCCCCTGGACCTCCGGCCAGCCGCCTGCCGCCAGACCTCCGGCCACCACCGCCTGCCGCCAGACCTCCGGCCACCGCCGCCGCCGCCGCCGGAGCACCGCCGGAAAATTCAAAAAAAATCTGGCTGACCGCCAGATTCTGCCGCCACCACCTCCGCCGCCGCAATGGTGTTTATTAGAATTTATTGTTTATTTATTGTCTATTTATTGTCTATTTAATGTCTGTTATTTTCTTGCCGCCGCCGGAAACCGCCACCACTACCGCCACCGCCACCGGAAACCGCCTCTTCCGCTGCCGCCGAGCTGCCGCCACCTCCAGACTGCCTTGGTTGTGCAAGGAAACTAGGGGGGCAATTATTCAGATCAATTAATTAATTAAATAGAATTAGGGGTAAAAAAGGTAAGGTTAGTCCTATTTAGAGAAAAACATGCATGTGGTCCTATTTTGAGAAAAAGGTTGAGTTTTAGTCCTATATTGGACAATTTTCTCGTGTTTAAAATCACTGGGACACTCGGTCATTACATTATATTTAAGTGATTTGTTCCAAAAAATAATACTGAGTAATAATCTTTTTTTTGTTCTTTTTTCTTTTACAATTAATATGAAATCATTTTTCACAACATGTAATCTGATATGCTTTTTACGTTTAATTTGTACATATATGTTGTGCTTAGTGTTTTTATTTCAGTGGTTAGCTCTAACTTAATTGTCATTTGTGACCAATACAGTTAATTGGATTGTTTTTTCGGTAATCGCTCTAATATGATACTAGTTACTTCACGGCTTCACCCGTGCGTCGCACAGGAGTGAAGTATATTATAATATTTTCAATCAATTATATGAAAATAAGAAAAAAACTTTATAGTAATCCAATAAATTCAAATTAAAACATTAAATAGATTACAAAGTAACACGTCATTATAATCGCAAGAGAGAATTTCCAAAATAGGACTAAAAGATGAGACAATTAGAAAAATAGGACCTATTGTTTTAAATTTCTTAAATAAGACTAAATATTTGTGTTTGGACGGTAATAGCCCTAATGAAACTGGCGTAACATATTTTGCGCATCTCATCCATCCTCCAGACACGTGTCGTAGTCATCACCCAGACATGTGCGACAACCATCCTCCAGTGTCACAACCGTGGATCCTCCAGCAAGTTCGCCGCCTCCGCTGAGTTCGCCGCCGTTGTTCTCCGACGAAGCTACCGTTCTCCGGTAAGTCCCTGTAACCTCCATCCAGAATGACACTTGATATGCGAGAATGCCACTTGATATGCATAATGACAAAATAATGACAATTTCATATAAAATCATGACATTCTCAATTTGGCAATTTTAAATTCTGTAATGACATAAAAGAGACATTTTTTCAAATAATAAATAATTATGACATTTTCTGATTCAAAAAGTGACATTTTTCTTGATAATCATTAGTGAGGACATTTTGAGATTCAAATTAATCAAAAGTGATAAGAAGAAATTCAAGTTGAGAAAAATGACACTATTTTGTCAAACAGGCCAAAAACATGGCATTTCATATATTTTAATTTCAAGGTGATCTTGTCATTTTAATATCTTTCTGACATTTTTTCAATTCAGATTTAAATAGTTATGAAATTTTCAAATTAGAAAATAATAAAATAAATTTAAAATCCAATAATTTTTTTTGAACACTCGTTGCTCAAAAGTTGTTCAAATTCCGTCCCCTCCAACCTTATTTGACTGCCAGCCAACTTATGAGATCTAATTGAATCCCAAGGAACAAAAACAGAGCACAACCAACAAGGAAATGGAAGAGAAAGAAGAGAGGAGAAAAGAGGAGAAGAGAATAAAAGATAGAAAGGAGAAGGGGAAATTACTTGATTCCATGGGGAAAATTGCAGAAGGCTGGCGGTTTCTATGGCTACGGTACCAACGAACGACGGATGTAACTGTGGTACCGACGAGCGACGGGAGCGGCGATGGAAGATTGGAAATTCGTTGGTGAACCTTTCATGATGTCTCTGATGAGGAACGACACAACAACTCCTAAATCCGGAAGATGCAGATCCCTAATTTCTAATATGTCAGAGGCGCTGATGTTGAATTTAAGTAAGGAAGGGCAAAAATGTAATCTGTGGTCCTATTTAGGAATAAATAAACTTATACTCCTATTTTGGAGTTTTGCCAATGTTTTAGTCTCATTTTGGATAATTTCTTTAATCGCAAACTAAGAAATAAATGGTAGAAATTAAATGGATATATCACATATGAAAAAGATGTGCATGTAAGTCCATGAAACTGTCAAGGAAAACTACAAAGTTTTAAAAAAATCTTTGTATATGTAACATCAACTCGATGGACTTGTTACTTACGATACCATCACCGCATACAACTATTGATGCGTAAAAAATGTCAGAGCTACGGAGGAAGATGGTGACCTTTTCCCACGACTGATCCTCACTTTTTATTAACGATTTTTGCACAAGTAACCATTAATGAAATTATTGCATATTCACTAATAGAAGTCTATTCAAAACCTGATATTACCATTCAATACACAGTTACACACACCTGGAGTTTGAAATTGTCGTTTAGGTTTAGTGCATTTATAAATTATTTTTTTACCACCTCTCTCCATTGGGATCCATTTGAACCTCAACTTCTATTAAAAAATGTCAACCCTTAACCCTTATAAACTGAAAAAATGTGGCTCTTCCACTTGCATGATACTTTCTAGTACCTTTTATATAGCAATTTTACTGGTTTATTTTTTAATAAGATTAAAGTGCTTTTTTATTCTTTTTAAATTAGTAATTATATTTTCTTTTTAATTAACAATTCTACCGGTGATCCTTTTTTGTTAAGGTTGTATGATCTATATACAACCAAATGACAAACATGCTATACTGTTCACCTATTTATTATAGATAACATACTCCATAAAGGAACTTAATCCAAATGCCCTTTTGATAGCACTAAAATCAGCTAAATTTAAATCTCTATTGAAATTTATGAAATTATAACTAAAACGGTTGGATTGGCTAAATAATGAAAAGTTATATTTTCTCCGTGCCATAGAACTTTGCCAAATTTCTTATTTGATCGTACAAAAAAAGTTTACCAATTAATAGAATTATTAGACCATTAGTATTGTACTTTACATTAAACTCTCCTATTATAAATATATATGATAGAGCTCCTTAGAGAGCATCATGTTCCATTATTCACAGCGCCGACCATCTCCTCCAGCTTTGCCTCACCCGGCCAATACTCCAGACCCTATTCTCTGTTTCAGCATCTTCCGCCGACGTTCTTGTAACGCCCGTCCCCAAACGGCCATTACCATACTTAACATAAACCAAACTCGATATACAAAGCGGAATATTACAGAATACAAAGTCTCGTCATGAAACTTTATTTCTTATATACATAAGAAAACCCCATAACTGAAATGTCAAAAGACCAACAACAATCACGCTTAAAACAAAGTCATCACACCTAATCAGGATTTTTAAAACAAAACATAAAACAACTCATAAAAGTGTCATAGTAAAACAACAAAACATGAGACACGGCCAGGTCTTCTCCGTTAACCCATCCACCACTTTGCCACCCAACCCGAACATTCTCTCAAGCTTCCATTCTTCAATCATCATCTATACATGAGGACACGAGAGAACAAAAGTCTCGTAAGCAAAATTTGCTTAGTAAGTCACCATTACATCCACTAAAATAAGGAAGTCTTAGCTAGCCATAATTAGATACATAAGCTAGAATACTCCACACATAGCATATTCACACACATATTCATATCATGTAAAGCACAACTTCACGTAACGGTCAAGTATTCTCACCTATTTCATGGTCAAGTATTTTCACCTATTTCTCTTAATGGGGAGGCATACAACCACTTAAGTATTCTTCTCACGTTTTATGCTTATACTAGAACACAAAATTCTAAACATTGAACAAAGCATTTATTACAGATTGGTTTCTCAACATTGATTTCTCACGTTTACTGACTTGCTCTATTTACTTGTTAATATGAGAGCAGAAGATCATACGAAATCCTACCCTGTTTTAGAAACATATGACACACATCCTTAGAAATGATATTTAGACTTAGACAACATTCCACTAGGGTATGCTTGGCTCGAACCGGTCTTTTAAATTTGAAGGATACAAATTTTCCTAAGGTTCATTACTTTATCGTGATTTCATAAATTTTAGAATATCTAAAACATAGCGCTTCACCTTCTTCCTATTTAGAATTCATCTTCAAAATATGATTAAGTTGTGGGAGAGGATGAAGTTTCCTAATTCACCATTGTATCGCTTTCGTCCAGTAGATTGCCTTATTTATGTTATATTCCCTTTATGTATAACTTACTACCTTATTTACTAGCTTACTATTTATCTCACAAACTGTTCATGATAGCAATGTTTTGACTTATGAGATTCATATGTAGGCCTAAAACTCTTTAAAATATTCTTTATGACACTACATAGTATTATATATTTACTGTTGAATCCGTAAGCCATCTTCTTCTTTTATGCGTGATAGAATACTCATGTCTAGCAAATCATTTATTTGGTCATGGAATCTACACGATATCTTTCAAAAGAAAATCAAACACCATAACTGAAACCTTCTTACCGGTTTATATTCTTAACTCGACTGATACTATTTTACTTAATCAACAGTCGCATAGTACAACTTACCCAACTTTTCAGATTTAAGCTTTTGAGTGACGACTTGTAACATAAGAATAGTTTGTAGTGGCAAACTTTTACACTCTTTATTCCCACTAATACATCTATTACTCAAGGAGCATATCAGTTACCAATACGAGCTTATTGGGATATTGTCTACAAATAATCATACTCCTTCATAAGGGCTATAAGAGAGATCAATGGTACTATCTTCTTTATTATTCTATTGAAATACTCATATTCTAGATCGTATTATATTCAAACACACTTCGTAATTCCCTATATCGCGTGCAGTAGGTTATTCACTACATTTTTAGTCGCCATGTGGCTAAAAATATTGGGCACATGCCCCGAAGGTATTTTCTCGCCTTCACAGCAGGGGTTACCATTTTCTTTAGTCTCCGAGACTCTCTACGGAATTTGAAAGGTTCCGCACCATGTGGTTCAAACTAATACTATTGGTTTGAACTAACCCACTAGCTCTGAATTAACCCGCTCAGTTAAAACCAGTTAAGCAACCCCATAGGGTTTATTATTTCATTCTTTCATATTACGCCATGGGGACTTAACCATACAAGTGAGGACCAGTTTAACAACTACCGTGAGTCTATTATTTCTTTCTTCAATATTATAATACGGGAACTTTATCATATTAGTTTAACAACTACATACGGTTTGTTAATTTCTCCTTTAATATCATGACATGGAAATTTTACCATATTAGGCTATAACAATCAATTATCTACATAAATGCTAAACACTCATCGGAAGCCAAAGTTGTTCTACACTTGGACTGTGTTTAATATGTAGTTATGGTCTATTAAGCTCATCAACCTATAAGAATGATCGAAAATTTTCATAAACAACTTATTTGGCTAAGATAAGTGTTATTAAGCACTTTTCGCTACGGAAATTTAGCAAATTGACTTCAGTAGTCTTGACCTCAAGGGCTTAAATCTCATCTTAATTTCATTTTCATCCTGACTAACACAGTAACACTTCTTAATCCTTGACACATTTGCTCGATTGATAGGCACTAGTTGTTAGTGCCTAAGTGTACATTTTTATTATCATTTGTAATATCTATTTACTAGTATTGTGCAAATTTATAGTTGTTAGTTTACATTTGATTGTAATCATATTTCTAGCATTTTATTGTTTGTTGTAAGTTGTAGTTAGTTTGGTTTTAAGTTTAGGATAGGTTTGGAAGCAAAAAGGATGAAGAAACCTGAGTTTCGTGCAAAAACCCGGTCGGGTATGGAAAATACCCGGCCGGGTATGAAGTGACAAAGGAAACTGCTGCAAACTAGCAAATACCCGGTCGGGTATTCCATATACCCGGTCGGGTATTCTGTGATTTCGGACCAAAGGACGTGCAGAAGACACAAAAACATGGGAAAATATTTGATTTGGTAAATACCCGGTTGGGTATGTCAAAATACCCGGCCGGGTATCCGGCATTAGGTGTTGAAAACACCTATAAATAACCCCATTTTCCTTCACTTTTGATAATCCCTTCTTCCATTCTCTTTAGCTCAGTTTAGAATAGCATTTCTTTATATTTTTCTAGCTATGTTTAGCCTCCAAATGAGGAGCTAAACTTCCATTCTTGGTTTTGCTCTTGAAGCTTGTTGATTATTAAAGTTGTGAGTTATTTTCTTAACTTCTTCTCTTGATTATTAATTCTTCCCTTAATCTCATTCTATATTAATGTTGGAGGGTTGCTAAGTGACGATTAGTTAACGTTCCGACATTAATTACTACTAGAAACGATCAACGAACCGATGGTTAATCGTTGGTGGTTTCACAAGTAAGTAACTTCGGTTTATTAATGCACGGTCGTGGTTAATAGACTTAAGAGGGATCAATTTTGTTGGTTAAACCTAAACCGTTGTGTTAAGGTTATCAATCTCAATTGATTTCATCAAGGAGTTAAAAAGATTGAATGCTACTATTATATCGGTATAAGGCGTTGTTCTATATTTGATTAATAGTAAGGGTTATTAATGAACGGTCGTTGTTAATAACTACCCTCGATGAATTGGAGATACTCCTCGATTGAGTATTCGAGAGGGGATAAGTTATAGATATAACAAGGATCGACTAAAATATATCAACAAGTGGAAAGTAGCAAAGCCAAATCCCTTTTATTCTTGAATTAAACACATATATGTTGTTCATCTTAGTTTTTAATTAAATTAAATCACTCATCCCCCCTTTTATTTACTAAAATTCATAGAAAGAGAATTATACTTTTCCCTGTGGATACGAACTCTACTACACTATACTACGTATAAGTGTTTAGTATTGAATTTATTTTGACGCACCTTGACAAAAGTGCTCGTCAAATTTGGCGCCGTTGCCGGGGAAAGGCAATTAATTTTTCTTTTTATTTTATTTCAAAGAAAAAAAAAATAATATATAAAGTTTTCTATTTTTGCTGAGCTTTGTTTGAGTATATGGTAAAAACCCGATCCATAAACCAACTCACCTACCAAACAAACCCCGAAATAGAAAAAGCTCTCGAGCGGTTAAAGAATAAATTCTCAAATACCGACTCGGGGGAATCCTCAAGTGCTAGTTCTCAATCTAGCGAGTCCGAGGAGTGAATATCAATGGCTTTTGAAACAAGAACGCTGAGGGAGCTCACAGCCCCCAATCTAAATCAACAACCCTTATGTATCACCTTCCCAACTCTTGATGCGGGTGCTACATTTGAGTTGAAATCTGGACTCATACATCTACTTCCATCTTTCCACGGGCTAAGAGGAGAGGATCCGAATAAACATCTTTCGGAGTTCCACATCGTTTGCACAAGCATGTGCCCGAACGGTGTTACCGAGGAGCAAATTAAGTTGAGGGCTTTCCCATTCTCCCTCAAAGACACCGCCAAAGATTGGCTATTCTATCTTCCCTCGGGAAGCATAGACACTTGGGCGGCCATGAAGAAGAGCTTCCTCGAAAGGTATTATCCCGCCTCCATCTCCTCATCTTTAAAGAAACAAATCAGCAATGTGGAGCAAAAAGATGATGAATCGTTCTACGAATTCTGGGAACGATTCAAGAAACTCTGTGCGAGCTGTCCGTATCACGGCTACTCGGAGCAAGACCTCATCCTTTACTTTTATGATGGTCTTTGCGATGATGATAGACGGATGATCAATGCTGCATGTGGAGGGGGAATAGTCAACAAAACTCCTTCTCAAGCTAGGAATCTTATCTCGGTGTTGGCCGAAAATTGTAGACAATATGATCGGCGGTCAACAAAGAGAGATGTTCTCGTCATGGTGGATAATTTAATCTTTCCCGCTGATTTTTACGTTCTTGAAATGGAGAACGATAAAAATGCAGTCCCAATTTTACTAGGCCGACCCTTTTTGAAAACGGCTAAGGCAAAAATTTACGTTTTTAGTGGAGTGTTAACCATGGAGTTCGATGGTGAAAAAGTCGAATTTAATATCTACGACTCCATGAAATACCCCACTGATAATCACTCTCTATTTGCGATTGACACTTGCGACACTTGGGTCCAAGATGTATTTGAAATTGAGGGAAAGGAGGAAGTACTAAGCTCAATAGAAAACGACATAGAGGATTTTACATTGGAATACTCTATGTCAAATAACATGAAGGTTATGGTGGCTGAGTTAAATCAACTCCCACTTTTGCCACCGGGCTCTAAAGCCCTCCCACTAACCATTCCAAGCGAGAAGCCGCTACCATCTGTTTTGCAGGCACCGGAGGTGGAATTAAAACCACTCCCTGAAAATATGAAGCATGTGTTCTTGGGTGAAAATCACACCCTACCGGTGATTATTTTAAATGCCCTGTCCCAAGAACAAGAAGAAAGATTGATCGCGGTCTTGAAAGAATATAAATTGGCCATTGGATGGTCTATTGCCGACATCAAAGGCATTAGTCCACCCACATGCATGCACAGGATCTTGCTCGAAGATGAGGCCAAAGCGGTGAGACAACCGCAACGAAGATTGAATCCACCCATGATGGAGGTGGTGAAAAAGGAGGTGATCAAATTGCTTCAAATGGGAATCATCTTTCCCATTTCCGATAGCAAGTGGGTGAGTCCTACTCAAGTGGTGCCAAAGAAGACCGGAGTAACGGTCATTGAAAACAAAGATGGCGAGATGGTACCCACCCGAATTCAAAACGGGTGGCGAGTTTGCATTGACTACCGAAGACTCAATTCGGTGACTAGGAAAGACTTCTTTCCATTGCCTTTTATTGATCAAATGCTAGAGAGGTTAGCAGGGCACAAGTTCTATTGTTTTCTCGATGGTTACTCCGGGTATTTCCAAATACCAATAGCCTCGGAGGACCAAGAGAAAACAACCTTCAAGTGTCCATTTGGCACTTTTGCCTACCGACGAATGCCCTTTGGATTATGCAACGCACCGGGCACCTTTCAAAGGTGCATGATGAGCATCTTTTCAGAATTTGTGGAGGTATTCATGGAGGTCTTTATGGATGATTTCACAATCCATGGCGACTCTTTTGACTCTTGCCTCTATCACCTCACTATTGTGCTAAAGAGTTGCATTGAATCCAACCTTGTGCTGAACTCTGAAAAATGCCACTTCATGGTAGAACAAGGGATTGTTCTTGGGCATGTGATCTCATCAAAAGGGATCGAGGTGGACAAAGCAAAGATCGATGTGATTCAAACGCTCCCGTACCCCACAAATGTACGGGACATCCACTCTTTCCTCGGTCACGCCGGTTTCTATATGAGATTCATCAAGGATTTCTCAAAAATCTCATCTCCTCTTTGCAAACTTTTACAAAAGGAGGTGGAATTTAATCTAAACGATGAATGCAAAGAGGCTTTTGACACTTTGAAGGCAAGATTGGTGACTGCCCCGATCATACAGGCTCCCGACTGGTCTCTTCCTTTTGAGATCATGTGCGACGCAAGTGACTATGCGGTGGGGGCTGTTTTGGGCCAGAAAGTTGGAAGAGCCTCCCATGCCATCTACTACGCCTCATCAACCCTCAATGAAGCCCAAAAGAACTACTCCACCACCGAGAAGGAAATGCTAGCGGTGGTTTTTGCTTTGGAAAAGTTTCGTTCCTACCTTCTTGGAACGAAAGTTATTGTCTACACCGACCATGCCGCTCTTCGATTCCTTATGACAAAGAAAGAAGCCAAACCAAGACTCATTCGATGGGTCCTTCTATTGAGTGAGTTTGATGTGGAAATCAAAGACAAGAAAGGAGCGGAGAATTTGGTGGCCGATCATTTAAGCCGCCTCATTCCTCACAAAGACATCGAAGATCTCCACACAAATCTCATCAAAGGAGAATTCCCGGACGAAACTCTCTTCTCCATCAAAGTCACACAACCATGGTACGCAAATATCGTGAACTTCCTCGTTTCCGGCAAATTTCCTCCAAAACTCTCAAAATCTCAAAAAGAAAAATTAAGAATGGATTCAAGACTCTATGTGTGGGATGACCCATATTTATGGAAGCATTGTAAGGATCAAATAATCCGAAGATGCATCCCTGAATATGAGATAGCCCACATCATAGAGTTTTGTCACTCTTATGCTTGTGGAGGACATTTTGGTCCGAAACGAACAACAATGAAGATACTTGAAAGCGGTTTTTTGTGGCCGAGTCTATTTTGGGATGCACACGGCTTTTGTCGATCTTGTGACAATTGCCAAAGAGCGGGCAACATTTCCAGGAGGAACGAGATGCCACAAAACCCCATGCTTTTCTGTGAGATTTTCGATGCATGGGGTATCGACTTCATGGGACCATTCCCAAATTCCCAAGGTAACATATACATCCTTCTTGCAGTAGACTACGTCTCCAAATGGGTGGAGGCCAAAGCAACAAAAACTGATGATGCCAAGGTGGTGGCTAGTTTTCTCAAATCACACATATTTTCAAGGTTCGGGGTCCCTCGAATTTTAATTAGCGATCGAGGCACACATTTTTGTAATAAAATTGTGGGATCCCTACTAAAAAAATATGGTGTGACTCACAAAATTTCTACAGCCTACCACCCTCAAACCAATGGCCAAGCGGAAACCTCAAACAGGGAGTTGAAATCTATACTCCAGAAAACAGTGAACCCGAACCGGAAGGATTGGAGTATACGCATCGATGATGCGCTATGGGCATACCGAACTGCTTACAAAACCCCAATCGGTATGTCCCCTTATAGACTTGTGTTTGGGAAAGCATGTCACCTCCCTGTAGAGCTCGAACACAAGTCCTATTGGGCGGTTAAAGAATTCAACCTCAATCTTGACGAGGCCGGTGTACATAGGAAGCTCCAATTACAAGAATTGGAAGAACTTCGCCTGGATTCTTATGACAATGCAGAAATATACAAAAGAAAGACGAAGGAGTGGCATGATAAAATGATCATACGAAAAGACTTTAAACTTGACGAAAAGTCCTCCTATTCCAATCATGCCTTCGTCTATTTCCGGGAAAGCTGAGATCCCGTTGGACCGGACCATACAAAGTGGTCAAAACATATCCACACGGGGCGGTGGAAATTCAGGACCTGGAGACAGGAGAGGTGCTGAAAGTGAACGGACAGAGACTAAAACCCTTCTTCGAGGGTTTTCAACCCAAAAACGTGGAAGTCGTAGACCTTTCTGAACCGGTCTACGAATGAAGAACGACAGAAGATATCGTCGAGCCACGACGTTAAATAAAGCGCTTCTTGGGAGGCAACCCAAGCAAGGTACATTTACTTATTTTATTTTACCTTTACATTTTTTTCAAAAAAAAACAAAAAATTTTTTTTGAGTAAAACCCGCCCGGGTATACCCAATACCCGGTCGGGTACCAGCACAAAAGGAGAATACCCGGGCAACTCACCCACCGGGTAAAAATGAAAAAATCAAAAAAATAACGAAAAACCCGACCGGGTATGTAGAAAACCCGACCGGGTTTTGGCATTTTTTCGCCCCTGGGAGCTACTGTCAAGCGTACCCATTCGGGTATTACGAAATAACCGGCCGGGCATCAAAAAAAATAAAGAAAAGGCATAAAATAGCCTAATACCCGACCGGGTATTACGAAAACCCGACCGGGTATTTAGCCAAAAAAGTTTCTGCCTACGGAAAATGGAATACCCATTCGGGTATCACGAAATACCCGACCGGGTATTTGTGCGAAAAATGCTCTTTTACGGGATTTCTTCCCCAAATCCTCCCCCAACCTTCATCTTCTTCTTCTCTCCCAAACAAAAAACCCCCCAAACCTCCATAGCCAAAAGTCCCAAGCTCAAAACCCATCCCAATCATCCACCAAAATCCCAAATAAACCCCATTATCTTCCTCCCCACATCATCCTCTCCATTTCTACACCCACAAAAACCACCACATACCCCAAAATCCCCAAATCCGAAAACCCTATCCCAAAATCCTCAAGGTCTGATTTTCCCTCAAATTAACCCAAACCTAACCTCATTTCTTCTTCCCCACATCATTCTCTACACCTCCACACCCTCAAAAACACCCAATTTTTAAAGAGTCCGAATTTTTCACTCCACCATGTCCCAAGTCCGAAATTCCAACCCCCAAGTCCATGAAAAAGTTAACTATGACACCAAAAAGGACTAGAGCATCTTCCTCCAACTCAAGTGCTCCAATTCCACAAGTTCCGGGGTATGAAAGCATCGAATTCACATCTAGGGCTCATCGCGAGAAATTCCTCACCCAACTCAACCGAGAGGTACATTCAACCCGATTTCTTTGTCATGAAACATTGCGAGCATTGATGTTGTATGATATGATGCTAGAATTGTGCAACAACATAGCACTTACTACATTGTTCAATATGTCCTATAATATCTACAAAAGAATTATGTATGAGTTCCTAGCATCGGTTGAATTTACTGAGGATATAGAGGACACCTATGAGAGCAAACTCACGTTTCGGTATAACAACATACCAAGAACTTTAACGAAACGTGAGTTTGCCGAGCTATTTGGTCTACCGGTTTTAGGTGTGGAGGAAAGAAAGGTAAGAATTGATAAGACCATTGTGCATGATTTGTGGCGAAGAATGACAGGGGTTAGGGTGTTTAAATCTTCACATATGCATATTACACATGTTCAACACCCTACCCTTCGAATCGCACTGAAATGGTTTGAGTATGATGTCTTTGGGAGGCCAAATAATCATCAAACAAGGATTAGTGAATTGGCCGTTCTTGCTATGGGTATCTTCCCAGAAGCTCCTAGATTAGATCTTGCTTCATGTTTATGGGACCATCTAAAAAAGGAATGTGAAGCTATGGGTGAAATTTTCATAGGAGGGTACATACATCATATATGTACCAAATTTGGCTATTGTGCAAATAGACAAGTTCAAGATTGGAATTTCCTTAATCTTAAACTTCTACTCACTGCACATGACTTGAGTCACTCCCACACCATTGGGACCACAGCATTTTACCATTGGACAATAAACCCCTCACCCACACAACTTTTTACAATCCCCTCCGATGAACTTCCAAACATCTTTAACCATCAACTCGGGGATAGGAGACACCTTTGCCTACCCGGAACTACTCCTGACCACTATCTTTATGACATCCCTCAACTTGAGCCACCACCCAGTCCCGAACAACCACAAGAAGAGCCACAACCCGATCCCCAACCCCCTCAATACACCCTCTTTGAACAACAAATGATGGCCGGTATACAACAACTCAATCTTAACCAAACGGCAATGAACACACGCATTGAAGATCTCTACAGTGCGTACCAAAGGGTGGAAGACAATCAAAGACGGGCCTTCGGGCCTATGTACGCATATTTTGACCAGCAAGGGTACTTCTCCCACATGCCCACTCCAGTCCAACATCCTACATGGTATGACCCCTCACATTGGGGTAATTTCGGAGGATCTAGCTCCACAGGAGGTGGACAAGCTGGCGGTGATGGTGTTGACAGGGATTTCGGAGGTGGTGATGGCGGATATGGCGGCAGCTCAGACACAAACGATGATGAATACCCATATACAGACGGTTTTCATGACAGCTACTATGGTCAGGGTGGATTCTTTGATGGAGGAGATGCGGGCGGGCACTAGGGGCAGTGCCATGAACTAGCTGGGGGGAGAACTATTCTGGTATGCCCCCATTTCATACTCTTTATTCTTGCTAAAAAAAATATAGAAGAAAGCTTGTTAGGTTGAAAACCCCAAAAAAAAAGGGCAACTTAAGCAAAATAAAAGCAAAAAGAAGAGTGAGTTGGGGAGAATTAAAAAAAATGTGGGAAGCTGGGATGAAAACCCGAAAGGGCACCTAGGCAAAATGAGAGAATGAGAGAAAGTATTTCTTTTATATTTGCAGGATCCTAAGGGTACACATAAGGAGCAAAAGAAGAGGAACCCAATGATGCTGAAGACCTTTTATTCATGTGTTTTGATCATTGAAACATTCTTTTATGTTGATTTTCAAAAACACTTGTGAATGGTTGTAATTGCTACAATTGTTGGTTTGGAAACTTCATGGACAGGATTTGTTTTACTCGAGACGAGTAAAAGTTCAAGTGCGGGGGTGTTTGATAAGCACTAGTTGTTAGTGCCTAAGTGTACATTTTTATTATCATTTGTAATATCTATTTACTAGTATTGTGCAAATTTATAGTTGTTAGTTTACATTTGATTGTAATCATATTTCTAGCATTTTATTGTTTGTTGTAAGTTGTAGTTAGTTTGGTTTTAAGTTTAGGATAGGTTTAGAAGCAAAAAGGATGAAGAAACCTGAGTTTCGTGCAAAAACCCGGTCGGGTATGGAAAATACCCGGCCGGGTATGAAGTGACAAAGGAAACTGCTGCAAACTAGCAAATACCCGGTCGGGTATTCCATATACCCGGTCGGGTATTCTGTGATTTCGGACCAAAGGACGTGCAGAAGACACAAAAACATGGGAAAATATTTGATTTGGTAAATACCCGGTCGGGTATGTCAAAATACCCGGCCGGGTATCCGGCATTAGGTGTTGAAAACACCTATAAATAACCCCATTTTCCTTCACTTTTGATAATCCCTTCTTCCATTCTCTTTAGCTCAGTTTAGAATAGCATTTCTTTATATTTTTCTAGCTATGTTTAGCCTCCAAATGAGGAGCTAAACTTCCATTCTTGGTTTTGCTCTTGAAGCTTGTTGATTATTAAAGTTGTGAGTTATTTTCTTAACTTCTTCTCTTGATTATTAATTCTTCCCTTAATCTCATTCTATATTAATGTTGGAGGGTTGCTAAGTGACGATTAGTTAACGTTCCGACATTAATTACTACTAGAAACGATCAACGAACCGATGGTTAATCGTTGGTGGTTTCACAAGTAAGTAACTTCGGTTTATTAATGCACGGTCGTGGTTAATAGACTTAAGAGGGATCAATTTTGTTGGTTAAACCGAAACCGTTGTGTTAAGGTTATCAATCTCAATTGATTTCATCAAGGGGTTAAAAAGATTGAATGCTACTATTATATCGGTATAAGGCGTTGTTCTATATTTGATTAATAGTAAGGGTTATTAATGAACGGTCGTTGTTAATAACTACCCTCGATGAATTGGAGATACTCCTCGATTGAGTATTCGAGAGGGGATAAGTTATAGATATAACAAGGATCGACTAAAATATATCAACAAGTGGAAAGTAGCAAAGCCAAATCCCTTTTATTCTTGAATTAAACACATATAGGTTGTTCATCTTAGTTTTTAATTAAATTAAATCACTCATCCCCCCTTTTATTTACTAAAATTCATAGAAAGAGAATTATACCTTTCCATGTGGATACGAACTCTACTACACTATACTACGTATAAGTGTTTAGTATTGAATTTATTTTGACGCACCTTGACAAAAGTGCTCGTCATCGATCCAGGCCTGCTGCCTAGCCTACCCGTATGATTTACAGCATTTCATGAAACATCTTCATAGTGTAATGAAATAATGAATACACATGACACATACATATATACCAAACATTTGTACTAAGCTCACTTATATGAAATAGTAGTTACTCTTATATACCTTTAACTACTCACTTACCTGAGAGATGTCGAGCGGTGTGTGGCAATGGATGGAGTTACGGAAGGACCTGGGCTCTGATACCAAACTGTAACACCCGTCCCCAAACGGCCATTACCATACTTAACATAAACTAAACTCGATATACAAAGCGGAATATTACAGAATACAAAGTCTCGTCATAAAACTTTATTTCATATATACATAAGAAAACCCCATAACTGAAATGTCAAAACACCAACAACAATCACGCTTAAAACAAAGTCATCACACCTGATCAGTATTTTTAAAACAAAACATAAAACAACTCATAAAAGTGTCATAGTAAAACAACAAAACATGAGACACGGCCAGGTCTTCTCCGTTAACCCATCCACCACTTCGCCACCCAACCTGAACATTCTCTCAGGCTTCCATTCTTCAATCATCACCTATACATGAGGACACGAGAGAACAAAAGTCTCGTAAGCAAAATTTGCTTAGTAAGTCACCATTACATCCACTAAAATAACGGAGTCTTAGCTAGCCATAATTAGATACATAAGCTAGAATACTCCACACATAGCATATTCACACACATATTCATATCATGTAAAGCAAAACTTCACGTAACGAAATCTAAAAGATTTCCTCATTCATCATTCTTCCTTCCTATCTTGCTACTTGACTTGATGGGCCCGTAGCTCGTGTCCTGGCCCCTCGCTAATGACCTTGGGTAGCTAGCCCGCAGCCATCAGAAGTAATCCCGGGACTACTTGGGGGAACGACTACCATTGGATACCATTATCATCACAACTTTCATTGTTGGATTCCATATAAATCCAACCTAACCATAAACATAGAACTTGGATACCTTACACTGATAACTCCACAAGTTCTCAATCCACATCACCTATAAACACATACACATAACACGACATTCACATAATCTTATGCCAAACAAATTCAAGTGTTCAAGCAAATCTATCCAATTCATACATAGCTAGACTTCCATGTTTCATTTCAAACTATCATGTATAGGTGGTGATGACTTACATGGTTCACGCGGAGTATTTGCCCTTGTGTGTGCGTGTACGGTGTCCACGAGCAACGGTTCTTCGATGAGCAACTATAATTATAAATACACAAGCTTATACTTGATCAAACTTAAATTTATGTCTTTAGAAAATCCTTAGATTTAAGGTGAGGGAAAGTTCACAAATCAGCCCCTACAAATCAGAAAACTCTCCCTTTTTCTACAACAAATCGGGCATAGATTTGGGGTGGCTAGGTAACTAAGAATTTGATTGAATTTCATGAATCAAGACTCATCATCTATTAACTCCCTCTCATAATATCAAGGAATCCATGTATCTATTTAGAATCAACCACTACTCATTAAAATACTTCCCAAATTCTTTCATTAAATTGGGTATAATTTTTGGGGTAGCTAAATACTTAAAACTTCACAAGGGTTTTCAATCAAGGATGAACAACAACTCCATAACAACCTTATTATTAAGAAAATCCATTAATTTTCCTAGAATCAACCCTAAATCAATCAACCCTAGAAAAATACTCAACCAAGCACTATACATACTAAGAAAATTCTCCAAATTCTTTTATCAATTTGACATAGTTTTGGGATAGCTAGTTATTCAAGAATAGATTTAAAACTTGTTAAACCAAGGATAAACACCTACTCTACAACACTCCTATCATCCATAAAATCCATTAATTTCTTAGAATCAACCCAAAATTCACTCAACCCTAGTTAAATCCCAAAACAAGAACTATGGATCAAAATATGGAAAAATTACTTCATGTAAGGTGTAAAATCTTACCAAGTGATGATTCTTGATGAATAATAGACTTAATTTGAGCTTGAATCAGTCTAGGTAGGGTTTGAAAACGAGTTTGTAGAGAGGGGGTCGAGCTGGGCTTCGTTTTGGGGAAAAAGGGATTTTCCCGTTTAAATACGACGTACACCAACCTGGGCAAAAATCGCCCGGACCGGAGCCGGTTATGGCCCAACCGGCGCTGGTTGTCCTGACTTTCCACTGCCTAAAGCTTCTCTTTTGGACCGACGCCGGTCCGGGTCCAACCGGTGCCGGTTTGAGGTCAATCGGGTGTCGAAAACGTCATTTTCGCCCTAAACCGACCCTGATTGTTACCATTCACATCCTAGACTCCCGATGACATTTTAAAACTGTATTTTAAACACTCAAATACTATTTAACATGACAAATAACTTGATATAGCATTACATTCAAAAATACAAATGATTATTACAGTGTAGTTTCGTTGCTCATCGGATACCGTCGCCTGTCACGTTCAAACATAATACAAGCATGTAAGTTCAAATATCATTATCCCAAAGTTCATACTCACATGCTATCCCTACACTTCACACATATAGCACTCATACATAAGTTAAAATAAGATCATATATAACATTAATTAACACATAAGAAGTAGAAAAAGTACGGGCGTTACAGTTCCCTTGGTCAGAACCAATCCCAGTGCAGCAAGTTCCCTTTGAGCCGCCTCCCTTCTCAGTTCCTTCGTTCGCTGGACCCACCTTTGTTGGGTCGCCGAGAATTTCCTCTATCCGGACACCAGCAGGCAGCCCCTCCAATTCTCCCTTAGCAGAACTTGTTCAGATCATATCACATGTGGCGACCAATGTCACCAACATCGTGACTACCAAGCTTCTAGCAGTCGAAGATTACACTACGTGGCAGACACAATTTGAGTCGTTCCTTGTCTCGCAGGGCCTACTTGGCATGGTTGATGGCTCAATTCAGGTACCTTTTGCTTATTCCATAGATGTTCTTAATCGTCAATTTCACAACCCCGAATTTTCTAATTTGATACACATTGACCAAACCATCTGTTCATGGTTATTTGCCACTCTTTCTCGTGATGTTCTTATTGATGTTCGGGATTTAAAACATTCATGTGAAATTTGGGAACGATTAGAATCTCGATTTATGTCAGCCAGTCTGGCCAGATCTATGGAATTAAAGCGATTATTTTCTCAAATTAAAAAGAAACCTAATCAGTCTATGGATGATTATTTAAGGGGGATTAAAATTTTGGTTGATGATCTTGCTATTATTAATTGCCCAGTTTCCCCTCGCGAAGTGCTCAAGACTACTATTATGGGTTTGGGTTTCGAGTATGAATCTATGTTCACTACTGTCTCGCTATTCCCTGACAATTTCCCATTTGAGAAACTTCGCAATCATCTCCTTGAACAAGAGCAGTGGGTTCTTTATCTCCGCTCCCAGGGCACCTCATCCATCCATCAGGCTTTCGGTGACGCCACATCTGTTCCCGGACAGTCCGCCTCTTCGCAGTCGAGCCAACAGATGCAGGGCTATAATCCGCCTGGTGGACAGCAACAATGCCCTTCTAGTCAGCCGCAACGAGGCCGTGGACGTGGTCGCGGCATGGGGCGCGTTGGCCGGGGCAGAGGACGTGGATAGCAGGTGCAGCCCGTGTTTTGGTTCCCGCAGCAGACCCAGGCAGGTTACACCGCGATAGGGGGTGGATCCTCCGTCCCAGCTAGGCATGCTCCACATCCAGGGGGTGTGCAAACTACGGGTACTGTCATTTGTAATTCTTCCATGTCACATTTAAATATTAATGCATTACATGTTGGTGTTACTAATGTTAGTTCTGCAGGCTTACCATCAGATGTGGGTATTCTTGGTTTTGTTCCCCATCCTGTTGTGTGTCAAATTTGCTTTTCTGCAGGTCATTCTGCTATTACCTGTCCCTCACGTTTTACTCAGCCTTCTGCACCTGCTCTGTTGACTACTCCTGGAGAATCTAATCTGGCTATATGGTATCCTGATTCTGGAGCATCTGCTCACATGACTGCATCTGAAGGAATTTTGCTAAATAAATCTGCTTACACTGGCTACAATTCTGTTAGTGTTGCTAATGGTGCCCATTTACCCATCTGTCATGTTGGTGATGTTGCATTACCGTCTTCTAGTCATTCTCTCACTTTAAAATCTGATTATCATGTGCCTCAGTTAAAATATAATTTAATTTCTATTAAGTGGCTTTGCGCAGATAATTATTGTACTGTCACTTTTGATAAAAATTCATTTTTGATTAAGGACAAGGCCTCGGGGACGGTGCTTCTGCGAGCTACCAGTAGTGGGCCTCTCTACCCTCTCCGTTTGCCAGATTCTCCATCCGTAGCTTTAGCCTCTATTTTAGTTTATGGCCCTGTGTGGCACCGTAGATTAGGTCATTGTGGTGATTCTATTTTACAGTTTCTTAAACGAAAACAATTTTTATGTACTCATACTCCTTTTACTCATGAATGTGTTGCGTGCCGGTTAGGAAAATCACAACGTTTGCCCTTTACGGATGCTTGTCATAATTCTTCTCTTCCTTTACAACTTATTCATTCAGATGTATGGCAATCTCCTGTTCGTTCTAATTTGGGGTTTAAATATTATGTCTGTTTTATTGATGATTTTTCTCGATTTACTTGGCTACATCCTATATGTCACAAAAGTGAAGTTACTGTGTATTTTAAGAATTTTAAAGCTTTGGTTGAAAATCTTTTTAATCGGAAAATTAAAATTTTTCAAAGTGATGGGGGCGGTGAATTTCTTAATCATACTATGCAACAATTTTTTTCTGATAATGGAATTTATTTTCAAAAATCTTGTCGTGACACACCGCAACAAAATGGGGTTGCTGAAAGAAAGTACCGTCATCTTCTTGAATTAACTCGGACTATGCTTCTTGAGGCATCTGTTCCTAGTCAATATTGGGTTGATGCTATTTTCACTGCCGCATATATCATTAATAGATTACCGTCTCTTACACTAAAGGGTTGATGGATAGTGTACCCGGGGGGTAGCTTATCCGGGGGGTTATTGCGGGGAATAACAAGAGACGAGTCAGAGCAAGTAAGTATAGAGAGAGAAAGTGTATTCAGAAAGTATGCAACGTTTATCACTTGGTTACAAATGGGGAAATGAGGTGCTATTTATAGTAGTAATAAATGCCGGACAGGGACACGTGTCAAGCGCCCATTGGCCGAGAGGTCACCTCAACTGGTTGGCGCTGGCAGCCGCATGTGGCCGCATTTAATGCGGTTGTTGGATGGGACGTTGTACAGGGTACGGTGATCTGTACGCATGTGGCGCGGATATTATGTCGGGAGAGGTGCCCTCGGCTGCAGAGGACTAGCCGAGGGCTCTGAGTGTCGGGGACCCCCTGGGTGCCGAGGGCTCCAGGTTGCCGAGGGCTACTGTTTTCTGCCGTTTTTCTCCCAGTTTCTTAGTTTGCTTGAAAAACCTGTTATGTGAGAGTTTTGAGCCTTCGTCCAGGGGGCCGAAGGCTCCCCAGTGTGCGATGTGGGCTGCTAAGTGCTTGGGGCGCCGTAATTTGGGGCCTGCTGTGCTTTCTGGGCCGGTTGGGCCTTTATTGGTGTAGTAGGAGTCTGTGGGCCGGGGGTTCTCGGGCCATATACTCCATCAAGGGTATTTCTCCATATCAAAAACTTTTTCACCGTGTTCCTGACTACTCATTTATGCGTGTTTTTGGTTGCGCATGTTATCCGAATTTTTCAGCCACTTCGTCTAACAAACTATCCCCTAGGTCTGTCCAATGTGTTTTTCTTGGCTATGCATCTGGCTATAAGGACTATCGTTGTTTTGATCCTACTACCGGTCGTGTCTATGTCAGTCGTCATGTTAGGTTCCACGAGGATACTT
Source organism: Cuscuta europaea (assembly GCA_945859875.1). Classification (NCBI taxonomy): domain Eukaryota; kingdom Viridiplantae; phylum Streptophyta; class Magnoliopsida; order Solanales; family Convolvulaceae; genus Cuscuta; species Cuscuta europaea. The sequence continues at coordinate 3,999,615 of CAMAPE010000074.1, read as the reverse complement.
ATCCCTTTAAAACCATTCCACCATCTAGACCATCCCTTCCACCAACCCAACCACCGTTTACCGTGCCCCTCACCAGTTACACGGCTGACCCCACGCCTCCATCTCCAACCACACATCTGCTCCCTGTTGCAGTCACGCCCCACGCTAACCATCTTCCATCATCTTTAGATCAGGTACCTTCAGTAGCTTCCCGGAAACTAGAAAAGTGGGGCATACCCGACCAGGTATGTTGGTTACCCAATTGGGTATGACACTCGAACATGATCAAAAATCGCCATGCATGTTGTCTTGTCCCGGATTTGATCCGATTTGATTTTCCAACAAGGTACCTGATCGGGTATAGTTCATAGCCGACCGGGTACAACCCAAAATCGCAATATTCTCTTTTTGTCTTGCTTTTTTGCAACTTCCTTCCACTTTTGGGCACACCATTGGTCCCTTGAGTGATCATGAACCTTTTTGAGCTCAGAATAAACCTAATCTAAACAAATTATAATTATTTTACAAACAAAAGTATTACACCAAAAGTGTGTAATTTCCAAGGAAATAATCAATCACAACTAATTAAAAACACAAACATGAACATAGAAATTATAGGAACGTCAAATAACATTAAGAAGAAGAAGCTGAGATGCATTGGCTAAAGTTCTCGTCCATCACCTCCACGGCAAAAGATGCATTGGCTAAAGTTCTATTCGACAACAGCAAATATGCCTTTCATAGAAAAAATAATAATTTCTAATACGGAGTATAATATATTAATATATAAGATTACGAATTTGAATGGAAAGCCTTAACTCGAAGAAGCAGAGGCCGGCAGTTAACCCAACGCAAAAGTGTTCTTCAATTGCTCCAAGAAGAAGCGTTAAATCGAACATCTATATAGCTTTCATAGCAAAATTGCTCTTCGTGTACTGCGATGGAAGAGTAAGTTTATACACCTCTGCTTGCGGTTAGGAGGCTGTCTGGTGTGGGTGATTCGGTGCAGGCGGGCTGGCGGCTGAAGAAGATGAAGGGCATCTTTCAGCAGATTGGAAGAAGGGAGTGTGTTTTCAGGGTGGGAGTGAAATTACATTTTAGCCCTAAGCTAAGATAAAGATGTAGTGCTTTTAAATATGTAAAGTTAGATAAAGATAAAGATTTTTTAGTACAGGGGTATAAGAGTTGGATTAAACATAGTAGAAGGACTTATTTAATTTTTTCATAATTAAAAAGTTAGATACTGAAAATTTAAAATGAGAAGAGTCTAATTATTGGAAAATAAAATGTTTCAAAATTGAAAATGAGAAAATTTGAATATGTTTGATAAAAGATGATTAAAGCTTTACATAAAAAGAATTTATAATGAAAAGACAAATGTAACTGAATTCTTCATGCTAGCAGTTAAACCAATAGTAGAAATATATCACTAAAATGTTAAAATAACATCTAAGTGGTGCTTTATATTCAAGCCTCCATCTACCATTTCCTTTCTAGAGCTCTGAGGTGAAATGTTAAGTGCTATTGTTTTCAATTAGAAGAAGCTTCACTTGATAGGGAAAATACATAATCTATAAAAAGAGCAACCTGAATGGTAAATATGTCATTTATCTGGCCGCATTTCAAAAAGATAGAACATATCATTTAAACATAAAGTTGATGAGAATACATCACCTTATTTCATATGGAAAAGCAATGTCAGTACTATCACCTATCACTTTCTCTTGCGGCAAAAAGTTTTGATCATGTTCAAAAAGATAGAACATATCATTTAAACATAAAGTTGATGAGAATACATCACCTTATTTCATATGGAAAAGTAATGTCAACACTATCACACATCACTTTCTCTTGCGGCAAAAAATTCTGATCATGTTCTTAAAGAAGAATCTGAATGAATGCCCAAAACCGTTTAAGAGTTGACCAAATCCTACTAAGAGAATGTTTGATGCTATAGTTCGGCATGTACAGGCATTTTTCAAAAAATGTTTGAAGTTATTAGTTACTCCCTCTGTCCCTGTTTTTTCTCCCATTTCGGCTGGGCACACTAATTAAGATAGTGGGTTTTGTGTGGTGGAGAGTCGTGCAGAGGAGAGAGAAATGTGTAAGAATGTGTAAGAATGATTGTGAACCACAAATTCTTTACCAAAAAGGGAAGGAAGAGTTAATTTTGGGACGGACGAAAAAGGAAAGTTTGAAGATAATTCAGGGACGGAGGGAGTAGATTGTTTTAACTTCATTCTTCAAAAAAGGGTGGGCTTGCTATTCGTATACCCAAGACTTGTTTCACGCACTGAGAGATGCGCTAAACTGCAACTTCGCGCTTCTCCATTATAACATGTACGCTACCTAAATCTCTACGAACGATGCAGAAAATGACATTCAGCTATTGGCAAAAAATCTTCCAGCACTCATTGTACCTTTTTAACCTGCAAAAATAACAAACAGAACAACAAAAAGTTTCGCGCACGAAGCAGGGGAAGTTCGCGCATGAGATAAATTTCAGTGTTAATCCGTCAATCAGCTTCGGCTCTGATACCGGATGTTGGGTCCCTGTTTTCTACTAAGAAATATATGAAATGGAAGCTCTAAAAGGTGTAGAAGATTGCTTTCATTGAAGAAGAAAGTTTTACAAGGATGAAGAAATGTTGCTTAGAAGTTTTCTCTTCTCACACTCTCACAATGATAAGGCGCAGGTGAATATTTCAGGTGTGTGGGAAAGCTGTCCAATCCATTCCCTTAAAGGCATATTTATAGCCTAGGGAATGAATAGGTTTACAATGATTGAGCCCTTAAATCAAGGAGGCTCATTTATTCCCTTTGCACCTTTTTAGCTATTCTAGCCTATTTAATACTAGATAAAATACATCAAGAGGCTAATAATAATAAACATTGATCACAACATAAAATATCTCAAACAGCTGCGGACTAGGGAACTTCTCATCCGGCCAACTTTCGGATTTTACCGACAGTGACACCAATATGCTTTGGGAATCAGCCTCGGAAGAAATCTCCAACAACCTTCGGTAGGTACAACAAGAAAAGCCTGTGGCTACAGGAAACCCTATGGCTAAAGGACACTAACACTAGATTAAACCTCTTAAAAGCTAAGCACACAAGCAAATCGAAGAACATGATGAAGAACTCACCTTAAAAGTTAGGGTTTGATCGCTAAGGGGTTTTGTTTCCCAAAAATTGGACAGAGCTCCGCTTTAAAATCTCAAAAATGCACATGCCAAATGACTCCGGATCAAGGGTTCTTATAGGCAACCCAACCAGGGTTACCTCAAAACTACACCCTCCAGTGAGAAAGCCATCATCACCTGTTAGCTCCCGACATGTGGCGCCACGTCACTCCCAATGGTCACTTCGCCAACTAGACACGGTGCTATGAAGGATTTTTTCCTTTGCTCTTGGCCAGCTCACCTTAGGCAAAAATGCAAGGCCCAAAGCCCAGGATACCTTCAGAGTAATTGATCCAGACAGCCCCCATAATCTCCACCATCAGGGTCAAACATTTCCGCCGTGCAACGCCTTCAGCCCCTGCACCAGTCAATAAAGGAACGTGGAACTCCCAAGGAAAGAACCTCTTGCTCACAAGTCCTCAGGATACCACAATTCATCAAACCCTCTTTCCCGAACAACCTTCGATCAACAATAGTGGGGGACTAACCCTCAGTCTTTTTCAAAGAAAAATTCCAAAACACAAGCTGCAACATACTTGCCTTCGGGAACTCAGAAAAGTTTGACAAACTACTTCCCTTCGCCTCGAATAGCTCTTGCAAAGGGAGTGAGGGACTCCTGATGGAGTATATTGCCGAGGACCCCCCCCCCCCCCCCCCCCCCGATCCACACACTTCTTCCACCACAAAATGCCCAAATATCTCAATAGGTCTAGACAAGCAATTAGGTAACCCTTGAATACAAGCCCGAGGGTTGTAGATCACGACATCTCACAGTTTCACCATCCTACACACTCGATCCAGAATATTCCCGTCACCCCGCGAGCCCTCGGGAAAGAGCCTTCGGGTCTCGAGGGCAGAGCCCTCGCCTTCGACCTAGAGGACTTTCGGGCCAACAGCTTGCAGCACACAACTACCGTATTTAATGCTCCGCCATGTGCCCACATCTTCCTCACATCGGTGCTCTCTATCATACACCAACTTACAAGTGTATGTGCATTTAATACACTTAGAAGTTAAGACTAGTATAATTAGCCGCCATTGGGCAGATGTAACTATTCGAAATCATTAATACAATTTCTCTCTCTAACTTAATTAATAGCTCTTCCTTCTCTCTTCATATATATATCGCTAGTGGTATCACGATTTGGTTATCTATCACTGATAAAGTAAGACGCACAAGGATACTCTTTTTATTTTTTTGCAATTTTTTTTTTAATTTATTCATCACATTCATTAATAATATGGGTAAAAACTAAAATACGTAACTACACTAGTTTGAGAAGAGACCGTGTATATACAAAAAGAATTTTCTAAAAGAAAAGAATAAAGGATGTAACATAAAAATGTATGCACAATGTATGTACACAAGCCATACATACATACATACATACATGCATGCATGCATGCATGCATACATGCATACATACATGCATGCATACATACATACATATATACATACAATCTCTATTAACAAAAAAATGAATGAAGCTAGCTAGTCGAGGATTGGAGGAGGGAGTTTAATTAATGGATTAATTTGAATGAGATCTAGTTTATTAATGAATTGCATGTATTGAATTAATTTATTATTTCCATGGTCGAATGGAGAGAACAATGATAAGGATGATGATGAGGAGGAGTAGGAGGGCGTAGCAAGTCCACTTGCGGGTGCTCTTCTGTTTGGTGCGGGCCTCCTGGAGCTGGTGAGCCCCATGGCGCACCACACTATTAGCCCTCTGCACCTGGCTCTCGATGTCATCCAGCTGCTCCCCCTGCGTCTCTACCAGCACCGCCATGTCCATGAACACTTGGTGAAGCTCCTTCAAGTTCCTCTCCACCTCCTTCACTGCCTCGTGCCGCTCCTGCATATATATATATATATGCATGTCTTATATTTCATTTGTCGTTTTCTATGACCATTATAAATAATAAATTACACAAAATTCTACTACATTTCATTTTGTAGTGTGCATACAAGTGATCTGAAGTAGATCAATTTCGCACTACCAAAAAACTCGTTATAGGCATGGTTTGTTGGCAAGGAATCGTCCTGCTTCTAATTTGGCTCGGATGTTGGCTCGCAACAGCTAAATCTCAGGTTTTGACACGGAAAAGTTGACGTCAAATGAAGTTTCGGTGTTGGCACGGAAATTCCCTGCCAGACTGCCCTAAAGACGAGAAAACCAAAAAATTTTGGATAGGAAGCGGATCCGATCAAAAATCCGTGTCTAATTGCGTCGGTTACGGAACCGAGACAAGAATCTGAGACACAATCCGTTCCAAACCCGGGAAAAATCATAAATTCAAATGAAATATAGTATGGCAGGGAACACATCCGTGCCAATATCTTCCTTGCCAACATCCGTGCCAAAAATTATCCGTTGTTACTTTCGAAAATTCCGCTTGCAAATGTAGCCGTTGATTTCCGAGACATACTTCATCCCAAAAGTACCCGTTATCTACGGACATTTTGAAAATTCCGTGCCAAAAACCTTGCCAAATACCTTGCCAAAAAATTCTATATATAGAACACATCTTATTATGTATTCATTCATTACATTCTTATTCTTCCCGACACTTATTACAACATCAAAAAATGGGAAATTACCCAAAATAGGAGCAAATGATATTTGGAATTCCAAAAATAGGACTAGTATGTTTTTCTTTCTGAAATAGGAGTTATTACTGTCATGTATGAAAGATACTACCATGATTGAAAAATAATGTCATTAATTATAATAAATAATGTCATGTTAATGCACTGTACTGCAACTATTTGGCAGTCACGACTACAAGATGACAGTAAATATTGTCATGTTAGTCCCATTTCGGGAATAAATACAAAGTAGTCCTACTTTGGAATTTCAAACTTCATTTACTCCTATTTTGGGAAATCTCCCTGAAAAAATTCATCTCTGAATTGGGTCTCCCCATTTCAACATGTTGAAACATTGTTTTTAATTATGTTTATATTGCACAACTCGATTAGTTTTATTTTACATATATGGCATGTTTTATTTGTTCAGTTTGCAATGATACATATATTTGCTTTATTACTGTTTGAATCTGTATTGGTGTACAAAATTTACTGTTTGGTTGAAATCGAAAAAACGTATACCGTATATATGTACTTATACGTTTATACCGTACATATATACGGTATACGTTTTTTTGAATCTCATCACGTTTGGCTCGGAAATAGTCGTCGCAATACTTGACACAAGCGTGTCGTGTAAGACTGTGTCAAGGAATTTGTACCAAAAACCGTGCCTAAATGAAATCCGAGCCAAATTTTTTGTGAATACGTTGTACGCTACAGGCACGCAATGGTCCCAACCAAAATCCCAGTCAAGCTATGCGACGGATCCTTAAAACCGAGCCAACACGTTTGGCTCGAGCTAGATGGCACGGAATTGAAAAACGTGCCAAATCCGAGCCAAAACCGTTCGTCTGGGAAATTTGTGAAGGGATTCCTGCCTATATCCGTGCCTATAACGAGTTTTTTTGGTAGTGTCGATTTACTTGTTCAATACTTCAGTCATTATCATTCAAATGAAATAAAATTAAATAAGATCCATGAATTTGTAAATTCAGTCTCTTAAGCGCTCAATTTAAACCTTGTAATTTTACTCGTTCGTCGTCCCCTGGGTCGTGCACCATCACCTCAGGAAGCACAACGAGTAAATACAGAATCAATCAATACAACCACATAATCCAGAACTTCATACCAATAAATTTCAACAGAATCAACGAATACAACCGATTTGGCTATTACCAAATGGTCTCCTAGTCATAAATTTGACATTTTAAAAAATGGAACCAAAGCCTTATTAGTTACTACGTGTTCTTTATAAATTGGGATATTTCCCGAAATAGGAGTAAATGGACTTTGGAATTCCAAAATAGGATTACTATATTTTTATTCCCGAAATAGGACTAACGTGACAGTATTTACTGTCATCTTGTAGGTGTGACTGTCAAATAGTTGCAGTACAGCGCATTTAACATGAGAGTATTAATTATAATTAATGACACTATTTTTCAATTATGACAGTATTTTTCATACATGGTAGTAATAACTCCTATTTCGGTAAGAAAAACATAATAGTCATATTTTGGAATTTCAAACCTCATTTACTCCTATTTTGGGTAATTTCCCTTATAAATTTGACTAGTACTGTAATAAACTTTAATACTCCAATAATTTTCACTATAAAAAATTAACACTTTCATTTGATGTTTGTACTATAAAAAAGTCGATATGAACAGATATATCATTGGTCAATTTTTAATTTGATTGACAAAAAAAAATTAAAAAATGACAAAGTAATGAAGGAATACCTACCTGGATCTCCATGACCGTGCTCATGACCTCCCCTCTCCCCTGTTCTTGTATAGCCTTCTGCATAAACGTCTCGCTCTGCCCCGTCGAGATTAACTTGTCAAGCACCTCCTCCTCCGGACTCTCTCCGGTCACGGTGTAGTACCTCCGTTGCACCGTATCTCGGTACTCTGCTTCGATCCTCTGGCGGAGATCGTTGAACTGGTTCATGTACTCCTTCAGCTTGCTCCTCAAGCCGTTCACGACGGAGGTTCTCGTCCGATCGGAAGAGCTGCCGGGGCCGAAGCCGTAGATATCGCGGTTGGCGGCGTTGGACTGGTCTAACTCCTGGAGGCGGTGTTGGACGAGTTTGGCTTGTTTGAGGGCAAGGGAGACGTCCCGGTCCATCTCCGACCGGAGGCCTTTGACTTGTTCGGCGTTGTGAAGGGTTTTGCTCCGTTCATGGGAGGCTCTGAGGTTGGCGTAGATGTCCCCGATGTGTTTGAGGTCTTCCTTGATGGCCTCCACGTCATCGAAGAACTTGGAGAGGCTTGCACCCCCTCCGGTCGCCATCTCGACGGTGTAGGAGTCCGGCGGCTGCGGAGATCCCCTGTTTTCGCGAGGGAGGGAGAAGGATGTTGACAGAAGGTCATTCATGACAGCAGCTAGAACATGCACTTCAGATCAGTTCGGGCGATCGAGAAATTAAAGCAATAGGAAGAAGTGATTGAGAATTGAGATGGAAAATTATACAGTATTGAAGATTGGAAATATTAGTAGGTTGAATTGAGAAGAAGGACGGAATTGAGGAAATGTAAAAAGGAAAACGCGGTTCCATGTTTGAATTATATTCATGCATGCGCGGCGGCGCAGAGATTTGTTAAATGCATTGACCGGAGAATATTCACGCTTTACTAGCTTGGTCTAGAAGGCATCATCATCATTATATCAAATTCTATTGGGAAAAGGAGCAAATAAAGCCACGTACTAACAAAAAAAGGTCAAATAAGGCCTTATTTATGAGGCTCTGTCCGGTCTTCGCCATTTGGGTTGGTTCTCGGTGGAATTTTTTGATGAAATTTTTTGAGCATCTTATTCAGTAAGTCTAGTTTACTCATACCAAATTTAAGCTAAAACTTCAATAGGGAAGCTATTCAAATGAATTCTTGAACATAATTGCGTAGTTAAAAGCGCAATTATCTTCAAGAATTCATTTGAATGCCTTCTCGATTAAATTTTTATCTGAAATTTGGTATGAGTAAACTAGACTTAATGAATAAGATGCTAAAAAAAAAGTTATCAAAAAATTCCACCGAGAACCACCCCAAATGGCGAAGGCCGGACAGAGCCTCATAAATAAGGTCTTATTTGACCTTTTTTGGTTAGTAGGTAGCCTTATTTGCTCCTTTTCCCAATTCTATTCCATCAAAATCCCTATGAAATGGTCAGATGTATTGGCTCACGACCTACAATAAGCCTTGGCCGGCCTCTCCTTCCTTAAGAGGAAACTGCACTTCCATCGTAATAACTGAGCTCGCTCGTAATTCCCCTATGTTTGCTTCAACTTTTATGCTAGTTGTGATAGAAATCAAAGGCATAATCCTTAAGTTAACCTCTCCACCTTCCATAGCAGCCTTGGCCCTGCTTTCTGGGAGGTGATTTTAACACCATCAAGGACATTAAGTAATCCAAAGGTAAAGCCATCCCTAATAAATACTTGATTTCAAAATTTTTATCAACTATAATGATCTTACTGATTGGAGGGAATTTTACCTGAATGGGGAGAAGAAAGGGAGGCACGGTTTTCAAAAACCATATGGTCCTCTGTGATCTCAGTTTTCAAATGAGCATCGTTATCCACGGTTGATACTTCATCCGTCCCAAATTGATTCGCAAAATTTCGTATTTTGGTTGTTCCAAAAATGATTTTCCACTTTCTATTTTATGTATGTAAATAAAAATAAAGGGACAAATTTATCCTTACTTTTACTTTTTCCCCTCTAACTTAAAGACATCTACTTTTAAAAAGATGGATCAAAGTGTAAAAAGTTTGTAATTCAATTCGGGACGAATGGAGTATTTTCTAATTCACTTTCTTTTTGTTATTCTCTCTTTTATAAAAACTTATCAAATTATATCTATAATCAACTCTTATGAATGTAAATATGCGAATATAATGTAATATGATACTTTTGAAATATGCATTGATATGACATTTTGAAAATGGACATAACATCAATACTAAATGAGCATCGTAACTTACAAAATGAGCATTACAATAATATCAAATGAGCATACATACTTACTGATGGAGTATATGGCCCAGGGACCCCCGGTCCACATACTTCCTCTACTACAATCAGGCCCAACAGGCCCAAACGGGTCAAGCCCAGAAAAATGGAGCTCTAAGCAGCCCACAATACGCAAAGGGGTGCCTTCGGCCCCATGGCCGAAGGCTACCAGTGACGGAATCGAGCTCATAAACATCACAGGAGAATAAGGCTTGAAAACCAAGCCTTCGGCAACTGCAACCCTCGGTAGGTAGGAGCACTCGGTTAGAAGAGGCATCACAGGAGAACAAGGCTTGAAAACCAAGCCTTCGGCAACTGCAACCCTCGGCAGGTAGGAGCCCTCGGTTAGAAGAGGCATCACAGGAGAACAAGGCCTGAAAACCAAGCCTTCGGCAACTGCAGCCCTCGGCAGGTAGGAGCCCTCGGTTAGAAGAGGCATCACAAGAGAACAAGGCTTGAAAACCAAGCCTTCGGCACCTGCAGCCCTCGGCAGGTAGGAGCCCTCAGTTAGAAGAGCCTTCGGCCCAACACCCTTCAGCCGAAGGCATCCATCTCGACAGAATATCCTTTTCACATGCGCCTGGATCACCGTACCAAGTACAAACTTCACATCCAACCACCGCATTTAATGCGGCCACATGCGAGTGCCATTGCCACCCCGATCGAGGTGACCCCTCGACCACCAGAAAACTGACACATGTCCTTATCTAGCATTTATTACTACTATAAATAACACCCCTTTCCCCCATTGTAAACCACGCTTAATACATATCGAATATACACTCTCTCTCTCTTACTTGTTTGCTCTGACTTCTCTCTAGTTATTCTCCGCAATAACCCCTCGGATAAGCTACCCCCCGGGTACACTATCCATCATTTGGTGCTCTCGTTGAGAGGTCGAACAATCAAGTAAGAAACCCTTCCCCTCGACCAAACACAAAACACCTAGCTAAAATGGTGAGAACAACTCGTGCCAACTCCAAGAATGTCGAGGACAGGAACCTGGCCCTCGGCGAGGTCGACGTCCCCGAAGCCTCTAACAGGGCTCCCGGGGGCGGCGTCATCGCCGGGTTGGACCAGACGGTTGTCGACCTACGCCATCAGATTCAACAGAATGCCCCCGATGCCCGCTTTGGCATCGAGGCTAAGAAGAAGGACCGGAGCGAGAATCAAATTAGCCCTCCGGTCATCACAATCGACGTACAATCGGCGCTCTCCGCCTTCATCCAGACGCTCACCCAAAACCCGGGTGCCTTCGGCACTTTGGTTCCCCTCCAACCTCAGGTCGGGGAGAATATTATGCCTTCCCCTCATCCACACCCCCTCGGGAACCCGGTCCTCCGGATTGGGAACTCCGAGGGGGTCGTGGCCCAGGATACGACCTCCCAGGAAGTCCAGTCCCGGGACCGCCACAACGTAAACAAAGAACAACTCCGGACCTCCACCCTCGAGAGACTCGGAGGGGCGCAAGACCGCCGAGGGGTCCAAGACCGCCTCGAGGGGAAGGTGTTCCTGAGGCCTCAGGAAAGTGGCGGATCCGTCTCCAGGGCCAATGAAAGGCGTCCCCCTCAGGACAAAGGCAAGGCACCTCTCTCTCCATGCCAATGACGCCCGCCACCAAATCAACCAGGCCCACTCGATCCGCGTCCATTCGCAGGGGGCGGAGGCCCTCCCGAAGGACCCCCGGGACGAAATCATCGCGGCCCTCCAGCGCCGGCTTGACGAGATGGAGGCCACCAAAGCACACGCCACCACTTCTGCCCCTCATACAGATCTCAAGTATGAGGCCATGCTGGCCAAAATGGAGGAGATGCAAAGGAAATTTGCCGAAGGCTCCGGGGAACCCGTCATCCAACTCCGAACTAGGACGCCATTTACCCCAAGGGTATTGGCGGCCCAAATCCCGGAAAAGTACCGAGGGCAACTCATCAAGCCCTATGAAGGAAAAACTGACCCCCAGGAGCACTACAACAGGTATCAAAACAGCATGATGATGATGGGGGCATCAGATGAATACTTATGTCGTTGGTTCCTTTCCACCTTGGAGGGACCAACATACGAATGGTTCAACCGATTTCCCGAGGGCAGCATTGACTCTTGGCAAGACCTTGCCCAACGCTTCCTCACCCATTTTGCCGGAAGGAAGCGCGCGAGAAAGCACTTCTCCCAGCTCCTCTCCGTCAAGCAACAGCCTGACGAAACACTTCGGTCCTTCATTGACCGGTGGATGAAGGAGACAGACGAGGTCGAGGGCGCCGACGAGCGTACCCTCCTCGTCCTCTTCCAGGGGTTCTCCGCAGCAGCCCCTACGCACGGAGCCTCATCACCGACCCCCCAAGATCATACCTCAGAGCACTCCAGCGGGGGAGCCTATACGCCGACGCCGACGACCTCCACTCCTTCAAGAAGAACGAGGGCCAGCCCTCGAAGAAGACAAACAACACACCATCCCCAAATGCTCCCTCGGCCGGAGGCCGAGACCATGGAGGCCACACCCAACAGGGCCGTAACGAATGCCAATGGCACCCTCGGCTGGACATGCCGATGACTCCCCTCACGCACCCGGTGAGCACTATCCTCAACTATGCGGAAGAGCAGGACCTTTTCCCCAAGGACCCTCGGTCGACGAGGGAGATCTACGCCATTCACCAAGGCGGCACTTATTGCCGTTACCACAAAAGCACCTCCCACAATACAGACGATTGTGTCTCGTTAAAGAATATATACTTCTCTCACCCTTCTATTAAAAGCACCTTTAATAAAAGCTTCCATTCGAATTAAAAGGTATACATCAAAAGAAAAAGGCAAAAAACGGAAGCAGAAAAAAGAAAAGTTAAAGTTGGAAAATTAAAGTTCAAAATCAAAAGAAAAGAAAAAGAAATATCAGAAGCAAAAAAAACGAGAATTGGAGGTTCCAAATGAATGATAATCGGAGGTTCCAAATAAAATTGCAAAACATTAATAAATGAAAACAGAAAAAACGGAAGAAAAAGGAATCAAACGCCATGCTCCATCATTGATGACCTCCGATTTGTAAATATTTACAAAAATACATGGCTATACCAAAAGACCCGATACAGCCGGGTGTACAAAAAAGGATGACACTCCATCCCCGAGGGTCCACCAATCCTGACCAGACGATACGTTGGAAGGTTGTAAATTGGACTATAATCCTAATCTGACAGATAGAGAGTAGGGCTCTGTCCTCGGTACTTGCATAAGCCCTATGCATTTTTAGCATAATAACCTCTTATTGCAGTTGCCGAGATTCGAACCCGGGATCTAATCCTTGTGGCACTCCCTTGCTACCAGTTGAGCTACGCCCACAGGTGGTACAACCAGGTGTATAGTATATTTTACCATGCTTGTTTTCATATTATTAAAATCGATCTCCTTAATGCATTTAAAGAATTTTTCTATGTTGTTCCCATAACTAAAAGTGTGGGCCATACTTTCATTACTTTTATTTTTAGGGAGTACCAACCTGCAACTTTATTAAAAAAATCAAACCTGGAGGAAATTACTTTTAGTATGTTGTCAGTTTTTAGTATGTTGTCAATTATAGATAGAATATGTATTACTCCCTCCGCCCCCTAACTTTATCCTATTTTATCTTTTTCGTTCGTCTCATTAAGTTTGTCTCATACCATATTTGGTAATATTTAGGTGACTACAATTCATTCTTATCTTATTCACACTTTATCAATTTAATACTAATCACACATTTCTATTTTTTCTTTAAAATCCCACCAAACCCCTTTGTCCTAAAAATAGAGGGACGGATGTAGTAGTATATTATGTGTACTGAGCTAATGGGCCCATGCGGCCCAGTCCTTGTAAAACCCTAACTCTCCCGTATTTAAATAGGGTTTGCCTATTGGAATAAAAACACATTCCCACCTTGTAGCCGTGTAGCCGGTGTAGGTCAGCCACTCGCCACCGCACGTCAGCACCCGACAGTTCGGCACCTCCGCACCGCAGTTCCCAAGCCGAATTTTTGAGGTATTTTTTTAAACTCAAAATCTTTCCAGAGTCTTTTTTTTCTTCAGGGGGTGTCTGGGGGAGGGTGGCTGGGAGAGTGGAGTAATCTAGGCTGAAACTCATTCATTGAGTTTCGAACCCGATACCTCCCGTAAGGGAGAGTGAGTCGATGACCAGCTGGGCTGGACCGCTTCCTCAATCTTTGCAGAGTCTTATTGATTTTTTTTAGATTAATTAAGTTGTCATTTTTTTAATTAAATCTATTTCTTGCACATCAGGTGTTTGATGTTATGCCTCATTCATTTTTGGCTAAAGGGTCAAATAGGTACATGAACTAACTTAAAGTGTTCAATTAGCCCCTAATTTAGGAGATTCTGTCCGACCATCGCGAATTGGGGCGGTTCCCGATTGATTTTTTTGATTAATTTTTTTGATCATCTTCTTCATTAAGTCTAGTTTACCATATCAAATTTCAGCTAAAAATTAAATCGAGAAGGCAGTCAAATGTTTTTCCGAAATGTACTGCGCTGTTTAACTGCGCAGTTATCTTCAAAAAATCATTTGACTGCCTTCCCGGTTGAATTTTTAGCTGAAATTTGGTATGGCCAAACTAGACTTAATGAAGAAGATGCTCAAAAACTTTCGTCAAAAAATTCCACCCGGAACCGCCCCAATTGGAGACAGCCAATCAGAACATCCTATATAAGGGGCTAATTGAACACTTTAAGTTATTTCATGTACCTATTTGACCCTTTAGCCTTCATTTTTTGGAGATAGATGAATTTTTTGATTATAATTCTATAATGCTATATGTTATAATCATATAGTTGGAGTCAATATCACATTATGCATCCTTATTCCTTTTATACATCCATGTGATCATATTTTACCGTAAAGCTATATGTCATATAGATATAGTTGGAATCAAAGATCACAGGACTTAATCTTATTTTCATGCACTTTATATGATTATACTTTCTGTAAAGCTATATGTTAAATACATATAGTTGGAATTAAGATCATGTTATGCATTTTTTAAATTATTTTATACATATTATGTGATTATATTTTTTCGTAATGTTATATGTCACTTACATATAGTTGGAACCATAATCAGGTAAGATTACTATATTTTATGCTCATAAATCATCTATAGGACAAAATACATGTCTAATTTTCCGTAAATCTATATGTTATACTCATATAGTTGGAATTCATGTAGTCCTATTTTTTTAAACATTTTTTTAGAATACACTGACATGTTTATATTTCTGTGATTCTATATGTCATACACATATAATTGGAATAACAATCATGCAATCATTTTTTTTGAAAGGAAAATTAATTCATTAATCAACTCAAACTCTCAGTGTGTAGCTGACAGACAATACAGTCAGGCGGATTACAAACCATATAAAAGCCACCCGACATAGAAAGAGCAGCCCTAGCTAACTTATGAGCTACCACATTCGCGGATCGTCTACCATAAATGACTTCTATCTTAGCTTTATTACGAAGACTAAGTCTTATATCATCCAATATAGTATCCAAATAAGCATCTCCATTTCGTTTAACTAAACCAGCCGCAACCACATGAGAATCTGTCTCCAATTCTATCCTCCCCCATTGCTGTGTTTTTGCCCAGGCCAGCGCCTCAGGTACCCCAATTGCTTCAGTGATCTCCGCTGACCAGTTTGCGCCCTCCACATTCCAGCCACTCCCAATAAAATTGCCATGTGAATCTCTAACTGCCCACGCCCATGCTCGCCTATTATTGTGCAAATCTAGCGCCGCATCCACATTGATTTTAATTTTGCCTTCCGCTGGGTTTTTCCAACCAGTCGCTTAACGTGTCACCCTTTTTGTGCCTCCAGATGCTATCTGAGCTGTCTTCCATCCGCGTAGGACCGCTGCTCCCATCTCCAAACAGTGGCGCCAATTCGCATCTTGGTTCTTCCAAACTTTTTCATTCCGGATCTTCCATATGCTCCAAAGATTAACGATAAAAATACATAGGTCTTCATCTTGCAATTTTTTTTTTAATCCAGTTAGTAAACGTCTGCCCTTGCCGAACGTATCTGGTCCCAGTTTCCTCCACACCATATCAGCTATCCTGCAAGACTTAAATATGTGCTCTTCTGATTCATCCTCCTCAGCACAAACTTTGCACACACTTTCGATCTCCACATGCCTGCGACGAAGATTATTCATTGTAGGTAAACATCCCGTCATCACCTGTCATACAAAGCACTTCATTTTTGGTGGAATTTTGAGATTCCACGTCTTCGTCCATCCCATCCACCCCTGACTTATGTGCTCCCCATGAAGTACCCTGTACCCACTCTTTACTGTATAGATTCACATGTGATCTTCATTCCACCAAACGCCATCCGTTGTTTTCCTGCTACTAATCGAAATAGACAGAATAGCTTTTCTATCCTCAACTGAAAAAATGGCGTTAATTCTATCTCTGTTCCACTGATCACCTTGCTCATTGAGTAGTGCCGTTACATTCATATCAGCCACTCCTGCCGATGGTCTTGATTGTATCCACCCCGATCCTTGCCCTGGTAACCAACGCTCACGCCAGACCGAAATGGTCTGGCCATTGCCCACTTTCCTCCTTATTCCTATTTCGAGCATCTCCTGGGTCTGTATAATGCTGCTCTAAATAAAGGAGGGATTATTCCCCAATTTGGCTTGCAAAAATAAAGAATTAGGAAAGTGTTTTGCTTTAAAAATCCTTCCCACAAGCGAATCCGGGTGTTTGATTAATCTCCATGCTTGCTTTCCCAACATGGCTAAATTAAATTCCCTCAAAGATGTATACCCCCTCGCCACCAATGGTCATTCATGATCACCTCTATTTCAGCGCACAATTCATTAGGTAAAAGGAAGACGTTCATGACATAAGTCGGCATAGCTTGAATCACAGGTTTGATTAATATTTCTCTTCCGGCCTTGGAAAGAAATTTATTATTCCAGTTCCGCACTCAAGTGATGATAATTCACCATCTGTCCAGAGCAATCTCCCTATGAGAGAAGGTAAGCCCACATAAGAAGCATTATTTCCTTCGGTCTTTACCCCGAGGCAATCTACCACAATCTTCCTCTTCCCTTCATCCAGGTTTGGGCTAAATTTAATGGTAGATTTATGATAATTCATCATCTGTCCAGAGCACCCTTCATATGTTTGCAAAATGTGTTTAATCGCCTCACATTCTTTTTCTCTAGCTCTAAAAAACAGAAAACAGTCATCTGCAAAAAATAGATGAGATATTCTTGGGGCTCCTCTCGCTACAGAAAACCCCAAAATATTGCCCATACTTTACTGTCTGCGGATAAGAGCGCTAAGACCCTCCGCAACTAATATAAATATGTAGGAGAAATAGGTCCAATAAAATCTGCATCAAAAGGAATGAATTACTCCACAAATTCCATGCATTCCTTGATCATGCCAATCCACCTAGCGTCAAAATTCATAATTCGCATAATAGCATCCACATAACTTCATTCAACTCGATCATAAGCCTTTCTCATGTCAAGCTTTAGGGCTACATATCATTCCTTTCCATGGGTCTTTCTTTTCAATTAATGTAAAGATTCAAAAGCTATCACAACGTTATCAATAATTGATCTGCCTGGGACAAAAGCTGTTGATCCAAGTTGTATACCGATACTTCTTTGCCTGGTAAATTGTTTTTGCTTGAGAAGTTCTTTAGGTTTAGGCTTGACCTGACCAAAGACATAGATGAGAACCTAGATGTGTTTAACAAGCTTATTCAGAACATTAAGCAAGCCGGTGATAAACACATAGATGACTACACACCCATAGTGTTACTTAATGCCATCCCTGACTCTTACAATGACGTCAAATCTGCCATAAAGTATGGTAGAGACGATATCTCGTTAGATATAGTCGTTAATGGATTAAGGAGTAAGGAGTTAGACCTTAGACACTCGAGGGGTAGTAACAGTCAATCTAGGGATTCTGGTGAAGCGTTGCTTGTAAGGGGTAGGTCTAAGAGTAGATCTAGAAACCATAAGAAGGGTAGCAACAATAAGAACCAGACCAATAACAATGACCCGGGGAAGAAGAGAGGTAAGTCTAAGAAGAGAGTGTGCTATAATTGTGGGAATTCTAGTCACTTCATTAAGGATTGTCCCCATCCTAAGAAGTCTGAACATGCTAATGTGGTAGATGATAATAACTTGCATGAAGAAGTTTTTATGGTCTGTGATTCTGCAAATTCTGTGTTGAGTAGCATGACTGAAAATGAGTGGTTGATTGACTCTGGTTGTACTTATCATATGACACCTTTTAGATCTCTGTTTGCTTCTTATGATTCTTGCAATGATGGTTTTGTGTCTCTTGCTGATAATAAGAAATGCAAAATACATGAGGTGGGTGATGTATGCTTAAAGTTTGATAATGGGACTGTGTTTACTATGAAAAATGTGAGGCATGTCCCTGATTTGCGTCATAACTTGTTTTCTGTCGCTGCTTTTGAGGGTAGTGGGCTTGAGGGTAAATGGGGAAATGGATGCATGAAAGTTTTGAAAAATTCCCTTGTTTTGTTTAAGGCAAAAAAGGTGAATAATTTGTATGTGTGCCATGCTCAGCCTTTCTGTGATTCTGCTCATGTTGTTAGTTCTGATAAAACTGCTTTGTGGCATAATAGATTAGGACACATGAGTAATAAGGGTTTAGAGATTTTGCATAAATCTGGTTGTTTTGGTAAGGATTCTGTGTCCTCCATCCCTTTCTGTGAATCTTGTGTGTTAGGCAAGCAGCATAAGGTTACATTCCCCTCTTCCCCTTATCCTAATTCCACTAAGTGTACCTCTGTGCTTGAGTATGTTCATGCAGATGTGTGGGGTCCTGCTAGTGTCTCTACCCACGGGGGTAAGAGATATTTTCTGTCCATTATCGATGATTTCTCTAGGAAGGTGTGGGTCCGTCTTCTTGAGCATAAGTCCGATGTCTTTGTGAAATTTAGGGAGTGGAAAACCCTTGTAGAAAATCAAACCGGTAAGATGGTCAAAACCCTTAGGACCGATAATGGATTAGAGTTTTGCAATAAGGATATGGACCAACTCTGTGTTGATTGTGGGATTAGAAGGCACAAAATTGTGCCCTATACTCCCCAACAAAATGGGATAGCCGAGAGAATGAATAGGACTGTTCTAGATAAGGTTAGGAGTATGCTTGCCACCTCCGGTTTGTCTAAAAAGTTTTGGGGTGAAGCAGTCAATACTGCTGTCTACTTGATTAACCGGTCTCCTTCTGTTCCCTTGGGTGGGAAATGCCCTGAATCTGTTTTTTCAAACAAGCCCCTTGATTTGTCTAATCTTAGAGTGTTTGGGTGTGCTGCGTATGTGCATCAACAAGGTGACAAATTGGATCCTAGGTCTAAGAAAGGAGTCTTCTTAGGTTATCCTGAGGGTGTGAAGGGGTACAGGGTTTGGGATAGGAACCAGGTAGGTTTCAAGGTTGTGGTAAGTAGAAACGTTGTTTTCAATGAATCCGAGTTCCCTTGTCTGGTTAAGTCAGTTCCTGATTCTGAGTCGAGCCCTAGTAGTACACCTGTTGAGGTGGAGTCCATACCATATGCTGCTAGTCCTTTGTTTGCTAATCATGATTCTTCTAATTTGCATGATTCTTCTGAATTGCATGATTCTTCTGAGCATGATAATACCACCACTTCGAGTGAGGTGGAGCATTCTCATGTGCATTCAAATGACAATGAATCGCATGATGAGAGTGCTGATCCTAGTGATAATGTTTTGCATGATTACCAACTTGTTAGAGATAGAAGTAGGAGAGAAATTAGGAGAACTGCTGATAGCATGCCTGATTTTGCTTTCCATGCGTGTGATACTTCTATGTTTGCTCTCTCTGTGTTTGAGACCCTTGAGCTTAACGAACCTAAAACCTATAGGGAGGCCCTTAAGTCTAATGAGTCCGCTAAATGGCTTTGCGCCATGGAGAGTGAGATGGAGTCACTTAGAGCGAATAAGACTTGGACGTTAGTTCCTAGACCGCCCAATAGTTCCGTAGTTGAGTGTAAGTGGCTATTTAAGGTTAAGGAAGAGCCTAACGACATTAGATATAAGGCTAGGTTAGTTGCTAAGGGATTTACTCAAAAGGAAGGTGTTGATTATGCTGAAATCTTTGCTCATGTTGTTAAATTCACTACGATTAGAACTATGCTTGCTCTTGTTGCTCATCATGATTGGGAAATGAAGCAAATGGACGTCACCGCTGCTTTCTTGCATGGTGATTTGGACAAGAAAATCTATATGACCCAGCCTGAGGGCTTTGTGGATCCCATGAAGAGTAATTATGTGTGTTTGCTTAGGAAGGCCTTGTACGGCCTGAAGCAGTCCCCGAGGCAGTGGAATATCAAATTTGACCAGTTGTGAGGAGTTGTTTAATGGTGTTGTTTCTACGACGAACGTGTCTAGACTTACCATTGTACATATTGCTTTGTACCTTTCCAATTGCCGCTTGACAATCGCAATGTATGCATATTGGTGGGACGGGCTTTTCCAACCTTGGAATGTCCTCAAGAAAATGGCGTAGCCATTCAGCCTCTTCAGTGCACTTATCCAAGGCTATTAGCTCAGATTCCATCGTGGATCTAGCTATTAACGTTTGTTTCGAGGATTTCCATGACACGGCTGCACCTCCCAAAGTGAAAACATATCCACTTGTGGATTTAGAGTCCTTTATGTCGGATATCCAACTAGCGTCGCTATACCCTTCAAGTACAACTGGATATCTTCCATAGTGCAGTCCAAGATTTTGGGTTTTACGTAAATACCTCAAAACCCTTATTATTGCCTTCCAATGTTCATCACCGGGGTTGCTAGTATATCTACTTAGCTTACTAACCACAAAGGCAATGTCAGGCCTGGTACAACTCATTAGATACATCAAGCTTCCAATAATCCTAGCGTATTCTACTTTAGAAATACACTCTCCACGATTTTTGGTAAGTTGTACGTTTTTATCTAATGGAGTCCTTGCCTCTTGATAATCATCCTTATTAAATTTCGTAAGGATTTTATCAACGTAATGGGATTGGCTTAGCGTAAGATCGTCAGGTTCTCTGATTATTTTAATCCCAAGGATTAAATCGGCCAGCCCCATATCCTTCATGTCAAATTTAGAATTTAACATGTTTTTGGTAGAATTAAACATTAGATTATTGTTACCCACGATGAGTATATCATCCACGTATAAACATAAAATGACATAGCCGTCTACCGTGCTTTTCACATAGACGCATTTGTCACTTTCGTTTATTTTAAAACCATTAATTAACATTGCATGATCGAACTTTTCGTGCCACTGTTTGTTAAAACTGGGGAGTTGGGAAACTGTTTTAGAAAATCTGGCGGATTTCTCAGAGTATCGTGTGATCACTTTCCGAATCTAATATTTCGACCCTATGCCTGGGTTACACGAAATTTAGATTATGGGGATAATCACTCTGAGAGACAGTCTAAAACTGAGGCACCAATATATAGACCACGAACTAGCAGTTTTAGTAGAACTCGAATTCTTCTGATTATCAAAGAGATAAGGCCAATCAGTTAGAGTTTTACTCTAACAGAAAGTCATTCTATTAAATAATTAATATGGACATGTTTATCCGAAAATAAATTTCCATATTTATTTCTTTAATAAAATAAAATTTTGGTCCGGGACGCTGCCCCGAGCCCCGCGAGGGCGGCCTCCCTCGACCCCGCTCGCTGACCCTTGGACCCCGCCATTTAATCGAACCAAGTTTAAATTTAATTTCGTACAAGTGTGCGCTCCGCACCTCCTAACTTGTCTAAAATTAAACTTGAACTCCATTGGTAATCTGTAAATTCCATTACACTAAAATGAACCTGGTGATACTAAAATCACCAACAATCCTCCCCCATTTTAGTGTAACCATCAATCTACATAAACAAGAATAAGAGACAACCAAACTTATGCATACATGAAAATATCGAAACGATTGAATTTTCATATTAGTACATTACACATTCCAAATACTCGAGAATCAGGGTGTTCTAAGAATTGAACCCTTCAACCCATTTGAATACATGAAGATAACATACACATAAGTTCAAATAAACAACTAGTTCAAAACTTTGACACTATTATTAAGCCGAGTGTCCCAATCCATTCATAATCGTATAAAAGTCAAGTCCCAACTTTTCGAAGTGCGGCTACACTTCACGATCATATAGGTAATTCCTTTAATCATGTACCTGCTTACATTTTAACAAAGGAATTATTAAGAATATATATTCAACCCTTTTACTACAGGTCCGAACACACTAACCTGGGATGACAAAATGCATGTGTTCCATTCCTTAAGTATGAGCTTTCCTCATTGAATTCAACCTCTAATATTATATTAGAGGGGAATTGGGTGTCTCATCATTATGGAATTAAATGGACTTTAAACTCATCCCAATCGCAGACTTGTGCACTAAGTCCCTGGCCAGACCTTTAGTTAAATGATCTGCCAAATTCTGTTGTGATTTCACATACTCAACAGAAATGACACCCTTCATGATTAAGTCCCTAATCATATTGTGTCTAACACCTAAGTGTCTAGACTTCCCATTATACACTTGGCTATAGGCCTTAGCCAACGTGGCAGCACTATCACAACGAATAGAAATGGGTGCAATTGGCTTTGTCCATAATGGAATCTCAAAAACCAAATCCCTTAGCCATTCTGCCTCTTTACCGGCAGCAGCTAAAGCAACAAATTCAGACTCCATTGTTGAATTTGTAATGCAAGTTTGCTTCTTAGAGGCCCAAGAAATGGCACCTCCCCCAAGCAAGAATACCCAACCACTTGTAGAAGAATGATCTTCTAGGTGATTTATCCAGCTTGCATCAGTATATCCTTCTAGAACCGAGGGATATCCAAGATAACATATTCCATAATCCATGGTTCCTTTTAAGTATTTGAATACTCTCTGAATTGCTTGCCAATGTTGAGTACTAGGATTGTTAGTATACCGACTCAACCTCCCAACCGCGTAGGCGATATCCGGACGAGTGCTTGTCATGGCATACATCAAGCGTCATATAGCTTGAGAGTATTCTAATTGTGATATTGCCTTGCCTTTGTTTGACATTAATTTGACACTAGGGTCCATGGGAGTACTCACGAGAGAACATTCACTATAATTAAATTTCTTGAGAATTTTCTCAACATAGTGTGCTTGCGTCATAGCAATTCCTTTGTTCAACCGCTTAATCCTAATACCAAGGATTACATCAGCCTCCCCCATATCTTTCATGGAAAACCTTGATGACAATAAACTTTTCGTTTCATCAACTTGAAGTTGATCAGTGCCAAAAATCAGCATGTCATCAACATATAGGCAAATGATCACACCACACCCGGTTGAATCAAACCGACTGTAAACACATTTATCAGATTGGTTTAGCTTAAAACCACTTGATAAAATAACTTCATCAAACTTTTGATGCCATTGTTTTGGTGCTTGTTTCAGACCATACAAAGATTTGACAAGCTTACACACTTTATGCTCATTACCGGGCATAACAAAACCTTCTGGTTGGTTCATGTAAATTTCCTCATCAAGCTCTCCATTTAAGAAGGCTGTTTTGACATCCATTTGATGGACAACCAGATTGTGGATGGCTGCCAAAGCAACCAACAATCTAATGGTAGATATCCGGGCCACTGGTGCATATGTGTCAAAATAATCAATACCTGGTTTTTGTTTAAACCCTTGTATTACCAAACGTGCTTTGAACTTATCTATAGTTCCATCTACCTTCATCTTCTTTTTGAAGATCCATTTGCAACCCAAAGGTTTAGAACCTGGTGGCAAATCACATAGCACCCATGTATTGTTTTCTAAAATTGATGATAATTCATCATCAATTGCCTCTTTCCAAAAGGTCACATCTCGGGATTCCATGGCCTCTTTAAAGGTCTTTGGATCTCCTTCAATACTGTAACAATACGAGTATTGAAATCCAACCTCATCCCTTGATCTTTCCACCAAATACAGCTGGAAATCGGAGCCAAAATTTTTAGCAATTCGAGCCTGTTTGCTCCTCCTGACCTCTTGGGGTTCCGGATCTGATATACCTTCTAAAGTTTCTGAAATTTGTCCTTCATTACTGTTAGAAATCAGATCCTTAGGCCTTGGGATTGATGAAAAACGCATTTCATCAAAAAAGTCATCTATGTTGGAGTGACGATCTCTACACATATGACTTGTGGGGCAATTATTTGAATGGGATCCACTTCCTGAATGCGTATTTTCTCCTGAAGCAGTCCCCGAGGCAGATCCAAAATGTCATCACAGTGGAATATCAAATTTGATCAGATGGAGCGTCGGCCAGCCAAGGAAAAGAAAGAAAGAAAGGACAACCAATCCACACTAGGAAGGCAGCAACACATGCTTGTGGACTATCAAAGAAAAGAACAAAAAGGGGGCAGCTCGTAGCAATCAAGGAGGTCGGTAGTAGGAGAAAAAAGGATGGAGCTGGAAAAAAATCATCCGCCATCACTCAGCCGCAAGTAGCTCCGGGCAGAAAAAAAATCCGAGCTACTAGGAAGAAGAACCGAGCTCAAAATACTCTGGTTAATCTGTTGTTATCTTTCAATTTTAATCATAATTTCATGCTTAGATTCAAATTTCAATAAGCTTTCAGTTTTAATGACTGTATTATTTCATACTCTGAATTTCTGTTTACTTGGATAATTGAGATGTTAATGATGTTTATTTACTGTTTAGTTTCATCTACAAATTACTCTAGCTGTTTTATTAATAGTGTTAGTTTCATGATAATTGTGTTAGACTAAATTTCCATGGGGTTTAGATTTGGATAGAATTTAGGTTAATGAGTGTTCTTGAATATTGAATTGAATTTGGGAAAATTCTCCAATTTCTAGGAGTAGTTGTTTGACATGAAATTGAAAGAGTAATTTGTGAAATTGATCACTTCACTTGTAAATTTTTTTGGAAGATTAATTCTTTCTTGTCTATGAGTTTGGAATTAATTTAACTCACATCTCAGACACCTTAAACAAAGCCTAGAAATATGACATGTTAGGGGACTTAAAATTAAATTCTTGTCTATGAGAATTAATGTCACTATTCTTAGATCGGAGAAATTATCCCATTTTTTTTATTTAAAATTAAGACATCCAAAATCCTTAATCCCAAATCTAGACCTCACTTTTAATTAGTTAATTTTATCGTTGCTAGTCACGTTGAATTTGCCTTTGAGTATGTTATATTTGAAACTTTACACATCCACATGTTTGCTAGTTTAATATTTTAATAAGTTAATATTCTCTCTCAAGTTATTTTGCATGTTCACTAGTTTTAGTTTACTCATTAATGCCATTTAATTAAATTATCCGTTAGTACTTTTGTTTAATTTTATTTGCTTAATCATTATCACAAATAATCGTTGAGAAAGCTTGCAACGACTCGTACTAACCGGTGACCGTTATTGAACCAACACTTCCCTCCGTCACTCCTCAGAGACACGATACTCGGGGAAAATCCGAAAGGTTAGACTCCATTTTACTATAACACCGTGAAAGCGGTTATCAAAAAACAGAAGAAAACGCATATTAGAAAAATTAATAAGTCAATCTAGTGGACTAGAGTCTTCAACAATGAAATGTTGGACATAGACGCATATAGGCTTGGGCATGATCGTCTTGGTCACCCCGGTCGTGACATGATGATTCGTATTTTCAAAAATTCACATGGACACCCTTTCTTTCGAGAAAGGAATAAAGAAGGGCGAAAATCAATACAGTACAAACTGTTAACCATGCGGCTCCTCCACAAGGACAATTATCTTCTAAAGCACAAGAAGAACTAGTTCATGCTTCCCTAACTATGTCCACACTACAAAACTCATTATGCAAAGCCTGCTCCTTAGCAAAAACAGGATCGAGACCATCCTATGCTAAAGACACAAAACAAAACATCTCATTCTTACAAAGAATTCAAGGAGACATATGTGGACCGATCCATCCAGAATGCGGACCATTTAGATACTTTATGGTATTGGTGGACGCATCGACCCGTTGGTCGCATATTACCTTATTGTCCACAAGAAATGCAGCATTTTCGAAACTTCTAGCACAAATAATTCGCTTAAGGGCTCACCACCCCGACCATCCTATAAAGTCCATCAGACTTGATAACGCTAGAGAGTTTACATCAAAGACATTTGATGACTATTGCATGTCTATCGGGATCAACATAGAGCATGTTGTTCCCCATGTACACACACAAAATGGTCTTACAGAAGCTACTATTAAAAGATTACAAACGATAGCTAAGACATTGGTTATGCGCACCAACTTGCCTATATCTGCATGGGGATATGCAATATTACATGCAGTCTTACTTATTCGCTTTAGACCCACTGCGAACCAACCATTTTATGCGTACCAGTTGGTAACTGGATATGAGCCTGACTATTTCACACTTACGCATATTTAGTTCTACAGTCTATGTGCCAATTGCGCCACCACAGCGCACCAAAATGGGTCCTCAAAGGCGATTAGGTATATATGGTGGATACGAATCCCCAACGATAATCCGCTATCTAGAACCTTTGACAGGCGATCTTTTCACCGCAAGATTTGCGGATTGTCACTTTGATGAGATAACATTCCCATCATTAGGGGGGGGATAAGAAAAAGTATTTTCACGAAGAACAACGTGATCTATCCTGTTGTGTTCCTACACTGTCTCATTTTGATCCCCGCACCTCACACTGTGAAGTGAAAAGAATAATAGACCTACAAAATGTAGCAGACTCAATGCCTGATGCATTTTCTGAAATCGTAAAAGTGACAAGATCACACATACCAACTGCAAATGTGCCTGCAAGGTTAGAAGCCCCCAAGGCCCAAGGGAGGGCACAATGTCATAGTAGGAGGCACTGCAACCACACTTAGCGGAAGTGTGGTTGAGGCTGTGGTTCCTTAAAGGCAGAGAGGAAGGCCACTTGGTTCGATTGATACTCGTCCAAGGAAGAAGAGGATGCGTACAACACAAGCTAATCCATTAATCATCAATGAACAACATTCATCCCATGAATATTTAAAGAGATCGGTAGGCGAATGTATTAAAGATTTAAAGTCAGTTGTTAGGTTTATTAATAATAATTCCAATAGAAGAGGTTAGAACTGATATACACTTGTGCCTTCAACCAAAAAAATACAGATCGGGCTGTGAATGCCTACAGACACAAACTGATGACCTAAAGGGCCAGCATACGAACCTTTATCAACACACCTGATGTGTCGCCTCTCATGAAACCTAAAAAACTCAAAAAAGGAAAACTTGATAGGGCCCCAGTTTCCTCTCTTTCTTCTTGAGTCGGGCCCAACTTGGCCCTTAAAACTTTGAAAAATTATATTCAGAAGTTCATGTAGCAACTTGATTTAATGCAACGTCAACCAGCTGTGATGCAACAGCAGGAGTTGCAGCTTCCACCACTGCCGGCACTGTGGTGGTAGCCGCTTGCACTACCGCTGTGGTTGCAGTGGTTGCCACTTCCACCACGGCAGGAAAGGCAGATGGTTGTTGGGAATGTGTAGTATAGTGAAATTCAATCTGAAGCCGGTGATGCAGTGGCACTGGTATCATTAGACCTCTATTGATGTCTTCCTGCAGCTCTCTAATTGGAATTGCAGCCAGAAAGTCCTTTATATAGTGTTTACATGTCTCTTTCCCTTCACAAATAATCACTTTTGGATCAATCTCCATCCGCGGCTCCTCCTGACCGAAAACTCCATCTAACATGACACTTGGCATTTTGTAGATAACTGAGTTCTTGTCGAACTTTAGTATGTAAGCCTGGTTGCAACCTGTCAAAGTACAAGTAATATGTTAAAGAATAATAATAAAAACTGTAAGGTCTTATCCCATTCCACTATCGGTATGCTATTTTCCTACATAAGTGATGTTTAAGATTTTGAAAAAAATGCAGACACTGAGAGGGTGTACTTGAATGCAACTGCAAGTATAAAGAAAAAGTAATATGAGTAAAGGTAGAAGTTTGTGGTTCAACATTACCTTCCCAAAGCCGCTCCCCCAAGGTATCAATTATGAAATAAGCTTCGGGTTCAGCTTTTAAGACGAAAAAGTGGTCATTCCAACTAACAATATAAACTTGGGTTTCCAACGTTTTATTGTCGCAACTAATCTCATCCCAGATGTTGTCGAAAGACAGTGCACCCTGCAAAAAGTCGAAACTACCCTTGTCGTCCACCATATCTGGGTGGAAAAACCCGACAAATGATTTTGCAGGAATGACAGAAAAGGAACGGGTTTTGGTGGCTCGCAGGACAGTGTCAAGGTCAAAGTGCTTATCCGGGAAACTTTCCAGATAGGTTTCTTCGTCCTGACAGAGAGTTCTCCATTCAGAAGAGCCCTCTTTGATCAAACTGTCAAACTGTGACTTTACCGGCATGAGGTCACGGTTTTTGTGCAACCAATCAGCAATAACGGTGACAAGAGATGTGCATGCACTTTCCCCGGAAGCCTGCTCGCTTCTTTGGTCAATGGAAGCAAAGAAGATTTGGGATTGAAGCATCGCGTGCCCGTCCCGACTCATTACTTGTTTTTGTTCCCAAGTTCCAACGGCAAAATTGTCATCGCAGAATCCTGATATTGAAGGTCGGGGTCC
Source organism: Cuscuta europaea (assembly GCA_945859875.1). Lineage (NCBI taxonomy): Eukaryota > Viridiplantae > Streptophyta > Magnoliopsida > Solanales > Convolvulaceae > Cuscuta > Cuscuta europaea. The sequence goes on along the minus strand of CAMAPE010000074.1, from coordinate 3,971,133 downwards.
ACCAATTTCTTCTTCCTCTGTTCTGTGCCACTGCAAAATAGGACCACACCAACTAACTCTTTAAAGAGATACTCTGGATCAACTGTGGTGTCATTTGGTAAAATTGTGTTTGTTCTTTTCCTTCTTTGTTTTCACATTTAATAACAAAGAATGAATTTCCTTTTCAATTTCAAAAACAGAAATAGAATTCATTAATTTTGGGAAAACATAAATTCACTGTTCTCAAACATGTGTTTCTCGTTCTTACACTATTTGTAAACCATTTAGATTTTTTATAGGTATCATATATTTTTATAATAAATAATTAAAAATAATATATATCTACCAAACATATTTATAGAGCATTTAGATTTTCCTTTAAAAAAATCATATACTTCATAACAAATACTTCGATTTAAATCATATATAAATACCTTTATCCACCAAACACATTTGTACATTTTAGAATTTAGAAAACAAATAAAATTTTGAGAACAAGGAGCATTACCCAAAGTGTGTTGAGACTGTTGAATATTGAAGAATCGAGGTTCTATCAGGTGGTCTTTTAAAACTCCAACTGATAGATTGCAGAATAATATAGTAGTATTAATGAGGAATTAATTCCACTTTTGGTCATATGAGTTTTGTGTCAATTCCACATTTAGCTCACGTCTTTCACTCAGTCCACTTTTAGTACTTGATTAATGTTTTTTGGTCTTTTTCCGGCGGCTTTAACCACCGGAAACATTGACGAAAGGACCATATATGGGCAGAAACACAATTGTCATGTACCAAAAGTGATCAAAGTCAAATACGTGGACCAATTGTGGAATTGGTGCGATATTCCGAGGACCAAAAGTGGAATTTATTCTATTAAAGAACAAGGAGAAGAATATTGCAGTACGCTTTTTTATTGTAGATCAAAGGGGAGTAGAAGATATAATGCATATAGAGGAAAAGTGTGAAAAATTTAATTAACACTAAACATACATGAAATTTATAAAATACACGCCCACCTACAAAGCTAGCAGTTTTCTTTTGTTGTGTTGTAATCTAGTATAAACAAGATATGATGCTCAAGAGAGTATCACAATGTTATTCAATCATTGCGTTAAACTAATTGATTAAAAACCTGAACAGATGTTAACATGGTGTCATTTTCCAAGAAAGGAAAACAAAGATCCTTACCCCAAAGGAAACAGATTCATCAGAACTGAGCTGGCGACGGTCATAGTCAATGTCATCCCCTCCTTCTTCCCAACATTCCTTCCTCAACAACGGCTCCCCCTTAGGAGATTTGAACCTCTCCTTTCTCTTCCTCCAAGGAAGAATACTAATGCCACGTTGTTGCAAAACCACTGGCTCGGAGGCTTGTGAGATCCAACGGTCCACATTCGCCGACCACCCAATGTCTGATCTGCTATTGCTGTAGTAAACCCAACCCTCATCCTCACCGTCAATCCGTGTTGATGATACTGCATAATTGGCATATGGCAATGTGCCATAACTAAACGAATTCCTAACAGGAGAATCTTCTTGTCCCTTTCTTTCATCTGATTCTTCCCCTTCCTCGAACCCATCAAGTGACTCAGAGTCAATAGAAGGGTATGCGTAATCAGATCTGCAGTCACTGATATCTTCCTCCCGACATGGTTTTTTTGCTCTCCTCACAGACACATAATCTGTGAGGATCTTTACTTTTCTAAGACCGGCTTTAAGGGCAGAAAGCTCATCCTTCTCTACTGATGATGATGGTATCTCTCCAGGTGGCTGAGGAGGTGATGTTATGGGCTTCTCCACCAATTCAGTAGGCTCTTGTGGAGCTATCAGTTCCAATAAACATAGAGATATCTGCGGGATAGATCAAGCAGAAGATTTAGGCTCCCTTTGGTTGACTTAGCCGGTTTTTCTTATCATCACAATAAAACAATAGGTAGATTTTGAATTGATGACCATTTGGTAAACACTTCTTTGGATTATCAGCCTTATAGCAATTTTTTGTAAACATTAATTTATTTGGCAAGGTTCGCTGAATTGGTTCATAATGAAAAAATGTACGGATGGAACTCTAGGAGGTACTTTGAGGGCCGAAGTTGCCAAATGTGACCATTTTAGTTCTATTTCATATATATACATATATATTCTTTATTTATTTATTGTATAAGTAAAATAAAACTTATTTTTTCCCTGAAATTGCCCAATTTCAGAAACTTCATCAATACAAAACAAAAAGATAAAAAAGAGCAGAAAAATCATCCTTACCAAAAGGGTGCTTACTTATTTGGTTGGTAAAGATGTAACCAGATGCTTTTCCTTTCAGAAAATCCAGCAGATTCAACTCTTATTTAGATACCACAAAGGAGCAATTTTCAAACAGATTGAAAAGAATGTGTGCTATGTTAGGAATGGTACATACACAAAGAATAGGACGAGACTCTGATGCATTCCCAGAAATTGCTAGTGGGATCTTCAAGTTGAACTCTTTCCCCTCCTCTGTCTTGGCAGCAAATTCAGCAAGGTTTAAGACTGCTGTTCCAACAGTATGAAGCTTATTCTTCGAACCTTGGTTTGACTCCTGAATTGTAAATCACAACCAAAACAAGGCTCAGCAAACCCAGACATTCCATGTCGGCATAAAATGTACTCCCTTCTTCCTATTTATCTGTCACAGTTAACCACTTTATTTGTTCTATTTTATCCCTCCATTCTTAGGAGGAACATAAATAGGATAGTGGTGTTCAATGAGAGCATTTAAGGTAAAATATGCTTTAAAAGTGGTTAATTTATAACCCCACTACATTTTTTAAAACCGGTAGATGGTCAAACATGGCCAATATATACAGATAAATAAGAGCATGCTAAGTATTACAGAAGAATATGCTCTCAATGTTGGAACATGGAAAAATGTTTCAGAACCACAAGCAGCAAGCATTAGATGAAACACATTTAAATGGTTTCTCCATTTCGGTTAAGCAGGACATCCAGAGTTCAACCTGCACTAGGAACAAAATATGTAGAAAAAATCCATGCTACTCATCTGCACATTCTTCATAAGTTTTGTCACACCTTTCAAGTTTCAACCGGCTCATGCTGTGGTGCATATGATCCTAGTCTGTACATACTGTGGCGAAATCTTGTGGTAAAAGAAAGTTTAAAAAATACAATTAAAAGGCTAGAAAAGGAATGTGGAAGTACTAGTGACAACGGCACTCGCTTCCCATTTTATAAGCACTCGAAAAGAGACTGATCATGCAGATCAAATACATACAAGAGAAAATTCCGACTAAAACATATGAAAAATGAAAAATAGGATCACTGTTGTTTTTATCTAAAATAGAACTCATTCACACCTATTTGACAAAGTTCTATACTTTGATCAATTAAATCCTATTTTGGGAATAAAACATATACTCTCCTATATGCCTATTTTAGTCTTATTTGAAGCAATTTCTTAGACAAGCAATTCGAGAGATATAGATAAACTTTACCATTTTCATTTACATCAGTAAATAAATGAAAGTTAGAATTCGGAAGTGAAAAAAAACAGGGTGAAGAAAATTAGCTCACATTGAAAAACACAGTGAAGCTGATCTCCCAGGGATGAAACGCGTTATCCCTGTACCCAGACAGGTTACACACGTTTTGAAACTCGTCTTCCCACTCCACAAGAACGGCGCCATCTTGTCCATTCTTGACCCCTTCTTCTTTGGTGCAGTTCCTCTTCACTGTTCTTCTGAAGGACCTCAAAGCCGCCTTGGGTGGGCCCTTCCATCCGATCTCAACGGAAGCGCAGCCAGACAATGTGGCAACTTCACCCAACCACTGTTCTCCAACGCCGAGATTCTCGAGTCTCCTAATGACAAGCCTCACATCAATTCTTTTGGAAATTAACGGCGGCCATGGACGCCACTTCATCATCTTCGCCACCATTTACGGCATCTAGAGAGAGAGACCTCGGGGAATTTGGCTATTGTCTTTCCTCGGATGGGTTCGATGTACACTGGAAACTTGTGAAGTGTTTTTTTTTTCCTTTTTCTTTTAGCTTTTTAAGATTTTCCCATCTCAAGGAGATGTTGGGTGGAGATGATATAATAGGCCGTTAAGATTCTGGAGACAGGTGTCGGATAGTGATAGACCGAGCACAATTGCTGGGTGCTCCCGAGAACAATTTGACTCACGTTTTATGAAAAAACTTAATTTCACGCATAAAAAATAAAAAGTTATTGATGAACACTTTGTCGTAGTGCGTCAAAATAAATTCGATACTAACACTTATATGTAGTATAGTGAAGTAGAGTTCATATCCACAGGGAAAGGAATAATTCTCTTTTAAATGAAACTAGTAATTAAAGGGGAGTTTGGGGTTGAATGATTTATAGAAATTGTTCTAAATAGGAGCAAAAACATTTTGAAATTCCAAAATAGGAGTATCATGTTTTTTATTCCCTAAATAGGAGTAATCTGCCAAGTTTGGAAAAAAAGGCCATGTTTTAAAGTCTAGTAATGCCAAACTTGGCAGAAATTTACTCTTATTCAAGGAATAAAAAACATGATAGTCCTATTTTGGAATTTCAAAACTTTTTTACTCCTATTTAGGGAATTCTCTCAATGATTTAATTTAATTAAACGCTAAAATTAACAACTTATATGTGATTTAATTCAAAGATAAAAAGAACTTGGCTTTGCTACTTTGCACTTGTTGATATATTTAGTCGATCCTTGTTATATCTATAACTTATCCCCCTCGAATACTCAATCTAAGGGTACATCCAATTCATCGAGGGTAGTTATTAACAACGACCGTTCATTAACAACACCGTATATCGATTTAATAGTAACATTTAGAGGCTGTTTGGTAACACTGTTTATCGGCTTATCAGGCTTATCAGCCAACTTTTTCACCAAACACGTAACTTTTCCTTTCGTGCGCTGAATTGTGTAATAAGCAGAAAAAGTAAGGTTGAAGTTACTTTTCTGGCTGTATTGGCTGAAGTTATTGTAGATGACCATTTTAGCTATTTTTACATATAATTTCTTCTTTATTTTATTCATAAAATATATTTTAAAAGTATTTTTTTCTTAAATCAGCAGAATCAGCCAATGCAGGCACTTCAGCCAGAACTTCATAAAATTCAGCAGAATCAGCCAAATCAGCCGATTTTCGTGCTACCAAACGGGCTCTTAATCTTTTTAACTCCTTGATGAAATCAATTGAAATTGATAACCTTAAAACAACCGTTTTGGTTTAACCACGACCGTGTATTAATAAATCGAAGTTATTTACCTGTGAAACCATCAACGATTAACCATCGGTTCGTTGATCGTTTCTAGTAATAATTAGAGAGAATTCCCTAAATAAGAGTAAAAAAGTTTTGAAATTCCAAAATAGGAGTATCATGTTTTTTATTCTTTGAATAGGAGTAAATTTCTGCCAAATTTAGCATTACTAGGCTTTAAAACATGGCATTTTTTTCAAACCTGGTAGATTACTTCTATTGAGGGAATAAAAAACATGATACTCCTATTTTGGAATTTCAAAACGTTTTTGCTCCTATTTAGAGAAATTTCTATAATAATTAATGTCGAAGCGTTAACTAATCGTCACTTAGCAACACCCCAACATTAATATAGAAAAGAGATTAAGGGAAGAATTAATATTCAAGAAGAGAAGTTAAGAAAATAACTCACAACTTTAATAATCAACAAGCTTCAAAAGCAAAACCAAGAAATGTAAATTTAGCTCCTCATTTGGAGACTAAACATGCTAGAAAAATATAAAGAAATGTTATTCTAAACTGAGCTTAAGAGTATAGAAGAAGGAATGAAATTTAGTGAAGAAAAGGTGTGCTATTTATAGGTGTTTTTCAACACTTTTGGCCGGGTACCCGAATGGGTATGGTGCCCACCCGACCGCGTACCAGTCAAAATCAGATCATTCTCCATGTTCTTGTATTTCAGCACGTCGAATTTGTCCCAGGTCACTTCTCACCCGACCAGGTGAGTTACCTTACCCGACCGGGTGAGTGTTGTTTCCAGGCACCTTCAATTTTCACTTCTTACCCGATCAGGTGAAGTGATTTACCCAACTGGGTAAGTCCTCCTGGGTAATATTCTTCATGGTTTCCCTTCTTTTCCTCACCAACAACTTTACCAATACTTCCCAACTTACAAATGAAAGTTAAAAAGCCTAAAATACAATTACAAGTTAAAATCTTACAAATGTTGACAAACAAAATAATAATGGTAAGCAATCCACACAAATAAAACATAAAAACATACATTTATGCACTACTAATTAGTGCATATCAAACATCCCCACACTTGAACTTTTACTCATCTCGAGTAAAACAAATCATGTCAATGCAGTCCTCCAAATGATAATAGGATCAACACAACAATCCAAGAATATTTTAAGAACAAAGTAATTACAAACCATCCCCAAAAGTGAATAGAGAAAAAAAGGGGTCTTCAACTTCATCTTTATCTCTAGTCAGAATCTTAATTGCAGAAAGTAAATGACACTGAGTTTCTTATAGCGGTTCAAGGAACAACGTGTTCCGCTAATCCACTGTTCCACTAAGCTTGTAAAACACCAGTTGCAACGCCTTAGTCCCTAGTACTTAAGAAGCTCTCCTTGTCTTTTTCAAGACTAGTTGCCACTCGGGATGCAGTCCTTGCTTCCTGATGGCTGATCTCGTTTCACTGAGTCTCTTCAAGTATCCCCACTTCACTACTCCATCTAGTTTGAGACGTTCCTTCTTTTGCAAGAAGTGTTTGCGTGAAAGACAGTTTTCTCCAACGTTGCTTCATCACAAAGGATGTGTAGATGAGGCTTTTGAAGTGTTGAAGAACTGGAGGAACGATTCTCTCACGTTGGAAAGAAAAGATATGAAGTTTATAATCTTTTCCAACGTTAAGTTTTGTTGCTTTTGATGAATGGAGGTTTTAGCCTTTGAGCATTTGAATATTAGCACTTAGAGAGATAGATTCAATCCTTGTTCATTCCTTGGAGTTCCAGTCCTTCGAAGTGTATCTTATATACTGGGAGCAGTCTTCCCGTTGGAGGTTAGAAGACAGCTTCATTTAATGCTTGTACTGTTGATTTGACCTGTTGGTTCTTGACTTGCTATTTTGGGGGTGAGAAGATATCCGCATGGTCAATCATCAGCTTTAAATATCTCAACGTACGACCTGCATTAATTGTGAATTTAATGCGTGAACAGTACCATGTTCTTTTGAGAGGCTCCTAGCCGTTAGCGAATCTTCCGTTAGTTTAACCGGCTCATGTAGCTTGACCGAAAACTTTCTAAGTGTAGAGCAGTTCTGGTGGAAACAGCAGAGAGCAGTTCTGTTGAAATCTTGGTCTTCAATCTCTGTTGCATCTCTGGTCAAGACAGAAACCCTTGAGGTTCTCTATCCGTCGACTATGCTAAAACTTACATAGAAGATTTTCTGATGCGAGGTTTTCTAAAGGGGGTACTTTAATATTCTAACTAATCTAGCATCATCAAAATCTAAGTACAATTATTCCTTACACTTTTAGTCAACAAAGCACACACCAAACACTTAGAGTAAGAAAGCTAGCTGCCAACAGTAACCTAAGCAGTTGCCTTACATTACCCCACTGCTCAGCCCACTGCCCATATACTTACTTTCTTTGAAACATCTTAACATCACAAGATCCACATAACATCATTACAAAGAAGTTTGTTCAAACAGATTTTTGAGAATCAGCCTGTAACTCAGCAGGTGCCTCAGCAGTTCCCTGCTGACCACCCAACTGCCCAGACCACTGCTCTCATAAACCTTTACTTCAACTCAGTTCAACACATTTCCAGAAAGCTCTCATCATTCTGAATAAGATTATACAATCAGCTTTCTCATACTTTCATTTTTCCTTAAGCAGTTGACTCAGCAGTTTCCTAGTGACCACCCAACTGCTCAGACCACTGCTCTCATAAACTTCCATTTTAACTCATCTCAGAAGGAGATCTCCCTCGAGGTCTTGAGAGGTCTGCCCTCAAAGTGGGATATGAAGGTTACTGCTATGCGAGATAGCAGAGATCTCAGAAGTCTTTCAACTGATAAACTTTTCAGTGATGAACTTTCAACTGATCTTAAAGCCTATGAGTTTGAGATGAAATAAATCAAGGATGAAAAGGAAGAAGAATCCAAGACACTAGCTCTAGTGTCTAAACCAAGCACATCAAATTCTATTGAGAAATCCATCAACAACCTCCTCACTGATGAACAATTTTCAAAATTTGTGAGGAAGTTCAAAAAGTTTATGAAAAAGGAGGCATCTGCCCTAAAGAAATTGTACAATCTGCCCCCCAGAAGATAAGGGAAACCTCAATCCAGTGAGGATACTGTCCTATGCTACAACTGTAGACAACCAGGATACTACAAAAATGAGTGCCCTCTTCCATTGGCACACAAATATCAAGGGCAGCAGACAACTGCTCAAAAAGCTGGATATAAGAAGGACTTCAAAGGTAAACGTCAAACCTTTGTTAGTGAAAAGAAGAAGGAGAACTCCTACAGTGATGAAGAAAGCAGCTTAAGTGAAGAAGCTCTTCATCTGAAAGCTCAGAAGAAGCACTACTCTGCCTTGGAGCTTGGTAGGTTACTGAAAAGGACAGCAGCCGGCTCCAAGAGCCTACCACCAATGAAAGGCAAACTGATGAAGGAAACTGCTCACTTAGATGCTTTATGGCAGATGACCACTCCAATGATGTTGAGGTAACATCCTGCTCTTCCTATAGCTCTAGTGATTCTGGACCAACAAACATTACACTGGAATCCCTACTACAAGACTTCCAAAAGGTCCAAAATCACCATGTTCTCTTAATATCAGAAAATGATAGATTAAAACAAGACATTAAGGTTATTCATGCTAAGCTCTTAGATGCCTTAACCCGAAACAGAGTCTTAAAAGAAGAGAACAATGAGCTGAAAAATAATCTTAGCAAGGATAGTAAAACTTTTTACCCTACTGTTGAGGTTATTCCAAATAGGAAGAGAAGAGGTCTTGGTTACATATCCCCCACAAGAAATACTCAAAACTCCCCATCCACAAGCCACCAAAAGAACACAAGAAAGCTAATCTACCAAAAGCCCTATTCCCAAAATGTTCCCACAGGTAGGAACCAGCCTGCTCCCAGATTAAAATCCAAATTCCTGCACACTCAAAACTTCCAGAGTAACCAACCAAATCAAAGAACCAGTTGTCAACCAATCAATAAGACCAATCACATTCCAAAGACAAAGCAGAGTTCCCTAAATGTAAATATTCCTTCTCCCATATTCAGGAGGAAGAAAATAAACAAATACATAGTCATCCCCTATAATTACACCACTCCAAATGCCTATAGACCATTAAATGGTTCTAGATGGGCATGGATGCCTAAACTTGTAGAAGGGAAGATGTCCACTAATCTGTGGGCTACTTCTCAACAATAATAAATACAGGAAGGTGCTGGAGCAGCTGACTCACAAGAGTGGTACATAGATTCAGGCTACTCCATGCACATGACAGGCAGCAGAAGGCTACTGTCTAACTACACGGCTAGGGAAGGATCCAAAGTAACATTTGGGAATGTGGAAAAAAAGGAGAGACCAAAGGAGCTGGAGACCTAATAAAAGGTGGACTTACAATCCAAAACATATCCTATGTTAAGGGTTTAAGGTTCAATTTAATAAGCACAAGCCTGCTTTGTGACAGTGGCTACAATGTAGTATTCTCCAAAGACATCTGCTTGAATAAAGATGTCAAAACTGATAAAGTTGTGCTCTCTGATAGATGAAAAAAGGACATGTATGTTGTTGATTGGAGCTCAGCAAAAGAAGGGATTTGCTTAGTAACAAAGGCAGTTTCAAATTTAAGTTGGGAATGGCACAACAAACTCAGCCATCTCAACTTCAAAACCATCAACAAACTGTCCAGGAAAGGATTGTTGAAAGGACTTTTAGAAATCAACTTTAAGAAGGACCACTTATGCGATGCATGTCAAAAGGGGAAGCAAACAAAGGTATCATTCAAATCCAAAGAAGTGGAGTCATCAACTAGACCATTAAGCCTACTGCACCTTGACTTGTTTGGACCAGTTGAACCAACAAGCTGGAGTGGCAAAAGGTATACCTTGGTTATAGTTGATGATTACTCCAGATACACATAGAACCTATTCCTCAAGAAGAAGAATGAGACAGAAAAGAAGCTCCCTGAATTGATGAAATTGATCTAGAATGAGAAAAGTCTTTCAATTCAGAAGATCCGGTCAGACAGAGGTACTGAATTTCTGAACTCTATAGTAATTCAGTACTGGGAAGAAAATGGAATCCATCACCAAACTTCAGCAGCAAGAACATCTCAACAAAATGGTATTGCTGAGAGAAGGAACAAGACTCTCAAAGAAGCAGGAAGGACTATTCTAGAAGTAGCAGGATTGCCCAAAAGATTTTGGGCAGAAGCAATCAATATTGTCTGCTACACTCAGAATAGAAGTCTTGTTCATAAGACTTACAAAAAGACACCATATGAACTTTGGAAGGAAAGGAAGCCAAATATGTCAGTCATTTTCATACAATTGGATGCAAATGCTTCATTCTAAACAATGGAAAAAATTATCTCAAGCCATTTGATCCCAAATCTGATGAAGGGATCTTTCTGGGCTACTTAGCTACAAACAAGGCAATCTGGATCCTAAACAAAAGAACTCTGGTTGTAGAAGAATCAATCCACGTGATCTTTGACAACCACTTCACTGCTCATAAAAGGGATGAAGGTGAGCCATCTAAAACAAAGAAAGACACTGGAAAGGCTCCAAGTTGTCTTCCCAGAAATAATAAACAAAAAGATGGAAAAATTCTGGAAACAGCAGTTGACTCAAATGGCAGCCCAGTGCCAGCAGTTGACTCAAACGGGAGCCCACTGCCAGCAGTTGCCTCAAATGCCAGACCATTGCCGGCAGATGACTCATCCAGAATCAACCTCCCATATGTTCCAGCCAATCCTATCACAAACCCCGAAGTTCCTAATCATCCTATTCTACCAGAGGATAGTGAAGAAGAAAAGGAGGATAAGTAGCAAACTCAAACCGTTCAAACATCTAACATTAGATGGTTAAACTAACATCCTCCTCACCAAATCATTGGAAACATCCATGAAGGAGTTCGTACTAGGTCAGCTATGACGAGCACATCCTCTACTACACCTTTTGGGTAAGCGTTGAATCTATCGGTAAGTAGGATAACAACCCCCGTCTCATGTAAAGGTCCTAGTTCTAGGGACTTATATAGAGAATATGGAATGACATTAATTGATGCACCCAAATCTAACATAGCCCTATAAAAACTAGCATTTCCTAGTTTACATGGTATAGTGAACATTCCTGGGTCACTATACATTTTAGGCAGTTTCTTTTGAAAAATGGCCGCCACTCTTGCACTCACTTGGATTTTATGTTTTCCATTTAATTTGTGTTTCCTTTTAATTGTACAAAGCTCTTTTAAAAACTTAGCAAACCTAGGAACACCTTTAATTAAATTGAGAAGAGGGATATTTACCTCGCATTTGGAGAAGGTCTCATAGATGTCTTTGTCATTGTTGTATTTGCGGTTGTCCTTAAGAGCCTCCGGAAAAGGTGGGACCGGCTCGTATGAATCGAGCGGCGGGAACTTCCTTTAAGGTGTGATCTCCTCTTCTTTCTCTTCTTGATTTTGAGGATTTGTGCTTTGCACCAAGTGCTCCTCTTCTTCCTCTCAAACATGGCTCTTTGCTTTTACTTTAGTCATTACCAATTCTTTGCCACTTCTCAAAGTGACAACATGAGCTTGTTGCCTTGGATTCGGCTCCGTTTGAGATGGAAACTTTTCCGAATCCTTAGCTTCAAGCCTACTCACCGCATTGAAGATTTGGCTCATTTGCCTCTCCAAATTGTGGATGCTCGATTTGGTGGTTTCTTGACATTGGGCCACACATTGTTGCATTGTTGCCATATTAACGGCAAGTGCTTGAATCATATCTTCAGTGGACATGTTCGAGTTTGAAGTTTGGCCTTGTTGTTTGTATGGTTGAGAAGGAGGGTTTGATTGTTGAGGTTGTTGAGAGTTTCCATACCTTAGATTTGGATGATCCCTCCATCTCGGATTATAAGTGTTTGAATGAGGATCGTACCTCCTTTGACCTTGGAATTAATCCCAATGCATTGACTTGCTCAGGATTCTCCTCTTGTAGTGTTGGGCAAGAATCGGTGGGATGCCGTTGTGTTGAACATATGTCGCAGACCTTGACTTCTTGGGTTTTTGGATTTAAGAGAAAATCTTTAACCAAAGAAGACAAGCCGGCCACTTAACTTTCCAACGAGGTGTTGGATTCTGCCGCCATAACTCGCTTTGATGACCGTCGATCATATTGTCTACAATTCTCGGCCAACTCCGAGATAAGATTCCTAGATTGAGAATGAGTCTTGTTGACGATTCCTCCTCCACATGCGGCATTGATCATCCGCCTATCATCATCGCAAAGACCATCATAAAAGTATATGATGAGGTCTTGCTCTGAATAGTCGTGGTATGGACAACTTGCACAAAGCTTCTTGAATCGTTCCCAAAAGTCGTAGAACGATTCATCATCTTTTTGCTCCACATTGCTAATTTGTTTCTTTAGAGATGAGGAGACTGAGGCAGGATAGTACCTTTCGAGGAAGCACTTCTTCATGGCCGCCCAAGTATCTATGCTTCCCGAAAGAAGATAGAATAGCCAATCTTTGGTGGTATCTTTGAGGGAGAATGGAAAAGCTCTCAACTTTATTTTCTCCTCGGTTACACCATTCGGGCACATGCTTGTGAAAACAATGTGGAACTTCGAAAGATGTTTACTTAGATCATCTCCTCTTAGCCCGTGGAGTGATGGAAGTAGATGTATGAGCCCGGATTTCAACTCAAATGTAGCACCCGCATCAAGAGTTGGGAAAGTGATACATAAGGGTTATTGGTTTAAATTAGGAGCCGTGAGCTCCCTCAACGTTTTTGTTTCAAGAGCCATAGTTATTGGCTCTTCAGACTCACTAGAATGAGAACTAGCACTTGATGAATCTCTGATAGATGATTCCTCCGAGTCGGTATTTGAAAATTTACTTTTCAACCGCTCGAAAGTTTGCTCTATTTCCGGGTTTGTTTGATATGTGATATCGTTTATTGAACGGTGTTTAACCATATACTTCACAAAGCTCAGAAATAGAAAAGTAAGATTTCTTTATATTTTGTTTATTTATTATTTTTTTTTCTTGAAAGAAATAAAAAGAAAAATAATTGGCTTTCCCGGAAACGATTCCAAATTTGACGAGCACTTTGTCGTAGTGCGTCAAAATAAATTGGGAAAACTGTCAAATAGGTCCTCGAACTTTCATAAAAAGGTCAATCAAGTCCTTCTATAGGAGGTTCTGTTTGGCCGTCGCGATTTGGGGCAGTTCCCGGTGAAATGTTTAGATGAAATTTTTTGAGCATCTTACTCACCAAGTCTAGTTTACTCATACCAAATTTCAGCTAAAATTTCAATCGGGAACACATTCAAATTAATTCTTGAAGTTCACTGCGCATTTTTGCGTTCTCGAATTAATTTGAATGCGCTCCCGATTACATTTTTAGCTGAAATTTGGTATGAGTAAACTAGACTTGATGAATAAGATGCTCAAAAAATTTCATCAAAACATTCCAGCGGGAACCGCCCCAAATCGTGACGACCGTACTGAGTCTCCTATAGAAGGGCTTAATTGACTTTTTTATGAAAGTTCGAGGACCTATTTGACAGTTTTCCCAAATAAATTCGATACTAACACTTATACGTAGTATAGTGAAGTAGAGTTCGTATTCATAGGGAAAGGAATAATTCTCTTTTAAATGAAACTAGTAATTAAAGGGGGGTTTTCGGGTTGAATGATTTAATTTAATTAAACGCTAACATGAACAACTTATATGTGATTTAATTCAAAGATAAAAATAGTTGTGCTTTGCTACTTTCAACTTGTTGATATATTTAGTCGATCCTTGATATATCTATAACTTATCCCCTCTCGAATACTCAATCGAGGAGTACATCCAATTCATCGAGGGTAGTTATTAACAACGATCGTTCATTAACAACCCTTACTATTAATCAAATATAGAACAACGCCGCATATCGATTTAATAGTAGCATTTAATCTTTTTAACTCCTTCATGAAATCAATTGGGATTGATAACCTCAACACAATGGTTTTGGTTTAACCAACAAAATCAATCCCTCTTAAATCTATTAACCACGACCGTGCATTAATAAACCGAAGCTACTTACTTGTGAAACCATCAACGATTAACCATCGGTTCGTTGATCGTTTCTAGTAATAATTAATGTCGAAGCGTTAACTAATCATCACTTAGCAACACCCCAACATTAATATAGAAATGAGATTAAGGGAAGAATTAATATTCAAGAAGAGAAGCTAAGAAAATAGCTCACAACTTTAATAATCAACAAGCTTCAAGAGCAAAACCAAGAAATGGAAGTTTAGCTCCTCATTTGGAGACTAAACATGCTAGAAAATATAAAGAAATTTTATTCTAAACTGAGCTTAAGAGTATGGAAGAAGGAATGAAATTTAGTGAAGAAAAGGTGTGCTATTTATAGGTGTTTTTCACTAAATGGAAGTTTAGCTCCTCATTTAGTGAAGAAGCACCGGGTATGGTGCCCACCCGACCGGGTACCTGTCAAAATCAGATCATTCTCCATGTTCTTGTGTTTCAGCACGCCGGGTTTGTTTCGGGTCACTTCTCACCCGACCGGGAGAGTTACCTTACCCGACTAGGTGAGTGCAATTTCCAGGCACCTTCAGTTTTCACTTCTTACGTGACCGGGTGAAGTGATCTACCCGGCCGGGTAAGTCCTCCTGGGTAATATTCTTCATGTTTTCCCTTTGATCTTTTCCTCACCAACAACTTTACCAATATTTCCCAACTTACAAATGAAAGTTAAAAAGCCTAAAATACCATTACAATTTAAAATCTTACAAATGTTGACAAACTAAATAATAATGGTAAGCAATCCACACAAATAAAACATAAAAACATACAATTATGCACTACTAATTAGTGCATATCAAGTGTCTGTATCACAAACATTTCAGTCTAGAATTTTTCATAAATGTGATCCAAACAATTTTAAACGAGAATTTTAAAATGTACTCTCCTTTGTTCTTTAATTTTTGCAACACTTTGACTTTCACGTTTTCCAACGCACAACTTTGACTGTAATTATATTTAATTATGTATTAGTAAACATTATAAAAATTAGTTATTTTGGAAATTCACATTGATAGGAATTCGATAACATTTTATACGAAATAATTTGATTATGTATATTAGTAGAAAATCGTGGTCAAGTAAGGTCTGTGAATAGTGCAAAAATCACAATGTTGCAAGAATTAAAGAACTTGGGAAGTATTTGATATAGACAATTTTTTTGTTTGTGTGAAAAACAGTTTTCTTCATAAAACGTCAGTCAAATTGTCTGCACACAGACAATTTGACCAACGTATACACCGCCGTGTAAAAACCGCCGTGTACAAATGGAATTTTCCACATCTTAAATTTCTGAGCTATCTTTGGTAAATATACCGTACAACCATCTCTATCGTGTGTTTGGTACAACCTAATGTTTTTGTATTATTTTTGCTAAATCAAGGATTGGGGTGAGTTGTGTTTTTGAATTTGTGAAGTTTCACCGGACATCTGGCTGCAAACATCTTCATCTTGCTGCGGACATCTTACTAGAGAGTTGGAGAAGGAGACTAAGGTGATGTCATGTCTGATAGATCGATTGTGTTCCACAGTTAACTGTGATCTTTTGATTTTTTGGTGTTTTCTAAACAAGAGGTGGGTTTGCTTACGCTGGGCAAGGCAGGGGCTGGATCATTGGGTAACAGCCTGAGACAAGCCGGATTCTGTTGAATTAGTTGATACTTGCCGAAAATGCCCATAGTTGGTTGGTGGGGATTCATTCGCTTCAAATGTTTTCCTATTCTTTTACAACTGGAAAGAACACCTGATCGGCTAGCTATAAACGCTTGCATGGCAATTCACACTCAAAAGCGCTTGAGCGCTCTACGTACGATGTAGACTTTTGGACTCCATCTCAAAAACTTGCAAGGGGGAATTTGTTTGACCGGAACGGGAAATAATAAAGTAAAAATTGTGTGATTGAGAATTGAGATATGTCCAGAGGAGAGAGAAATGACATGAACAACAAATTCATTGATTAAAAGGGGAAGTGGCAAAGTTTTTGGGACATCCAAAAAAGAAAAGATAACAAAGTTTTAAGGGACAGGAGAAGTATTTGGGATTGCATGTTTTTTGCTGAGGAATGCAATTTAATTTGTGGATGGTGCTTCTTTATTTATTTTATACTCATACGAGCATATATAATTTAACATTTGAGCATATTAAAGATTTTTTAATTTTTCTATACCCATCTCGTAAATTATGTATGCTCATTTTATATTGATGTAATACTCATTTTAAAACATCATATTCATGCATATTGGTATAATGCTCATTTTAAATTTTTCGATGCTCATTTCGTAAGATATGCATGGGCATTTGATGTTGGTGTATTGCTCACTTTAAATTGTCATATTCATACATGTTTCAAAAGTATAATACTTCGTATTGCACTAGATTCGCATATTGGATTCATACGGGTTCATTATACACATTTTAAAAAGTAAGAAAAAGAAAGTGAATTACAAGATGTAAAACAGAGATCTTGATGCTCAGTACTTGACTTTTATTACTTAACAAAATAAGTCTGATGCTCACTAGAAATGCATTAATGCTCGTTTAACAAAAATCATGAGTTTCATTTGAGTTAGGAAAATGTCACTGGTTGTAAGTTGCTCACCGTACAGCCGGCTGTATGGTATACATACTCATCATCGTTCAATAATAAATTAATAAGGGCTAGTTACCGGGGGCGTAGCTCACCTGTTAGGAAAGGGGTGCCACAAGGGAGAGGTCCCGGATTCAACTCCAAGCAATGACTTGGGATAGAGCCCCATTCTCTTTCCATCAGAGTGAGACCGATGCTCAATTTACATCCTCTCAGATAACTGTCTGGTCAGTTCTGAGACTCTCATGGATGGGGTGTCATCCCTCTTCTTATAAAAACAGAGTAGTTGTATTTGTTCCAATCTACACTTCATTTAATTATAATAAGGAAAAGTGTTAAATAAATTCTCGTACTATAACAAAAAAGTCAATCAAATCCTCGTACTAAATAGTCAGTCAATAAAATTGTAATTACAAGTATATTTTAAGTTATTATCGTAAATAGGAGTAAAATAATAAGAAAAATTCAAAATAGAAGTTTCTAATAATTTATTCCCTGAATAGGAGCTATTAATTGACTTTTCCAATTATATCCTCTTATTTACCAATTCTTCTGTGTCGCACTACCCTTCTTATCTGTCCTCTGTATTTCTCTCCCTCTTCTCATTTCTCACGCACCCAACCCTATCTTTCTTATCTTCTCTCTCTTCTCCCCCCCCCCCCCCCCCCCCCTCTCTTTTTCTTCTCCCTTCTCTCCCACCACACCTGTGAAATAATGGAACAAGATGCTCTCTCAGGAGCCCTGGCAGATAAATTTATAATAAAGAGAGTTTAATGTAAAGTACAATACTAATCCTATTAGTAATTCTATTACACCCCCTCAAACTCTGCGGGAGAAACAACGTGCAAGTTGTCCTTTAAAAAATGAAAACGCTGAGTAGGGAGACTCTTAGTAAAAATATCTGCCAACTCGAGATGAGTAGGAACGTGTTGAACAATCAGATCTCCATGCGCAACACGTTCACGAACAAAGTAATAGTAAATATGGATGTGTGTTACTTCTATCATGTTGAATAGGATTTGCAGTAAAATAGGACGCCGAAATATTGTCACACAATAAATTCACAGGATCCTTGATGGGATAGCCGAGCTCGAATAAAACAGACCTTATGTGGAGGGTATCCTGAACTGTGTAGGCGATAGCATGATACTCTGCCTCTGTGGAGGATTTGGATACTATGGGTTGCTTTTTGGATTTCCAGGAAATTAAATTAGGGCCCAAAAACACTGCAAAACTTGTGGTAGACCGTGAGCTATCAGGAATCCGGCCCAATCAGCATCAGAGTAGGCAACAACACACGTGGGTCGATCAGAATGCTGGAGCCACAACCCGTGATCACGTGTCCCCTGTAAGTACCTGAAATTCTTTTGACTGCAAGTAGATGAGTAGTACGAGAGGCATGCATGAACTGAGAGACTAAGTGTACTACATAAGTAATATCTGGCCGTGTCAAAGTTAAATATTGTAACGCACCTACCATGTTGCGATACTCAGTAGAATCTACAAGTAACTCACCATCAGAAAGAGACAAAGTAGTACGCGACGCTAGTGGTGTGCGAATGGGCTTAATCGTATGGAGATGAAAATGAGCTAGAACGTGAGACACATATTTGTTTTGAGAAAGAAACCAACCTTTAGACGAACGAGTCAGCTCAAGACCTAAGAAATAATGAAGATCACCCAGATCTTTCATGGCAAAATGATTAAAAATAATAAAAATAAACTGGGTAATTGTAGACTCAGAATTGCGAGTAATAATAATATCATCTACATATAACAATAAATAAATGATAGAATTATTATGACGATAAATGAATAAAGAATTATCAGATTTACTACAAGAAAATTGATGTTGTAGTAGAAAGTTACTGAACCTATGAAACCATGCATGTGGTGCTTGCTTAAGCCCATAAATGGCCTTGCGCAAACGACACATATGATTAGGAAATTAAGGATGAATAAATCCACGGGGCTGACGCATGTAGACTTCTTCTGTTAGATGACCATTGATAGACTATAAGTCTAGAGAGAAGAGAGCTAGAGAGAGAAGTTCTATATTTGCTCTGTTTTAATGAATTTGTGAACCCTTACAACTACTCCCAGTGGAAGTATTTATAGGAAAAATTAGGGCTGGGCTCCCAAGTCTTGGGCTTGGGAGGCCCATCTACAATAGGGCCACTAATGGGCCGGATACAAAGGTGTAGAAATGATTAAGTATAAAACCCTATTCTGGGGGCCATCTGTGGCTGATGAGGGCACGACCGACGAGGGCATGGCCGACGAAGACCCGGTCGACGAGGTCACCCGGCTCTTGTCTGGCTTATGGATCACGTTCTGAGTAGACTTCTTTCTAGCCGATGAGGGTCATCTAGCCGACGAGGGTCCCACCAGGTGGTCGTGGTACCTTCTGTCCTTCTGAGTATGTGGGCCCCTAGGGTCCAGGCCCATATACTCCATCAACCATGTAGAAAGGCATTTTCGCATCAATCTGGTGAATAATCCAACCAAAAGAAACAACTAATGTGAGTACAATACGATCTATGGTTGGTTTAATGACAAGACTAAAAGTTTCGGAGAAATCAATATCAGCCTGTTGATTAAACCCCTGAGCAACTAATCTAGCTTTATGACATTCCACAGACCCATCAAAATGATATTTCGTTTTAGAAATCCACTTACATCCAACAATATTCTTAGTATTGTCAAAGGGCACCAGATCCCAAGTCCTATTATTAATTAGTGCATTAAATTCATCAGCCATTGCTTCTCGCCATTTTAAATGTTTATTAGCCTAGTAAAGCAAATGGGATCTACAGGAATAACAATTGTACTTAAATTAAAAATGGTTATAGGCTTAAAAATTCCCGCTTTGGCACGGGTTTGCACGGGGCGCTGATTAAGTACCGTAGTGGGCTCAACGGAAGTGGACGGAGGATGGTATATATCGGTCGCAGGGGTTTCAGTATGGGCAGGGGGTTTGCATATATCCGGAGAGAGGTTCCTAGTAGTAGGCTCTACGAGGGAAGACGGCGGAGGTGAACTCTGGGACGGTGGTGGGGAGCATGTGGATTGGGAAGAGCAGGGTGACGGGGCTGGGCTGTTGCGGTTAGTCAACTGGTCGGCAGACGAAGCAAGGGAAAGGGGAGGACCGGGTAGCTGCAGTCGGGTGTGTGAAACTGGTGGAGGTGGGGTAGGGTTGTCGGTTGAAGTGTCGGTAAGGTGCATGGGAAACGGGGTGGGTGTAGAAGAACGAGATGAACTAGATTTGTGAAGTGTTTGAAAGGGATAAATATCCTCATGAAACCTAACATGACGATTGACATAGACACGACCTGTAGTAGGATCTAAACAAGGATAACCCTTATAACCCGGTGCATAGCCAAGAAAAACACATTGAACAGACCGAAGGGATAGTTTATTAGCCGAAGTGGATGAAAATTCGGGATAACAAGCGGAGCCAAACACACACATAAATGAATAGTCAGGAACACGGTGAAAAAGTTTTTGGTATGGAGAAAGTCCCAGTAATGTAGGAGATGGTAATTTGTTAATAATATATGCAGCTGTAAAAATAGCATCATCCCAATATTGACTTGAAATAGAGGCTTCAAGAAGAATAGTCCGAGTTAATTCAAGAAGATGACAGTGTTTTCTTTTAGCCACTCCATTTTGTTAAGGTGTGTCAGGACAAGATTTTTGAAAATAAATTCCATTAGCTGAGACAAATTGTTGCATATTATGATTAACAAATTCACCTCCACCATCACTTTAAAAAAATTTATTTTATTGATTAAAAAGATTTTCAACCAAGGTTTTGAAATTCTTGAAGTGCATAAAAACTTCATTTTTGTGACACATAGGATAAATCCAAGTAAAGTACAATCTCCACCTCATTCTCTCTTCTGCATCCCACTCCTATAAACAAAGATTCGATCTTCTACTTTGCAGCATGGTGCGACTCCGGCGACGTGGTGGGACTCCGACGATGTGATGCGACTTCGGCAATGTGGTGTGACTCCGGCGATGCAGTGCACATCCTTTCTCCAGTAAATATCTTCCATATTCTCTCTTTCTTCCACCTTTCATCCTTCTTCTTTTCTTCTTTTTTCGATCTCTGCAATTTTTTTTTTTTAATTTTCATATTCAAAATGGAAAATTTTAAATATAGGTTTAAAAGTTTGGGAGCAAAAATCTAAGGCTCCACATGTTGTTTACATAAAAAATTCAGATCTGAATTTTTTATTCTTAAAATACAAACATCCAGTGATTTAAAATAATTAAATATGATTTTTATGTATTAATTTTAATTTCTCTATTTTAAAGTTTTCAATTTAATGAATTTGGATCTCAAAATTCTATAACTAATTTTAATTTTAGAGAACTTATTAAAATGGAAAAACTATTTTAAAAATGACATGTTTTTTAATAAGTTTGGCAAATAATGCCATTTTGTGTGATTGGGATCACAATTTTCTATTCAATATTATTCATATTATTTCATTTTGTTAATAATCAAATATAATAATATAATAATAGTATAACATAATCTATCATTGTTTATAATGATAATAATTTCAATCAATAATGAATAGTATCAACAGCAACAATAAATTAGCAATTATTTAAAAATATATATGATACATCCAAACATGAATTATATTATCAGTAATATATGTTTACATGCTAATAATATCATCACAGGAATATTAATAACAATAACAATAATAATATAATAATTATAATATTATCAATAATAATTAATGATAATGATAATAATAATTAATAATAATAATAGCATAGCGGGCCCATTCTCAACCCATTACACAAAACCTAGCCCAACAACGCAATTTTTAATCCAACCCAACAACCTAACCTAACCTAACCGAATTGAACCTGTGGTATATAAACTCCCTTTACCCCTCGTGCATTTCATTTGCTCAACGGCTAATTCTATAGACCATTGGCTATTCCGATGGTTGTATGCGTCCTTCTCTCTCAACCTCTCTGTATAATATCACTGCAACCATCGTGTACCTCTCGGATATTTTCTCACCGGTGACCAAAGGCTTGCGTCTGCATTCCTTCTCTATGGTTTAGCCGATGTCTACTACGGTGATAACTCCTTGATTTCGGTATTTCCCCTCTTTTTTACCTTTTCATTTTATACGAAGGCTAAGTGATACCTAATGATCTCAGACCACTTGCATGTGATTCGGATATTAAGCATCCAATTTTGAAGTAAAAGATGTATACGATTTTAAATTTAAACTTGTGGATTGTTGTAGATCTTCAGCTATTATGGTATTTTTTGTCTTATACCGAACATGACATATGTTTTATACGAAATTGTTTAATATTTAGAGCCTGCTTTTACAAACTATTTTTCTTTACTTTGAATGACACGAACGCTGAGTGATGATAAACAAAGGATCTCAGATCTATTGTCCTCGGATTTGTATTTCTCCTGCACTCTTTTTTTGTATCAGTTATCTATGAAGGTTGGGTGATATTGAATGATCTCAGACCTTATTGATTTGTGCCCTGTACTTGCATTTTTTCGCTTTACAGATTAGACTTTGCCAAATAAGATCTATACAGTTTGTAAACAAACAATAGTATTAAAAGATCTACCAAGGCTGAATTTCATAATATTCCAGGTCTCAGATCTTACTGATTGTTGTCCAGTTTCTCAACGTATTGTTCAAATTTATTTGACAAACAATTTTTTTTATCTGTGGTCTTCTGGAAATGTTGGCTTTGAAATCTGTTGTTGAATTCATATATTTTATAAAAATCTTGCCACACTAAATGGTGTAGTACCAATTATTTGTTGAATTTTCTATACGATTTGTAAACAAATATTCCTATTGAAAGATATATAGTAAGGTTGAGTGATACCCTAGGATCTCACATCTTACCGTTTCGTGTATTTGGCTTGTACATGTATACGACAATGAAGTGTGAGTAATACATAATGATCTCAGACCTTATTGTTTTTCTGTTTAGCATGTTTAGGTCATTTGGCTTAACAAATTCTAACTTTGCTAAATAAGATGTATATTATTCCTAAACAACATTTAGATTGAAACATATAATAAACCTGAGTGATATTTCTGGATTTCAGATTATTGTTTCCTGTTTTGGATTTGTATAACACAGGTTAACAAACTTCAATCTTCCCCACATTTGAAAACCTCTTCTTCTAAATTTAGCTAACTGATATTGTTCAATTTTTTTGAGTAATATGTGTTTCACTTTCAAAGCCTTTACTCAAATTAGTTTAAAAACAACCTTTATGTACATCTACCCTTCTAGAAAGGGCCTGCATCAGAGCATATGTTTATCTATTTTCCATTACAAATAAAAATGGCATTTATGCATATAAAAACTACCTTAGTTAGTGAAGTCTTCGATACTTCTTTTACGGTTGATTGTCGTGCTTTTGATGATCCTATTCATTGAAGAGCTGTTAATTAAACCAAAATGACATGTTGTTAATTTCAAGTGGAGGAAGACTCCAATTCTTGTAATTATTTCATTGATTTTATTAGTTCCATTTCAAAACAAATTCAGGCAGGTTGGTCATGGTGGTTACTGGTTGTTAAGGCCCATACCATAGGACTGTCAGATACCTTGCCAGCCACCAAAGTGGTCTTCGGAACTACGTGGTCTGGCAGTCCGTTAGCCTGAACATTTGGAAACCCTAACCACCCAAATTCCTGAATTAGGTTCATCTGCATCATTTCATTATAACTGTGTTGTTCTGTAGTAATATATTAGGAATTCTACAATCATGGTTATTCCTTGAATTTTTTAAATAATTTGCGTTACAGCATGCATTGAAGCATCTACCACATGTATAGAGTAAAACATACATCATAGCATTATGCACCTGTATGACCCCAGAGAAGCATTCATCATAGCATTGCATTACATTTCATTCATTACATGGCATAGTCATCACTGCTTAGCACTACATCAGATTATACAGTCCACATAATTTGCAAAAACAAACAGCTCACTTCTTTTACATATCCAACAAAAACCATAGGCATATTTCATTAATATGAAAGCATTACAATAGTCATGTCATGTTAAGCCAATCAAAACTCATCCCCACACACATGTTTTCATTGAAGTACTTGTTGTTCAATGTAACAGTCCGACCTGATCTTCTAGGTATTTCAGGACCTGCATCTAGCCATTCTTGACATTCTTTGCATAAGTATTTCCCAGTATACCTTTTCTTGTTTATAGGCTTCATGCAGTAAAAGTGACCTAAATTTGCATTACACCAAAAGCATGGTTCCAACCAAAAAAAGCCCAGACATTCTTCCATATGCATGACATTTTGGATAACAACATTTTGTGCATGAACAACATCTCATCTTAAATGGAAAAGTTAATATTTCCTATTAATTTTTTACCATAATTAAAAGGATTACAACCGATTTTAAGGTTGTTTATTATATTCACCATAAACCATTTATCATAGGTGCATATTTCATTGTATACCATCTCATCTTAAATGAAAATGACAATAGAAAACATGCATTTTCTTTGTGTTGAAAGAGCACCGGTTAGACTTTATACTCTAAACTTTCTGATGCACTCTCTAGTTAGATATTGTGGTTGAGTTGAGTAAATGAGTTTTGAGCAGGGAGTAAATTCTTATATGATGGTATATATGCTCTTAGATTATTGTCCATCCTCTCATTCGCTGCCCGAAACCGGATGATTGCATCATGGAGGAAGCCGGCGGATGATTTGATAAACTCAACATGATTTTCTGAGAGCTTCGCCTGTTTTGAGTTCTTGAGTTCAGAATATGCTGCGGGACAAAGGTTTGGGAGGCCATGAGAGTCTGAGAAGCGATTCACTGAGAGAGGAAAACAACAACAAGAATTTTTTTGAAAATGACTCTTCGAAAGAGGGAAAACCAAAAAATGGCGATTGGTTAATTAGTGTCTGCGGTGAGACAGCTTTACACGTCCCAATACAAGGTCATGTTGGTTGGCATGACCTTGTAATTGAGCCTGAAGGAGAAGCTGTCATAGTGAGTAGCTGGACTGCCCAGGAGGATTGTTAGATCAATGCGTTATAATATTAAAGCCCAGTCAAGTTAATAAGGGTGCTAAATGGATAATGAGAAAGTGCAGCAGGAAGATATTGATGAATAACTACTGCCGGAAGATTTAGGAGAAAACGAAGCATGCTCGTCGGGTAGTTAGGCCAATATTCGGTCATGAAATTGTAATTTAAATAGACTAGATTGGAGGATAATTAATTATAAAATAATTAACAACTCTTAGAGCTTTTAAATAGTGTTATGTAATTAATTATAAAATAATCTCAAAATTCGTTTATGTCTCTCACTCATCATCTTCAAATAATCTATGTTTTCTCTGTCCCGCATTTATCTCTATTACATATACTTTTCAAATAATCTTAAAATAATCCGGATTCATATTTTGATCCCAGATTATTGTAGCAAATAATCCTATTAAATAATCTATGTCACTCATTGATTAAATAATTCTCTAAAAAAACTGTCATGTCACCAATTTAATCTTGTAATAATCCTCCCAGTGTCCTTGGAGCATCCTCAATGTATATTGTTAACATCCTATAGATTTGACACATAGCAATTAATAAATGGAATAGTCTTCCACCTCATATTTGAGTGAGGTAGGTGGACATTAAAATCCTAAAATCATGTGCAATGCTTGATGTCCGCAACCCATAAAACTACCCACGTATAACCATATAATGGTCAAATTAAATAACTCATATTTAATTGAAATACTCCTAGAACCGAAAAGGCTTCCGTATGGGCATCAAAATGCTGAGTCATCCTGTTGATGCAACTGTATAGAAACGACACTCATGTATAGTGGTGGACTCGGGCCGGTTCGGGCCCGGTTCGGGCCTGGGCCCGGCCGGGCCTCGGTTCTAGGAAGGCAGGCCCGGAACCGGCCCGGATAACCCCGGGTCCGGTTCGGTTCGGGTCACCCGCCCGGTTCACGGGCCGGGCCTATTTAATTTTTTTTTTTAATTATTATATAATTAGAATAAATCTTATTACAATTACAATATATTATATTCAAATTGAAGTATATTTATTTCAAATAAGAAGTACAATTGAGAATTAGGATAAATTTAAAAAATGTAATACATTTTGTAATAAAAAATCAATCGGACTCTCCGCCTTCGGTTGTTTCCTCCATAAAGTGGCGGGAGGGAGTGATGGTAATTTCTTGAGTTCTTCGTTGGGCCTTCAACCAATCGTGAAAGCAAACTAGTGTCTCAAGAGAGCTCGGGCTCAACCTCGTTCTAAAATCTGTTAGGACGTTGCCGGCCGCACTGAATTCTTGTTCCACGGCAACGGTTGATATCGGCATTGCTAGTACTTGCTTAGCCATCTTTGATAAAATCGGGAATGTTCTTTCATTTTCCTTCCACCACTTAAGAACGTCAAAGTCATCACCAACTTCATAATCAACATTCAATGTTAGATACAAAGAAAGCTCGTTACCTGAGCTTTGTTCAGTAGCGGGAGTTGCTCTACTTTTTTTCAAAAGAGAACCAAAAGCGGATTTTAAAAGTGATTTTCCTTTAGATGAAGAAGATGTTCGTTGCATGGGAGGGGGTGCATTACCATATTGTGCATGAAATTCATTATACAATTGATGAAATAAATTACTAACCTCGTTGAATTCTTGTTTAGGGTCGATGGGATTATCATCGAACTCTTGAGTTGGAAAAAAAGAAGCATAATAGTAATCTATACAATTTGCCAAGTAAGGAAGTTTATAACGAGGATCAAGAACAAATGCAATACCATATATATGCGGAATATGTGAATAATATTTTAAAAACTTTTGTTTCATGAAATCACAAAAATAACTAACGTAAGCGGCGTCGGAAAATTCACAAAAAGCGCCGGCGAGATTAACAGCTTCAACAAAAAATTCGTTTGCGGTAGGTTTATAAACATGACTAAAAGTTAGAGTTGCGTTATTAAAATATGCCAAAACATTAACAATTTTTTCACAAGTGTCGATGTCAGCCGGGTTTATAATATAGTTACAAGTTTGTCTTAAAAAAGCTGGAAAATGATCTTTATATCTAACAAGTACTTGAATTAAATTATAAGTACTATTCCAACGAATAGACAAATCTTTAGGAAAAGCACAATAATTCACACGTCTATCCTTCAAATATTGCCGCCATTGCATTTTTAGTGGAGTGTTAGCCCAAATCAATTTAATTCCCCCCTTGACTACCTCCAAAGCATTTCCTAATGCCGCTAAGCCATCTTGTACACACAAATTTAGAATATGACATGCACAACGTTGATGAAAAAATCTACCCATCAATGTAGAAGCACCACACAATTCACGTAATCTAGGTATAGCAGCAGTATTATTACTAGCATTATCAAAACCTACAGCAAACACCTTATCAATCAAATTATACTCAATTAAAATACGTTCAATGAGAATATAAATATTATCAGCAGTGTGACGATCATTGAATTCACGAAAAGCAAGAACACGTTTATGCATATTCCAATCATCATCAATATAATGTGCAGTTAGACCCAAATAATATAAATGATGATAAGTATCCTCCCATATATCACTACAAATACTAACACGTCCATCAAAGTTTGCGAAAAATATTTGTAATTTTTCTTTTTCCAAGTTATATTGCCTTATTACTTCTTTTTTAATCGTTTTGCGACTATAATTTCTAAATTGAGGATTTAAAGTACCTTGAGCATAATCTCTTAAAGCAAGACTTTCGGAAAAAATAAAGGGTAAATTTTCTTCAACAATTAAATGAGACATACCAGTCAAATATTTTTTATCATCATAGGAAAAATTATCAAAGGGTTGAGAATTTGCAAACCTTGATATTTGTGTTTGCTTCCCCTTTCCTTTGTCTATTTTCGCATACTCCACAACGTGGGTGGACTGAAGATGCCTTTTGATACTCCCGTATCCTTGAGAAATTCCCAAGCTAAACTCTTTCTTGCAATGATTGCAACTTGCGTACCATTTTTGGGTTTTTTCGTCTTTCCTTTTTGTAAAATTGTTTTCAATAATAGCAGATTTAGATTTCTTACCAATTTTGGTTGTGGTCGTTGAAGGGCCCTCGTCCTCTTCCTCATCATCCGGAGTCCCGTCGCCCCCCGCGTCCTCCTCCCCATCGTCATCCTCGAGCTCCTCTTCATCGATGGTTGTCGGGAATTGTTGTTCTTGTGCAAAACGTGGATCATTTTGGGACAATAGGTGTTGTAGTTCCTCGTCGGACATCATCATACCATCTCGCCGTTGGTAATCCGTTTCAAAATCATCTCAACTTTGAAAAGAAGACTCGGCCCGCGCTTTACCTTTGCCTTTGCGTGAAGTAGATCGAGTCGATGCAATCTCCCTCTTGCGGTTGCGTTGGAGATTACCCACATCTACAGAATGTCTACCTCGCTCCATATTTAAAATTGAACAAATATTAGCACTTAACTAATATGAGAAATGTAAAAATTAACTAGTTTTGTTATTTTAATGAGATATGTAGCAATTAACTAATATGAGAAATGTAAAAATTAACTAGTTTTTTTTACTTTAATGAGATATGTAGCAATTAACTAATATGAGAAATGTAAAATTGTAGCAATTAACTAATTAACTAATATGAGAAATGTAAAAATGTAGCAATTAACTAATTAACTAATATGAGAAATCCACAAATGTAGCAATTAACTAATATGAGAAATGTAAAAATATAGCAATTAACTAATTAACTAATATGAGAAATGTAAAAATGTAGCAATTAACTAATATGAGAAATGTAAAATTGTAGCAATTAACTAATTAACTAATATGAGAAATGTAAAAATGTAGCAATTAACTAATTAACTAATATGAGAAATGTAAAAATGTAGCAATTAACTAATTAACTAATATGAGAAATGTAAAAATGTAGCAATTAACTAATTAACTAATATGAGAAATGTAAAAATGTAGCAATTAACTAATTAACTAATATGAGAAATGTACAAATGTAGCAATTAACTAATTAACTAATATGAGAAATGTACAAATGTAGCAATTAACTAATATGAGAAATGTAAAAATGTAGCAATTAACTAATATGAGAAATGTAACAATTAAGTAGTTTAACTAATATTAATATGACAAATGAAACAATTAACTTTAACTACTTTAACTAATATTAATATGACAAATGAAACAATTAAGTAATTAAATAGATAAACGAGAAGTGTATATATAAATCAAATGTATAACTATATATAGTATATATAAATATATAATGTGTAAATATATTATAAGTAATATGTAATATAATGTATAACTATATTCTAAGTAATATATATTATAATGTATAACTATATATAGTATATATAAATATATAATGTGTAAATATATTATAAGTAATATATAATATATATGTATAACAATATATAGTATATAATATAAATATATAATGCGTAAAGAATTATAATATGAATGTGTATAAGTATATATTTATAAGTAGATAATTAATATTATAATATATGAGTAGATATAATGAAGATGATTGAATATGAGAGATTAAGAGAATAGAGAATTTAGATTTTAGAGAGTAGAAAGAGTTGTAGAAGAAGAGGTGTAAAAAATGTATAGAAAATAGGAGTATAAATAGGTTTTTTTTTGTATACCCCACCCCCACCCCACCCCCCCTAACCCCCCAGACCCCCCCTCCTATGCTCCCAACGGCTATAGAGCCGTTTGGGAGGTCTCCCAACGGCTAGTAGAGCCTTCCAATTTTTTTAAATTTTTTTTTTTTTTTGTGACCGTTGAGGCCCGGACCGGGCCCGGCCCGGCCGGGCCGGTTCATCAAATTCTAAGCCCGGGCCCGAACCGCTACACGACCGGGCCGGGTGGCCCGAACCGTGTCCTAACCAACAAACCGGGCCGGTCCGGGCCCGCACAGTAGCGGGCCGGTCCGGTTCCGGGCCGGTTGGCCCGGCCCGAGTCCACCACTACTCATGTACACAATGTCTAGAATTTTTTTTGACAACTCAACATGGAGGATAAATATTAAATACGGTGCATTATGTTAAAAAGGATGACATATATTTTTAATGTTGACGGCGTGAGACTGGTGATGCTCTTAGTTTTCTCTTGTATTCACATCCAATTTCATTATATTAGTACCAAAATCATAGCTATTATTCCTTGGATTAATTCCTTGCACGATTCCCTTCTCATATAAATTGATTGTCATTCGTGTAATTAATTCTTGCTCAAACAATATCACTATCCCACCGGTTCCAATCAAGCATGAATCCGATGAGAACAAATATGAAAAAGAGCTTTTTATTTCTTTTCTAGTGATCATAACGAATAAACACACAAAAAAGGTGAGGACGCAAATAATTATTATGAGCAAATTATGTTTGAAGCTTAGCTGATTCGACACATTTAATTTATATCGTTGAAGAAGCTAGCGCGCCCAAACGAAACTAATCAAGTGATGTAGTTATGAAGCAGATGCAACAATGCTTGGAAATCTTGTGTGGAGCTCCCTTCATCAGGTTTGACAGCCTCCAAAGCTCTCTCTTTGAGCACCCCAACATGTTCTCTGAACACCTTACGCCGATCACTCGCCAAAACGTGATCCAAGGCTTTGATTGTCCCATTCTTCGTAAAGATCCCACCCTCCACTTTCACCCCAATCTCCCACACACTCTCCACCAGCCTGCTGTTCAGCTTCTGATCCCCGAAAAACGGCCTACAGATCACGGGCACCCCGAAGGATACCGCCTCCAAGATCGAGTTCCATCCGCAATGCGTCACAAAAGCCCCAACTGAAGGGTGTGACAGAACTTGTACCTGAGGGGCCCATGGCACAACCTTCCCAAAATCTTTCGCTCGATCGAGAAAACCATCAGGAAGGAGGTTCATGCTTGTCTGTTTAAGGGACCAAAGAAAGGGCACCCTTTTGGCTTCTAATGCTTCTGCTATGGCCACGATCTCGTCGGGTGGGAGAGCGAGGACTCTTCCGAAGCTGAGATAGACGGCGGGGGTGGGAATGCTGTCCAGCCATGGAATACAGTGGTGCTCGTCGGTTAATTGCGGTGGCAATGAGGAGAGGAGAGTCATAGGGCCAATGTTGAACACCTTCTGGAGCTTGGATTTGAGATGGTTGGTGATGGTTGGCTCTAGCTCTTGGAAGGAATTAATGACGACGGCGTTTGCTCTGTGGATGTTACGTGACATGTTGTAAAGCATGCCGGGGAAGGATGAGTAGATATTCTCGGCCAGGACTTCGGCAGGCACGTCGCCGATTGGTATGGCGGACATTCCCGGGATGGCTTTTAGCGGCTGCTCCTCATCTCCTGCACCAAAGGAAGTTTATCGTTAATTCTTTTTATGATGAACTAATCATTATATTACTCAAGTAAATCCATCTCTATCAGACTTACAATACAATGACAATTGCTCATTTAAAACATTGCAAAATTTGTCTCGGATTAAAGATTTTAAACAACCTAATTTTTAAATGGTAGATTCTACGGTACTCATGAGGTACCATACCTTTGTCTACATGGACCAATGAGGATGTAGCAATTGAATTAATTAAATCTAAATTAAAAATGATAAAGTGATGTGGTCCAATCAAATGAATAGTAGGTACGGTACCCCATTTTTTTAAAAGGTACCGGAGTTGTCACCTTTTTAAATTCATATTAGTAATTTTTACTGCTACGTAATGGTCAATGTTAATAGTCATAATCGTGTATTGACAAATATTTAAATTAATTAAATTAAAAGTTTATAGTCCTAAAGTTTACTTATTTAACTCTATAAATTTACATTTGTTAAAAAAAATCATATGGTCGTAGTTTTAACATAATTTTTTATATAAAGTTTGAGATATTTATATTACATACGCAAGTTTAGAGTGTTTACCTCACACTTCTTCAAAGTTTAAGGTATTCGAATTACTTTTGTTAAAATTGAGGAAACAAAGCTGTTTGGAAAGTGGTTTGCAAAAAAAAACTATTTGAAAAGTGAAAAAGTTCAACATATTTATAAAATGAAAGAATGAAAAAAAAGAAAATTTGAAAAAAACGCCATAATATTAATTAATCATTTAATTTTCATGTGTAAGTTTTTTTTTTCTCAGTGAAATATTTTCCAAAAATATAACTCAGAACTAAATTGTAAGACAAGATGATAACTTAAATCGCATAATACAAAGTACTCTGTATTACATAATTAGTGTTTCCGACCGTCTACATCACTATTTTAGCCAACTTTTTCAGAGAACATCTAGCTTTCCGTCCGTCTACATCCGGTTGCAATTACTTTTCCGGCTCTGTTGTCTCAAGTTACTATAGAGGATCATTTTAGTTATTTTTATATATAAATTTTTTATTTATTTATTAATAAGATATATTTTAAATATAATTTTTTCATAAATTAGCGCAAGGAGCCGATTCAGTCACTTCAACCAGAATTTCATAAATTTCAACAGAATCAACCGATTCAACCGATTTTGATATTACCAAACTGGCTCTAATTTGATAGTCTCATTTGACTTTTCATCATTTTTTCTAAATCATTAATGTACTCCAATCTTTCATAATTTTTGGGGCTGATTAGATACACACAACATCAAATATCATTCATAAGGGCATCCTCATTGGGAGGATTATTACAAGATTAAATTGGTGATATGGCAGTTTTTTTAGAGAATTATCAATGAGTGACATAGATTATTTAATAGGATTATTTGCTACAATAATCTGGGATGAAAATATGAATCCGGATTATTTTAAGATTATTTGTAAAGTATATGTAATAGAGATAAATGCGGGACAGAGAAAAAACAGATTATTTGAAGATGATGATTGAGAGACATAAAAGAATTTTGAAATTATTTTATAATTAATTACATAACAATATTTAAATGGTAAGAATCATATAAAAAATTTATTATTAGAGATCATGAATGGAGATGCTCTAATAATATGAGGCGTAAAGTCAAATTTTACCTTTATTTCGCGATGTAATTGTTACTTCTACTTTTCAATGGACTAACATATTAAAAGTTTAAAACTACTCTATCGGCCTTTATTTAAAAAAGACTACGTTCTCACCAACCACGCGGTTTCATTAATTAACAGTGTAATGGAGACAATGATTTTTTAGATTATTTTTATTTTTATTTCAAAATTACATATTGGTCTTGTATTTTACTTTTGTCATCTATTGTGTACGACACGCATAACAGATGCCATTTTCTAAATCCGAGATCTTTTTCGCGGAATATGATACATTTCGTTCCTAGTAACCGGTCAAACTCACGGATCGACGCAAAGAACACTTTGAGATGAGCTTCTTGTCGAGGATCAAAGAACGCTTTTTTCATATGCAACGAGGTGCGGAGCACTGAAGGTGGGAATAATTATCATGGAGTATCATGTTCTGACGTTATCACACTTTAAACATAACAATATTTTTCACTTAATAATAATTACTCATACTTAAAGAATGAAAATATGCAAATCTGTTTTGACATTACTCAATGTGTTTACTCTTATTTCGAAAATTTTCCGTATTTATAAATTACTTATAGATACATTTTCGTGAATTGACGCGCGTGTATGTATATGTATATCAGTATATGTGTACAAATGTCAATTTCAATGAAGTAAAAATCTTTAAACCTAAGTGAACGAACATGTAAATTACTACGTAGTACTCCCTCTGCCCTCTAACTTTGTACCGTTTTATCTTTTTCATATGTCCTATTATGGTTGTCTCATATCATATTTGGTAATATTTGGATGGTTACAATTTCATTCTTACTTTATTCACACTTTATCAATTCAATATCAACCGCACAATTCCACTTTTTCTTAAAAGTTGTGTCACACCTCTTTGTCCCTCGTACGGAGATAGTAGTTAATTAGACTAATAGAGAACTTAATAGTTGTTTGAGAATCTTCTTTTCGGAAGCTCAAAAAAAAATGGGTTGTTGTTTATATTAATTAATGATGTCCCTAAGTTCAGGGTTTTGGTTACAAAAAGATCCTACACTGAGTCAATGTTACTTCACAACAAAATAAACCAACCCTTAATTAAATGTAGGTGACACAACAATTTGAGGGGGATAGTGGTTGTAATAAAGTTAGTAGAAATGAATGCTTAAGGTGTTTAGAAATGGTTGGACACTAAATTAAATAGATTTAATGATGATGTCAAATATAATGTAATTTTATTTATATACTGTCATCCCATTGTTTTTAGTTGTAATATATAAAATTTTACACTATTCACATGCTCTACTATAACTACATTTATTTAATAATGTTTGATTTTTTTTGAAAAATGTTACTCTATCAAATTCGTCTCATTACAATTTTCATAATTTAATTTTTAATTTTATTTTACTAATAGAGAATTAAATATAATGATGATCACAATTGTACATTGATAAGCGTAAAAATGGAAATGTTGTAATTATAAAAGAACCGACATGTGTATTGGGTTAGTGACACTCATGGGCAGATCTAGGGGAACCAACTTAAGGCCAAGGGAAGATCTATGTATATGCTATAGCAGAGGCGTAGCCAGGATAGAAGGTTGGGTGGGTCGGTACAAAAAAAATCTCATAAATTTCTACACTAAAATACAAAAAAAAAATCAAATTTAGGGTGAGCCGGGGCCCGGCTGACCCCCCTACCTCTGCCCATGGCTAGGGTGGACTCAAGTTCAGGGTAACTTATTTTTTCCCCCAATTTTTTTAGTATAAATTGTTTCACTTTTCATATTTAGTCCACCCCTAATGTTTATAATTACTCTTGAGCCCAGTCAAACCTAAATTCCTCACACAGCCTCGGGCCCCAACCCACCCCCAAATCAAAAAATGTCTAAACAAGTAGTACTGAACTCTATGATCCATTTTGACTTTTGACTCTTTCACATTTATAAGTTGTTTTTTTCATCTGATCTGAATGTTTCTCATCTGAATGTATTATGTTGTGATCTGATCTGATCTGAATTTTTCTGATCTGATCTGATCTGAAACTTTCTGATCTGATCTGATCTGAATCTGTCTGATCTGATCTGAATCTTTCTGATCTGGTCTGATCTGATCTGATTCCTTCTGATCCGAATCCTTCAGATCCGATATGAATCATTCTGATCTGATCTAAATCTTTCTAATCTGATCGGATTTGAATATTTCTATAATTATAATTATAATAATTATAATTATAATTGTAATTTAAATACAATTATAATTATAATAATTATAAAAAATATATAATTATATTTATTATAATAATTGTAATTAAAATTCAAATTATAATAATTATACCTATTACACTAATTATAATTATAGCTATAATTATAATTGTAATTATATATTGTAATTACAATTATAGCTATAATTGTAATTATAGCTATAATTGTAATTATAGCTATAATTACAATTATAGCTATAATTACAATTATAACTATAATTACAATTATAACTATAATTATAATTATAATCATAATTATAATTATAATCATAACTATAATTATAATTATAATCATAATCATAATTATAATTATAATCATAATTATAGTTATAATTATAATTATAGTTATAATTTTAATGATAGTTATCATTGTAATTATAGTTATAATTGTAATTATAATTATAACTGTAATTATAATTATAATCGTAATTATAATTATAATCGTAATTATAATTATAATTATAATTATAATAATAATATACTAATAATAATTATTATTATTAAAATTATTAGAATGATAAAAGTGATAAATCATGTTTGAACTTTTATGATCTGAATGTTTCTGATCTGGTCTGAATGTTTCCGATCTGATCTGATTTGAATGTTTCTGATCTGGTCTGATCCAATCTGAATCTTTCTGATCTGATCTGATCTAAATTTTTAAAATAACTCCGCCATGATATCATTTTTTGGGTATCATGCCTGTCCCAAGCCATGATAAAGGAGGAGGGTGTTGTGGTAGGCGTGTGATGGCCAACGGTATCACTTAGTCACATCACATCACATGAATCGAAATATGAATACCGCTAATGCTAGGTCGTCACCCGTAAGTGACGTGTCATCCTTCCGCCTGGGGGGTGGTGTCAAATATGGAAGGGCGTGCTACACTTCATAGACCTAGGTGTGATGATAAGAATGCTAAGGTTGCTAGGTTGCCGCCCGGAAGCGGCGCGTCATCCCATTGCCCGGGGATGATGTCAAATATGCAAGGGCATGGTGGGCTCCGAGATGGGGCTAAGAACATGATGTGGAGTGCTAGATTGCGTTTTGGGACATGGAATGTTGGGTCTTTTACAGGCAAATCTTCTGAGGTAGTCGAGGTTATGAGGAGAAGGAATATCAGCATTATGTGTGTGTAAGAAACTAAATGGGTTGGAGAGAAAGCACGCGAGATTAATCCCGGAGGTTTTAAGTTGTGGTGTTCGGGGAGAGATAAGACTAGAAATGGGGTAGACATTATTGTGGCGCGTGACTATGATGAGGATGTGGTAGAAGTCTTCAGGAAGAACGAACACATCATGAGCATTAAATTGGTGATAAGGAGTGAGATTGTGTCTGTGGTAAGTGCCTATGCACCACAAGTGGGATTGGATGCATCTACAACTCAACAATTCTGGGAAGATCTTGAAGACGTGGTGCGACGAGTGCCAAAGGGAGAGAAGTTGATCATAGGAGGTGAATTAAACGGGCATGTGGGCTCGAGTCGTGATGGCTTTGAGAGTATTCATGGCGGACATGGTTTTGGCACTAGGAATGAGGCGGGAAGAACATTTTGAATTTTGCCTTGACGTATGAGTTGGCTATAATGAACACTTGGTTTAAGAAAAGAGACTTTCACCTTGTAACCTATAAAAGTGGAGCTAATAGTACCGAAATTGACTACTTCTTAGTACCGACCACTTGGAGAACTAGCTACACTAATTGTAAGGTTATTCCAGGTAAGAGTGTTGTCACTCAGCATAGAATGCTTGTGCTTGACTTTCGAGGTAAAAACCATAGAAGACAAGTTAAACAACAAGTGGAGCCAAAGATAAAGTGGTGGATGCTTGAGGGAGATCTTCAACAAAGATTTACACACAAAATGGTCGGTGAAGATGTATGGCGTATTGATAATGAAACACATGTGGATGTTGTGTGGTTATCAATGGAGTTGACCATTAACAAAGTGGCAAAGGAGGTACTTGGAGAATCTAAAGGATGTCTGCCACCTAAAAAGGACACATCTTGGTGGAATGATGAGGTGAAACAAGCCATAAGGAACAAAAGTGATTGCTACAAAAAGTTGGGGACAAGTTGGAGTGATGAGAACATAGAAGCATACAAGAAGGCTAAAAGACAAGCAAAGAAAGCCGTAAGGGAAGCACGAGGGAAAGTGAACAAGGAGTTGTATGAAAAGTTGGACTCTAAGGAAGGAGAACTAGATATTTATAGACTTGCTCGTCTTCGTGATCGCAGGACTCAAGATATTGCAAAAGTTAAGTTTGTGAAGGATGTCGATCAGAGGATATTAATGGATGACAGAGAGATAAAAGAGAGGTGGAGGTCATACTTTTGATACACTATTCAACGGGAACAAAACGCAAGATATCGGTGATTTGTCCATACCAGATTGTATGGTAAATCGTGATTTTGTGAGAAGGATCCAAACGACGGAAGTTAAAGAAGCTCTGAGGAAGATGAGACAGAAGAAAGCAATGGGGCCAGATGGCATACCGATCGAGGCTTGGAGAAGTTTGGGTGAGAGAGGCGTCGAGTGGTTAACAAGTTTCTTCAACATGATTTGGAGAAACAACAAAATGTCAACGAGTTGGAGGAAGAGTACTCTTATCCCCTTATTTAAGATAAAGGTGATGTACAAGAATGTGCCAACTATCGAGGGATTAAGCTTATGAGTCACACCATGAAACTTTGTGAGCGAGTGATTGACCAAAGAATGTGAAGAACTGTGAAGATTTCAGAGAATCAATTCGGTTTTATGCCTGGTCGCTCAACAACTGAGGCCATTCACCTTCTTCGGCTACTTATGGAGAAGTATAGAGACGCTCATAAGGATCTGAATTTGGTGTTCACTGACTTAGAAAAGGCATATGATAGGGTACCACGAGAAGTTCTTTGGTGGGCCTTAACTAGGAAAGGCATATCACGCAAGTATATCACCATCATCATGGATATGTATGAGGATTGTACTACAAGTGTCTGTACGACTGTAGGGAGGACTGAAGAGTTCCCTATTACTATCAGAGTGCATCAAGGATCGGCCTTGAGCCCTTTCTTATTTGCCATAGTCATGGATGAACTTACGAAGTCAATTCAAAAATATATACCGTGGTGCATGATGTTTGCCGACGATATTGTATTGATTGATGAGAAGCAATCAGATCTTAAAGCAAAGTTGGAAGTATGGCGACAAACATTGGAGAATAAGGGTTTCAAACTAAGTCGGAGCAAGACAGAGTACATGGAGTGCAAGTTTGGTGGAGGTAGACGCAGTGATAATAACGGAATTACTCTGGATGATAAGGAGATACCAGTCTGCGATATGTTCCGTTACTTGGGCTCCATAATTCAGAAGGACGGTGAGTTAGATGGAGATGTATCACATAGAATCAGAACAGGGTGGATGAAGTGGAAGAGTGCGTCAGGATTTCTATGCGACCGAGGTATGCCGACTAGACTGAAGGGTAAATTTTATATGACAGCAATTAGGCCTGCATTACTGTATGGCGTAGAGTGTTGGGCGGTGAAATAATGTCACATTCAAAAGATGAGTGTGGCAGAGATGCGCATGTTGCGTTGGATGTGTGGGCATACTAGGAAGGACCGTGTGAGGAATGAGACAATCAGACAAAGGGTGAGAGTAGCACCTATTGAAGACAAGATGCGGGAGTCGCGCCTACGGTGGTTTGGTCATGTGCGTAGAAGATCGAGTGATGCACCTGTCAGACGAGTTGAGATGTGTGGAGAAGAGGCAGGGAAGAGAGGGAGAGGAAGACCTAAACAGACGTGGGTTAGGGGAGTTCGAAGTGATATGCTTCTTCTGGGGTTGGATGGGGGCCTGACTTTGGAGAAAACTAAGTGGAGAGCGGATATTTGCGTGAAGGGGTGATCTCGTATAATCTTTTTCCTTCATCTTTTTTCCTTGTTTTTTATCCTTATATATATAAGCATTATTTGTAGCCTTTTTATTTTATCATTTTTATGTATATTCATCTCTTTTTATATTATCTTTTTATAATAGCTTATCTTTTTTCTTTATTTTCTTTCTTTTCCTTTTGTTTGTGATATCATGTATCGATTCATGTTAGCCGATCCCAATATCTTTTGGGACTAAAGCTTGGATGTTGTTGTTGTTGTTGATCTGAATAAAATAAGAATAATCAATAAGTAATAAGAACAAGACGAACAGAACAGCTTCTTAACCAAATAGAGAGTGACGTTTTTAATCATTTTACTTTGACTTTGCTTATAGGTAGAGTATACTCCGTAGTAAACATATTGAGAGCTAAAATAATACTCTTTGTTCCAAAATGATAGTCCTACATTTTTTTTGGGATGTCCCAAAATGATGGTCTTGTTTCCCGTTTTGGAAAGAAAGATGTCGTCCATATCATTTCAGTTTATTATATTAAAATTTCAACCACAATTTTTACATTTTCAACCGTTTTATTAAAACTTGTGCCCAAAAGAAATGAGATTATCAAATTGGGACGGAGGTACTCCGTAATAATTGAAGAATTTGAAATGTCACTCTTACAATAATTACATGGACAATAATTACATGTTTAAATTTGAAAAAATCAAAATCAAAATTGAGGAATAAAATTTAAATTTTTTTAAGGCGAGTATAAAAAAAAACTGATGAATACCGAAAGAAAAGCTAAGAATTTCCCGGGAAAAAAAAACTGAGAAGTTTTAGAAATTATGAAGATTTCGTATCGAATAAAATGGAATGCGTGAGATAAGATATACTGCGGACATATACATACATCTGCAGAGACATATACCGTTTGTGGTGGCGGCGGCGACGGCTAAAGAGCGAATGAGATCAGTATGCAAGTGAAGCGAGAGAGTAGAAGATGCAGCCGTCCAAAGAGCAATCCATGGCGCGCCGCCCCTTCCGTCAGCCGCCATGTCGCCCCCAAACCAGATAAACGCATCCGTCAGGAAACACCCAAACTTAGCCCCAATTTCCTCCTCCGCCTCGGCCACCGCTTTCTCGTAATTGGTCGGCATCGTCGCCACAAATCTCATCGTAGCCTCCCGTTCCTGCAACGACTCCCCTTCCGCCGCCCCATCCCACACACCGTACGGAGTGATGTTCCGGCCGCCGTTCGGCTGTTTAAACAGCGCGGAGTTGGAGCTTGGAGTGCTGAAGAAAGAGAAGCGTGCGTTGGGGAGGTTTTCGGCGAGCGTCTCGACGAGGCTGAGAAGAGGAGCGGCGTGGCTGCCGAATGGGAAGGCTAAGACTGCTATGTGGAGGATTTGTGACGAAGCGCTGCTCATTTTCTTTTTTCTTTCTCTTTTTCTTCTTTTTCGATTGGTAGTTGGTTGGGTTTATGTAGTGGGAGACTCTCCCTCTTTTACGATTGTGGGACCAGCATACCCTTATCATTCTATTACCACATCTAAATTCTAAAAACACTAACAAAATTTATCATTATAATTTTGTGTGTCATAGTAGTATGATATTATTCGCGTTTAAAGAAATGTAATTCACATTGTTGAAAAATGTAATTACATGTAAATCAAAATGTAAGTTGTCTAATACAGAATACAAGAAATAAAACCTTGATTTCAACATACACGATAAAAAATGGAGCATAATTGTTCAATTATTTTACGTACATAAATAGTGAATATGTTTTGCTTTTAATATTAGAGTTATAAAAAATGATACGGAATATATTGTAAAAAATATATACTCCCGCACATAAAAAACGAGTGAACCATGATTTTTTTTTGTTTCAGTAATAAGGATTTACTTTGAGTGTGTAACTCGCCGTCTTATAACAAATGTAACTCTCGTTGATGGTGAACATGACTCGCATGTAAGCGGGCCCGGTTCTAGGGTGAAAAAGTGGGGCACATGTCCACGGCCCATCTTTTATATGGGGCCATATTTTTATATGTTGTGTGTGTAGAGAGATATTAGAGATCAAATACAAACCCTTTCTAATTTACTAACCTATAAACTCATCATGACCATACATATTAGTAAGATTTGCGTGCACTTGTTGCTAATTCATGAAAACATATGTAAAAGAAATAATGACGGAAGTATAACCCGTCCACTTTGAGTTGACAAAACTATTACCTCTTTTTATTTTGGACAAATATATGATTAAAGGTAGGTTAAAATCTCTCAAATACCCCTGCCTATTACCCGTCCACTTCTTCCACGGGTATCCCTCTATTGGTCTTCTCTCTCATAGGCTCCATGGATTAAGGCGGCGACTTCACCCACCGTAGATGGCGGACATGGAGGTACTCCAATTAAATCGACGAGCTTCATCGACGAAAGCCGATGGCACTCCAATTAAATCGACAAGCTTCGTCGATGAAAGCCGGCAACTTTATAGGTAGATCATCGATCTGCAGTGATGCGTACTATTTAGAAGTACATAAACACCACATTCTAGAATGGTTTTACATTATGTTTACTTAGCTTTTGTACAATTGCGGTGTAATCTTTATCTTCTAAAATTAAAGAAGAATTAGAAGATATTAAGATATTTTGACATGTAAGCAAAAACATGATGAAAAGAAGAGGAAAGAGCTTAGGAGCATAAGGAAGGAGCATTGGAGACAAGAGGAAGCTTCATGGAGGACAAAGATGTGTGAAAAATCGGATATGATTCGACCCGGAGTTCATAAGAGATCAAATAAAACAAGTGAACATGGGAAAATCAAATTATGTCTTAGACCCAACCACCTCACTTCTCCTATAAAAACACCTCTTTCCTTCCTATTTTAGATACCAATTTAATCCCCTCTTTCATATACACTTTATTCTTGTAATTTAGGTAGTCTTTCCATCTTGGTTTTGCTACTTTGAAGGTTAATGAATTGTAAGTTGTGAGTTATTTTCTTTAATTTTCTTCCTTGAATATTAATTTTTCTCTTAATACTATCTTTATATTAATGTTGGGGAGTGTTACTAAGATGACAATTAGTTAACATCTCGACATTAGTTAGAGTAGTATTTATTTTCTTCCTTTATATTAATGTTGGGGAGTGTTACTAAAATGACAATTAGTTAACATCTTGACATTAGTTATAGTAGGATTTACATCTTCTTTAATATTCTTCCTTGAAAATTAATTAATTCCTAGTCATATTTCATTTTAATATTTTGAGCAATACTTAAAGGATCAACTAGTTTTGTCTCATATATTAATTATTACTAGAATCGATCGACGAATACGCTTGTTAATCGTTCGATCTT
The DNA here is from genome assembly GCA_945859875.1 of Cuscuta europaea. Classification (NCBI taxonomy): domain Eukaryota; kingdom Viridiplantae; phylum Streptophyta; class Magnoliopsida; order Solanales; family Convolvulaceae; genus Cuscuta; species Cuscuta europaea. The sequence continues at coordinate 3,928,683 of CAMAPE010000074.1, read as the reverse complement.
TTCACGGTAGTAAACTTGGATTATTAATGCATGTGTTTCATGGTTAATAATCTAAGGGGAATTAATTATATTGATTAAACCAATAAACCTCTTGTGTTGAGGTTATCAATTTCACTCGTTTTCATCTTGAATTTATTGCTACTATCGAGTAAATATACGGCGCGTGTTCTATATTAATTCGGTAGTAAGTTTTAGTAATGAACGCGTCTCGTTATTAATAACTACCCTAGATGAACTGGATATACTCCTCGATTGAGTATTCGAGAGGAAGATAGTTAAAGATATAACTAGGATCGACGAACATTTCATTAAGTGGATAAAAGCAAAACCAAGACTAATTACCTTTGATATTTTATTTTACACATTTAAGTATTTTATTTGCTTTCTCAATTATCAAAATATCCAATTTCTCCTTCCGTTTTCTTTTATTTATTACGCTTACACATACGCGAAAAGCTCATTTCCCTGTGGATACGAACTCTACTACGCTATACTACGGTATTAACCCTTAGTAGTGAATTTAGTTTGAAGCACACTACGACAAAGTGCTCGTCATGCAGATTGGAAGCCCAGCGACCACACTTCCCAGGCGACCGTCGCTCTAGAGCCCATCGTCCCTCACCTCACTGGCTCCTCATTCGGCTTCCATCGTCGCTGCTCACCCCTGAATCGTCGCCACTCAACATTCCTTCTCCGGCATGTTCAATCCCATCGCTACTCACCTTCACCGTCACGGTAGTTGAGCTTCTCAATCTTCTCATTCATCTCATTCTTTTTTCTTCTCATCCAACGATGTTGAGGGTGAACGGATGTCTAGAAGCTGGCGGCTATGGTTTGGCAGACATTGAAGGCTGATGTACTATTTCGATTGTGGAACTAAGGTTTCTGTCTTGGGAGGGCTGAGGATTGGTCTGAGAGGTTGAGAGGCTATGAAGAGTGAGGTCTCAAGAGAGCTTCGGTGTGACAGGGAGGGGGCGAGTGCAGGGTTTGGGCGAGTAGGAGGGGGCTGGGGAGGTGGCCAGGAAGTTGAGAGGTGGCTCGGAGGTGGCTGGAGATCAGGGCGGGATCTGGCTAGGTAAGTGGGTTGGGGGCTGGGGAGTCGAGTCGAGGGCGGGGCGGTGGTGACCAGTGGTGGTGAGTATCGAACCTTGTAATATAGAGTGGGTCGATACCGATAATTGATCTAGTCGTTTCAAGTAGATGTAAATGGTTGTATCAGATAATTGTAATTGGTTGGTTCTAGTAACTTTAACTGGTCAGATCGGGTGGATATAACGGGTCGGGTCGTGTAACTATAACTGGTCGGTTCTATTAATTGTAACTGATCATCATATCATATAACTGTAACAAGTCGAGTAAGGTCATTATACCTGATTGCGTTTAATAATTGTAACGAGTCAAATCGAGTAGACATAACTGATCAGGACAGATAACTGTAACTGGTCAGATTAAGTCACTAGAGTGGGTCATGTGACGTTATCTAAAATCATCAAGGATAATTTAGTAATGGAGTGATGGTTTCCCGAAAAAAGTAGGTCACTGGAAATGTATGATCAGTATGACTGATGATAGTCACTATAGCTGTAGTAATTGGGACGGTTGCCACTAGAGCGGTAGTAACTGGGACGGTGGTCACTGTAGTTGTAGTAATTGAAACGGTGGCCACTGTAGCTATAGTAATTGGAACGGTGGTCATTGGAGCAGTGGTAACTGAGATGATGCCACTGGAGCGAGAATAGTAACTTAGACGATGGTCACTCTAGAAGTAGTAGTAACTGGAATGGTAGTCACTAAAACCAGTAGTAACTGGGGTATTGGTCACTAAACAGAGGTCACTGTGTTAATTTGTCATTGAGCGGAAGTCATCGTGTCAATTGGTCACTAGACGTAAGTCACTGTGTTAATTTGCCACTAATCAAAAGTCACTGGGAGGTGGTCACTGTGACGTTGGTCATTGGACGATGGTGATTGGGCTGTGGTCTCTAGTCACTGTGATCGCCAGTCATCATCACTAGGTGTTGGGTCACTGACGGAGTGGTGGTCACTGGAGTCATATTACACGGGCATTGGGGCTGTCAAGCTTTTGATTGGTTAATGTGTGGCATAACATCATATTACCAATAGAAATACTCCATACACCATATTAAAGTACTTAAATACAATTTGGATTCAAGCACTAGTTGAAAATATGGATTTAATAACGGTTATAATGGACTTTTAATAACGGTTCAGAACCGTTATTGTTTCAACACCTATTAAAAGTCTGGTACTTTTAATATGGGTTCGGGAACCGTTATGAAAGTTTTTTAATAACAGTTCAATTGGGCTTTTAATAACGTTATAGGCCGATATTGTTGCGGCACATGTTAAAAGTCCGGCACACTTAATAAGGGTTAATACACAACTGTTATTGAAACATTCAATAGCAGTTATACATTAACCGTTATTAAAGATTTTCAATATGGGATTAATCAACCCATATGAAATGTGTTCCTAACATTTAATTCATACCCAGCTATTTCTAAATATCAGAAATTTACACATATTATCATAGGAACATTTATCGCAACAAAGTAAACAGATCATTGCTCATAACTAATAAACTTCCACATTCACATTGTTTTGATCCAAAAATATTCAGCAAAAATATTCACAACATTCATCAAAAAATAACTTTGAGTTCACAAGACTCATCAAAAACTAACTTTGAGTTCACAAGACTCATCAAAAACTAGCCAAGAGTCTAAAAATTATATCAAATATCTGTAGCTTCGCAGAAAAATGACGCCCAACGCTCTCATGTCTCGTTGATTTCTTGATCAGTGAATGACTCTTGAACGTTGAATGCCTACAAATTAAATAACGAAGACGGCAAAGATAAGCCACAAAAGCACACACTTAAGTTACATGAATTTGGGGAGCAAACACTTTTGTCATTCATGATCACCCCATAGCATACTTCCGAGTCCAGCTCCGAGCCGTGGTCTCGTATTTGGCCCGGTCAGTCTTGTACACGTGCGCAATTTCTGGCACAAGCGGATCATCCGGGTTTGGATCAGTCAACAGGGAACAGATGGACAAGAGGACCTGAAGTAATAATAAATATGAAAAAATAGATTCATCAGGATATAAATAGATTTTAATACCAGGCATTCAGGCAATGTGGACATCATACCAAACAATTGAGGAAATCATTATTTATTCCCTTTAGACCCCGCATGAGGCATACTAGATACTAAAAATAATCACCAAAACTCTCTAGGTAATGTTGGGACCTAGGAATGTGGAATTTAAAATGAAAGAAATATAAACAAGTGGCAAGTCAGATACGAGTAGTTCTTTTTTAAATAATGTCATGTTATACTTTGCAAGACACAAGAAATCAAAATAGGTAATATCTTTTCAAAATTTGAGCAATATTTCCTCTCTATTTTCTTTCTCTACCATTACCTGGTCCAAACAGACTCTTATTTTTCCACCAACATGCAAGATAAATCAAGTTTTCTACTAAAAATAATTTCACAAACAAGAGATTTGCTCCGATAAAAGTATTTTCAACTGCTAAACACATGTTTACACTCATCACTGACTTTTAAATTTTTGAAGGCATCAATCTTATATTCCAAGTGTACATTCATTTTCAAGAATATGATGCATTTTCTTTAAGAATATCAAGGCAGATACTTCCATTGCTATTGATGTTAGGGTGAAAGACCTTAGTCCGGAAAGCAACCTGAAAAGTTAAAAAAGGATTGAATTATATAAACACACCAACACAAAGTTTCCTGTGTGACCGAAAATCTCATACAAAATCAACATTTTGCTATTTTGAGTTATTGGTGTACACATCAAGGCGTGAATGTATCCAGGTATCATATTGCCACATCATCAAGGGTCTGTTTGTGACTCGATAAAACTAGGGCAAGAAAACATTAAATATGGATGGAAAGAATATGAAAATCATCAGAAAATGTGTGGGAGACTGGGAGTATATAAATTTGATGGTCCCGGATAGAGGTAAAAGTCTAGAGGGGGGTGAATAGACTTGTAAAGCTTTTTCACTTTAAATACTTTTTCCTTCTAGTTGAGTTGATCTATAATCTTTTGGGAGATTTATAGATGCACAACGGAAGTCTTTAATCTCTTAGATGAATAGTGTATAACAACTTTCTATGATGGATGAAGTTTGGGGTTTGCAAGGTGAGCAGTTGGCTTGGCAGTTGGCTAGAAAGCAGGGAACTGCTGAGGCAACTGCTAGCGAAATACTTAGTGTATGATGAAAGTGCACTCGGAATCTTTCTTAGAGTGAGAAGAGCTTGGTAAGGATCTTTTTTCCGTTGGACAAGTCGAGAGCTTCTCTCACTACCGCGCTTGTGCGTAGGTTCTTGTTCATATGGAAACATCTCATTTCTACCGATCTTCCTCCGTTGATTCTGTGGATTGAGCTTGGATATTACCTCTTCTACTTCCTCCCCTCGGTGAGGTATCAGAATATCCAATTTTCAAGCTCATTTTTGGGGTCTTTGGCGTTGTTTCGCACAAAAACTCCTACGCAAACACTATTCACGTGAAGAAGGTCAACGCCTCTCTAGATCGATTCTCTTGGCCAATCTTTGATTTGAAGGTAGTTCTAGCATCCCCTAGCTGTGGGGATTAAGCAAATATAAGTTCTTTCATCATCGGCCAACTTTGAATTTTGTCATCTTCTCCAACAGTCTCCTCCATTTGTACGGAAATAAGCTCAAACCGAGGTAACATCTCTTATGCTTCTTTTCGAGGGGGTTGCTAACTCTTAGCTGCCCCTTCTTCCATCATGGGGGAAAAAAGAAGAAGTCCCCCTCACGGCCGACGAAGACTTCATCTCGGATTCGAGCCAAGTCCCAAGCCAAGGAAACTGATGAGGCCGTGAATACTTCACACCTCCAAGATGAAGACTCCATAGCACACGTAGCTAATATTGAGGTTGCTAGCCCCTCTAATATTGTTGTTGATAAGGGAACTCCTGTCCGTGAGGATAGCACTTCCGAATTGAGTAAATTACCTGCTCATGAAACTAACCACGTTGTCACGCCTTCACTTACTGTCGAGGCTACACCCACCCAAGAGGTCAACCATATGGACTCTCACCAAATTGAGGTAATTCCTCCTTCTTTTGATGATGTTCTAATTGAGGAAGAACAACCGGATTATATTATTGACCCCACGGTTCAAGATATATTAGACAAGGACTCCACTCCTATTAGCCCTACTATTGTCACCGAAAGTGTGGTTGTTGTACAAGACAAAGGAAAGGGGTTACTCGTCCCTTTTCAAGACAACATTGCTAATGCCGCGGAAGTTGATAAAATTGATAACATTGATAATGCCGCGGCATTTGAAGGCCAAGGGAGCAAGCATCATTCTAAATGGGGTAAACCCGGATCTACTCCTATATTTGTTTCATTGTTTAAAGATAATAGGCAGCCGAACAAAGGCATGAAACTACGATATATTGAACCAAAGGGAGATATCATTGATCTTACTAACCGCAAAATATCCTCTATGATCGAAATTTGGGGTTATTGCCTAATGGCATACTTTGATGTCCGTTTCCCCGGACTTAAGAATACACATGATATGGTGCATAAATGGGGAGTGCCTTGTCGTGTTAGATCACATGATAGAGGATGGGTCATCTTCAAGTTCCAAAACGAAGAGGATAGATCCAATGTACTAATGGATGGACCTTACTCTCTCTTTGGGAAAACAGTCCACCTTAAAACATTATCCGAAGATTTCTCTATGGATGATGATAAGTTCCTAAAGGTGCCGATTTGGGTCTTATTCCCTCATTTGCCTATGAGAATTTGGGAAGAGGAGATTATAAGTGAGGTGGCTTCTAGAGTTGGAACACCAATCACTACGGATAGAGTCACACTTGAAAGAGCAAGATCATCATTTGCTAGGGTCCTTATTGAGGTGGATGCTTCTAAACCACCCCCTTCAATTCCAAATCAGGCTGCCAAACGGAAAACTACACACGCAAAGGGTGAGGTATGAAACTTTCTCTAACTATTGTTTTAATTGTAAATGTTTCGGCCACCATTGTTTCACTTGTAAGGTATTAGCCGAGAAAGAAAGGAAAGAGACTGAAGCTAACAAGGTGCATCATGAGGCTGAAAATGGTGCTCCAAAGGAAATTGTTGTAGAACAAGTCCAAGACAAAGGCAAGCAAGTCATTATGGAAGACAATGAAAAGTATCCTCGGCCTAGCAAGTCCCCATAAAAGGAGCACCCATTTTTCAAACTTCTAAAATGTGTTAAATATGGGAAGAGAAGACCAAAGAAAGGGGAGAGGGCTAGATCCCCTGGGTACACTACACAAGATGAGGAAGATGATCAAGATGGCCAAACCGTAAGAAGTGTGAAAGCTTTTGATGAGATTTACTCGGATGAAACAATTATTGAAATGGACCCGACATTGGATTTTTCTAGTCCAACTATCAAAGTCAAGCATGTAGATGAGGTGGACAAGGAAGCAACTATTATCAAACTTGGTCACAACTTGAACTTAGTTGAAAAACATGATCCCGGTGTATCTTTTACAAAGGGATGTCTTGAAAGCTTACCGGATGTTACACAAATAGATCAAGGGTATGCTTTCGGCCCATCATTTATGAGAGGAGTGTATAGACATTATCTTAATAGATTCTTTGAAGAGGGCTGCCCGAGGGGAAACTCATGCAAGGTGAAGGATCCTAGGAAGGTCAAACTTGATCAAACCCATGCGGTACATGATATAAGGGATGCCTATCTTGACGATGTCATTGCTAAAGTGGAAATTTTTGAAGACCAGCCGTCAAATATCCATCTTAGGCACCTTGATGAGGTCAATGAAATGATGGTTAGACTTGACAACTATCTAAGTGTTCAAAATCAAGCTTCGAGCACCAAAGCCATCAATTTCACTCAAGAATGTCTAAGATCTCTACTGAGAACCATTCCTACCGATGAGGGGTATGTCTTCACTTCTTATTTATTTGAATTACCATATTTCTTGCTCTTTATTACTAGGTACACTCCAAGAGAATCCAAAAAATTGCCTTTGGCCGAGGGAAGGAATGCAAGGAAAGGATGGAGGAGGCCTACCACAAAATCTTCATAATGATAGTGTCCTCATGGAATGTCCGAGGCCTAAATAAGGTCTCCAAACAAAACCTTATCTCTAATTTTTTGAAGTCTAATAATGTACATATTTGTTGTTTGCTTGAAACTAAAATGAGCACCCCAAATTTTGAAAAGTTTACATGTAGTAAATGGCCTTCTTGGTCATCTATTACCAACTTTGACAAAATTGATGGTGGACGCATTGCTATTATTTGGAACCCCAATCATGTGTATGTTAATGTCTTAGAAATTGATAAACAACACATCCATTGTATTTTCAAATGCTTGACCACTCAAATTCTCTTCTATGTTACCTTTGTTTATGCACTATATTCGGTTGTTGAAAGAAAAGTACTTTGGGATCATATTGCTCGTTTGGAACCTTCTATCGACAGCCCTTGGCTTGTTATGGGAGATTTCAACTGTGTGTGTGGGCCTAATGAGAGGGTGGGGCCTACCCCTCCCTCGGTTTATCATTTACAAGATCTAAATGATCTCAAAGTACAAGCAAATTTAGTTGATACTCCATCTACGGGTGAGTTCCTTACTTGGAATAGAGGATCCCTTTGGGCTAAACTTGATAGAGTCCTTATGAATCCTCTTTGGGGTACTCATGGGATCTCTTGCACTACACATTTTCATGATATGGAAGTTGAATTTGACCATGTGGCTTCTATGGTCACTCTCGGCCAAACCAACAATTTGGGTTCAAAACCGTTTAAGTTCTTTAATATGTGGCTCAAGCATGAGACTTTCAAACCTACTCTTACCTCATCTTGGTGTAAGGAGGTCTATGGAAGTTCTCAATATATTTTGGCCCAAAAATTGAAATTGTTAAAGCAACCTCTTAAAGAACTAAACAAGCTGAATTTTAGTCACATCTCCGAGAGGGTCAAGGAATCTAAGAAGGAATATAAAGGGCTGCTTAGCCTTTCTATACTTTCCCCCCTTGATGAGGCCCTTAAGATGGATATTGCTATTTGTAAGAAGAAGCTCATTAACCTTAAAAAAGCTGAAGAGAATTTTTTTAGGCAAAAGGCTAAAGCCACACATCTTGTCCAAAGTGATAAATGTACGAAATATTTTCATTCTATTGTTAAGAAGAACAACACTAGGAACTCCATTACGGCTCTAAATCTTCCTAATGGCAATCCTACCACAAATTGATCAAGTTGCTTGTGAACTGGTAAATTTTTATACATCTTTGTTTGGAACTCATTACCCAAATGCTCCTTTGGACCCGAATATTGTGACCTCGGGTAAGACATTACCCTCTCACTTGAAAGACAGCCTGATTGCACCTTTTTCTGACCTTGATATTAAGGAGGCTTTGTTTGACATAGGAGACAACAAGGCCCCTGGCCCTGATGGGTACACTTCGGCCTTTTTTAAAGAAAATTGGGGTATTGTTGGGAATGACATGATTAAGGCTGTCAAAGGTTTCTTTGGGTCTGGCAGAATTCTTAAGCAAGCTAACCACACGGTTATTGCTTTAATTCCTAAGACCAATCATGCTCCTACAGTTGCTAACTTTAGACCCATTGCATGCACTAATGTTGTTTATAAAGTTATCACTAAGGTTTTGGCTAAGAGGATGATTCCTTGCCTGCCTGACTTTATTGATCCGGCCCAGGGGGCTTTTGTTGATGGGAGACTCATGATTGATAATATTTTCATTGCCCAAGAGCTGGTTAAAGGATACACTAGGAAAAGAATATCTCCCAGATGTATGATTAAGATTGACCTTAGAAAAGCTTATGATACAATATCATGGGATTTCTTGGCTAATATGCTAACACATTTGGGCTTCCCTAGGAGATTCATTGGATGGATTATGGATTGTGTTACCACACCCTCCTACTCTATCTCAATAAATGTATCCCTCCATGGTCACTTTAAAGGGAAGAGGGGACTAAGACAAGGTGATCTTATGTCCCCTCTCCTATTTGTACTTTGTTTGGAATATCTATCGAGACTGTTGAATGTAAGAACACAGGATCCATGCTTCAAGTACCATCCTAAGTGTGGCAGCCTTAAGATATCCCATGTTGCATATGCGGATGATTTAATGCTCTTCTCCAAAGGGCATAAACCATCTATCAAGATACTTGTTGATTCCTTGGAGGAATTTGGCAGAACTTCAGGCCTCATGGTAAATTATGACAAGTCAAATATCTTTCTTGGAGGTGTGGCTGATTATGACCTAAATAGTATCCTTGAACTTGTGGATTTCAAAGTGGGTGCTTTCCCTGTTAAATACATTGGGGTCCCTTTGGCCCCTCTAAAGGTATCGGTGGCACAATATGCCCCACTATTAGAGTCTGTTACTAATTTCATTAGTGCTTGGAATCTTAAGACTCTTTCATATGTGGGAAGTGTAGAACTTATTAAATCTGTGATACAAGGTGTGCATTCATTCTGGCTTCAAGTTTTCTTTATCCCTAGGACCATACTAGATAGGATTACCTCTATTTGTCGAATCATTCTTTGGAGGTGCAAATTCTCTAGGGTCTCCTGGGCTGACATTTACCTCAATGGCCGTGATGTGTGGGACTTTTCCCCACATAATAGGGACTCACACCTAATGAAAAAATGGCCTCGATTAGAGATGAATTTTTAGGGAAATATGGGGGAACCGTGGCTGCTATACAAGGTTTGAATGCTTTACAATCTAATGGCAAACTTGTTTCTTCAAAAGTTTATAACTTGCTTAGAGTTAAGGCACCCACCCGTTGGTGGATGTCCTTCATTTGGAAAAATTACATTCCCCCCAAATTTTCCTTCACTACTTGGTTGGCATTCCGAAATAGGTTGGCTACAAATGATAATCTCCTTCGATTAGATGTAGTTAACATTTGTGTCTTGTGTAAGGGTGGGCTGGAATCGGTCCCACACCTATATTTTGAATGCCCTTTTGCTGGTAAAGTTTGGAGATTGGTCAAAGATTGGTTGAAAATTCCAAGGCATATGGGCTCTCTGACGAGTTCGGTCAAGTGGATAAAGAAGGAGAGGAGTGGAGCTACCATCCAAGCAAAGGCAGCTAGGATTGCTTTCTGCTTCTCAGTTTACTGGATCTGGAGGGTCAGAAACGCTGCAAGATTTGATGGAATACTACCAAAGGAAGAAGAAGTTTTTGCACGGATAAAGTACATTGTGTACAAAGTTTTGTATAGTATTTACCCACAAGACTTGGTGGTGTTTTGATAAAATTTCTGCCGTTTGCATGTTTTTTGGCCGAGAATTAGCTTGAGTAGCTAAATTAGGCGTGGTTACTATAGTGGCAGCCATATTTTTGGAGGTGATGGGTTATCCAATATTTGGATAACCTGCAATTTTGCTCACCCTTTTTGATGTACATATAAACTCTTTGGATGGTCCTCAATATATACTTACTGTTCATCCAAAAAAAATAGAGTGAGAAGAGCTTTCTGATGATGTAACAAGATAGATTGATAATCAACCTTAATGAGAGCAGTGGTCTCGGCAGTTGGGTAGTAACCAGGGAACTGCTGAGGCACCTGCTTAGGTAAAAACAAAGGTATGGGAAGATTGATTATGTAGTGTTGCTCAGGGTGATGAGGGCTTTCTGAAGATGTGCTTTTGTGTAAGTGAGTGGGAGTCTTACTGGAGCAGTGATCTCGGCAGTTGGGTGATAATGAGGGAACTGCTGAGGCACCTGTTGAGTTTCAATTTAAGTTTCAGAAGGTCTGGTTCAGAGGTCTGGTTCAGAGGTGGTGTAATCCTCCTACGTCCAGTCCCACCCTATTTCATATGGATTTCACTAAAGTATTAAACCCAATACACTTAGTGCCAATCTAGCCTTTACAACACTTAGGCCTAGATTGAAGGTTTTTCACAATGAGTATAACACCACTCAAAGTTACTCAGTCCTTAGACTTTTCTCAAATGATCCAGTTGGGATCAAAGGTACTCTATCTATCTCACCACACTGTAGGATCCGAACAACTGTTCTCCTAAGTGTTTACAACAATTTGTGATTTGATTACAAGAAAGTTCTAACCTCCAACTAGGAACTAAACTTCTCAAATTTAGCAATGAGCACTTGTGACTAAGAAGTTTAGTGAAACAAGAGTCTAAGCAGAGAGTAAAGTATAGATTCACACTTTCTCTTTTGCTAGATATCTCGTGAATGCTCAATGAAATATTGCTCTACTTAGAATGCTCAAGCTTGGTTAGAAACTTTCGTTTCAGCCTATATTTATAGGCTTCTCCTATGAATTAATCTCATCCGTTGGTTAGGATGAATTAATCTCTGGCTTTGAAAAATTGGCAAGGATGAATTGTACATTTGTCTTCTTGTACGTTGTTGCATTTATTGGGACGATTTCTCTGTCTTGAGTATCTCAGCCACTGAAGCATCTCTTGAGAAAATAATCCCATGTGTGCGTCCTATGCTCCGGTCCCATGTACAAATGTAGTATTAATTGCCGGTCTATTTTTGTCTTCAATCATTTACATTCAATGTATTTGATTTTACGAGCTTCTTTTCTTTAAAATGTGACATCCAATTAATCTTTGAGCTAAAATAATATATACCGGTAGGATCTAAATATCCTATGAAGGTAAATAAAAATAACCTTATTGCATTTTAACTTTTCCGGTAATATTTAATTCGACTCAAAAATTGTACATTTTATTTTGTCACATAATTTTGAATGCTAACACACGAACAATATTGAGACACAATGTACACGTGCTAAGTATAGTGGCATCATCAAAATCTATAAAAATTGGGTACTAACAAAATTTCTTCATATTCCATGCCTATTATATAAAGGCTAAGAAATCTAAATAATGTAAGATGAGAATAGTTTCTCCAAACATAGCCTAAGTGAAAGCATATGCATCCACCAATAACAATTCAACAGCCCATATCATCTGAAAATTATACAATAGTCAAAGAAAAGTCAAACAAAACCTAGAACATGATAACATACCTTAGGAGGCTTAAAAGGGTAATCAGGAAGGAAGTGAATCAAAACCAGGAAAAAACCTCCAGCATAGGGACTATCAGTGGGCCCCATAGTTGTTGCTTGCCAATGGAACATATCTTCTGCAACAGGGCCTGCAACAAAAATTATCACACAATCAGTACATGCTACCATGGTTTAAAAAGGCGCTTATGAGGCGGGTTCTGAGGCGCGCCTCAAGTTGAGGTGTACTGGTTGGGTATCAAGGCGTAAGTTTTTTTGACAAGTAAAGAGGCTTACGCCTCATAGATTGAGGCACACGCCTTGAGGTGTTTGTTGAGGCGCACGCCTTGAACACTTGCGTAGTGACTTAAAACAGGTTGAAATATTTTATTTAATAAAAAGCCCAGAGTTCTTTCTAAATAGAAGCCCATATACTAAACCCTAATTTTATATGTCTTTATTTTTTTAGGCTTACGCCTCAATACGCCTCAAGGCTTACACCTCGCCTCTTAGGAACAAACCGCCTTGAAACCCGAACCCGCCTTTTTAAACCTTGCATGCTACATAATGCACGATCAAATAGCACATGGCTACAGAAAATAAATTTAAAAGCACTAGCTATAAACACTTACAACTAAACCAGGAATGAAAAGACTAAATATACTGAGATTCAAAATTTCAAGCCATACTAGCGCGACATGATGTGGGTGGGTCCTTCTGTAAATCCTTGATCTCCTTCAGTATGCGTTTTGATACCATAACTTAAGCCAGGAAAGATCTTCTAAGCTCTTTTCAGATAATAACTTATGACCTAATCAAAGATGGTATGCCTAGTCAGTACTAGCAGATCTTAAGCTCTCACTCAAAGTACAAAAGAGAACAAACAAATTAGGAGTAATAAGATACACAACAAGCTAAACAGTGACACACCATTGAAGAATGCTCCTCAAGTCACCAAGCCCCCATCCCACCTCAACCCAGTTTTTTCATGTTGTGAACTGGAAATTAAGATGAAAAGATGAGTCATGCTCAAATGCTCAATTGTCAAAACAGGGAATTAATTCATTAATAAACCCAAGATTACAAACCATAGTACATGACATAATAGTAGTTTTCCATAACATCAATATATGTCTGAATTAGTATTCACAAATTAAAAAGGGCCATTATGACTGCTGCCTGAAATCAAAGATTCAAAGTTATAACTTATTATAATTATATCAAAAGCCAACGGAAATTATATCAAAAGCCAATGAAGACGGCAAAGATAAGCCACAAAAAGCACACACTTAAGTTACAGGAATTTGGGGAGCAAACATTTTTGTCATTCATCATCACCCCGTAGCATTTTTGAATTTAGGTGAACGTCAATCACTCAATATTAATCATTTTACCTTGCTTGATGATGCCTCCATAGTCTTTTTGTTCATTCGTTGCTTCAGGTTCTCATTTTCTCTGTAGACATTTGCATGTTCTTTTTTCTTCTCTTCCAGTTTGGCCCTTAACAAGCTTACTTCATCATATTCTCCTAGACTATCATTTAAAACCACACGTGCAGGTCTGTTTTCTTGTTCATTGTCAAGGAATTCTTGCTTGGGAAAAGCTGGTTTCATTGTTTTCTTCTTAATTTTATGCTGCACGAAAGATCTAAGAGTTTTCAAGTCCAGTCTTTTGATGTTTTCAACTTCAGTCTTTCTGTGGTTTTCTTCTTTTGCATCATAAAAGAAGTGATGGAGTATATGGCCCGGGAACACCCGGCCCACAGTCTCATACTACTCCTTTAGAGGCCCAACAGGCCCAGAAGGCCCAACAGGCCCAAATCATGGCGCCCAGAGTACCAAGCTGCCCACAATACGCACCAGGGGTACCTTCGGCCCCCTAGCCGAAGGCTCCAAACTATCACAGCATGGATATTTCGAACAAACAGAGGAACTGGGAGAAAACGGCGAAAACAGTAGCCCTCGGCACCTGGAGCCCTCAGCACTCAGGGGCCCTCAGCACTAAGAGCCCTTGGCTAGTCCTCTGCAGCCGAGGGCACCTCTCCCGACATGATATCCGCCTCACATGCGTGCAGATCACCGTACCCTGTACAGACGTCCCATCCAACAGCCGCATTAAATGCGGCCACATGCGGCTGCCAACGCCAACCAGTTGAGGTGACCCCTCGGCCAATAGGCGCTTGACACGTGTCCCTGTCCGGCATTTATTGCTACTATAAATAGCACCCCATTTCCCCATTTGTAACCACGACATTCATACTGAATACACTCTCTCTCTCACTTACTTGTGCTCTGACTTCTCTCTAAGTTATTCCCTGCAATAACCCCTCGGATATATACCCCCGGGTAGACTATCCATCATTTGGTGCTCTCGTTGAGAGGTCGAACTGTAACACCGCCCCCGAGTATTTGTACTGTACCAAATTATGTATTGAACCTTGAGAAATGTATAAAAGCATTTTTACGTGATTGTAAATTTTTATCATTTCTATTACGTGAATAGTAAAATTCACGTGGGGTCCACACCGGATGTGGGGCCGCCCAATATTATCGGGACCACATATTATATTAATCTTAGACTAGATAATATGTATATGGTGGTGGATATCCTAATTGGGCCATGACAATGGCACAAGGTTGACCGGTTGGTCAAACGGGCTAAATTATCGGTATCGGCAATTTATCAGATAACAGCCCAAAAAGGGATTCCGAGAACCTATAAATTAAAGTTGGGGATTTCATAATGATTCTAAGGCCCAATAAGGATTGGGAACGAGTGTTATATTTTATTTGACCCGATAAAATAAAATATACTTAAAACAGTCCGGAAAATACAACTTTCGGGACCGATTGTACACTCGGGTACACAAAGGGTTGACCTCCCACATGAGTGGGGGCCAACCCACGTCCTTGGTCTGGAAAATAGCAAGGGGAGCCGCATCATAGAGCTGAGAATTGGCTGGGGAAGTGATTGGGAGACCAATCAATATGAGGGTGGGACCTTTGCCATATGATTTGGTGAGAAATGCCAAAATGGCATCCTCAATCACCCCTCACCCCATATGCTCGGTTCAATCATCCAAGGAAGGGAGAGAAACTCTGAAAATACTCCATTTCCTCATCCTTTCACGCAACAAGAACAAAGGAGGAAGAAGGAGGGGAAAAGAGAAGAGAAAAGGTTGTTTTGGAGAGGAAAACTTGTGTTTAGCAAGGTAAGGACTCCATTAACCCCATTTCGTTTTCTTTAATCATCTTATATGATTATTCAATCATATTTCACACCCTAGGATTGTTCTACACGTTGGGATGTGTAGGAAGAGGGGTTGGAAGGTGGTTCTAAGTCCAAGAACGGACTTATAAGCCAAAGGACCGGTTCGCCGGAAAATAACCTTTTGAAGGTTATTTATATTACTATGGGTTTTATGATGATAAAACCTTGTTAGTAACTTGTCTAAGGTATTCAAGGAACTTTCACGGAGTTGAAAAGGTCGCCGGAGTTGTCGCCGGAGTTCGTTGAAGTTCGCCGGAGTTTCGTCGGAGCTAAATCGGGAAGGCTAGAACTTCATAAGCTTCATTAAGGTGAGAAGACGGCTTTCTGCTTTATAACTTTTGCGTGAGGCATGAGATTACCTAAAGTAATCAGGAATATGTTTTGTGGAATGATTAAAGATAACCAAGTGTGTGCTTATGCCATGATTATACATAAAACATAATTGAAAAGCATGTTATGTAGGTTTGGTGATCAAAAATGTGATAACTTCTTATGTGTGATGTTCCAGGGATCCAAAATGGTATTTTTGGATCAAGGACGTCAAGAAGCATAAGTGTATACAATTTCACGTTAATCGGACTTCGTTTGGGCGGTCAAACGAGCGTTGACCGCCAAGACAAAGGTGATACCCGACCGGGTATGGGTGAATACCCGACCGGGTTTTGATTAAAAATGGCTCCAGAAGCCACTGCCACACTAGACCCGACCGGGTATGGGTGTAGACCCGACCGGGTCTCAAGTAAAGTTGGCTCCAGGGGCTACTGCCTCACCCCACCCGACCGGGTAAGGTTGGATACCCGACCGGGTATTGGGTTAAGCTCAGAATGGGCAGTTTTGAGTAGGTTAACGTGGGCCGTTCGGGTGGGACCCGCCCACGTTGGATCCTAAGGATTGTTATATGACTATAGGGCTAGGCATTGTCCATAGTTAAAGGAATGAAAGGTTAGCCATATCCAGGTTAGGATTTGGTAGAGAATAGACTGGGGATTGAGTGCCCTTGGACGGTAAATGATCCAGAATACTCCAGGTGGGGTCGAGTACCCTTGGACGGTAAATGATCCAGAATACTCCAGGTGGGGTCGAGTACCCTTGGACGGTAAATGATCCAGAATACTCCAGGTGGGGTCGAGTACCCTTGGACGGTAAATGATCCAGAATACTCCAGGTGGGGTCGAGTACCCTTGGACGGTAAATGATCCAGAATACTCCAGGTGGGGCCGAGTACCCTTGGACGGTAAATGATCTTAAATACTCCAGGATGGGTTGAGTGCCTTGGACGGTAAATGATCCTAAAACACTCGGTAGTATGAATCGAAGGTAGACTATAGCTTGTGAGCTAGGTAACCGGGAAAGGAGTGAGAAAAGTCAGGTAAGAACTTTATCTCTAAAAGACTCTTTAAGGTAAATGACCTACGGGTTGAGTATTTTACGAGTATATATACAGTATGTATCATCGGGTGGATGAGGGACATCTATATATATATATATATATATATCACCCTATTTTTGGGTCTCGTGTCTGAAACATTAGTTATTCTTCATATAGCCTGCTTGTCACTAGTACTTCTATGGAGTACTGACCCCTCCGGGGGCCCTCACATTTTCAGGTTGAGGCTAGAGTCCTACTACCTGCACCTTTGCCTAGGGTGATTGATCGAGAAGGAAGACGTGGTTCGTGCTTCCATTCTTATTTCAAATGTATAAACTGCTCATGGATTTTTGAACAATATTTTCATTAAAACAGTTGGGGGCCTGCGTGCCCGTGTTTGCCACGTGTGGCTATGTATCAAACATTTTATTATTTTCCGCATTTGTTTTATTATGATATTGATGTTGATTGTATGTGTTTACTAATCGGTTTGGCAATAGAATCAATCGGACGCCTTGTACAACTCAATAGGGATGAACTGTTGTTGTTCTTATCGGGTTGTACGGCGGTTGTCTACGTGGCTCGGATGCGGTCCGGGGCGTGACACGAACAATCAAGTAAGAAACCCTCCCCCTTCGCCAAACACTAGCCCTCTATCAAAATGGTGAGAACAACACGTGCCAACTCAAAGAACATAGAGGACAAGAACTTGGCCCTCGGCGACGTCAACGCCCCCGAAGCCTCTCACAGGGCTCCCGAGGGCGGTGTCATCGCTGGGCTGGAACAGGCGGCTGTCGACCTACGCCTTCAGATCCAACAAAATGCCCCCGATGCCCGCCTCGGCATCAAGGCCAAAAAGAAAAACCGGAGTGATGACCAAGTGAGCCCTCCGGTTCTCACCATCGACGTGCAATCGGCGCTCTCCGCCTTCATATCACGCTCACTCAGAACCCGGGTGCCTTCGGCGCCCTGGCTCCGGCTCACCCCCAGGTTGGGGAAAACATCATACTCCCCCCTCCGCCATACCCCTTCGGAAATCCCACCCCTCGGGTGAGGAACGACGAAGGGGTAGTGGCCCAGGATACATCCTCCCAGGAAGTACAGTCCCGGGACCGCCACAATGACAACAGGGAAAGGCCCCGCACTTCCGCCCTCAACCGGCTCGGAGGAGGGCCAGACCGCCGAGGGGTCCAAGACCGCCTCGGAGGAAAGGCACTCCAAAGGCCTCAGGAAAGTGGAGGATCTGTCTCGAGGGCAGACGAGGAGCGTCCCCCTCGGGACAAAGGCAAGGCACCCCTTCATGCCAATGACGCTCGCCACCAGATCAACCAGGCCCACTCGGCCCGGGTTCGTTAGCAGGGGGCGGAGACCCTCCCGAAGGATCCCCGGGACGAGATTATCGCGGCCCTTCAGCGCCGGCTTGACGAAATGGAGTCCAACAAAGCTCACGCCACCACCTCCACCCCTCACTCAGACCTCAAATATGAGGCCATGATGGCCAAAATGGAGGAATTGCAGAAGAAGGTGGCCGAGGGCTCCGGGGAACCCGTCATCCAGCTCCGGACTCGGACGCCATTTACCCCAAGGGTATTGGCGGCCCGGATCCCGGAAAAATACCGAGGGCAACACATACAGCCCTACAGCGGGAAGACGGACCCCCAGGAACATTACAGCAAATACCAGAACAGCATGATGATGGTGGGGGCGTCAGACGAATATTTGTGTCGTTGGTTCCTCTCCACCTTAGAGGGGCCGGCGTACGAATGGTTCAACAGGCTGCCCGAGGGCTGCATTGATTCGTGGCAAGAACTCGCCCAGCGATTCTTGACACAATTTGCCGGGAGGCGTCGCACGAGGAAGCACTTCTCCCACCTCCTAACCATATGCCAGAAGAGGGATGAGACCCTTCGGGACTTCTTAGAGCGCTGGAGGACGGAGGCCGACAAGGTCGACGGTGCTGATGACGGGACCCTCCTGGCCCTCCTACAAACCGTCCTCCGCACCGGCAACTTTTCAAGAAGCCTCATCATTGAACCCCCCCGCGACTACATAAGGGCTTTGCAGCGGGGGGGACCGATATGCTGAGGCCGAGGAGGTGGAGAAATACCACCAGCATCCGGATCAGCAGCCCCCGAGGGCTGACAACAAGCATAACCGAGGGCCGGGGGCTCCTCCAAATCATCCCAAGGCTTCAGGACCCTCTGATGACCGCCCTCGGCAAGGCCAAGCCAAACCCGGGGGAGGTTATAAGGGCAACCCTAAGACTTGGGCACAGCCCATTCTCCTGGACCGCCCTCGGACGCCATTGACGCACCCCGTCAGCATCATCCTCGATTTCGCCGAGGAGAGGGGCCTCGTTGAGCGCGACTCTCGCGCACCCCCGGAGGTACATGCTATCAACCCTCAGTTCCCCTACTGTCGTTTCCATCGACACCAGGGGCACAGAACCGATGACTGCCATCAGCTGAAGACGGCCATCGAGAGATTGATACAGGCGGGGCACCTGTCTCAATTTGTTCAGAGCCCTCGGCAGGAGGGGCCTTCTCATCAGGGACCTCGCCGAGGGCACCACACGAAGGTAAACGCCTGGGTGAACCCGAACACCATCCCCCTCGGCAAGAAGAGGGAGATCGGAAACTTGGAAGAAGAAGAGGAGGAGAACCCCCACTACCAGGAGAAAAAACGCCACATCCTCATGATCACCGGTGGCAATACAGGGGGCGATTCCACCAGCCAGCGAAAGAAGTGGGGTCAATCGCTTTACGTGGGGGAAGTCACTCATATGCCCCGGTAAAGCGACTGAGGGAGGAACCCATCACCTTCACCAACGCAGATCTCCCTCCTACTTCTTCTCCTCACAGGGATGCCTTGGTGATTCGGACGGAGATAAACGACACCATCATTCACCGAACTTACATTGACACGGGCAGCTCCGTCAATGTAATGTACCTCAGCACCTTCAGAGAGCTGCATCTGGAGAGGGGGTCCCTTCGACCCATTAAGACCCCTCTTGCCGGCTTCACCGGCGATACTATTGATTCCGAGGGGGTAATAACCCTCCCGATGATCTTCGGCGACGGGCTCCATAGAGCCCAGCTCGAAGTGGAGTTCGTCGTCGTCAACATTGATTGCGCCCACAACATTATCCTCGGCCGGCCAGCCCTCGAGGACCTCGAGGCCATCATCTCCATGAGGCACCTCTGCCTCAAGTTCCGCGCCGAGGGGGGCATTGGCTACTCCCGGGGGAATCAGAAAATCGCCCGCGCCTGCTATCTTCAAGTCACCAAGAAGGTAAGCAGGACGGAATTCCGTGTTGACACCATCACCGGAACCATCGACCAAGAAGAAAAAAGGCCTAGGGCTGAACCGGCCGAGGACGTAGAAGACTTTGCGCTCGATCCGGCCCAGCCGGAGAGAGTCGTGAAGATTGGAGCCCAGCTCTCTGAAGATCTGAAGACCGGTATCACCGACGCCCTCCGCGCCTACTCCACTGTCTTTGCATGGGGGCCGGAGGACATACCGGGAATTAGCCGAAGGGTCATCACCCACCGCCTCTCGGTGGACCCCTCGGCAAAAGCGGTGCAACAACGAAGAAGACCCCTCTCCGCCGAGAGGAGGGAATTTGTGAAGAAGGAGGTCGCCATGCTCCTCTCAATTAGACACATCAAGGAGGTGAAATATCCCTCATGGCTAGCAAATGTAGTCCTCGCACAGAAGCCCCCTACCTTCCGCATGTGCGTGGACTACATCGATCTCAACAAGGCGTGCCCTATGGATCCATTCCCTCTACCAAATATTGATCAACTGGTGGATGAGACCGCAGGGTGTGAGATCATGTCCTTCCTCGATGCCTTCCGAGGGTATCACCAAATTTTCATGCACGAGGAAGACGCCGAAAAAACTGCCTTCATGACTCCCGAGGGCATCTTCTGCTACCTAGTAATGGCCTTCGGCCTAAAGAACTCAGGGGCCACTTACACCCGGATGGTGGCCCGGGTCTTTCAAGCCGTCCTAGGGCGCACCATGGAGGCCTATGTCGACGACATGATCGTCAAGAGCAAACAATCTTCCAGCCATGCTGACGACCTCCGGGAAATCTTCGCCATCATGCAAAAGTTCAACCTTCGGCTAAACCCGAAGAAGTGCACCTTCGGCGTCCAAGGGGGCAAGTTCTTGGGCTACATGGTGAGCCGAAGGGGTATTGAGGCCAATCCCGAGAAGATCCAGGCCATCATCAACATGGAGCCCCCACACAATGTGAAGGAAGTCCAACGGTTGACGGGCCGCCTGGCAGCCCTCAACCGCTTTCTATCTAAATCGGCGGAGAAATCTCTACCCTTCTTCCAGATCATGAGGAAGACGGCTGGCTTTCTATGGACTCCGGAATGACAGGAGGCTTTCGACGAGCTCAAACGATATCTATCTTCACCTCCTGTGCTCTCCAAACCCAAGGTAGGGGAGACCCTCTACCTCTACCTTGGGGTCAGCCCGGCGGCCATCAACTCTGTCCTCATCCGGGAGGAAGACGGCATCCAACATGCCATCTTTTACGTTAGCAAGACCCTAAGGGAGGCCGAGCTCAGGTACTCCCCTGTGGAAAAAACGGTGTTAGCCATCGTTTGGACTGTCAATAAGTTGGGCCACTACTTTCAAGCCCACCCGGTTCAGGTCCTCACTCATCAACCCCTCGGCGCCCTCATGAGGAGCCCCACCAGCTCCTCCCGCATGGTGAAGTGGGCTATCTTCTTGAGCCAGTACAACATTGACATCCGTCCAAGGCCTGCCATCAAGGGCCAAGCCCCAGCGGACTTTGTGACGGAGTGTAGCGCAAGGGCAGCCACGGACGGGGAGCCCTCGGCTACTTCGGACGACTGGTGGACCCTCTACACCGACGGCTCCTCCGCGACCAAAGCATGTGGGGGAGGGGTAGTCCTCATTACTCCCGAGGGCTTCAGAGCGTACTATGCAATCCGCTTCTCCTTCAAAGTCTCCAACAACGAGGCCGAATATGAGGCCCTCCTATGTGGCCTTTGGCTGGCTGCCAACATGAGGGCTCGGCAGATCCACATCAAATGCGACTCCAAGTTGGTCGTCGGCCAAATCTCCGAGGAATATGAGGCCAAGGAGGGAAGGATGAAACAGTACAAGGAAGCGGCCAAGGAGTTGCTTAAGGTATTTGAGGCACACTCTCTCACTCAAATACCGAGGGCTCAGAACTCCGAGGCCGACATATTATCTAAACTCTCGGCCGACTCCCCCGAGCATATCTCCAAAATTGCCAAAATTGAGGAACTCAGCCTCTCAAGTATCCATGTGAGCCCCGTGATGAACATACAACAACGCCAAGAGGATTGGATCTCAGATATCACCGCCTTCATCTCCACAGGGCAGCTACCCGAGAATGAGACCCGCGCTAAACTGACAAAGCTGAGGGCTCCTAGCTACACCATCGAAGATGGGAGGCTCTACAAACGATCTTACAATGGCACGCTACTTCGATGCCTTCATCAAGATGAGGCCGAGGTCGCAATGGAGGAAGTGCACAGTGGCACTTGCTTAGCTCACCAGGGACCCTTCTCCATGTCCTGAAGGCTCATTCTCCAGGGCTACTTCTGGCCAACCATGGTCAGAGATTGTGCTGACCTTGCCCGGAGGTACACCACATGTCAACATTTCCAGAAAACCCCCGACAGGCCAGCGGCCAACTATGCCCCCATCAGCACATCTGTCCCTTTTTCTCGATGGGGGATAGACCTTGTGGGCCCTCTGCCGAGGGGTACCTCCAACAACAGGTACATCATTGTGGCCGTCGACTACTTTACCAAGTGGGTGGAGGCTGAACCCCTCGCCAGCATCACAGAGGCGAAGTGCCGTCACTTCGTCCTCAAGAACATCCTCACAAGGTTTGGCGTCCCCCAGCAGATCATCTCCAACAATGGGACACAATTTGAGGCAGCCCCCTTCTGTGCCCTTCTGGAGGCATGGGGCATCAAACACACCTTCTCCTCCGTTGCCTACCCTCAAGGCAACGGGCAAGTAGAGAATGCCAACCGGACCTTGCTCGAGGGCCTCAAAAAGAAGCTGGAGGCCGAGGGCGGTGGCTGGGTAGAAGAACTCCACAACATCCTTTGGGCCTACCGCACCAACCCTCGGCGAGCAACAGGTGAAACACTCTTCTCCCTCTGCTACGGTTTTGAAGCCAAAGCTCCTACGGAAGTCACCCTTCCCACCCGAAGGGTGATCCAGTATGACCCCGAGGTCAACGACAGCAACATGGCTCTCGACCTCCACCTCATTTCAGAACGCCGGGAGCAGGCCTTCATCCGGGCAGAAAATTATCGAAGGCAAGTCAAAAGCTACATCGATGCCAAAGTTCGCACCCGAGAATTTCAAGTGGGAGACTACGTCCTCCGGAGGAGGGAAGCCAGCCAACCAACCGAGGGAGGAAAAATGGCACCAAAATTCGAAGGCCCCTACATCATAGCAGCCATCATCAAACCTGGGACTTACAAGCTAAAACGCCCTAACGGGAAAGAGGTCCCTAGGCACTGGAATGTACACCATTTAGTTAAATTTTACCAATAATGTAAGAGCGGCCAAGCCCTCATAACTAATGAATGTACTACCCTTTGGCCCGAGGCCTCCACTTTTGAGGAATGAAGACACATTCGAAACGCCAAGCCCTCATACTGACTACAGGCCCCAGGCCTCACCACGAGAAGAACCACCTCCGGCACCAAGTGCCGAGGGCGGACACCATCAACACCTGCAACAACAGGAGAACACCTAGTGTTTTCACACGAGACCCCTCGGTACCAAGTACCGAGGGAGGGAACTCCTATCACCAACAACAAAGAACACCAAGTGTTCCTACAGAAGACCCTTCGGCACCCAGTGCCGAGGGTACACCCCATCATCAAACATCGAAAAAGAAGAAAAGCACCCAATGTTTCAAAGAAGACCCCTCGGCACCCAGTGCCAGGGATATGCTCTCCTACCAGCTTCCAAACATCTGTTGGGAAACACCAAGTGTTTCCTCCGAGGGCCCCTCCGGCACCAAACACTCCAATCAGAACACCAAGTGTTCCTACAGAAGACCCTTCGGCACCCAGTGCCGAGGGTACACCTCCATCATCAAACATCGAAAAAGAAGAAAAGCACCCAATGTTTCAAAGAAGACCCCTCGGCACCCAGTGCCAGGGATATGCTCTCCTACCAGCTTCCAAACATCTGTTGGGAAACACCAAGTGTTTCCTCCGAGGGCCCCTCCGGCACCAAACACTCCAATCAGAACACCAAGTGTTCCTACAGAAGACCCCTCGGTACCAAGTACCGGGGGGCTACACATCGGAACTAACACCAAGTGTTGTTTTCAAAAGCCGTACCCCACGAGGACGCATATACCGAAGGCGCCACCATCAGTGCCGGCGGCACGTAGTGCCGGCGGCACGTAGTGCCCCCGGCCATTTGCAACTAGTGTGCAAATGAAAACCCTTCCTTGAAACGCTTTCCGCGTCACTACCCCCAGGGTATGATAGGCATGAGAAATGCCCAGGATTCGACTTTCAAAAACGGAATGCTATCCGCGTCATCACCCCAAGGGTATGACAGGCACGAGAAATGCCCAGGATTTGACTTCCAAACCGAAACGCTCCCCGCGCCACCACCCCAAGGGTGTGGCAGGCCACGGACTATGTCTAGCGCCGAGGGGACGACTTTAAAAAATGAGGCGCTTTCCGCGCCATCCCCCAAGGGGAGGCAGGTTACTGACCACCATATCTTGTGCCCAGGAAACGTCCCTCGATCCCCTCGGAACTCGGAAGGTTAACCCGAGGGAGGAGAGCCATTGGTGTATTCTGATGGTCTCCTAATAGGCCCAGCCTTACCAAGAAACCAAGTTTCTTGATGCCTTCCCTTCACCACCAACCACAAAAAAAAGGGGGGTGAAGGGGAGTAGACTCAGCGAGAAATCGAAGAGTACACTCCAACAGATCACAACATGCCGAGGGCTCCCCACGGGAACACCTCCGGTAATTGAAGACTCCTATTTCCCGAAGGATACTACTCAAATAAATATCATCAGGAAACGGCTAAGTCCACTACCTGGTCACCTCCGGTCACAAAAACACCGAAGGCTTCAACAATACAAAGGGACTGGACTATCCAAGGTCCACTAAACGGTACTTCAAACAAACACCGAAGGCATCTGTTATGCACTAATACCGAGGGCCCCTAACCCATTACAAGGGACACAACTGGCTAAGTCAGACTCTACAACTTTTTAAAGTGTATGCCGAGGGCACACACTCCTCATTGGCTTTCTTCACAACAACAGGATTCCACACTTTTCCTAAGTCCACACTTTTGGAAAATGACAGCAACCGGAGGTTAATATGTCACCAGACAACCGAAGGCATCTATTCTGGAAGCCCCCGGGTTTTCTACTCCACTCCACTTCATCAAGGAGAGCCTCCGGGTACACTTACCCAGGAGCGCCCCCGGGTTGTGCCCCACACAGCACATAACAGACGCCTTCGGGATCACTCTTTCAGAAACCCAAGACTTCATATCAGGGCACCCCTCGGGGATCCCCCCTCAGCACTGTAAAAACCGGGTAGCCCCCGGGCCCCCGGGGAGTTGCCTCATTGACGAATAGCCTATGGCACACAGGTAGTGGGAGCCCACGGGTATCTTCACCACCAACTAATCAACAGACAGTGGACCCCCCCGGTAACAACTCCACTGCTGCACTCATCAATCAGGCCCTCGATCCCCAGATTGAGAAGCTCCCCTTCGGCGCCCCCAGGACATCAACAGCAAGCCTTCGGCCAATCAACACATGAGCCCTCAGAAGAAGAAGAGCCTTCGGCATTACCGTTATTCTCCATTTTTGACCAAGGTTTCACATTTTCGATTCATCATTGGGGGAATTCGGTGCACTCTTTTTCCCTCATTAGGATTTTTTCCCACAGGGTTTTTTCTAATGAGGTTTTTAACGAGGCATCCCCCCAAAATGAAACGAAAAGCGTCAGCCTTCGGCCCACAACAGCAACGCAACTACTCTACTCCTTTTCACCACTTTACAAGTGCCTCAAGGAGTGGGGGACTGGAGGACCCCCTCGGGAAAATCATTTAATTACAAAATTAGTGAAATTCCAACAAACGACAAAGCAAGCCCTCAAGTCCCGACATGTGGGTAACTGAGGGACTGCCTTCGGCAGGGACGTAAAAGCAACAACTCCTCACCAACTTAAGAGATCACGACAGGACAACATCAAAGGGCAAGCACAAATTACTCCTTTTCCCTCAAATACCTTTCGGCAAAAGGAGTGAGGGACTCCTGATGGAGTATATGGCCCGGGAACACCCGGCCCACAGACTCCTACTACTCCTTTAGAGGCCCAACGGGCCCAGAAGGCCCAACAGGCCCAAATCATGGCGCCTAGAGTACCAAGCTGCCCACAATACGCACCAGGGGTACCTTCGGCCCCCTAGCCGAAGGCTCCAAACTATCACAGCATGGATATTTCGAACAAACAGAGGAACTGGGAGAAAACGGCGAAAACAGTAGCCCTCGGCACCTGGAGCCCTCGGCACTCAGGGGCCCTCAGCACTAAGAGCCCTCGGCTAGTCCTCTGCAGCCGAGGGCACCTCTCCCGACATGATATCCGCCTCACATGCGTGCAGATCACCGTACCCTGTACAGACGTCCCATCCAACAGCCGCATTAAATGCGGCCACATGCGGCTGCCAACGCCAACCAGTTGAGGTGACCCCTCGGCCAATAGGCGCTTGACACGTGTCCATGTCCGGCATTTATTGCTACTATAAATAGCACCCCATTTCCCCATTTGTAACCACGACATTCATACTGAATACACACTCTCTCTCACTTACTTGTGCTCTGACTTCTCTCTAAGTTATTCCCTGCAATAACCCCTCGGATATATACCCCGGGTAGACTATCCATCAAGAAGCACTAAAGCAAATAAAATTCTAAAGTAAACGAATTAAAGTATCAATAGAGGTACCAAAACTACAGAAGTTCATCAAACTTCACACCAACAATATGTGCATCTTTCCTTTAGAGTCTCTCCCAAGTGGGACTCAGTGCCGAAGACAATCATACGCTTCTTTACTGCTCTGGGTGACAAAACCACATCTCCAACTGCCGATTAGTCAACCCTAACATCTCATAGTTGTACTTGAATTGCTTCAGTTCTAATAAACTAAAAAAAGTCTGATACATAGTAAGTTAACGAGCTCCAACACACTTTACACATAGTACACATGAAATTCACTTTTCTATATACAAGAGTTTGATTTACAATAGCAAGTTTCGTTGAGACATTTTAACGAACAGATTATAGACATTACCAAACCGAAAATTAAACCAACAACTTATCTCATAAACCATCCCAAAGGTAAAGAAATTGAGAAATAATAGCCTGAAAGAGAGAAGATGCACCTTAGACATCGGCAGTAGGCGGTGGAAAATCGGTGGCTATTGACGTGGCGGACTGGTTGATCGGCAGGAATAGTAGCGACGCGAGTAGGCTGGCTGGTTGGCAAGAACAGTAGCGACACAGGCAGACTGGTTGATTGGAGGGAACAGTAGCAACTCTAGTCTCCTCGTTCTCAGCTTCGTCCAAAAATGTCCATTATTTGAATTGCCTCTCTGCTCAGGACGTGTCTTTTCCGAGTTCCGACTTATCATGACTGGAGGTTATGAAACAGGCAGGTTACTCCGCTGGAGAAGACGACCTCAGAATCGCACCACTTCTTTATCGGCAGATTAGTTCTTGGCCTTCCGCTTTTAATATTTCTAGGGTTACATCAAATAAAAATGAAAGATTTTGTAATAATAGTGGATGAAGAACATATATGGAATGTCACTTATATTATTTTAGAAATACCGCACACTTGACATAACTTTTCCGAAATAATAAAAAGCACCCCATTTTTCATCTTCAACAGCGGCTCTATTCAGGACCGTTACGAATAACTTCTATTATTTATAATCTAAGCCTTTGTATGGACACAAAACTTTAATGATTTATAAATTTACCCCGCGTCAACATTTCATACCGGTTGGTTATAACCCCATATTAAATGTCTGTTATAGAATGTATTTTTCGTACTAGTGAAGACTCCTTGCTTCATGATTTTATAAACCTTTAGAGTACCACTAGCAGAATGCAATATTTAGAGTCTTTCTGTTAGTCATTTTATAGTAATTTTACACCTGGTCATTCTTGTTGGTCCTTCATCTTTCATCTATGAGTGTTATTAAACACAGTAAATCATTTATTGGCTTCCTTGTATAAATAGGGGTGATTGTTGTTCCATTTGCTAGTGGTGCAAACTTGCCTAAGTTTGAGTTTGATTAGAATGAACATATGAAGGAAAAGAATGCCCGTAGAAAAAGGGATATGGTAGCTTTAATTTCTCCTGTTTATGTCACTTACTGGACCAAGTAAGTTACTTCTAAGATAAGTGAAGTAGTGTCAAATATATGAAAGAAAGAATAATGTTATTCAATTTCTTTTACAGATGGATTGATGAACAATAGAACCGGGCTAATAACTCCCTTGAATATTCTGTGTGAGTGGTCTGTACTTTTGGGCTGGTTTCTCTCTTCAACTACAATGACATTTACTTTTTTGTTATTCAAAAATAAATAATTATACTCATAAATGGTGCATTGTTTATTTATTTTTCTTTAGCATGTTCCTATAAGCCCATAATATGAAATTCAGGAGCTATATTTCTTATTGTCTTTTAGTAGCATACTTTAATCATAAACATTTGCTCCTATATGTCATTGTTTGAACCCATTTGATAGCTATAATCAGCTTATTTTGCTTATCGCGGAATAAGAAACAACTTTTGAATCGTGTTTTTTTTACTGAAGTGGATGTTCTTAAACACTTTCCCTGTTAGAAATTTCAGTAATACTGATATTTGGTTGTAACATGTTCCCCTTTATCTAATCCACATCACCGCATTAGTTACTTCAAACCTGGAAAAAATTATTGATATCCACTTTCATCATGTTGGAGCTGTAGAGAATTGGGGTCCAAGGTCTTGCTAATATGTTCATATTACTTGAAATGACTTTTGATTAACTGGAGGAATTTAGCCATGCAAAATAATTCTTACCAAACAGTGAAACAATATTTGGTTTTTATTCTTGTTTGTGGATGTTAATAGATCTGGAAAAATGTTAGAGTTGGGTCATTACTATTCAGGTGTGCATAGGTATCTTCCGCTCCACATGGATGATCGTGTTAGCGCATGGCAGTGGTATCGAACACCCTATCTGGAATTCTTTTGTACTTCAACTTCCACATTTAAAGGGGATGCAGCCTGGTTTGCTCGATGACAAGGATAGAAGAGTTTGCTGAACAAAGTGTATTGTTTCTCTGCATTATAAGCATGGATAGGTCAATTCTCAGTTGACACTCAGTGTTATTATAATTTTTTCTCCTCTTTTCATGTTTACATTCCACCCCATTTTGTTATATTTCTGTTAAATGCCAAGTCTATAGGAGAAGGCATCCATGATGATGCATAATGTTGTTTTAATGTACATTCTTATGGTGATACTAGTTGAAGAATAATATATTGATATTGACTGCCATGTTTGATGTTGTTGAATGATTCTTTTATTATACCTTACCGAACTATAAATACCTTTAATACAAATGTAATTCATTTAATATTTAAATTTTATTATATACGCAATATATTATTTTCAATTCACTAATGATAAAAATTTATCAATACATAAAAAAAAGTTCCTTCCACACATACATTGAGCATTTACCCATGCTAAACAAGTTTTACTCACACATATATTGAACATTTACTTACAGATAAAAATAACTTTTAGCCACACATAAACAATTTCACATGGCAGCATATGTCAGCTCCACATAATATGCCATGTCAGCGTCATGTAATGTTACACATCAATGCCATGTCATCATACAGATTTTTTAAAGAGAGATAGTCACACATATTATAACTTTTTCCCACACATGAATGTGTGGGTAAAGAGTAAAATATTACCCAAACATAATTACATGTGTGGGTAATAAGTTTTACCTACGGTCTCATACCCACACATCATTACACTTAATATATGTGTCGGTAAATGTTATTTCCTACACATAAGCATACTTTTATCAACACATATGTGCGTGGGTAAAAGTCCTATTTTCTTGTAGTTCTTCGAAGTGTATCTTATATACTGGGAGCGATCTTCCCGTTGAAGTGTAGAAGACAGCTTCAATAAATGCTTGTACTGTTGATTTGAACGGTTGGTTCTTTGACTTGCTATTTTAGGGGCGAAAGGATATCCGCATGGTCAATCATCAGCTTTAAATATCTCATCGTACGTACTGCATTAATTGAGCATTTAATGCGTGTACAGTACCATGTTCCGTTGAGTGACTCCTAGCCGTTAGGGTATTTCCCGTTAGTTTCACGGTCAATGGAAGTTACTTCGAATTTCTTCCAAGTGTTGAGCACTTCTGGTAGAGGCAATAGAGGGCAACTCTGTTGATATCCATTCCTTCCAACTTTGTTGCTTCTGTGGTCTAATAGAGATCCTTGAGGTTCTCTGTCCCGTTGAATATGCTACTACATTACACTTAGAAAAATTTCTAATACAAACATTCTAATGGGGTACTTTAACATTCTAATTTACCTAACATCATTAAAATTTAATTACAATTATTCCTTACAATTTCCCCCTTTTTGATGATGCCAAAACCCTTAAACTATTTCCAGAGAAATGCCTTTCACCATAAAAGAGATAACGTTAAAACTTTTCATTAAACAATCTTGGTGGGAAACTCGGCAGAGGAAAATAGCAAGAGTAAGATACCATTAATGTAAAACAAAGTAAATCAGAGCAAGAAATTAATAAACACACACAAAGGGGTTAGCAGAGATCAAAAGCAGATATAGGGTAAAAATGTCGTTCAAACAGAGAGGCAGAGAAGTTATGTTATTATGCAGATAGAATACAAGGATGTTATGTTACAAATTTTCCCTTGCTGCTGCAGCCATAGCTTGATCTTCCAGTCCTTGTAGCCTTTGCAGCTCTTCATTGATTTCTACTCTTATTGCTGAGAGATTACCAGGACTTTGATAGGAGGCCCAGATAGGAGAGAGTTTGCAGTCCAGGTAGCTGAGAACTCCTTCATGTACCGTCTTGCCAGGGACAATATTTTTCTGGTACCACTGCTCAGCTTCTTCTAAGGATCCACCATGTCTGACTCTTGCATAGCCATCATTATCTAGGTAGATGTTTTGTTGTTGTTTGGGAGTCATCTTTTGCTTCATTTCTTCAAATTGAGTTCTGTCCAGTCTTTGAGACCCACCCACTCTCCAGTTGGTGAAATTTAGGTTCTTCCTTTTCTTGGAACCCTTCTTGTGAGGAGATGAGGTCCTGGTAATAATAGCTGCTTTCTTCTTCTGGATAGCAGATTCAAAGTAGGGTGCAGGGTCCACAGAAGATGATGCTCTGGCTGAAGTCCTGTCAGTTCTTGGCTTGAGTGGTTCAAGTTCCTCTTCCCCCTTTTTGGCACCATGAATATCACCAATCAGCATAGAGAGCTTTTGGAATTATGAAGCTTGGGTAGAGGCAATCTGTTCCAGAGTCTCAGGCAAAGTCTGAGCAACAGAGGTGAGCCCTTCTATCAACCTCTGTTGCTTCTGAATAGCTGAGTAGATATCCTTAGAGCTTGCCTCAAGTAGAACCAGCTTCTGGTATCTGTCTTTGTCAGCAGCAAAGAGAGTTCTGGTTTGATCTCGGTGAACCTTGCATAGTTCCTCAACATCTTGCCATTGCTCCTTAGTCTTGCCATCAGACCATTGGAGAGTGTCAACAACTTCAGAGATCTTGTTAAGGACATCATTTTGGGTGTTGAGGTTCTGACCAAAGGAGTATAAGACAGAACTGATACCATCTACTTTTGTTGCTAGAGCAGCTGTCTTGGCAGTTGATTGTTGCATGAAGTCGTTCAGAGAAGCTTTTAGTGAGGCAAAGTTATCTGATATAAATTGCATACCAGAGTTGAAATTGTCATTCACATGAGATAAGTGTTCATAGTGGCTCTGGTTAATAAGGATAAGCTTGTGCATACCATCAAGCATTTGGTTACCAAAGTCCTCTGCGACTTCAACAAACTTGTTGAAAGGTATCTTTGGTTCTTCATCTTCAAAACTTGGCATCTGCAAGCCCTGTGCCTTAGGCATGGGAGGTTTTCTGCCAGTAGGTTGTTGTACAGAGGGGTTTTTTGAGAAGGTTCCTTTGGAGGTGTGATCCTTATTTTGGATGTGATGTCTCCAGCCAGGGATCAGGTCAGGAAACCATCATTATCACTGTCTGAGGAGATAACGCGGAAGATGGGTTTCCTTTTTGGTTTAGAGGCCAGAGAATGCTGAGAGGATCTCTGGGAATTAGCAGTTCTAGATGGCGACTTCTGCGGTAAAGGAGTTGCAGGATTGGTTTTCTGATGCGAGGAGCTCTTGTGAGGAAAGGTTCCTTGATGACGGGTTCTCTGATGAAGAGGGGTCTTCTAGTTCCCCTTGAGTATCGGCTACCTTCTCAGATACAGAGATTGCAGGTTTGGTGACCTTCTTCTTTTTGTGCTTGATGGGACCCTCAGCATCATTAGAGGTTCTCTTCCTCTTTTGAACTACCTTTTTGGGGTGTACAAGTGCAGCCTTTCTTGTCTCCTTCTTCTTCTTCTCACCTGCAGGTTTATAAGAGGATGGTTTTTGAACTTTCTCCAAGTTCTGCTGTCTCTTGCTATCAAATTGATGCGGGCGCTTCAGCTCAGCTTTTATAGCAATTTCCTTGTTTGATGATGCAGTAAGGAAGAGTGTTTTGGAGAAATCAACTGATGTAGTCTTTCGCAGAGTAACACCTTAGGTGAGCAGAAGCTTAGAAATCAATAATCTATGCCCCAACTTCCTAGAGTAGAGGCCGGTCTTGGGGTTCTTCTTCTTGATGACTCAATGATGGACTGCACCGTCACTTATCCCCAGTTTACGTTGACACCATGATGTACAGCGTAGAGAGCTTTGGCATTCAAGGTGGTGACATCATCTGTGGAGGTATATTTGCACCACAGGCATTTGTGAAAGACATTGATGAGTATCTCGAAGTCCTTCTTGAGTAGATACTTTTTGATGTTCAGTTTCTCAACTTCTTCTCCCTTTTTGCAGTAATTCATCTTGAATTCTAGCACAGTGGGGTCAGGTTCTTCAAGGTCGAAAAGTGTGTGGTTGCCTTCCTCGAGTTGTATATCAAAAAGTTTGTTGATGGCATCAACATCAACGAGAATATCTTCTCCTTGAACAAGAGATTTGACGGTTTCATTTTTGTAAGAGACGTTGAGGTAGAACTCAACAGTGTCAATGTTGCTATACGCTTCGTAGTTGAAGGTGATTACCTTGATTAATTGAGACTCTCTTCGTCCATCAATGATTTTCTCCATGCGCATTTCATTTTCAGCGATTCTGGGTAGAACGTCCATGCCGCACTTCATCCCTGTCAGCACATTTTTGAGAAGAGTTGTTTTCTGCACTTTTGGAAGATTGTTGAAGCTCAAGAACACCATTGAAGAGGTTTAGATGCTTTGAGAGGTTTTGAGAGCTTTAAGAGAGAGAGTTCAATTGTAAGAGAAATAAAGAGCAACACTACTAGAAAAAGCACGTTTTGCAACGGAACCATGCAACAGACTCGTACATGTTGCAATAATGCAACTATATTTGCAACGAAATATGATGTAGTTGCAGTATAGCAATGGATATTGCAACGAAAAATAAATTCCTTGCAAATGTGGCCGAGAAAGGGAGGGAAAATATGTTACAACAGATTTTGCAATGGGAAGAAATTACTCTTGCAATAATTGCAAGAGAAATTGCAATGCCCTATCAGTTTGTTGCATAGTTATAGATTTGCAATAGATTTGCAACGGATAAATCGACCATTGCAAATACTCACTTGCAACGAGTTTGTACCGCAACGACAATTTGCAACGGAGTCAATTCCATTGCATTTTTTTTTGAAAAAATATTATTTTTTTGTTAAAAAATATATGGTCTCTTTGTATTTTATACGAGAAAAATTAGCTACTATCATTTAAAAATTAAGAGCCCGTTTGGTGAGTATGTTTTTCGGCTTATCAAGTTTATCGGTTAACCTTTTTCACCAAGCACATAAATTTTAATTTCTCGCGCTGAATTATGTAATAATAAGAAAAATTAAGGTTGAAAGTACTTTTCTTGCTGTATTGACAGAAGTTACGGTAGATGATCATTTTATTGAATAAAATCATTTAATTAATAATATATATCCAAATATAATTTCTATATAAATAAGTAGAATCAGTCAATCCAATCACTTTAGTCAGAACTTTACAAGTTTCAACACCGATTCGGTCGATTTTGATATTACGAAACATGCTCTAAATTAAATACATAAAAAAGATAAATAACCTAATTGAACTTTTATTGTTTAAAAAATAGGAAAAATTGATTATAATAATCTCAACTATTGGCGGTCCGCTCATAATAATCCTAACTATCAATTATTTCATAATAATCCCAACTTTAGGGACCTTGCGCCAATAATGGTCCGACGTGATCGACTATAAACAAGTTCCTATAGTTTCTAAAGAGATATAGCAGGTAATCCCTATAAATATTCCTAACTTTCAATTTTACGCTTAATTTCTATTAAAAAATCACCTGTTATAGTAGGTAA
The DNA here is from genome assembly GCA_945859875.1 of Cuscuta europaea. NCBI lineage: Eukaryota > Viridiplantae > Streptophyta > Magnoliopsida > Solanales > Convolvulaceae > Cuscuta > Cuscuta europaea. The sequence continues at coordinate 3,894,176 of CAMAPE010000074.1, read as the reverse complement.
TATGCGGTCATAGACCATTCTTGGCGGATGGTCCATATAGATGGGATTATACAAAAATAATCAATAATTGGGATTATTGTTAGCGGACCGGCAATAGTTGGGATTATTATTTTCAATTTTTCCTAAAACATATCAATTAAATACATAAAAAAGATTAATACTCCGTACTACGTAATTGCACTTTTATTGTTTAAAAAATTCAATAGCGACGTAGCGGGAAGTGAAATATACTACCACCAGGTCTCTAACTTTCCAAATTTTTTCCCTCTTGAGCCCTAGTTAGTGTAGCCCGTCTCTACTTTGGACTCCAACCAAAGCCTTTTTACCGCATCTTCTTCTCCGTCTCTGCAATTTCGAGTCAAGCGGCAGTTTTGAATTTCACCGCAAACCAGAATTATCGTCTCCGCAGCGCTCTGTTTCACGCTATCAAGTAAGCTTTTCTTCTGTGTTTGAGTTAAACTGTTATGGATATATGCTTGAAGATTTTCGTACCCCAGCCTGAGTCGATGCAATTGAAAAAAAAATGGAATGGTTTAGATTAGGAATAAAGTACGATCTATTGTTTAGATCATTATAATTAGGAATGGTTTCTCCTTTATTGCTTCTCTCCTTCCATATTCAATCTTGGGTTCTGGGTAGAGGTTGCGGCTACAAATGGGGTCTTGCGGTTAGCAGAAATCGTTGACCTGCGGCAACGGTGATTTCAATTAGTCAGCCATATTTTTTACTTCTAAATATTCTGCCAGTTTGCCCACCTCATTTGTTATCTGCTTCTGCTCCATACTTCTAAAGGACTCTTGTAAGGAATAATTGTAATTAGATTTTGATGATGCTATACTTATTAGGACTTTAGAGTACCCCTTATTTTGATTTCTTGTATTAGAAATTTTCCTTGTAAAGTTCTTTAGAATAGTCGACTGACAGAAGACCTCCTGACAGAAGACCCTCTGATAGGTTTTGTACTAACAGAGGACCATCGACTCTCTGCTTCAGAACAGAAGACCTCTGGGTCTCTGTTAGCCTTAACACAGACAGAAACCCTCCTGATTCTTTGTTGAACATTTCTTCAACAGAAACCCTCAAGACTCTCTGATAGCCTTTTCCAACAGAAGTGCTCAAAACCTTCTGTGATCGACTCTCTGTTGAAGACACCAGAAGGCCTGACACTTGGAGAATTTTTCCAAACCGGTAAACCAACTGAAGATTCATTCAACGGCTAGGAAACTTGAACGGAAAAGCTACAGTATGCGCATAAAATGCACATTTAATGCCTCCCGTACCCTGAAGAGTAAATGTAGATGATTGGTCGTAATGTCAGGATAGCTTTATCCCAAAATAGTAACCCGCCAACTTTGCTGGATCCTACTGGTCAAGTCAACTGTTCGCGCATTTAATGCAGTTGTCCTCCTTCTCCTTCAACGGGAAGACAACCCCAGTATAAAAGATACACTACGAAGAACAACCAAAAAAACTTTGCTACAACAATGCGAATACAAAAACATTAAGACACTAAAAATGCATAAGCCTCCTTGAGATTAAATCTTCATCATCTTCTACAAGAGAAGGAAGACGTTGGAAAGATTCTTACTTCCAACTCAAGCGAAGTTCCATTCGTTCTTCAACACTTCAAGCACTTCATCTACAAATCTTTTGTAACGAAGCAAGTTGGAGGAACCCCTGTTTCAACAGAAACTCTTCTTTCACAAGAAGGACGCCCAAGTACCTGGAGCAGTGAAGTGGTGATACTTCCGGGAAGCTCAGTGAAAGGACCAGTCTTAAAGGAAACCAGAAAGTGCATCCCAGGAGACATCTACACTTCTCGACGTTTTTACAAGCTTAGTGGAACAGTAAATTAAAGGAACAAGTTGTTCCTTGAACCACTATAAAAATTCCTGGTGTCATTTACTTAATGCGTTTACTTATTGCATTTAGTTTGAACTGATTAACTCCAAAGACTTGGTCTCTGTTGGGAATATTTTATGGTGTTCAATCTAGTTAGTTATCTTTGTATTTGTGTAGTTATTAATTAATCGTGTAATACGGGCCACAAATGTGTATCAGCCCGTCGGCTTCCTTGTAACCCGTAAGTTAGCCAACTTCTCCTATAAAAGGAGGCTAACTTATGGGAACCCTAACTGATCGAATAGAGGCTTTAGAGGCGCAGAGGCGAGATAAAGAGATAGGGTTTGCCGCTGCTCTCCTTCTCCAGGGAGAGCAGCGGCCAGTTTTCATACGGTATACCAGATTCGCGTTCAATTTTCGACATATCTTTCTATCTGCTTCTTTATAACTGTATAGATTGTATGATTGTTAGTATTCTGGGACTAACAGTCTCTATGTTCATCAGAAAGTGTCTTGTGAGTTAACAGAAGGCCTACTGCCTTTGCTTCTCTGAGGCTAAACTGACAGAATCCCTACCAGAACCCCATCCGCTGCCAGTCTGTTCTGCCAACAGAACATGCTATTCTGTTAAATCTGGTACTTAGCGTGAAAAAGTTAAAAACCAATACAGTCTATTCACCCCCCTCTAGACTGTATCCAGTACAACCGGGACCAACAAGTGGTATCAGAGCCTCCTTGTTCTAATAATCTCTTAGGTTATTTGCTGAACAACGATCCACTTGTTTTCTGTTTGCCTCATTTTTTTAATCTAATATAATGGATCGCTCTCTTTCCAAGAATCTTATGTTCTCAGATCTTAAGTTTGATGACTGGAGGATCCGAATGAAGGCACATCTCTGTGCCCTGCATGATGAGATGTGGGAAGTACTTGACATTGGGCCATTCACAAGCTTTCAGAAGGTCAACCTTGAGCATGCTATTGACAACACCAGACCTCAGATGATCAACAAGGCCAAATCTGAGTGGACTACTGAAGAAAGAAGAAAGTACAATCTGGACAATATTGCTAAAGACATTCTTTACAAGTCCATCGATGATAAAGAAGTGCAAGACTGCCAAGGAAATCTGGGATACTCTTGAGCTCATTGGAGCTGGTGATGAGCAAGAGAAGGATAACAAGCTGACAATAGCCAACAAGAAGTTTGATGACTTCAAGCTTCTTCCTGGTGAAAGCATCCCCAAGATGTATGACAGACTCCTCACTCTCACTGGAGATATCTCTGAGCTTGGCAAGGAACTTACCACCAAGGAAATCAACCTCAAGGTGTTGAGAGGATTGCCCTCAGCGTGGAAGATGAAGGTGGTTGCTGTCCAAGCCAACAAGGATGTGAAGACTTATCCTACTGATAAGCTCATTTCAGATCTCAAAGCTCATGAGTTTGAAATGATTGAAGAGAAGGAAGATGTACCAGAAGAAAGGACCACCACAGCCCTCACTGCCAGTACATCAAAGGTAAATGACTTTGACCCCTCAATACTTTTATCTGACGAATATATGGTTGCTTTTGCTAGGAGATTCAAGAAGTTTATGAAGAATCCCAAAGATGGAAGAAGTCCATCATCCAGCAGAAAGCCATTCCAGAAGGTCAAAGCAACAGAGAGCAGTGGTGAGCTTCTCTGTTACAATTGCAGACAGTCTGGACATTTCAAGGCAGATTGTCCACATCCAAGAGTGTCCAAGAGACAAGGGCATGATGGAGAAAAGAAGAAATATGAAGAAAATACCAGAAGGAGGAAAGCACTCGTCACAGAACAGCTCGAGAAAGACCCTCTGTCTGAGACAGAATCCAGTTCTGACTCCGACTCTGATTAGGCCTTCTGTTGTCTTGATACTGAGACAGAAGACCTATGCCTCATGGCTCATTCTCATGATGAGGTAACCTCTACTTTTATTTATTTTTTTGCAACCAAATAAAGAAATGGTGTGTACAAGATATTATTTTCCCATTGTTAATTGTATTTTTAATTACCTTGTGATATTTGGTAAGATTTTATCTATGTTTATAGTGGTCTGGTGTCATTTTATGAAGTAAGGCTCCAAAGTAATTAAATAGGTGATTCATTCTTTTATGAAAGAAGTAAATTTGCGATCATTTTTAGGTGATTAAATAATGGCTTAAAATTAATCTGATGATTTTTTTCTTATTTTGAAAGAAGTAAATTTTCTTTTTCTTTCTTACTGGGTTCTTACGTATAAATCATTAAATCCTAAGGCTTTTTATTTCAGATTCATGGATATGATTTGTGTCAATCTTTCTTAATAGGTTTTTAGGTCTTGGATATTAAAGTTTTTAAAATTGTATTTTATTTCCTTTTTCGTTAATGATTATTTAATTTGAAATTGAAAGTTACAACTTCGATGAGTAGCATAAACTAGGCTACTTTTTATATCAGATAACTTTTAAAATTATTGTTGTATGCATGAATATATTTAATTGCAATATAAAACTTATAACACGTACTGTTTGAAAACTATATTTTTATCTATTTGAAACTATAATTTAGAAGTATTACTCTAATCATTTAATCACTGAAATTTTTTGACAAATCAATAAAATAATGTGAGCGGTGGTATTTGGAGAGGAATTTAAGTAGTTATATATATGGAATAGTAATGTACATAAAAACTTTCACAAAGCAAATGTAAATTACTTACAATCAATATTACTACGTAATAGCACCATGTTCACCATGGACTGCTTTCACGGTACGTATAACAATTGTTTTTTGCACGTCAATCTCATCTGCATTCATATACGGAGTAGAATTGTTTGGTAGTTCGATTTCTACTTTGTAACTAGCGTACAATCTTTGACCTATGCTATCATATTTGATGACTAATACTCGTTCGGTATTTAAAATATCACTACATTAATTCTTGACACAATATTTAAGTGAAAATAATAGGGGTAATGAATAATGTATAGAAGTAGGAGTGAATGTGAAAAAGTAGAAATGAGAAGATACAAAAAGGATGACACCTCCCTTGAGGCCCCCACAACCCCGACCGGACGGTACGTAGAAATGAGAAGATAAAAAGTTGAAAAAGTAAGGACATGTTTACTAATAGAGTCAATTTTCTGTTTTCATTTTCTTTTTTCAAGTCTCTAGTTTTCTGTTTTCGTTTTCCAGATTTTTGTTTTCCAAATCAAAAAACATTTTTACCAAAGTACGTTAACTAAATATTTGGAAAAGAAATGCACAATTACAAATATTTGAAATAACACAAAAACTTAACATAAATGTTCCCCAACCAAAGTTCAATAAGTGAGATTATGTCTATCTTCGTTTATTTTAATATATAACCGTCCGATTAAAAGTTAATCAATGGCCCAATTTTAAAATTTCAAACGCGGACCATTTAAACATTACGAAACTTCAACCGTCCTCGAATAGCGCCAAGTTATCTACGTGCTGAAAAAGTTCTGAACTGCAACTAGAGTCCGCCAATAAGCTTCTACGAAGTTCAATTGCCAATGACGGTAATCACCCCGATTACGACAACCTTCAATCGCGCAACGACGGTAGTCACACTAATTCCGTTGAGGTTCAATAGTGCAGCGAGGAACCGCAAAAGCTACGATGAATTGAATCAGTTAAATCTAAAAGAGAAGGGCGCTAGCTTTTCTCGAAGGTATGTTGCTTTCGACATTGATTTTTTTCCGAATAAGTTCTGTATTTTTCTAAATACAACTTCAAAATGTATTAAATTATTCAATTTGACCTAACTTGTACATTATTATTGAAATTTCCGTGTTTATTTCATGTTAAGTATATTCTTATATACGTAAAATCAAAATTGAAGAACCTACATGCTCTTTTGATAAGTATTGATGTTTGATTTGTAATATTTTAAGAATTACAAGTTAGTGATTGGAAGTTATAATTACTTTAATTTGTTTAGATTCTGAAATGGGGAGATTGCAACTACCACGTTCCAAAGCAAATAAGAAGCTGGAATTCATTGCAGAAGAAGGTAGCCAATCTAATTTGCTATCTACTGTTGAAGTGAATGTTCATGTTCTACAAGGTTATTTTAAATTTAAGTTAATGTTTGTGATTCATAATTACTTTAAGTGATGAAAATTGATATTGAAGTAATCAAATTTGTAATAAAAATGCAAGGACTTGCAAAAGAAGGAAATTCAAATTGGGGGTACAATTAAGCAAAAGTTTTGTAGAATAAGATCAGAGACACAAAGAGAGAAGCAGATTATGGATAATATGCAAAATGATATTCCTCAAAATTCTGTTGTGTCTCATGTAGTAGCAGAACAAAGTATGTGCTATAAGTTACTCCTTTTTTGTATAAATTAGAGTATATTATTTATTAGTTTCATATCACAATATAAATAATGCAATGTAGGAAAGATATATTATATGGTGTATTTTATTCATACTTATTTATAAGTTTTAGTAATAATAATGTTATTAATTTTTCAGCGGTATATTAATAAAAGTTATTAATTTTTCAAACTTATTTAGATGGTATATTATTAATTTTAGTACTAAAAGTTTTGATCTAATCGGACGGTACACGATTGTTCTCATTTTTCAGCCTAAAGCAGCCTTCTCATGGGATCTTTTTCCTATACATATACATACATATATATGTGCAGAACTATATAGTTTTAGGCAGAACTACTAAATGAGCCCTCGAACTTTCATAAAAAGTGCAAATAAGTCCTTTTATAGGAGACTCTGTCCGATCGTCGCCATTTGGGGAAGTTTCCGGTGGAATTTTTTGATTACATTTTTTGAGCATCTTCTTCATTAAGTCTAGTTTACTCATACCAAATTTCATCTAAAAATTCAATCGGGAAGGCAGTCAAATGAATTTTTGAAGATAACTGTGCAGTTAGACAATGCAGTATATTTTAGAAAATCATTTGACTGTCTTATCGATTGAATTTTTATCTTAAATTTGATATGGGTAAACTAGGCTTAATGAAGAAAATGCTCAAAAAAAATCATCAAAGAATTCCACCGGAAACCTCCCCAAATGGCAACAGCCATACAAAGCCTCCTGTAAAAGGGCTTATTTACACTTTTTATGAAAATTCGAGGACTTATTTGATAGTTCTCCCTATATCATATTGTCCACAGTTCTAAAGCATGGAAACTTATCATGCCTATTGATGAGGTGTTTAATCCCTAAAGCATGTGGATACAAAAGCACAAAAGAATACTAGTACAAAAGTATCTACATAAAGTACAAACTCAAATAAACCCTAACCATAGACTAGTACAAAAAAAATTTCCAGAAATTAAAAAAACGAAGCTAAAAGTGAATTGGTTTTAAGGATCCAAAAACGAAGCTAAAAGTGAAATTAAATAAAAATGAAGCCCTAACCATGACTTTCAGGCTTTAAGAAGCAGAATTGGTTTTCCGGATTCCAGATGAATTTTAATTTTGAACAAGAAAAGGTGAGTATTTTATTTAATTTGAGAGCTTACATTGAAATCGTTGCCAGAACAGGAACCGACTCAAGAACTGAGAGATTCCGTGATGTCGGAGTGCAGCTCCTAGCAGCGATGCCCTATTTTGTGAACCTGGAGCGTAGTAGACATGTGAGGAAGTGGTAGGGAAGCTCTGCTAGGATGAAGTTGGAGCGTGTTGGAGAAGAGGTCTGCTAGGATGAAGCTGGAGCATGTTGGAGAAGAGGTGCAGTGTTTGACGAAGCTCACATCCAACTTTTAAGCTTGAGCGGATGATGAAGGTAAGGCGAAATGAAAGCTAAAGATGGTTGGCGGAGGAAGGCGAGCGAATAAATGAATTACTGTAGCACTGAGTTTTCTAAAACTAGAAAACGCATAAAAGTCGGTTTTCCATTTCAGGAGGAAAAGGTGAAACTTGTTTCTGTTTTTTCATTTCGGAAAATGGTTTGGTAAACACGTTTTCTAATTTTTCTCTCCAGTTTTCCAAAATTTTGGAAAAACAGAAAATATTTCTGTTAGTGAAGAGACCCTAAGAGTAATTGAGTATCCTTAAAATAAACCTACCAAAAACGAAAAATGTAACAAACTTTTAAATACATTCCAGATAAGAAAGAGATACAATTTAGAATTTTTTTGTCACATGTCATTTCTCAACAATTCTATTCGATCACAATACTTCTTTGTATATTAATATATATATCCTTCGTATATTAGTATTTTCCTTGGGAGATCATACTAGGTACAAAAAAGAAATTTGAGGACTCCACCAAAATAAAGTCACATGTTTATTTAAAGTGCTATAACTTTTTTATTTATACTATGATTGTTACAAAAAAATATCAAAACTCATAAATTTTTATTCTTTCATATGACACCAATGTTGAATACTCCCTCCGTCCTCCAATTAAGTTACCACTTTCCTTTTTGGGCAGTCCCTAAATTAAATTCACACTTCCTTACTTTCCTTATTTGGCAAATTATCTACATCAAAATAATGTCAAACAGTGTTTGAACAGTGCAAAACGGTGCAAAACAGTAAAATCAAATTTATTTTCTTAATACGTGTGAAGTTGGGAACTTAATTGGGGGATGTAGGGAGTATATAAAAATAAAAAAACAATTGCAATAAAAAAAAGCGGAAGAGTGTTAGGAATATTTTATGGTGTCCAATCTAATTAAATATCTTTGTATTTGTGTAGTTATTATTTATTAATTAAACGTGTAATACGGGCCACAAATGTGTATCAGCCCGGGGGCTTCCTTGTAACCCGTAAGTTAGCCAACTTCTCCTATAAAAGGAGGCTAACTTACGGGAACCCTAACGAATCGACAGAGGCTTAGAGACGCAGAGGCGTAGAGATAGAAAGATTAGGGTTGCCGCTGCTCTCCTTCTCCAGGGAGAGCAGCGGACAGTTCATACGGTATACCAGATTCGGTTCATCTTCTCGATTTCTTTCTATCTGCTTCTTTATCACTGCTTATGTTTGTTGAATGTTAAATTCTGGGTTTATCATTTGGTATCAGAGACGAGGCGTGAAACAGGTTGGATCTATCTGCGATTTTTTGGATCTAACGAAGAACTGCTCTGCTTTTCTTCTGTTTTTCTATATGTAGAGATTTGCTCCTGTAATCTCGTTTGTGAACGAAATTTTGTAAAAATCATACTGTTGGACTCGCCTTTCAAAACCGATCCAGCAGCATACCTCTTTTTTCGTTTTCTGCAATTTTTATATTTCGAAGATCTCTACATTGAGATCTCGAAATCCTTTTTTTCACTGCTGCAGAAACGTTTTTGGCTTGAAACTGATACAGGAGAATCTCGACCTTCAGGGCTTTTCAGAACAGGTTTCAGATTTTCAAAAAACGATGTTTTCATTTTGCAGGATTTCGACATCCAAATCTCGAGATCGAGGTTTCGATTTTAAGGTCTCGACTTCTGGTCTCGACATTTGACTTCTCAAAATAATATTTCGAGTTTCACTTCTCGACATCTCAAATCTCGAGATTTACTTCTCGACATTTGAAATCTCGAGATTTCAAAACTCGAAATCCTAATCTCGAGGTCAAATCTCGAAACCGGGCCTCCTTTATCGAAATCCTAGATCTCGATATTCAGATCTCGACATCTGATTGTCGACATTCTGCCTCTGAAAATCTTTTGGAATTTCGAGTTTTGGGATTTCGACATTTGGGATCTCGATATTTTGGATCTCCACATTCTGAAGATTTCGAGATTTTCAAAATTTCTCGATGTTTTGAATCTTTCAAAGTTTGCAGTTTCTTGGAACTCATAATTCGAATCTTGACATTCTTCGTAGTTCATCGAAGCTTTACATTATAGGATTTCTGAATAATTCCCTGCTTATAAATGTTTCAGGAGTTTTCGATGTTGTGGTGTTTTTCAAACAGCAAGTTTTCGAGATTATGAGGTTTTCGAAACTCCAAAGTTTTCGATGTTCCAAACATTTTGAAATTCTGCAGATTTCGATATTCTGAGGTTTGTTTTGCAGGTGGATTTCACCATTATTCTTCGAGGCAAACTCGAGATTGCAATCTCGAGATTTAAAACTCGAGATTGTAATCTCGAGATTTAAACCTCGAGATTAGGATTTCGAGGTATTGCCTTAGAATTTTGTTTAAAATCCACCTGCTCTTGATATTCAATATCGAGAACCTCATCTTCGAAGAAATTCCTCAAAAACTCAAAATTAGAGATTTTCTGCGACACCGCACTGTTTTGGTCATAACTTTTGACTCAGTGATCCGATTTGAGCAAACTTTTTTTTGTTAGAAAGCTAACGAAAAGATCTACATTAATTCTCGGGCTATGTCCCAGAACCCATTCTCACGCGCCCTCACTCGCAGTCCTTGAGGGTCAAAACGTTAGTTTTCCGACAAACATTGTAAATCACCGATGTCCAGGTCAAAACTTAGGCAAATCTGTTCAAATTCTTTCATTATCAACCGTGAGGTCAAAGATTTTCTAAACTTCAATGTAAAGGTCTGAAAATCGTAGATAATTCAATCAACCCCGCGTCAACGGTCATCTTACAACAATCAACAATCAACTGTTGAAGCCTCCCCTGACTCGTCAACATTATGTGATCATCAATATGCTGAAATTCTACATGATGAGCTCAGGGAAACCGTCATGTGTGGTACATGTTCAGATTGCTCCACACACATGGCAGGTATGACAAGCAGTGAGCAATCAAACCTTGCACATTCTGAGGGGGAGTTTTAGTTTTCTCCTCCTGGCGCCTTACACCGACAAAGCAAGGAATCTATCAAAGGATGCAACATTTTAGGGGGAGTGTTCAATGTTATCCTTCCCGGTGCCTAACAATGACAAAGCATACCGAGTACTCCAGTTGAGGGGGAGTACAGAGAGAAAATGAAGAAAGTAATGAGAGAACATGTCCCTATGGCTTAGTAAACCCAACTAAGCCTACCCAAGGGTCAAAGCCGAGCGTAAGTGTGTAAGTGAGCGAGTGAGTGAGTGAACATTATGAGCATTAGGAAGCAGAAGGCTCAAGTGAGAAGGAAACAATAATCAATGATGAGTCTGCTACCTCAATTGCCTGCTATGAATTGAACATTTACTCCTAGCCACTCAAATACTCTGGACTATCCCCATAGGTTCAGGACTGAATTTATTCAGATCCTGGGTAGAAGTCGCTGCATTTTGTCCAAACGGCGCATGCACAACCCTAACCTAGACCACTCACTTGTCTCCCAACAGACAGGTGTTTAATCATATTTCACGGGGAACCGCATCTCTCATTACTGTCTCCTTCCGAGACAAGTAATACTGACTACAGTGGCCTCAGCCCCATGCCACTGAACTTTCATTGATCACGTCGTGTCTAGTTACTCACTCCCAAATGTTTTGAAATTTTCTAGGACACAGACGCACTTTTAGAGTCAGTTGCAGGTCTACATGACCCGCGAGAACTTCCATAGGGCTCATCTATTACAGATGTAGACCAATAATTGGAAGGAAGTCCTGCTGTTGCAACATAAGAATCACCAACATTTTGAGGCCATTGCTTTAGAGTTTATCTCTATAGTGATGAAAACGGGTGTCTACACGACCCCAGGGGGCTTTTATCATTTACTCTTTCTGTTTGTTTCCTGTTTTATTTCCACAGAATAAAAGAATAAAAGCATGACGTCCCGATTCATCGGACCGTCATGAGGGGGAGAGTGGTCCACATGCTGTTAACACTGAAGAAATCATTCTGGGACACTTCACTCCTCCATCACAAAAATCAAAATCAACATCTTCTCTGCTATCTCTACAACTCAAATCAAATGGTCAGCTACACTCACAAATCAACGATCATTATGTTCCACTGTGCCACCGACAAGTTCTCCTCAAATGCATTCATTCCAAATAGTCAAAAAGACTACATTGTGGAGGAGACAAAGGTCAAATACTCGTGTCCTGAAGATGAATTCCATGAGCGTCTCCTATTCTCCAAAAAATATTCATTCTAGAGGCGTCACCGGACTTCATCCAAGCTGATCAAGAGCAACTTCTGGAAGGCAAAGACTACATGCAAGATACAGAAGGTCCCTCAACCCCCGGCATCAAAGATCAAATTGTCAAGAAGACATCAAAGGGGAGATTGCAAGGATTTCTTCATGAAGCCTTCTCAGAAGTCAAGCTCAAAGACAAAGGAAGCTGAATAACAACAAAGACAAACATATCTACGCTGCAATGCTGATTCAACACGATTGAACACCAAGGGGGAGATTGTTAGGAATATTTTATGGTGTCCAATCTAATTAAATATCTTTGTATTTGTGTAGTTATTAATTAAACGTGTAATACGGACCACAAATGTGTATCAACCCGGGGGCTTCCTTGTAACCCGTAAGTTAGCCAACTTCTCCTATAAAAGGAGGCTAACTTACGGGAACCCTAACGAATCGACAGAGGCTTAGAGACGCAGAGGCGTAGACATAGAAAGATTAGGGTTGTCGCTGCTCTACTTCTCCAGGGAGAGCAGCGGACAGTTCATACGGTATACCAGATTCAGTTCATCTTCTCGATTTCTTTCTATCTGCTTCTTTATCACTGCTTATGTTTGTTGAATTTTAAATTCTGGGTTTATCAAAGAGCCTACGTTATGCAGGGTTTTGTGCCGCCATAAGTGCGGATCATTTTTGTGCCAGAAGCTTTGCTCTGAATTCTTCCTTTTCATTCAGTTTTCACTGCTTTTGTTTTCCTTTGGATTACCGGGTGGTAGAAGGGTAACCCATCTTGTCGTGCTTGTTTTAGATTTCACCGTTTCACTCGCGATTCTCCGTTGCCGTAGAAGAGCAGACGGGGACGGATAGAAGACGGCGAGATTTTCAACGCATGAGCCAAAGCCAATTGGGGCAGCGTTTTTTATGAAACAGTTAGCAACACAAGAGTGAGGTGAATTGTGTGTGTGGAACTGTGATAATTTTTCGCACAGTTCTAGTGTAGGGTCCAGGGAAATGCGAAATAGTAAAGTGCACAAGGATTTAACGAGGAAAAATCCCTTAGCTCAAAGGGATTAAAATACCTTGACCTCCCTCGGAGGAATTTTCAACAACTTCACTAATAAGCCTTTTGTGATTACAAGGTAAATTCTCCTAATCTACCCTTGAGCCACCCCAACTCTATCCTCTCTAGAAGAGTTATGCATCTCTACCTTGCGGGTAGAGAGCCTCTCAGCTTTACAACAAAGCTCTCACACACACGACCCCAACCAGAGGAAGCTACACTTAAGCTTTTCCTCAAACTTCAATTACAAAACAATGAAGAGAAAAGAAACTATATCTAGAACTCTGTAAGCAGTTCCAGTTGCCTTGGTCTTGATACTCTCTTATTAGTATTTCTCTCTATAATTGTTCGGTCAAGCGCACACTCTTCTCTTGATCTTCCGTCATATATATAGCTTCATGCAAGACGTCTGTTGCTCTACTTTCCTTAGTTGGGTGCTTGGTAAATTTATGGACTTGCCTTGATATTAAGATACTTAAGATATTATAATCACGTATACACGAAAGTAGCATACCAATCACGGATAAGGAGATTATTTCATAAATGCAACGGCTTACTCAAATCATGTGTGATTAATTTAAGTAGGAATATTTCAAGTTACTTAAATTTATTACCAAAGAAAACAAGTTGTGGCCAACTCTTAAAACGGCAGAATATTATTCTCAATCTATGCAACGGATCAAATATGGAATATATTTCAAACAAGGATCCGTATAGCAAGAGAAAGAATTCACTTAACAAGTATAAGTGCTATGGTCAACTTCCAATTATAAATCATGCACTCACATCAAGTAAAGATACTTTCCATAAGGTATTTAAACAATATTTAATGAGTGGATGTCAAGTCAAGTATGGAAAGATAATAACCACCTAAATAAGTACTCATACGTATATATAGAGTGGACATGCATAGAAAGATACTTTTACTTAAAATAATATTCTTGACAAAGTATAAGTACTCATATAAGGAAAGTATATTATTTGAAAATCAAGTAGGTGCAATCAATATTAATTCAAATCATATTACGGAACTAGAAATGGAGCTGCATTAGTTCCTCCTGCATGGTTAGTCAACAACACACTAATAATATCCATTTGGTCCTGAGGATAGTTATGTCCTTTGTTCCGTAAGGAACTGTGAGCGGTTCTATCCGTCGTTCCACCTGCATGGTTAGTCATCAACAAAACAATCATACTCAACAAATTACCCCTTTTTGTTGATGACAAACATTAGGTGCCATAATAAAGGTGTCCCTGCGGATTAGTGTCTAAACCAACACAACAAGGTCGAAAAGTAGAGCAATTTTAAGTGTAGCAGTACTAAGGAAGGAGGCACCTGATTATTTCCCCCTTTTGGCATCAACCAAAAGGAAACATAAAATAACCAAAACAATGCCGGAAAGTAAGTAAGTGTAAGTATGATATCCCACCCCAAAATCATAATATTTGAAAAAAATGTTTAGGATAGTGAATCAGTTTTCATTGGATGAGGGAACAATCCTCCTGTGGAGCCCTTCACTGTCTTGCTCAAACCTGGCCAGCACTTCGTTTTGAAAAGATTTGAAGTCAGTGCGTACTTCTTCAAGGCGACTGGAAAGTGTGATCACCGATTCTGCCAATGAATCAAATCGTCGTAGCATAGTGAGCTCCATAAGGTGTAGCTGTTCTTGACAAGAGTAACAAAATGCATTGGGTCAGGAGAGGCAACAAGAACTGGCTTAGGTTTAGAAGTTTTGGACGAAGGAACTGGTGTAATGGTTTCCTTGAAGATGAGTTTAGAGTTGTGAACGGTGATGTCGTAGCTCAGAAGACCCTTAGTATCAAGATTTTTGTGAATGATGTGGTAAGGCAGATTGTCAAGAGATCCCAATTTTGATGAACAAGTGAGTCAAGATAGTGCCAAAGGGAATCCCAACCTTTCTAGCGCGATCACTGATGGTAAATTTGAGATAAGCAAACATAAGGCCAGGAAGGTTAATAGGGGTTTTTGGGGCTAGGAGGTACATATATGCAACTTCTAGCCTGGATGAAATCAATCTACCTTCCGGTTGAGGGATGAGATTTGAATGGACAAAGTAAAACTACAACTTGTGGATAGGAGACAGATTACTCACAAGAAGGGAAAGGCTGGTAGCATTTGGGTCAAAATAATTTATGGCATTCATTTGGGTCACATTTGACAGAGGCCACTCCTCCTTCTTGTAAGGACATTCACCAGAATAGGGAACATCTAACACCTTTGCTAGTTCTTGGATCGTTAAGCGTAGCTTGGTACCACGAACATGAGATACAAGTGCACTGTCTTTGATTATAAGATTAGCAAGGAAATCGGATAGACAGTAAGGGTAGATGGGACAGCAATATTTTGCTTCCAAAAGAGACCCCCATTTTTGAAAGGCAATGAGTTCTACGAAATCGGTAGTTTGAGAGGAAAGTTCGGTGAAGGGGATAGTGATTACCTTTACAATACCTCTTTCCTGGTATGCAGCTTTGAGTTTGAGAGCATCTTCTTCCGCTACCTTCCCTAGTTTAGGAAATTTCTTGGTTGTTTGCTCGCCTGAGATGATACCTTCTGCAATAGCTCTCTTCCGGGTGTATTTGCGAGGCAGAATCTTCCCTTCGCGAGTGAGGGTTTTTTCTTTAGAATGTTTCACCGGAGAGGGAGTGGCTGAGGATGGTGAGTTTCCTTCTTTTTCCCCCTTGGAAGATGCGGGGGGGGGGGGGGGGGGTGGTGGTGACTCGGATTGTTCATAGTGCATGGTTGAAGGAGGCGGAGATTCAAGATCTATTGGAGTGGGTGAAGAAGGTTTTGATGGCTGTGTGTTTCTTTTCCTTAACCATGGTGGGTTAAAGAAGAGGGAAGGAGGAGTTTACGGAAGGTGGGCGAGTTTGGAAGTGGGCGGTTGCATAGATACCAAGGGATCTTTTACACTTCCCAAAAATAATCTTAATGATTTCTTTCCAAATTCAATTTTATTCCTAATTGAAGGAGATGTCCAGTTGATTAGTTCCACTCCCAAAGATATTTGTTCACTTTTAAATACTTTGTTAAATTAGGTAGTTTAAAGATCAGTTCCATTGATAAAACTACTTGCTATTTTGGAATCTGTGAAAATTAAGAAAAAAATATTCCCCCTCAGTTGGAAAGTAATTTTAAAAAAAAAAAGGAGAAAATAAAGTTAAGCATTGATAAGACCGAGTTCAGGTCGAATTATTTCAAACCTTTCTATTCCCAGGGGTTTTGTAAAAATGTCGGCAATTTGCATGTCGGTGTTGCAATATTCTAACTTGATTAGCCCCTTTTCTACGCAATCTCTCACAAAGTGATGCCGGATATGGATATGTTTTGTTCGTGAGTGCATGGCCGGATCTTTTGAGATGCTGATTGCACTGGTATTGTCACATAGAATTGGCGTGCAATTTAGAATGATCCCGTAGTCACTCACTTGTTGCATGATCCACAAGGATTGTGAGCAACAAGATGCGGCTGCTACGTATTCGGCTTCGGTTGTTGAAAGAGCAACTGAATTTTGTTTCTTAGAACTCCATGAAACCAAGCAAGGACCTAGAAAGTGAGCCGTTCCAGATATGTTTTTTCTATTTAATAGATCACCTGCAAAATCAGAATCTGAATATGCAATAAGATTAAAATCCTCATTACGTGGATACCATAAGCATAGATTCATAGTTCCTTTGAGATATTTGAGGATCCTCTTGACTGCTTTGAGGTGAGACTCCTTGGGATTTGCCTGGAACCGGGAACATAGACCTACACTGAAAACTATGTCGAGTCTACTGGCAGTTAGGTATAGTAGAGACCCGATCATTCCTCGGTATTTCTTCTGGTCTATGCTTGTTCCTGCTTCGTCTGCATCCAGCCTGTCATTTGTTCCCATCGGTGTTGTCATTGTCTTGCTTTCACTTGCTCCATACTTCTTGAGTAGTTCCTTGAGATATTTTTGTTGAGATATTTGAGTTCCTTTACTTGTTTGTTTGATTTGGAGACCAAGGAAAAAATTTAGTTCACCCATCATACTCATCTCAAACTCGGAGCTCATAAGAGAGGAAAATTCATCACAAAGTGAATCGTTAGTAACACCAAAAATAATATCATCTACATAAATTTGAACAACCAAGAGGGATTGATCTTTTATTTTTTGAAAAAGAGTTTTATCTATTTTTCCTCTTTCAAAACCATTTTCCAAAAGAAATTTTGATAGACGCTCATACCAAGCACGAGGTGCTTGTTTGAGCCCATAAAGTGCTTTATCTAATTTGAAAACATGATTAGGAAAATCTAGATTTTCAAACCCCGGTGGTTGTTCAACGTATACCTCTTCCTTAAGATAACCATTCAAAAAGGCCGTCTTGACATCCATTTGGTGGAGGGTGAAACCCATATGAGCCGCAAATGCTATGAGCATTCGGATTGCTTCTAGCCTTGCCACAAGTGCGAATGTTTCATTGAAGTCTATCCCTTCTTGTTGGTTATAGCCCTTGATGACTAGCCTCGCTTTGTTCCTTGTGATTTGTCCATGCTCATCAAGCTTATTTTTAAATACCCACTTGAGGCCTATTACTGTTTTATTCTTAGGTCTTGGTTCTAGATGCCACACCTTGTTCCTCTCAAATTGATTTAGTTCTTCCTGCATAGCTAGAACCCAGTCAGTGTCGGAGAGAGCCACTTCATGGTTCTCCGGTTCTGTAAGTGATAAATAAGCAAAGAAAGCACAAAAATTTCTAAGTTTAGATCTAGTTGTTACTCTGTGATTTAGATCTGTTAAGAGGTTATCCAGGGGATGTGATCGATGATGCTTCCACCCTCTTGGAGCGTTGGGTTGATCCACCAGCTCGTATAGGGTATCTGGACCTGGACCTGCTGGTTCTACAAGCTGACTTGTTGTGGTCTGTCCGGGTCCTTCTTCAGTTCTAGACTCGCTTTGCTCATTGTCCAGTGGTTCCTCAGTTTGATCAAGGTTTGTTCCAACGTTTTCATGAGGCTGATTTTCTTTGCGAAAAATTCCTATATCTCCTTCATCATCTTGCCTTGGCTTTAGTGAGAGGGCTTCATCAAAAATTACATGGATGCTTTCTTCCACACATTGAGTTCGTTTATTTAGAACTTTGTAGGCTTTTCTATGAGTAGAGTATCCGAGGAAGATTGTCTCGTCAATTCTTGCATCGAATTTGCCAATATTGTCCTTCCCATTATTGTGGACGAAACATTTGCATCCAAATGTTCTTAGATGACTAATGTTGGGTTTTCTCACTTTGAGTAGTTCGTAGGGTGTCTTCCCTAGGAGTGGACGGATCATATCAAAGTTAATTATATAGCATGCCGTGTTTAGTGCTTCTGCCCAAAAGTTTCTTGCTAGACCACTGGAAATCAGCATTGTTCTAGTCATGTCCTCCAGAGTTCTATTCTTCCGTTCTACTACCCCATTTTGTTGAGAAGTTCTAGGGGCAGAGAAGTTGTGGTCTATGCCTCTTTCCTTGCAGAATGCATCAAATAGTGAGTTGTCAAACCCAGTTCCATGATTAGATCGGATCTTAATTAGTTGCAACCCTGTTTGATGCTCAACTTTCCTTACAAAAACAACAAACTCATTAAACGTATCTTTCTTACTTGCAAGAAAGATAGTCCAAGTATATTGTCAAAAGTCATCAACAATAACTAAAACATATTCTTTGTTTCCCCGACTTCGGACTGACATTGGACCACACAAATCCATATGAATTAGTTCAATGGGCTTGCTTGTGCTCACAAAATTCTTTGTTTTAAAAGATGATCGAGATTGTTTTCCGGTGGCACAGGCGGAGCAAATATGATCAAGGGAATATTTGATTTTAGGTAGCCCGACTACCAATTCATTATTTTTGAGTTTATTTATTAATCAAAAACTAGCGTGGCCCAGCCTTTTATGCCAGAGTAGGGGATCATTGTCAATAACGCTTTGGCAAGTTAGACTTATGTTTGGCAACAAGTCGAGATCAACTTTATAGGTATTTTCAAGTCTCTTGCCTTCTAGTATGACTTGCTTAGATTCGTTATTGACAATGCGACATACATTATGATCAAAAACTACATTGTTACCTCGATCGCAAAACTGAGAAATGCTAAGCAAATTAAACTTTAGACCTTTGACTAGGAAAACATTGTCTATTGCATGGTCAGGTGACTTTCCAATTTTTTCCACAGCAATGATTTCTCCTTTACTGTTGTCTCCAAACGTCACCTTTCTACCACTAAATGGCCGTAGTGAGAGGAATAAAGATTTATCTCCTGTCATGTGCTTAGAACAACCACTGTCAAGGAACCAATGATTGTTCCCCCTCACTCAACGTTGTTTCAAGATTAAGGTTTAGTGCGTGGAACCCAGACCTGTTTGGGTTCCATTTTGTATTTGTTTGAGGAATATTTATTAAAATTAAAGCTTCTCTCTAAGGCCTGTTGCCGAGAGTGACATTGATACCTAAGATGACCGTCTTTGCCACAATGCCCGCAAATTCGGCTATCATATGTATCGACGTATTTGGTTTTCCAATTTCCGAAAAAGTCTTTGACCCTTTTATAAAATTCTTGGTTAGGTGTTTGTCCATAACCCGTTTTGTGTCTTTGAACCAGCTTATCGAACCAGGCTGGTCCAGTTCTAGATTGCCTTTGATACGGCCTAAAACTAGTTTGTCCTCTAGTTCTATTACCATAAAAGGGTTGGTTCTGAAAACTCGGTTTTTGATTCATTTGAGTGTCTCTTGAAATATATCCGAGACCAGCAGTCTCGTTTTCCTTTCTTTTGTACCGAGAGGGCCCAGTTCTAGAATGCTGTCTAGACCTGGTTCTGACCTTGGTACTATATGGTTGGTATTCCGGTTTGTTTTTGAAATCCTGACTCTCGTCCTCAAGGCGATTGAGATGATTAATGAGCAAGGCAATGTTCGGATTTTTTCTTAGAAGTTTTTCTTCATCATTAACTTGTTTGTTCATACTATCGAGCTTGAGTGAGCAAATGAGATTATCTTGTTCTAAAACGACTTCACATGACTTGAGCCTTTCATCTATTAACTCTCCCACTTTTGTTTCCAGCCTTATCTTGGCCCTAGTGGCTTCCTCGAGTTTAGACTCAAGTTCGGTGATTTGTGATTTAAGATGATCGTTTTCAGAAAGACTTTGATTTAACTTGATAGTTTAATCTTTTAAAAAAATTCCGAACCTTGCCTTTAGAAAGGGACTCAAATTTAGAAAGAAAGTTTTCCAAGTTTACCTCGAAATTCTCTTGGACGGATTCTTCATCGGAATTAGCCATGAGGCACAACCCTGCATGATTTTGGCTTTCTTCTTCTTCTTCTTCTTCTTCATCATCGGATGAATCTCCCCAAGCTGCCATCATTGCCTTCTTGAGGTCTCTGTTGAACCCTTTATCTTCACTGGACCGTCGGTGAGAACTAGCCTTGTTCTTGTCGTAGGTTCTATCATTTTTCTTTTGAGGACAGTCTTTTGCCCTGTGCTCAAAGGACCCACAAACAAAACAACCTTGGTTATTAAAAGATTGAAACCCTTTCTTACCTTGCTTGTTCCGGTTGCTTTGAATTTTCGGTACATCTTTCTGAATTGCTTGGCAAACATGCTCATTTCATCTTCCGATTCACTTTCGGAATCTTCTTCTTCCTCTCGAGCCTTGAGAGCAATTCCTCGCTCCTTCCTCACATTTTCGGCATCTTGTTCTTCTTGTAGGCCTAACTCATATGTCATGAGTGAACCGGTCAAGTCTTCTAACGTCATGGTGGAGAGATCTTTAGCTTCTTCTATAGCCGTAGTTTTGGGCTTCCATGCGGAGGGCAAGCTTCTCATAACTTTTCTCACTTGATCTTCCACAGTAATATCCTTTCCAAGTGCTGAAAGCTCATTTATAATATTAGTAAAGCGTGTAATCGTATCCCTAATTGACTCTTTAGGCTTCATCACGAACAATTCGTAATTACGCATAAATATGTCAATTTTGGATCTTTTTACACGCGAGCTACCTTCATGCGTAACCTCGAGTAAATCCCACATTTGTTTTGCGGATTTGCATCCAAGAACACGGTTGTGCTCAGCCGGACCAAGTCCACAGATCAAATATTTCAATGCTTGGGCATTATGCTCGAGTTTACGATAATCATCAGCAGTGAATTCAGATTTGGGTTTAGGAACAACTTTACCTTCGGAGTCCACCTTAGTAATGACATTATCACCTTCCTCAATTACATTCCATACCTGATAGTTCTCAGCTTTGATGAAGTTCTCTATTCGACTCTTCCAGAATTGGTAAAATTTGTCGTTGAACAACGGTGGTCGTTGAGTCGAGTATCCTTCCTCCAATCGTTCAATCTTATTCATGCTGCCGGATCTCTTCCCAAGGTATTAACCTTTATGTGGCGAAGACCGGCTCTGATGCCAATTGATGAAACGGTTAGCAACACAAGAGGGGGGGGGGGGGGGGGGGGTGAATTGTGTGTGTGTGGAACCGTGGCAGTTTTTCGCACAGTTCTAGTGTGGGGTTCAGGGAAATGCGAAATAGTAAAGTGCACAAGGATTTAACGAGAAAAAATCCCTTGGCTCAAAGGGATTAAAAAACCTCGACCTCCCTCGGAGGAATTTTCAACTTCTCTAATAAGCCTTTTGTGGTTACAAGGTAAATTCTCCTAATCTACCCTTGAGCCACCCCAACTATGTCCTCTCTAGGAAGAGTTATGCATCTCTACCTTGCGGGTAGAGAGCCTCTCAGCTTTACAATAAAGCTCTCACACACACGACCCCAACCAGAGGAAGCTACACTTAAGCTTTTCCTCAAACTTCAATTACAAAACAAAGAAGAGAAAAGAAACTATATCTAGAACTCTGTAAGCAGGCCCAGTTGCCTTGGTCTTGATACTCTCTTATAAGTATTTCTATCTATAATTGTTCGGTCAAGCGCACACTCTTCTCTTGATCTTCCGTCATATATATAGCTTCATGCAGGACGTCTGTTGCTCTACTTTCCTTAGTTGGTTGCTTGGTAAATTTATGGACTTGCCTTGATATTAAGATACTTAAGATATTATAATCACGTATACACGAAAGTAGCATACCAATCACGGACAATGAGATTATTTCATAAATGCAACGGCTTACTCAAATCATGTGTGATTAATTTAAGTAGGAATATTTCAAGCTACTTAAATTTATTACCAAAGAAAACAAGTTGTGGCCAACTCTTAAAACGGCAGAATATTATTCTCAATCTATGCAACGGATCAAATATGGAATATATTTCAAACAAGGATCCGTATAGCAAGAGAAAGAATTCACTTAACAAGTATAAGTGCTATGGTCAACTTCCAATTATAAATCATGCACTCACATCAAGTAAAGATACTTTCCATAAGGTATTTAAACAATATTTAATGAGTGGATGTCAAGTCAAGTATGGAAAGATAATCACCACCTAAATAAGTACTCATACGTATATATAGTGGACATGCATAGAAAGATACTTTTGCTTAAAATAACCACCTAAAATTAACACTTTAAAAAACATATGTTTTTTAAAGTGTTATATCTTTTTTATTGTACTTTGATTGTTACAAAAAAACACTATCGAAATTCATAACTTTTTATTATCTTTCATATGACACCAATATTGCATATATAAAAATAATAAAAATTTAATCTATTAATTTTTGCAATTTGGGATTGTTCTTTGCATTAAACACAATTAATCAGGAGTGATAACTTAGAATAAAACTGCACAAATCCCATCACTTTTATTTATGCTGTTTTATTCTTTATGCTAGAATTTGTGCAGTTTTGTTCTAAGCCATCACTCGGATTAATAGTGTGCAAACTAAAAACCGATCATAAACTGTACAAATTAATAGATTTTTTATATATGCAACATTAGTGTCTTATGGAAAATATTAAAAGTTAGGAATTTGGTATATTTTATGTAACAATAGAAGTATAAATAAAAAAAGTCATAGTAGTTTAAAAAAAGGTGTTATTTTAAGACTCCTCAAACCCCCGACATCCAAGAACCAATTTCCAAGAAGATATCAAATGAGAGATTGCAAGGATTTCTTTAGAAAGCCTTCTCAAGAAGTCGACACAAAGACAGATACTCACGCTACAATGCCAATTGAACACCGAGGGAGAGATTGTTGGAACTTTTTATGGTGTCCAATCTAGTTTTATCTTTGAATTTTTGTTGCAATTTTGTCTAGATATTTAATATGAGCTTCAAAGGTATTTCAACCCATTAGCACCTTGTAAGTCGTAAGTTATTAGACATACTTATCTATAAAAGGAAGCTAATTTACTCAAATCCTAGGTATCAAATCATAGAGGCATCCTAGTGATAGAATAGTTTTCTACACTGCTCTCTCTCTGTAGAGGGAGAGCAACGGCCATTTCTTACATTGTTCGACATTTGTACATCTTTATGTATTGAATCAGAGCTATCTATCTGTTTCTTCTCTATTCTGTTGTTGTTTGATTGTTGAAAACCGATTTCATCAACTTCAGCTGGTCCGCTAGTAGTGACATCCCACATCTCATCATGTAGAGCACCGAGATGTGTTTGCATGCGTATTCTCCCGTCATCAAACTTCTGGACTGGGAACATAACATTCTTCGAAAGTGTGTTATCCATGATATAAGTAAGACAAATATCAAAGGCAATAAATAAGTGGATCTTAGTTCGAAGGGTAACCTAAAAGATTACTGGAACATGGAGGCTCTGATACCACTTGTTGGTCCCAATTTCTCTTTTCTTAATTATGAGGCAGACCTCGTGTGTCTCATAGATGTGTTGTTCTGGACAGAACAGACCTGCAGTGGAATGTTAGTTCTGGTCGGGTAGCCTACAGAAACACACTAAAACAGAATGACTTTCAATAACTCTCAGAGAAAGATTTGCTGAACGCAAAGTCCAAGCTCTTTAGAGCATAACAGTTCAAGTCCTAAGTGCAGGAAATAAAAGCAGTAAGTAAGTGACACCAAGTGTTTTTATAGTGGTTCAAGGAACAACGTGTTCATCTAGTCCACTATTCCACTAAACTTGTAAAAACTCGTTACAACACTTAGACACTAGCACTTTAGAAACTCTCCACGTCCTCTTCAAGTGTAGTATCCTTGTCACCTATGATGCACTTCTTTACTTCCTGATGAGTGGCCTTTTCACCGAGTTTGCTTGAAATATCTCCACTTCACTCTCATTACTTTGGCGCCCTTCTTTTGCAATAAGAATGCTTTGAAAAAGTTCAAAGGTTTTTCCTCCAATGTACTCCGTACAAGGTGTGTAGATGTAGATTTCGGAGAGGTTGAAGAAAAAGGATGAACTTGTGTTGAGAGTCTCTTCAAGGATTTGAAATAATATCTTCCAAGCACTCATTTTGAATTTTTGCGTATAGTATAGTGTGTAGTATTTGCTCTCAAGAATTCTCTAGTTGTTTTTCAAAGTTCGTGATCGTCCAGTTCATCTACGTGTATCTTTTATACTGGTAGTGGTCTTCTTGTTGGAGTGTAGAAGACAGCTTCATTTAATGCTTGTCCTGTAGACCTGACAACTTACTATTTCGGGAGTATTAAATATTATTCTTCTGGATATTGTGGTCAATCATGAGCGATAAATATCTTAACGCACGAATAGCATTAAATGAGCATTTAATGCATTGCACAATACTTCTTCCGTCAAGGTGCTCTTTGTCGTTAGAGAATAATTCGTTAGTTTAATGGAAATTTAGAGGACTTGACAATTCTGTGCAAAGGAGTTCTTTTGTAGCGCTTCTATTGTAGCCGGTTGTGCTAGTGTTCCTATTGAGGATCCAGTTCTGTCTTAGAACTCTGAGTGTTCCCAACTCTAAGGTTGTGGCAATTCTGTTCGAAGTGGCAGAACAACTATTCTGACAGTCGATTAATCTATGACTTACAACAAAGAGGATTTTAAGTACAAATTGCCTATATGTGTACTCTGAATTCCTAAATTGTACAACATCATTAAAATCTAAATTGTAAAATTTATTCCTTACAGTCCGTACAGTCACCTCGGGGGTCATCACCTCGGAGGTGGTCTGGTCTGAATTGGTCTGATCTGGTAAATGTCTGATCTCTGTGTATTTTATAACTACGGATGTCAAGTTTGGTCTGATCTGATCTAGGACTGAAAACAGTCCACGTAAAAACATCCTAAATCCATATCAGAACCTAGAAGTAACATGCTAATAATGCCAATTGAATATTTTCATTAGTTAAGGGATTTAATTGAATGTTTTTTTAAGTACAAGAATCCAATTGACATATCTTACATATATGGTAGGAGTACATATTTAACAAATTTCCCTTTATTATTTGTGAAATATGTTAATTAAGTTTTGATGTAAGTTAATTACAATTTAAAAAAAAATCTGGATAGGCCATCGACTCTTGGCTCCAAAGATGAATTTTTGGGGTCCTCAGGTGGCTAATAGAGTATTCTTGGTCCAAAAAGGTTGAATGCCTAACCCCAAGGCCCCCCACTCGACAGGATGGTAGGGGGTTAATCACGGTGACTCAGTTATCAAAGCGGCGGTAGACCTTATACTCGTGCGCACCAGAGGTCCAGCCTTATTTCAGATTATGTAACCTCCACACGGCCCTGCGGGTTTCGAACTTTGTTCATTTGGTCCAATTTTCCCACCACTCGACCAACTGAGCTACCCGTACGATAAAATTATGAGTTTAAAATGTTAAAGATGAGATTTTTGGACTCCTAATTCTATGTAGTGGTAGGCTATAATGAGTAGTAAAAATGAAAAGGGGTGGAGGGGGTAAATATAGAGGAAGGATGGACTCTCAAAAGTCAAAACTAAAAAATATCGTGGACATGTGTGGATGAGAGTGGGAGAGACGGAAATGTGGAGTTATGTGTTCATCATAGATTTTTTTTAAATGTATTATAACTTTTTTATTTCTAATCCAAATTTTATAAAAAAAGTTATCAAAATTCATGAATTTTTATTTATCTTTCATATGACACCAATACATAATATATAAAAATGATAAATTTTTTGAAGTTTTAACTGTTGAAGTTTTTTCTGAGCCTAAAAACAGGAAACACAAATTTTAAATTCACCAATAATTGAATATTCCATAATCGAACTTTACTTGAACTAAATCCATTTTCTGTTAACTGAAAAATACTAAAAAAATTAATGAAATTTATTTATTTTTACATCAAAATTTGTATTTTTTATTTCATAATTATTCAAAAAAAGTTAGAAGAAAAACATTACTTATAATAATTTAATTAATGTGTTATTAAATTGATTCGTTAAAAAAAAATATGACAGTTGTTTTTATTTACGTTGTTGCTGCATGAAAATAGAAGTAAAAAACTTGTATTCAATGTCAAATCCATACGGCTCATAAGTCAGAATCGTCTAATACACTAGTATGGCTAACAAAAGTACACGTCGTTGGCCTCGAATCAGCTCATCGTGTCCCCGGCCTGTCAATTCTTCGCTGAGATGATGATAGGCATCAATATATCATGATCATCATCATCTTCTTCTCTCTTTATTTCCACCTGGTATCCTTCAAAATTACAGTTTTTGCGAGTTTACATCTATTTCTTGTTTTTTTCTTTGTCAAAGACTCAAAGTTGTCATTTTTAATTACTCATATATCTCTTAAGTTCATGTGTGTTGTATGGTCCGACCCTTAAATAACAGCAGCTTTGTGGGATTCTTGAATGTTACTGTGTTTAATTTTGGACTGGTGATTGTGATTTTTGACTTTTTTGGATTTCAGCATGTGGTGTTATTTGATGTTCACTGTGATCGGAAGCTTTCGTTTTTAGTGCACTAATTAATTGAGTCTGAACTTCTGGTTGTCTGTTTTTGAGCTTTTCTGGAGTACTGTTTCAGTGCAAAGTCCTTTGATTTCTATAAGTAGAGGGGCAGTTTTACGGCAAGGGAAAGATTAGTTTGCTTTTAGCTTGATTAGAACTTGGACGGGCTGTCCCCAACCATGGATGGTGTGGGTTCCGCTGAGACAAGGGGAAGGAGGGCTTGGGCCCGTTTTCTCTGCGCCATCATATCAGCATGGCCCTCACAAATCTAAAGATCAGACCTCCTGACCTCGTCTTGTTCGGGAATTCTGAACGGTCAACGTCTGATTCAAGGGTCGTCGTCATCCTTGAGTCTTTGGTCCAGCATATATCATAATATTGGAGGCTGGGACGGTGCTGACCTAAAGGCACCCACTACCCCAAACAAGTCCTCATATAGTACCATTTTAGCAACCCCTTGCAACATGTAATAACTGCAGCATGAGACTCAATTCTAAATCTATTTGGTGAATAAGGCTAGAAAACTATCTGGTGTACAAATTGTCCGGGCTTGTTCCTGCTGGGTGTTTAAAAAACAAAAGAAAAAGCTATACACTGAAAAATACGGAGTATATCTATTGTGTCCTAAGTAATTATACAGATGATCTCCTGATGCACACACATATCTTATACTCCCGTACTTCCTGTCTCTAAGTAATCTATCTAAGGTAATATATATGGTTATCAATTAGTTAATTGTACTTTTTATTCGTGATATAAAATCAAACGTAATATTAATATTTCTGTCTCTACTTTGTCTATTTGTCCATTCAGAACTATTAGCACGGTTTTACTTTGATGTCTGATGCAAATATGGTGGAGATGGGAAACATTTTGGAGTATAGAGATCGTCTTGACAAGACATTGTCATGCCATGATCTTGTAGACAAGGAGGTACTTAAGCGCCGCGTTAAGAATCAAATCTTAAACTCATCAAATTTTGAAGCAACAGGTGTGTGTGCGGGTCTCTGGTATTCTACTAATTAAAGAAATTACGCATAAAATAAAGAGTAAGGAGACAAACGTATGTTTGGTTTGCAGTGTTTGTAGACAATGTGGTAGAAAGAAGAACCAATGAGTTAGCCGCCACGCTAGGAATGTTAAGAAGTGCCTCGTTAGCTGAGAGCGATGAGTCAAAGCTTTCCAATGTTTCACATGGTGGTTGGAAAGTAAGCTAAAGTTATCCATATTCACTAGAGAAGAGAGAAAGTGGAAAGAAAGAGATGTATGATAAAAGGAGTGGATTGTTGTGTTAGGGTTGGTAAGGTAGAATCAAGAGAGAAAGAAAATGGGATGAAATATGTAAAAAAAGAAAAAGGGAAAGGGTGTTGGCTAAAGATTAGTGGAATGAGGTAAAAATAAAAATGTGAAATAACTTCCATTTCTTCTCATCCAATCAAAGAAAGAAAGAGGTTGTGGACACTACCTTTTTTCTCTCATGTTATTCATATGTTAAACAATAGAAAGTGCCTTTCTTTCCTCCTTTCCTTTCTTCCCTACTTTAGTGTTAGTTGACTATCATGCTACCCCAAAGCAAGGTTCTCTGGAGTGCTTATATGAGGTTTGGGGTGGGGTTTCTAGAAGAAATTTGCTGCTTGTTCTTAAATTCTTGATCTCCTCAAGTAGGGTCCATTTGGATGGAGGATTTCAGAGGGGAGGACTTTGGAGGGCTTAGTTTTTTATTGGGGAAATTGCCCTAAATAGGAGTAAACGAGGTTTGAAATTTCAAAATAGGACTACTGTGTTTTTCTTCCCGAAATAGAAGTTGTTACTGTCATGTATGAAAAATGCCGCCATGATAAATACACTGTACTGCAACTATTTGACAGTCATGCCTACAACATGGCAGCAAATACTGTCATTTTAGTCCTATTTCGGGAATAAAAACATAGTAGTCCTATTTTGGAATTCCAAACTCCATTTACTCCTATTTTGGGAAATCTCCCTTTTTTATTTTTATCCGTGATTAAACCTTATGGATCACAGATCAAATTTTTCTGTAAATGAATAGAAAGTGCGTGTAATTCTTTCAAATTTTTTAAAATCTAAAAACCGAGTATATATCAATCAAGATATAGGACTTCGACCCTCCATCCAAATTTGATCCTTGGTATTTGGTAAATGAAGATATCTCAAGTTTGAACTTGTTGGAGTTCACAGATAAAGCAGGATGCAGAAGACTATCGTGTTATGTATAGAGAAGGAGCTGACGGCACTCCTTTTCATACACTCTTAGTCGAGGGCTTTGTAGATGGTCCACTTGATGTTTGTAAGCTAAAACTACTCTGACTTCATTAGTCTTAATTTTTTCCACACTTCGTGCTAAACTTCAATACAACTGTTCAATTTCAGGTCTTTGCATCTCATGGGAAGCAGACCTGTACAAGAAATGGTATGGAGTTATTTAAGGTTTTGATACATTATGCTCACATGACATTTGAACTCCCAAGTAAATTTTAAGATTTGGATCCCCTTCTGTTTTTGTGATCAGGTGGCCCCAAACTACAGTTCCAAGTTTTAAAGTGTCTTACTCTCAATGTTTACAGAAGGTCAGAGTTGGTGAACAAATATCTGTAGTAAGGTATGCTGTATGCCCCTATAGTTACGTAGATACATTCTTTTTGGGGGTACTGTAATTTATTATATGCCCTTAAATTTTATGATGTGAATCTACTTTGGAAGAAAGGATGAAGCTTCCATGGCCACTATCGACAAGGGAGGCTCTTATACACTTCTTTGAATTCAACTATTTTCAAGAAGATCTCATAGTTGTGCTCCTCAATTCGGTAAAAACAATGAATTTATACATGCAAATGTAATTGACTTTTTTTTTTAATTTAAACCTTTATAGTTGTACTTGTTCGAGCAGATATCGGACATTAAGAATGTTGAGTACAGTAGTCATGGATTCTGCAGAGATGGAGTGACTGATGCAGATGATGTTGTGAGGATTGATGTGGTGGGAGGCTTTGCTATGCAGAAAGTTTCTACTAACAGAAGCTACTTCCGGTTAGGTGTCCTGACTGGCTGACTCCTGATTACATAGAGATAAAATCATAAAATGTAGTCACACATAGTTGTACAGTTTTACAACCTGAGCCATTAGTCAAATTGCTGCTTTGAAATTTTACAGCAGTATTGCCAACATGGATATCAAATTGGATTTTGTCCCTCCACCATTAATCAATTTTTTTTCAAGGCAGCTCATTGGTAGTGGATTCAAGCTTTATAAGAAGGTGTGTTCCAATTTTTAACTTATAATAATACTGTTTTCCAAATTTTGGCCTCATTCCCGCATGCTTATGCATTTATGTATATGCTACGAGCAGAATTTAGGCCTCATTCCGTCGCTATAATTGGCTTATTCTATTATGAACAGAATGCATAGCTTTTCACTTAGAGCCCTTTTGGTTGTTCACACATTAAAATTTCAAAAGAAATGTATATAACATTCCCATATTGATCTAGTTCAAACATAACTATTTCATCACATTTTTTATATACTGAAATAATAAAAAAAATTCCCTGTATTTTGTAATAAATTTAATCTTAGACATAGTTCGCACATTTCATTTAAATCACACGTCGTACCTTATGTCTAGATGGTCTATCAAGACTTCATCAACTCATTAATAGGAGTAGTACCTATTAACTGGGTTTATTCTAAATACCACAATTATAAGTGTAATATTTTTGTTATGAATAATAATTAATAGCACTAGATTAGTTTATATTTAGAAAAATATGAATACAATTTTTTTGATCGTATCACCCGCATTAATACAATAATTTTTATTTATAATATTAGTAAGTGAGAAAGATAAATATTAGTTGTACTTCATAAACATTTTCATTAGGAATGGAAATGTGAAAGTAATTTTTTTTTTACTTTTGGGTAACTTATTGAACCAAAGAGTTATTGGAGGCATATAATACAAATTATTGGGGTGCAAATTCCTCCTATTTGAAATAAATTATTTAAATTCATATATATTTATTTTATTAAAGGAAAAGCGTGCCCCGCTATTAACAAAGTAGATCCGCCCCGGGCACTAATCACTTTGCACATAAAATAAAAGCACATCAGTTGATTATGTTTAATTAACTCTTTTATGTTTTTTCTACGTTTTCCGAAAACAATCTCTCCCTGCTTTAGTGCAGGAGTAAGACTGCATACATCCGACCCCATTGCATATTCTTTGATCAACAACAATACACGGTGCATAGGAAGCAATGGTGTGAAAATAATAATCTTCCGTTTCAAGTTCTATTCTCACTTGACAGAAAACCCTTAAAATTGATGCATTTAATTGACTCAAGTTCTGCAATCATCCCACAACTTCAATTTCTACACACAAACATCTCAAAATAAATACATGCCATTAAATTAAAAAAGAAAACCAGAAGTTTGCCTCTTGGAATGTGCAACTGGAGAATATTTTTGATGATATGGTCGACGATTTTCTTTTCGTATATAGGAGAGGAAACTAGTTAAGGTTGCCACTAAGTTTTTCTTTTGCCGCTACACTCAAGTCTTCAAAATTAGGACTGAATTGTAAAAGTTTAAATCAATGTATTTAAATTGACTATATAAAGTAGTTTACTACCCTCCCCATGTAAAATATTTAAAATATTTTAAAAAAGTGTCATACAGTTTACATCAAATAATTAGAAGAAATGGTGCAAAATATATAGTTCCCTACACCGTACATGTAAAGTGTTCACTTTACATCATACCAAATGGGCCGTTAATTAGATGAAATAGATTTTGTTTACTGTTTTTCCATTCAGAAAAATTAGCAGATTTAACCATCTCATCCCTTGTTAAACGTGGGCTTTACTCATAAATCATCAATTTTTTATACCACTAAAGCTTATCCTCATGTGCAATTTTTGAAGGAAGTGGCTTCTGTTTCCATCGGTGATGAAGATTTTAGCAAGGCTTTAAAGGATCTGCAGTACAACCGCATCCGTGAGGCTCTTTATTCAGATAGCAAATCTAATGGGGATTTTGAAGTGGAAGACCGGGACAAAAACAATGATTCACAAACAAATGTAACGAATGAACATGAAGTCCAGGGCGAGAAGATTTGTGGTGAGATTGAGGAAAATAATGAGGAAGACAGTGGAGAAGCAAGGGCTGTTAATAAGTGCTATCAGAAACAAGATTCCCCTAGGAAGAATCAAATCATAGAGGAAGTCTCCATCTCTGAAATCAAGAAAGTAGACATTAGCCCCGAGGTTCAGCAAGCTCTAGCAACACTAGAAAAGGCCATTTCTTTCATTCGTAACGCAAATACTATCAGATCTACAATACAAGCCAACATAGAAAACTCACAAGGTAGTGATGAAACAAAAGATTCAAAGTTTTCTAGAAAGGAATCCACAGAAATTACTACCTCATGTGAACATAGGATCAACTCCGGCAATCATATTTCCAGGTAGTCAAGTTTATTTAACAGCTTTATTTTCTTCGAATATCTTAGGATGCATTACAAGTTTTTCACTCCCTTGGCTACAAAATTGCCCATTAGCCTTAGGATATTTTCTGCAAATTATACCTTTGTATTTTCTTACAATGTGTATGCTTCTTTTACAATTGGTCTTTTCCGCTATGTACATCCCAATACTCAGCATCGTTTATGTTAAAAAATCTATAGCTTCTTCTTCTTGTTCACAATTGGTTCGGCCAGCTCTGTCATTTTTTCTACTTTCTTCTATGTTCTTCAATTCTTTTCCTCTTCTCATCAAAATACTAATCACACAATCGTGATTTTGCTCTTCTTCATCTTCAAATTAAATTACGAATAATCTAGGTTTTCTTCTTCTTCTTTATCATTTCATAATTAAGTTTTATCAATCCGAAACAAAAAACACTCAGAAGTTTTATTGGCAAGTTTGCAACTCTTCTTTGAGCTCTACTTTATAGTTTTTAGTTCGTGTGATTTATATTTTAAATCCAATAAAGTTCTTCATGTTCCACAAGTTACATAAAATAATCACACTTATATTTTTTATACGTAGTTTACACCAAACATATAACTTTTGTATTGGTGAATAATATACCGATACACAAAAAAGATTATACTTACATATTTTAAGCACTTTTTTACATTATTTTGTATTTTTGTATTATCATTTAAAATAAAATATTTTATACTTACATACTGTGTTTAAACAAAAATGTATAAGATTTTCTTCTTTGAGCTCTACTTTATAGTTTTTAGTTCGTGTGATTTATATTTTAAATCCAATAAAGTTCTTCATGTTCCACAAGTTACATAAAATAATCACACTTATATTTTTTATACGTAGTTTACACCAAACATATAACTTTTGTATTGGTGAATAATATACCGATACACAAAAAAGATTATACTTACATATTTTAAGCACTTTTTTACATTATTTTGTATTTTTGTATTATCATTTAAAATAAAATATTTTATACTTACATACTGTGTTTAAACAAAAATGTATAAGATTTTCATATTTGACACACGTGGTTTACATTTTGTATAGTCATTTACATCAAACACTTAAGTTTTGATAAATAATTTAACATTTACAAGTTAATTACATTTTTTTAAAACATTCAGAATATAATTTATAATGTAATCCGTCACGTTTACACTAAATACACACTATTTATTATAATATCTGTTACACATTGTTTATACATATTTACATCTTGTATAATGACATTTACATACAATATAGCATGAGTTACACAAAGGATGACATGCATTACATCAAACATTTTTATACTATGAAATTACACAAAATTTACTCAAAGTTACATCATTTTTAGTGCAAGGGAATCATTTCTAGTGCAAGGGAGTACGCATGGTACTACAGTACTACAGTATAACAATTGGATATTTTTGGGTTCCCGAAAGTGCTAGGAATAGGGAAAGAATATAAGGAAAAAGAATGCAAAAGAAAATGGAATATGACTATTTTTACTTTTTGAGATTTTAGATTCTTAGTCTTTATGGACAAAAACCTGAGCGCATTAGTGTGCATTCGCCATTTTATGCGGGGTGACTTGTTGGAATTTTTTACTTGCAGTGACAATTTTAGTCATACTTTTATTTTATGCTTTTTTTTTGCGATGTTTTTAAGCTTTCTTTAGTACTACTTAATATTCTTGGGCAGATTTCCACTAGGACCAAAACATGCCTACTTTTCAAAATTATGACCTAGTGTTTAAGATTCCATAAATAAGACTTATTATTTGCTATTGGACAAAAATACCCTTAGGGTTTGGAGCAGCAGTGCTGCCACCAGACTGGACTGCCGGACGCCGGAAATTTTCCGCCGATTGCCGCCGGTGTTCTGCCGCTGCTCGGACTGCCTTGGCTGTGTTAGGGGGACTAGGAGGCAATTAATTATATTAGTTAATTACTCCCTATATATTAGGGGTTGAAATGTAAAGCTAAGTCCTATTTAAAAAACGTGTTCATAATTTTGGAAGATGACTACATTTTAGTCTTATTTATAGCAATTTTCTCAGCATAACTATAATAAAAACATGATTATGAACAGTTTTCTTAAATAAATCTATTTGAGTTTTACATCTTTTATGTCCCCCACACTTTAATTTTCCTCTATGATTTTCTTTCCCTGGTATTTGGTGAGTTCCAAACAACCCCTGAGTTGGTTTGATTATTCTTTTGTAGGCTTCCAGGTTCCATTTCGTCCCCAAGGGAGACGAACCATAATAGGATAGCACCAGTCTTATCACCCAGTGCATATATTGCCAATTCCAGTGAACTTCAATGTGCTGATTCACATTCCTTGGAAGATCAGAAAGTAGCTGGGATGCCTTTACAGAACATAACAATGGAAGATAGTAACCTGAACTCTACTAATGTAAATTCCATCACCAAAGAAGATATGTCTGGTAGAAGGAAATCTAGAGAGCAGAGATACTGCTGCTGTACTTTTATAAAGCAGATTTCAACTTAAGAAATTAGAAATTCTGCTTTTTAATATATAATAAATCTTTCAAGGGAAAAGTGCATGTAAGATGTGTCTATTATGAGCGTTGTAGGGATGTGGCGGGCAGGTCCTAGACAGAAACCCTGGAACCTGTGATCATGCTGTCCAATGCGGAGAATCCTTCGGCCCTTGACCTTGTCAGAGCCTTATGTAATTGGTTTTGAAATTGTGTGCTATTATTGATTAAGTAAAGCCTCTATGTATACTAGTCACAGACTAAATATGGGCCTAGTATATTGCTAATAGAAATGCTATTGAAATTGAATATGGCACACATTCATGCAAGTACATACAAGAACCAATGCACATATTACAACACTGATAATAATAAAAATATCATATTGATAATGTTCTCATCCTTTTAAGATCTGACTTTTTCATTAACACGCGTTTAGCCAAACTCTGTTTCCCTTCCCTGTTGAGACCATAAAAAACTGTTCTAAAGTTTACTGCACTAGGAGCAATCCTGTTGTTCATCATTTCAGTAATTAGCTGAAGGGCTTCTTCAGACTTACCTACTCTACAGAGACAAGATAAGAAGATTGAATATGTTTTAAAATCAGGAAATGGGCCATACTGTTTTATATGCTGAAAAACGCTCCAAGCATCAGCAACCTTCCCCAAGTTTGTGTAGCCACGTAAGAGTGCAGAGTAAGTCACAAGTGTTGGTTCACAACCAGACTCTTTAATCTCCTCAAGACACTCCGACACCTTTTCTATTTGTTTCTCCTTGAAGTAGTAGACTATCAAAGATGTATATGTATGTATAGTGGGGTGGACGCCAATCTGTTTCATAGATTCAATTTTTGCTAATGCTGCTTTTATAGATCCCCTTTGCAGTAATCCATGAATTAGACTCCCATATGTGTACTTGGCCAGAGTTCGCTGTTCGTCATCATCATCAACTTCAGTAATCGATTCAAAAGCCTCTTGTAACCTTCCAACCCGACAAAGGGACCGAATATACAAAGAATAACTCAAAGGAACAGTGAAACCAGTTTTTTGTAAAGATTCAACACAGCTTCTGGCATCATTTGATTTTCCAACTTCACATAAACAACCTATGTAGGCTTCAGCTAGCTCTTTGTCAGGGATGCAACCCCTTTCAATCATCTCATTGAATAATTTTACTGCTTCATTGACGTTCCTACCCTTCTTTTCACAAAGGCATAGAATCAAAAACTTATATGTACTTCCGGTAGGGTTATAACCTCTCTCTTTCATGTCTCGAAAAGTTTGGAGAGCAATGTGGGTGAGGCCTGTTCGTCCATATTGCATTATCATGATTGTCCATGTATCACATGTTATCGAGCACCCTTTTCTCCCCATTTCATAAAATAAGCTTCTCATCTGCTTAAAGTCCTTCCCCTGTCCTGCGATCTTAATGGCCATGTTATAGGACCCTGTTGTGTGTCTGTAACCAGTACGGTTCCCAACCCATGAGAAGAACTGTAAAGCCATACCAGCATGCAGTCTGGAGTTGTGCAGAATTTCAGTAACAACTTCTGGTGTAAAATGTATACTGCACTTTTCCAGTTGCTCTTTTATGAACCACCAATCCATGGAAGATGACAATATTCGACTGATCCAGCAAGCATCATAGTGATGATCTGAGGACTCTCCTTCTGGTTTTGCTGCATTCGGTTTGGCATTCCCTTCAAGATGGATTTCACGATTTCCATTAAGCTTATTCTTTTCTCCTTTCATCTTCAAATGAGATATGACATGTTGAATAACATCATCTCCAGGTTCGAGTTTTGAAGCTTCTTCTAATTCCTTCAAGAGTTTCAGAATATCACCGTTGGTGCCAGAAACTGTGATAAGTTCCTTGACGAAAATGCTATAAAATTTCTTGCTGGGTTTAATGCCTTTATCCTTCATCTCCTTGAATGCTTCAAACGCTTCAGATATGCAGTTTTGACGTAAGTACCCTGTAATAACAGCAGTCATGGCTACACAATCTAAACCAATCCCTCTATCCATCATCTCATGATACAGTCCCACAGCTTTCTGACACTCATTCGCCCTGAAAAAGTGCTTCATCAAAGTAGTATAGGTAGCAAGTGAGGGTAGATGTCCCAGATCTTTAATCTTTTGCATCAGATCAAGTGCTTTTGGAAATTCATTTCTCCTCAAGTATTCATGAAGTACGATATCGTAAAGATTCCTATATTCTGCATTTCTTTTCTTTGTAATATCAACAATCTCCAGTGCATCATTAATCATGCCTACCTTGCAAAGTCCTTTGACTAATGTCACAAAATCATCAGACTCGAGGTTTACATTCTTATTCATCATTTCACGAATCAATTCTAAAGCTTCTCTTATCCTACCCGAAATACAGAGCGTCTTTAGCATCAAACCATAGACTCCATGTTCTGATACTTCTAAGGTTCTGATCATATCATTAATGATAATGTGGGCTTCAACAATATCTCCAAAAGCTGCCAGGCATTTTAGTAAATTTTTAAATGAGCGCTCATCCAAGAACATGCCTTCATGTTTCATTTCCTTGTAGAACTCAAATGCAATGTCTGCCTTTCCAGTGTTGCATAGGGCATTCAGCATGAGTTTATAAGACAATAGATCCGGTTTGGGGCCATGTTTCTTCATTCTTTCAAAGACTGAAAGGGCTTTGCCGATTGATTTTGTGTTCCCACAATGGGAAATAACAATGCTCCATGTCTTAATATTTTTCTCACATGAGTTCTTTACCATTTCCTCCAAAAGTGCATCAACCAGACCAGAATCCTTTGCCTCTGCCGCCATGTAGATCATCACATTGTAAGTCAGGGTGTTGTGACGAAATGCTTTTACTGATCTCACCCAGTTAAAGAATCTGAAAGCTAAATAAGGAACCTTGAAACACCTCTTCAGAACCTTCTCAACTATCTCCTCATTATACTCTAAACATGCATTCGTCAACCGCTCTTCCATTGACACGGCTACATTTTCATCCCTAACAATTGCAGTAATTTTATGAACAGTAGAGCTAATATCTGACTCACGAAAGGTCCCCGTTAGCTTATTGTTAGAGGAGAGTAATATTTCCTTTTCATTGGCATTTTCACAAACATCTAGTGTGCAAGGCGTTTTTCCTACAGTGTTAGCTACAATCTCTGGATGAGTACTTCCAGGTAACGCAGCCCCAGATTGTTTTTCAACACTCATTGTATTCTCGGAACCTAAAATGTCACAGATTTCATTGAAGAGTGAGTTAAGATTCTGAGCTTCACCCACTCTGGTTTTCTTGGTTTTATGAACCTTATATGTCTTGGTGGCTAAGGAGGAGGTTGAAACTTGTAACTTTCTATGAAATTTGGACATATTGTTATTGCTGGAAGTCATAGTTGAGAGCACAACCTTGGACAATAACCTGGAAAAAATCATTATTTTGTGCACTGGAATTAAAAGAAATATATGGTGGCCCGGCTTCACATTCAGAATACAGATCGAAAGATACTCCCTAGTCCCTCGGAAGATATTCCATAGTATAAACTTAATAATTTCAATTTTGCTATAGATATCCCAAATTTACCTCATTTCCTATCTCATATAAAAACTTTCTCCCCTCCCTCACTTTTCTTCTCACCTCCTCCACTTTTCTTCACCTCCCCTCTCTCTCCACCCTCTTTTCTTTTTACGCAGCCCCCCTCCCCCAATCTTCTCCCCTTTCTTTCTCTTTTTCCAAATCTTGATTTCTTCTCCATTTCAACATTTCTTTCCATCAAATCTTCCCATTTTTACAATCTTTTCTCCCTCCGAGCTTCTTCTCCTGCTTCTCGCCTCTTCTGTTTTTTTTCCGTTTCAAATGCAAGAGCTACAGTAGATCTGACGAAGGGGAGAGCTGGGTGACGTTGGATAGCTTGACATGGGGAGACAACGACGAAAGTGCAGACCAAGAAGCTTTGAATGACTTGAGAAGATCTACTTTTCTCTATTTTTTTCTTGATTTTTTGGTGTGTTTTTGAAAAAAGGGGTTGTTTGTCTGACAGACAACTGTAAGTGCAGTGTCTATATTTGTTAGTAAGACTCGTGAAGTTGTCAGTCATTTGATCGTTAGTTGTCTGTACTTGTTTCGAGTTGTCTGTATTTGTTTCGAGTTGTCTGTCATGTTGTTGTGAGAAGTCTGTAAGAGTTGTGAAGTTGTCTGTCTGTCTGTAATTGACGGTTAATTATCTGTATTTGTTTTGAGTTGTCTGTATTTGTTTTGAGTTGTCTGTATTTGATTTTGAGTTGTCTGTATTTTGTGATGTTTATTTTTTGAGATGTAATTAGTATAACGAGGCAGACATTAACTATACACATCCAGACAATAAGTATACACATACAGACATTACTTTATTGTGAATTACCATTTTGGAATATGTTTCATAAAGAAGACAGACAATACGTATAACTAGACAGACAATAGAGATAACCAGACAGACATTATTTTCACCACAAATTACATACAATTCACAATGAAATGACAAACAACTAAGTATGAGTTACAGACAACTTCACAACTCAAAACAAACACAGACAACTAACAAACAAATGACAAACAATTAAATATCAATTACAGACATTTATTTTTCAAATGACTGACAATTTCAAGACTCTTACAGACACTGCACTTACAAGTTGTCTGTCTGACAGACAACCCTTTATATTTCGAAAATACATCAAAAATGAAGAAAACAAAATCAAGAAAAGAAGATTTGCCGCTCAAGTTATTCAAATCTTCTTGGGTTGCCTTCGTCGTTGTCTTCCCTTGAGGTTGCATCCGAAATAGCAACCAATGTAGGCCCGCCGTCGTCAACCGGCGTAGACCCGCCGTCGGCAACCAGCGTAGACCCGCCGTCAGCAACCGGCGTAGACCCACCGTCGGCAACGTCACCGGTGGAAGTGGAGATAAGCAGGAGAAGATTTAAGATTGGAAGAGGGAAAAATGGTAAAAATGGGAAAGATTTTGAGATGGAGAAGAAAGGGGAAGGGAGGGGGTGCGTGAAAAGAGGAGAGGGAGGGAGGAAGAGAGGTGGGGTGAAGGAGAGAGGAAGGGGGAGAAGAAAAGTGGGGGTGAGTTTTTATATGGGGTACAATTGCGGTAGGGTTTGGGGTACCTATAGCAAAATTGTAATAATTTGCCTCTACTCAGAAGCCACGGCTTTATAGGGAGTATATACAAAACCATATTGACATCAATTAACTCCCACCAACTACAACCGTAAAAAAAATGTAAATCCTACTATGCCTATGCTTACCCCTACCCTTGAATATGTTGGGGTAGAGGTAGGGGTGTAGGAGTAAGGGTATGGGTACGAGGTAGGGGGTAAGGGGTAGGAAGGGTTAGGGGTACGGTAAGGGAGAGTGGGGTAGGGTCGTGGTAGGGGGTAACGGGGGAGGGAAAGGGGTAGGAGGCGGGGATGAGGGGTACGAGACGGATTACGGTGGTGGGCGGGGTAACGGAGGTACGGGTACGAGGTTGGGGTGGGGGTAGGGTCACGATAGGGGCAGTGGTAAGGGTTATGAGCCTAGTTAGTTAAATACAACACGTAAATAAAAAAGGTTTAATATGTACGTGTTTTATTTGGTAACATGCATGAAAAACGGTTAAAATTCGTTGAAGAAAACGTTGTTTTTTAAAAAACGTGTTAATAATACGTATGCGTGTATAATACGATATCTGTTTAAAAAAATCCGATATAATTTGCGGGTATTATTTTGAACATTTAAATTATATATACTTCACAAAATAACATATATAGTAAAAAGAAATAAAAATATACACACATTCAAGTAACAAATCTCATTACTACATAAAAGAATATGAGTAATTCGTAATTTCATAAATATCGTAATTAAGTCCAAAACATAATTTTATAAAATAATGTCAAAAAATAAGGTACAATAACAATAAAATGAGACTAAGTTAAAATCATTATCTTTATATGATCCCCAAATAATACTCAAGTTAAACTCATCATTTTCATCAATATGACGGATGACATATTAGAAAAAATGTGCGACTGCTATGCTTATTATTGTTTATGTATAAAAGTTTATGCTAAAAATAACCTAGATTATAACCTTCGAGTTTTCTACAAGACTCCTGAGAAATGCTGAGTATATAGAGAAAAGGGTAGTACATCAAATTGAGAAAGGTGGAGTAAAGAGTACACACTAGTGCAACTCTGATTTAGAAGTACATAAAATTAAAAAACAGTGTTTATTTAGTTCGAAATTGTATTAGCATGTTTAAATGTGGATTAAATGTGGCCTGTTGGCTCACAAAGTTTGACCTAAGCCATCTCTTTGCTCGGTAGAAGTCAATACTACCCACTATCTTCACTGAGATTCCATCTCAAGGGTTGGGAGAAAAACCAACAGTGGTGCTCGTATCCAAAGTCGGCGAAGAGAAATGGAAGGGGCGTCTTGAACTAGGTCGTGGGAGGACCTCCGACTCTCTTCTACTGGTGCACCCTGGGGCTTTGTGGCCTCGAACTTCGTCTCCATTGGAGGTTTGACTGGAGTTGCTGGTGGCGAGGGATTTCACTATCGGTAGGGACTCCCACCTGGAATACATGGACACATCGAAAGTAGCGCGATAGGGGACTGTGTTGTCATCCTGAAGTTGTCAACCGGTGAACAAGGAACGGCCTTCGTCCACGGGTACCGCCGAGGTGGAGGAGTGACCTTGATCTATGAAACGATGGCGGCGGATTTGCAGGGCTGGAAATTGACATTGCGCTCAACTGCAGGAGCTGCGCTGAAGTGGGCAGCTAGGGGAGCGACAGTAATCAAAGTGCGCAGCGGCTAAGGGTTGGACTTCACCTTTAATTTACCGCACAAACGCTAATTATTGCCAAATTAGCGTTTTAAACGTGCTAATACGAGTGAGGAAGCGGTCCAGTCCAGCTGGTCGTCGACTCACTCTTCCTTATGGGAGGTCTCGGATTCGAAACTCAATGGAATGAGTTTCAGTCTAGATTACTCCAGGCTCCCCCAACCCCATCCCCAGACGACCATCGGAGTAAAAAAAAACGTGCCAATACGAGTTTGTACTAAATTAAAACTTGACTTTTCAATTTTACCTAGTCCTGAATTATAGTTGCATTATTGTGAGGATTCCCCGTTTCTTTTTCAATTCCAATTTCACATCCCCAACACACGGGTAACTCAGTTTGAAACCCGCAGCGGCGGTGTGGAGGTTAAAGATCCTGAAATAAGGCTGGACCTTGCACACATGTATAAGATCCTGAAATAAGTCACCATTATTAATGCCGAGATAACCTTCTAGTTTTCTTGAATTGGCTATATCCGGTAGTTTTCTTGAATTGGCTAACACGCAGTAGATATGGGTTGGGTTTGGCAGGACGATGACGACGATTCTCACAGCTCACGTGACGTCTCCGGCTATGATATCAACAACGATTCCGTTAACCCTAGCAGGTCAAACGAGAGAGACGGCGGTAAATGCGCCACCCGGAAAGTCGTAAGGACGCAGTGCCGAACAGAGGAGTCTGAACCTGGCAAGTTCATCCGAAAGTGCGAAAAGACAGAGCAGATATTCAAGGACTGCGTTGGAAGGTGAGAAACCTACATACTCTGTATGAGGAAAAAAGAACGGAAGTTTCTCTATCCTTCTTGTTTATACTTGTCGAAAATTGAATTCACTTGGATCAAATCGAAACTCTGGTTATTTTGGTTATTTTGGATTTCTGGTGATTATTTTTATGATTTCTGTGAGAGTTAATTTCAATTGTACTCATTGTGCATTGTCTGCTAGAAGATACGCATACCTGAAACAGGCACTGCATCTCTAAGAAATACAATAACCGTGGTAGGATCTTCATGTATATATATCAGGTACAATTAGGTCAGTGTAACAAGGAATCTCTAAGAAATACATTTCGGCTTGAATAGCCATCTCTAATAGATTAATGGAATCTAAGACGTACACGGATCTGTCGATACTTGGCAGGACATGTGAATTGTGATATGACGGAGAGAATAGCGGTTCAGTAAGGAGCTTATTGGCTGGTCTCCTTATGTCATACTATCCTTGTCCCTTAAAACTTTGACAAAGTTGTCGCGAAAAAATAATAAAGTAAAAACTGTGTGGCTGAAGTTTGTGCAGAAGAAAGAGAAATAACAATAATCACAAAATAATTAATTAAAAGGGAAATTTGCATAGTTTTTTGGGACTACCCAAAAAGGAAAATAATAATAATACGGAGTAAAACATTAAGAGCCCATTTGATAACACCAAAGTGGGCTAAATCGGTTGAATTGACCGACTCTACCGAAAGTTTTGGATGAAGTAGCTAGATTGGTCGATTTTGCTGAATTTTTAAAAAATTATACTATGCATTTTAAATACTACGTATATTTTATTAATAAAGTAAAGAAAAATGGATTTGAAAAATAGTTAAAATGGTCCTCTATAGTAACTTCATCTAATCCAGATAGAAAAATAACTTCAACCTTACTTATTTTGATTATTATACAACTCAGCGCGTGAAATTAAAAGCCACGTGTTTGGTGAAAAAGTTTGCTCATAAGACTAGTAAACCAAAAAACAAGATAACCAAACGGATCTAGACTTTGGGTTGAATTTTGAAAACATTTGGAAAGACATGGTTGGATGCAGGGACTGTATAGTAGTAC
Source organism: Cuscuta europaea (assembly GCA_945859875.1). Classification (NCBI taxonomy): domain Eukaryota; kingdom Viridiplantae; phylum Streptophyta; class Magnoliopsida; order Solanales; family Convolvulaceae; genus Cuscuta; species Cuscuta europaea. Next base: position 3,850,757 of record CAMAPE010000074.1, on the reverse strand, counting down.
TGGTTTCACTATTGATGATTGATAGGCTGAAGATAGCTTCATCTTGAAACCTGCTCAATGCCCTAAGCGAATCAAGTAAGCAACCCTCTCAGTGGGCTTATAGTATAATATGAAGTATTTTGTTGATAGCTTGAAGCAACATAATGGGGCTACTTAAGCAGTTAAGCCGTTGGTGTGAGGTTAACAAGAATCATAGACCTTGTACAGTAATTAACATGTAGGCATTGTTGTGGGAAGTCTCGATTTATTATTCCCATTTGACAAATGTATATTTGGTATAGGCAGCATAATTTTTTTAGGTATTTAGTAGTTTGAGGTTTCCATGTATACCTAAGTAAATTGCCGAATTGTATGAGATGTTTCTATAGGAACTGCATCTAGTGATTGTAACTCATACTTCTCTGTCCAAGAATAAGTCCCTAGTTTGGAACAATTCTATTGCCCCAGAAATGGAATATGTCATACGTCAGAAATTTGTTTCATCATAACCTTTGTAGAGAACTAAATTTCATAGAATAGCTCTTGATGTTAGCCCTGAACTTGACAGTTGACACTATTGTGGAGGCTGGGATTTCTAGGCTACCCCCCCCCCCCCCCCCCCCCCCCCCGGTCCAATCTGTTCTTCCTCTCTACTTCCTGCACTGTTTTTATGTAATGAAATTGTGCTATTGAGATCTTTTTAGCAAGGAGAGAATTGATGTGAACCACACAACTCTTTCCTTAACAGATTACAAGGAAAGTGAGAAAAATATATTGGGAAGAAGGGAGTATAGTAGTTCGAGAATTCAACAAAATCTTACAAATCTGAAACAGTGAAGCACTGTTTACTAACACATGTCTTAATAAACACCGCTTAGTAACAACATGCGAAGTAAACATGTCCTTAATTACCTTTGTTAAGCTTTTTTGCTTTTGGTTTGTACAGGCCTTCTGAGATGGTGCAATCAAACAAAGAATACACAGAGGAAGACATGACAAGCCAAATGACTAAAAGTTTCCCTTTGGATTCATCACAGCAAGGGCCTTTTCTTCCCGGACTGCGTGGTGACATTGAAGCCATGGAACACAACTTCTTCAGCGGTCTTGACCGTTTCTTTGATGCAGCGGAGCAGACAATGAATGGATTCTTTGGTTCATTTGGACTCCCCCATGCTTATGAAGACAACGACAGTAATAATACTAAATCATTCCCAGCCTGGGGTCGTCGACGTATACCACTCGAGGAAGGCAACCCCTCGAAGGAATCTTCTACTGGAGTGAGTACTTCCAATGGAGACATTGATTTTTCTGGATTGACTAAAGATGTTTAAAGAAGGGTTTGTCGGTGGGATTAAGGAGGTGTTACTAGTTTGATTGACAGTTGATGGTGAACATGAGCTCTATGTACCATATAAATAATACTCCGTAGTTTAAACTATGTAGCTTTGGGGGTCAAGCGTTTCTTGATAATTCACAATCTGACAGATCTTTAAATAAAAAATGGGACTAGTCTTGAATTTTTTTTATACAAAAAACATAAGACTTTTCATTATGATAATTATGCGTTTATCTCTATCATGTCATATGTGCTGATGTGCACTACTTAAATGTCCAGCGATAATTATGCGTTTATCTCTATCATGTCATATCTCTACACATTTGTTTATCAAGTGTATATAATACTGTCAGGGTAGTTCACGGTGAATGGGAGTCCAGAAAGCTTTTAGTTGTTTGGATGAGGAAGCTTTCTGTTTTATTGTGCTCCTTTGGAACATCTCTAAATTGAGAGATGGGATTGTTTGGAGAGAACCATGCTCTATTGTAAGCAGCTGCTACTAGCCTACTACTATGGTGGCAGCTGGAGTCGAGGTGGCAGAAACCCGTTGTAGACTACACAAAAATAAATGAGAATGCGGGCTCCTATATCATACATCCGGGTGTATGTACACCCGGCCCAACTATAGAAGACAGCCCAATAAATCATACATGCCAAAAAAAATTCGGTGTCATTTTTGTAAGTTAGGCGAAAAATAACGGCTTCCGCTAAATGAGCAATATTGTACTTTTAGTGAGCATCCAACTTAATTTATTGAGCATTAAGAGGCTAACAATGAGTATCATGATCTCTGCTTTATATCTTCTATTTTTTGTTCTTTTTCTTATTTTTTCTTTTATAAAACTTATTAAATTATATCTATAATCCACTAATATCAATTCCAATATATGAATCTAATGTAATATGATACTTTTGAAATATGCATTGATATGACATTTTAAAAATGAGCATAACATCAGTACCAAATGAGCATACATAACTTTCAAAGTGCACATTGATATGAAAATCGTAAGGTTTGTTACCCGAACATCATGACATTTGAATTGAGCATTAGACCTCATCTATTGAGATGAAAATCACAGTTTTTGTTAAATGAACATTAATGAACGTTTAATGAGCATCATACTTATTCTGTTGAGTATTAGGATTCCAATATTAAGCATCGTGAATTCTGTTTCATAACTTCAGATTCACTCTCTTTTTGTTTTTTTTTTCTTTTATAAAAACTTATTGAATTATATCTATAACCAAGTCTTATGAATTTCAATATGCGAATATAATATAATGTATGTCATTTTAAAATGAGCATACAACCAAAGCTGAATGAGTATATACAATTTACAAAATGAGCATCGAAAAATTCAAAAACTCATTTCAAATCTCCAATGTGCTCAAGTGTTCATTAATGCTACATCAATGCACATTTACTTTAAACGGTATATTCAATATCGTATAACACACAATTCATTTTAATAACCTCCATGAGTAATCATTTTAGAACATATATCAATACACATTTCCTGTAAAGAAAAAAAGAAAAAAGACAAAAAAGTAAACTAACTAAAGTAAACTAACTAAAGTAAAAGTAACGAAAAAGTAAAATAAAAAGAGTAGACTTGAGATGGAAACACAACTGGGTTTGAATGAGTAGACCTTTAATGTTAGGTACTCAAGATCTCATGTTGATTTTCCAAGTACACTTTAATGTCTAGATGTTTTTGGCTAAGAGCTCAAAACGAAGAAGAATGGATTCCTTACGAATAAAGCTTTTTGCAGCTAGCATGAGGTCATTGGCTCCTCCAAGTTTGTCTCTTTGACAGTTTCAATCATTCCAGTTTGTGAATGGGCTAACTACTAATACTTCATAGACCTTCTACTATGATCTTTGCTCCAGCACGTCTAAGCTTCTTGGTTGTATACTACATTGTACTCTTAAAACTAACGACAAATCTACAGGAGCTTGTAAAGTGAAGGGGTTTTAGAACACCAAAATCGATAACATTCTATCAGTTTAAGTCATGTATGCTTCATACAACTCAAGTCATTTCATTTTTTGTTGGTTTACCTACTAAGTTCTTTAGATTTAACATGCTTTCATCTACCTTATTTTTATGTTTCTAAGTTTATTATAACTATTTGTAGATACAACTGAGCCATAATAATTTACTTTCCTTTTTTCACTTACAGACCCACTTTGCTAGTTGGCTATATGTAGTGGATGTGATGAGACTGAAACATCAAGCATATGTGTGTTAATATTTCCACACATGATCGCATACAGATTAAGATACTAAGTGTGTGGTATATGATTAGATTGGAATTCTTTGATTATTCAGATTTTTACTATGGTTACGCTAAAGATATAGGTATATGTATATGCATATGCATATGCATATGTACAAAGCGGGTAGTTTAGGTGGCTCAAAAGGTGGTATTTTTTCTCTTAATATCCTTTTTGTTGAAAACAACTGCTACAATATTACTTTATTGAAATCACATTTACTTGCATCTTTTTATTTTAAACACAAACGGTATATATATTGGACAATAACTGGCAATTTAATCGACTACAGCCTAGGGTTTCTAAACCTTAGATGGTTAGGTTTCTTAGTACTATACTCTTACACCCCTTCGGTCACTCACTAGATGATTTTCAGTGTCTTTTAAGTATCTTTTCAGTCCAGTTATAGTAAATTTGATATCCTTCTAGGCATAAGTTCTCTAGCACATTTTAAATCACAGGCTTACTATCTTTTTGACTTTAATAATTTTATTTTTTCGAGTGTAGCATTCATAATGTGTGATTCCTTGGAAAAAAGAGTAGAAAGTTATTAATCGTTTGGAGATTACAGGTCATTATTGTGAGGTGTTTGTGGATTCTGGTGATGCTGGACGACATATTGAGTTTTTTGATTGAGCTCATATGAGGACCTATATAGAAAACTGGGCGATATGTTTAATCAGGGATCCGAATGTCGAAGATGCTGATTAATTTGGTGTACCAGGATACTGCCAGTTTAGTTTGGCACACTGGAGATGAGCTATTCAGGTGGGTTATGAGTGGTTTGTTTGGCTGAAATGAGTGTGATAAGCACTCTTCTTATTCTTAAAAGATATGGACTACATTCGACAATTTCGGCCAAATAACTCTTGTCAAATGGCCTTCAAGTTTCTTGTTGTTTTTCTTTTTGAACTTTCATGTTGAAACTTAAACTAACATAATACTCTCTTTCTTTTGCAGCAGCGAGTTAATGAAGAAGGCTACACAATCAATTTCAATGAAATTGCAATATTTTCTTTCTTTTAGAATCAAATTCCCAGATTTGTAGAGGGAAGGTCTTGAATAATTTACGCAGAGTAAAGTCATCCAAGATCAACTTCATGCTTCTATCTCAGATCGTTTTTGCTATAGGATGTTTATCTTTCTTGATCATAATTTGCAGCTCATCACTGGAATTATTATATCCCAGATGTAACTCTTTATGGTCTCATTTCATATGAGTAATGTAATGAAGAAAACTGCTTGTATAAATGAATTATATAACATTGAGAGAAGAGAAATGACTACAAATGGGAGTAAAACATATGTATTGAGAGTTAAATGATACTAATAACTAACTGAGCATATATTTTTCAATCCATTCCAAACTTAGCATCCTGTCGCGGTGAGGATTGTCACTATGATTATCTCACACCACATCTTTGTGTTGAACCTTCATTTTCCACCTTCATTTTCCATCTCCATTTTGCTTCTTCTTCCAATCCTACAGGTTATATTCTTGGGAATTGTATGCTGCCTATCACCCTTCTCCATATTATCAGGTTTTAGAGACATACATATATCATCTCAAACTTCAAGTAAAATTTAATGGCGAATGAAAAGTGTCTAGTAGCCTGGTTAAGCAAAAATGGGAGTTGAAATCTGAATAAGTTTGGGGAAGATTCGAAGTCATCTAATGAATCTCACCATGACAAAATTGTTATGGTTAAGCTCCAAGCTCCTTAACTAAATGAAAATTACAGAGTGAAAACTAACCACGAATCCGCATTCTGAAAAACTTCACAATCATCACATATTCAATGTCAGAAAAGTGATTTACATCGTATCTAAATATCTAAAGACACTCGAGTAAAAGATACATCAAAATCGCTCAAAGAATCAACAAAACTAAGTTATTGTGAACTATTCCAAGCCAATTATGTCCTTGAGTATCAGCAACACTGCAATTGGCATACTCTCATTCGTGCTAACCTTCAAGGACAATTATCCAAAAGCAGCACAATCCAATGAAAGAATAGCGATCCAGGACGGCAGGACATCAAAGGAAACCACTTGACATCTCAAGAACACTTCATGAAATGCATCCATACTCTCACTGAGGATCTGATTCCAACTTTGAAGTCCTAAAGGTATAAAAAAACCCTGTCGAATTTCCAACATATAAACAACAAACAACACAGAAAAAAAATTTAGGACAAGAGGTTTTCCATTTTTAAATTGCTATTAGCAGATAAAGCACCCATTCATAGATTTGTTTCCTTGTGGCTTAGAGTAGAGCAGCAACAGAATCACTGAATGTAAATAGGGAGGATAATAACTATATAGATATGCAGGGAATAGAGTATACAGAGAAATTCACAAGTCAAAATATAAATATATATTTATAGCCAGATGGTTTAAGTAAAAAATGCTTTTCCTATAAAAATGATAATTAATCTCGTCCCGTACATATTCTTCCCACAAAAATTGATACTTATGTTTATTCCTTAAAAAAGAAACAATATTGAAAAGAAGATGGTTGAAGCTTGAATATATACAAAGGGAAGATTAAAACTACATAGTATATAGAAGTAAATGATATAATAATCATATACAGACTAATTATTTAAAATCTAAAGTTAACTAATACGGAGTAAAACAGAGACAAATCTGTAAAGTAAAATCATCCTCCCCTGCTGCAAAACCTAACACTCTTGAACTGAAGAAGTCAGAAGTCAGCAACTCCTCTATACTTTATCTAGTCAAAGGTTCCTATGAGAGGGAGAGGTTTACTTATTCTCTTTGTTATGATAATCTAGCAATTTTTAGGCCTAAAGGAATTAAGGACAAACCGGATTTGATTTATGACTTATGAGATTAGAATTTTTTGGGGTTTTCTGAATAAAAAAGCCTATCCACGCAACACACAAGGCTAGTGTGTCTCTTGCTCACGGGGAAAGAAAGAAGGACAAGGTGCAGATCACATAGAATAATTTGCTTAGAATTGAAGGAGGATATTCATGAGGAATAATAAATCTAAGTAACAAATAAGATCTAAATTAGTGAAAAGTGAATAAATTAGAGATGATGAAATTCACCTGGAGCGAAGTGATTGAGTCACAAAGTGGTTGCGTGTCCTTGTCGACGAGGATAACAGGGATAAAGGAGATTGGAAACCCTGGGTTGAAGATTCGTTCATTCCTTTAGCCCTGGCCTTTAGTCATTTGCGTGAGAATGCGGCCAATAATGTTGAGTTTTTTTCCGGTGTTTTTCAAACTTATTTCCTAAACTTAGGTACTTTTAAATTTATTTCTCAGTATTTTTTACCATGTCACCTCATTATCACTGTTGGGCGCCACATCAGCTTATCCACATCATCTCATCAATTCCATGTCATCAATTTCGAGAGTTTAAGTGTTCTTCTAAAATATAGAAAAAACGAAGCCAACAAGATTCGAACCTGGGTGTAACACAAGAGAGGCATGTATGTGAACCACTACACTACATCATTCACTTGTTAACAAATGCCTTTTAAGAAGTATAAATCATGTATCCTTCACCTCGGGAGTGCATTATTTCTTAATCGCATGTATTATTCGTTCCTTTAGAAATATATCTCTTTACCAAACAATAAAAAATGTAATAATAAAAAACTGAATTTGAGTTATTCAATTTAAAATCTTATTAAAACTTATAATAAAAACATAATTTGCTAATTTAATTTGAAAAATAAAGAAATATTTAACTTAGAATACAAAAAATTAATTTAAACTTATAATGACAAAACACAATTTGGAATATGTATTTTTTTTTAAATAACTTAGCTTCAAATGAAATAAAATCAAATAAAATATAAGTCATATTTCTAAGTTACTTATTGCATGAAATTTACTTATTTTTTATTTTATTTACTTTTGAGTTATTTCAAATAACTTTTAAATTATATACTTCAATTTTTTTTATAAATTTAAATTACATTTTTATAGAATTAAATATCGTAAACTACGCTTTTCATTGTGATTATTTCGTTATAGCAGCTCAACTCTTCTCGACTCGATTCAATTTTCTCATTGATTATTATTGTTTCAAATTCAAATTCAACACTCAAATTTGAACTAAATTGTAACATGTTAACTTTTAGTGAAATTTGCAATACAAATACTTTAAGTCCAAGAATGTATACATTTAGCTGTGTATTACTCATTGCTTTAAAAATATATAGCTTCTTTTTCAAATAATTAAAAAAATACGCAAAATAGTAGGTTTGTGATAATTAAAAATAAAGACTTAATTAAAATTTATTGTTACTAAATGTTATGAAAGGCTCTAACCCACCCCAATTTAAATTCAGACACTATTCATGTCAAGAAAATCATATAATATTTATCTAAGAAAGAAAAAATTTGATAAATTTATCAACGAAAAATGCTTGGTTCCGAGGCGGAGTCGAAATGAGGTTGAACAAACTTGAGCTGTTAGAGAATTTTCATAACGAAAAATTTATACGATATTTTACATTAATATTAAACCTTTTATAGAATTTAAAGTGGACTAGCATGAAATTTACTTATATTTTATTTTATTTTATAAGTTTTTTATTGTTGTATTTTTAATTGTTTGGGAAAGGAAGAAATATACTTCCTCCGTTCTTTATTATCTGTCTCGCATTCCTTTTTGGGACATTTTTTATCATTTCTCTATTTCTATTTTAGGAAAGCTTTTGATAAAATACTCTCACTTTTATTACTTTTACCTCTCTTACTTTTTACAAATTACTTTCTCTTTCCTACTTTATCATAACTTTACCCTACTTATTATACTCTATTTCCTACTTTATCATCACTTTATCACCACTTTACTCTTTTTAATATACCTTCTTTCCTACTTTATCATTTACCCTACACACTCTACATTTACCCTACTATTTTTCTATTAAAACTCGTACCCAAGGCTAGCGGGACAGATAATAAAGAACGGAGGGAGTATTTCTAAATGAACAAATAATACATGCGATTAAGAAATAGTGCACTCCCGGGGTGAAGGATATATGATTTATACTTCTTAAAAGGCATGTGTTAACAAGTGAATGATGTAGTGTAGTGGTTCACATACATGCCTTTCTTGTGTTCCACCCAGGTTTGAATCCTGTTGGCTTCATATTTTTTTTATATTTTAGAAGCACACCTAAACTCTCAAAATTGATGACATGAAATTGATGAGATGATGTGGATAAGCTGATGTGGTGCCCATCAGTGATACCGGTGACATGGCAAAAAATACCCCTATTTGGGAAATAAGTTGAAAAGTACCTTAGTTTGGGAAATAAGTTTGAAAAACACCCCTCCATGGGAAAAAACTCGAATAATGTTCGGTATGAATAATGGATATGACGTGATCGTGACATGCGATTTATCGAAGCACGGTGTCGGAATGTTAAGGTATTCTTTGAGCTAGGCCTGTCAATGGGTCGGGTCTAGACCCGGACCCGACCCGGACCCGGTTGTTTTTAATGGGTACGCGTCTATATTTTATTCCGTTTACCCGGACCCGGATTCGGACCCGTTAGTATTTTAAATAAACGGGTCGGGTATGGTACATATGATTCCGACCCGTTAAGGACCCGAACCCGTTTAAAATTTCTTATTTGTATACACATACACTCAAACATAAAGTGATTAGTTATAACACTTTAAATAAAATAGAAACTAATATACATATATACATAATAATACATAAAGTTATTAGTTGTGAATTTGTGATTATTCAATAAAAATATACACATTAATACATAAATACTATATAAGTGACACTGATCAAGATAATAAGATACCCTAAAACTAATATTTATTACTATTATTATTAATATTATTATATCATTATCATATATAATACTACATATGATTTTATACTCTTAGTAGTCCAAGAGACCTTTTTATGACTTAATTTTTAGTTTATTTTACGAGTTTTTTGTGCGAGAGAAAGCGACGCAAAGTGTGGAGCTATATGCATGTACAAGAATTGATACTTTATTAGATAGAAGTACTAATTTTCTATGAGACGTTGATTTTTTTGAAAAGTGAAAATATATTTTGCTTTTAAATTTATATACTTTGTTGTATATTTCACATACATGTCTTGATATTTTCACAAAGTTTATAATGGTGTGTGTATCATACTTGGCGGGCGGGTCTACCCGACCTGATTCCGAGACCCGTTGGGTCTGGGTCCGGGTCCAAATTTTCAGACCCGCCGAGTAAACGGGTCGGGTCTGAGTCCATTATTAACTTAGCGGATCCGGGTCTGGAACACTACGTTCCGACCCGGACCCGACCCATTGACAGGCCTACTTTGAGCAACAGAGAATAATGGGGAATAACGTCGCAATTGAAATGGATGCACCCCTGGTCTTAGCTGTTTTGCATGGGGTGAAGTACTACGATTCACACGTGGGAGTAATTCTTGAGGATACTAAAATTTAGGGAAAATTATCAAATACGCCCTCGTATTATTACCAAAATAGCAATTAAGCCCTCATACCTAAGTATCACCCAATCAAAGCCCTCAACTTTTAGAAAACAGTCAAATAGAATTTTTAACCGGTACACGACCGGTTCGCCGGTAAAATGCAAGGGGGTGAGTAACGTGGCACAAATGTGTAATTTCTTCCTGAAAAATCACAAGGTCAACAGTTTTGTTTAAATGAAAATATGTATTTCCGTCGAATCGATATCATGGTCTTACGTCTCTCTCTCTCCCTTTCCGTGAAGATTGGAGGAGATGGAGGAAACTAGTCGAAGACACCGGGGTGCATCTCTATGGGCAAACGGAGTTGCACAGGTTCACCTCCGTATGAGATCAGTTCTACTCCCCTTCTCGTCGGAAGTTAGTCTGGAAATCAGCCTTAGAAATACCCCAATTTTCTTCTCCTATATGTTCTTTCTTCGTTTCTTGAATTTATGGGTTGTCCATGGCTTCAAATGATTCATTCAATTGGGGTGTTGAAAGAGAGTGATGGGAATTTTTGCTAAAAATAAAATGATAATTAATAAATGGAGGAAAATAGTCAACTTATTTTCGGAATTAGGAGAAGCAGGTCGCCGGATAACTAATTATAAGAGGCCGCCGACTTTGGTCTTCAGAAGGTGCAGGTTTTCTTTTATACCCACTTATTCATTCTTATCTTCTAAAGAGGATAATGACTTAGCAATATTTAAAATCAGTTGGCAGTGATGTGGTGTTGCTGGACAATGATGTGGTGGTGGTGTGGTGTTGCTGGACAATGATGTGGTGATGGTTACCTGGAAACCTAGAAGCAACATGCTAAAATGATAATTTGGGTGTATCAAATAAGTTCATAGACTTAATTGGGTGATATTTAGGTACGAGGGCTTGATTGCCATTTTGGTGATAGTAAGAGGGCTCATTTGATAGTTTTCCCTAAAATTTATGACGAAATTAATTTTTCAGTTCAGTGGCGCAGAGCTCAGTCAATTAAGTGGCCCATGTTCTTGAAAAGGCATCTATTTCTGTGACTATTTGCGATGTTATTTTATTGGGTAAAGAAAAAGCCCCAATGAGAAAACATTTTGAAATTCTAAAAGATGACTATAATGTTTTTATAATGGAATAATTGTCATGTTTTAGTATTTGTAATTAGAAGGATAAGATTTTATACAAATATGTCTCATCACCCGCCTCTAAGGCTCTAACCGTCCCATTTACTTTCCACGATTAACTATTAACTATTGGAAAAGTTCACACAAGTATCATGTGGCTGTTAAAACACTATATACCAAAGGATCCTCAGAATCGACCAAGCAGTTATTTGGGATGATGTAAATTAAACTTTAATTTGGAAGTACTATGCAGTTCCAATTACGATTAAAAAATCGACGATTCCGGATTAATTGGAAACTGCAGACATTTCTAAGTGGGGAGGGGGCGGGGGGGGGGGGGGGGGGGGGGAAGGTGTTGAGGGCAGATAATCTATATAATATAGTAAAACACAAAAGTCCCAAGGAGGGAGGACAAGGGGTGTTAGGCGGGAAAAAACGTTTCTAAAAAAATAGATGGCACACAGGCCTTAGAATACGGAATACTAAAAGCTTTACAATAAGTGCAATAAAAGCTTTATTGAGTAAAACAATAATAAGTGCTAGAACAACAATAAATGCTAGAGCAATAATTGAAGTAACTTTTTGAGTTCCGAAGAGTATAAAAAATGGAAGTGACTTTTAGAATCTCACTCAAACACAATTTTTTAAATGGGAATTTTACTCCATAATTAATTGGACCGAGCTTCAAAATAACTTAGAATAGATGGGACCGAGCTTTAAATGGAAAAAAACGTTTCTTCAATATGACCGAGCTTTGAATGGGAAAAAACTTCTAATATAAATAGCCCATCGAGTGACACCCCCAAACCAACCTTTTTTGCCAACAAGTGTTCTATCCTAGCCAAGCAACTATTGTCGACGTATGAATATTTTCTTAAGTTCTTTTTTCACTCTTCCAATCAAATTAATCTCTTCCGAGTGAAGTGCTGTTTGCGGCCAATTATTCATACAACTCAGATAATTTTGCTTAGATTTTTTTTTGGCTTGAAGATGTCTCCAACGTTTGGTTTGGTGAAGGATATTACGCCTAGGGACACGCATTGGGCACTTCATCTGTGTTTGCTTTGTGTGTACGACAACATAAGCGACACAGGTGACATTAGAGGATTGGAATGTGTATTCCATGATAATGAGGTAATAATTCCATTCTTTATTTGAATATTATTATTTATTTGTGAAGTTTGTCCATCTAATGAATTTGATAATTTGTATTCGTTGTAGGGTGTTTGAATCCATGCAACAATAAGGATCACACAGATGGCTAAGTATAGACAAATTCTTAAGGAGCGATGTTTGTATGTTGTCCGTCATTTCATTGTTGCAAATGATGGAAAGAAGTGTAAGACAACGGATAATAAATTTAAGATGATATTTTATGAAAAGACAGAGATTATCAATTATGAGGATGATGCATTTCCTAACCATGTGTATAAGTTCAAGAGATTTGAATCATTGTTGAATGTGAGAATAATAAATGAGATTGAGCTTTTTGGTGAGTACTGTTAAAATTCATTTTTTTGATTTTATGGTATAATAAAAACTTCGTAATAATGTTGTGTACAAAAAAAACTAGATGCTATTGGACAAGTTGTTTCAAAGCAGGCGGTTCGAGAAGTGATTCATAATGGCCGTTGTCATAGGTTGATAGAAGTGACTTTGCAAGATACAAGGTTCCCTAATTTTTATTCTGAAGTTTATTTTTTAGTGCATGTTTTCTACTTGGCACATATATATAATTGTAAGTGGTGTGAAATGATACAGGTTGAATCAATTGTCATGCACGTTTTGGGATGACTTTGTTGATCAAATTCTTCCCTATATAGGCGATGATCAGACTGAACCAGTCATTGTGACTTTACAGTTTTGTCACGCAGGAATATTCAGAGGTTAGTATGTTATAGATGATTCATATTCTTTTGTTCCCATTCATTAGTTAAAATAAAAATTGGATTAATGGTCGTCTATGTGCATATGAAGAACCAAAAATATCAAGCAACTACAATGTCACGCGTGTTGTCATCAATAGAGATGATGTTGAATTTGAAAAGTTCAAGAACAGGTTTGAAAATTTATCCAGATCTCCTTTATGGTTAGTTATAGTGATATAACTATAGCATGTTGGGTGTTTAAACATCTTGCAGGAAGTGAATATACTCACTCAGCTGATACGCACTATTTCAGTAACTACAGACAAACAAATGAGCATTTCTGAGGATCTTGATGGTTTGAAGCAACCACTTAAACAAATGAGCATTTCTGAGCATTTCTGAGGATCTTGATGTAATTTTAAGACCATTATAGTTGTGGGTGATTGATGTTTACAGCATTGCATTATTAGAGTTGTTTAAAGAGATGAACATAAATGATTTCAGATTGGAAGCTTTTGAATTTATACCAAGGTCGTGGCAATTGAAAGCGATAAAAATTGATGGTATCTTTCGTGCACTAAATGCCCCAAGAAACTGGAAAAATCCAGTTCAAAATTTTACAGCACCAAATGCGGCAAACCTTATTTTGATGGGATTCCAAGGTGATAATAATTTTGATGCGGAAAAATCCAGTTCAAAATTTTACAGCACCAAATGATCGATTTAAATACCCAAAAAACCAAAAATTAACAAAAACATAATGTTGTCAAAGCTAATACGTGAATGCAATAGGTATAAAGTAGTAAACCGAGTGATTGACTCCACTGGAAATGCACCTTTACTCATTTGGGATAACGTTGGGCAAGAAATGTTTGGAAAGGATGTGGTTGAGTGTCAAAACATGATGTTAAGCGTAAGTGTCATTCGTTTTTTTTACTGAATTTTAGTTGTAAAATAGTTACTACATCTGTTTATCAGAGTGGACGTGAGGAGAGTTATGTTCCAGTTGAGATAGAGGCGATTGTAGATGTGTCAATGTTGTTCAAGGTTCAGATTAGGGAGGAACAAATTAGAAACTACAATTCAGCTTTCAATGTGATGAAATTCACAAGAGATGAAGTTCTTATTGAGAAATTCAATGTTAACAGGGATGATGGTCAGGTTCACCACTGAGTTTAGATTTATTAATTTTCAAATTATTTAATTATTAGTATAAATGTAAAATATTTTTTATAAAGTTTGGAGGGAATAAAAAATCTATTTATCTTATATAGGAATCTGATTTCATGTCCAAGATGCACATGTTGAGTCTCACTGTGAGAAGGTAATTATAGAATTGACATTAGTTATTTTGATTACATCTTTGTAAAATTATTGAAGTTAAGTTATAATAATCATTTTGATGTGAGTTTTAGCTTATGTGATGGTGTAGGCATATTCTTCACAAGGTGAAGTTACTACCCCTGATGACGGAAAAGCCAACAACGAAGAGCACAAGAATGCGAGCACTGGAGAAAGATTGAAGATGGATTTGATTGGGGATTCCTCATGCAACTCTTCATTGAATAAGATGAGAAAGATTGTCAAATTGGAGAAATGAGATGATATTTCTCTTATGATTTTAATAATAAAAACTATGTTTTATTTTGCACCATGTTTTGGACAATGATTTTGTTGTGCTGGTGGTCGGAAGCATTTGATGGTTTGGGAAATTGTATTTGTTGTTGTTGCATGTTTTGTTTGACCTCTATGTTTTGTAAGAACCGAATGTTTTTGTTTGAACTGAATGTTGTTTGATTTGACCTCTTTGTTTTGAATGATAATTTGTGTCTATTTATTTTGGCGAAATGCTCAGGGCTTTGTGGTTTCCAGGTATATCATTTCAAATTCTTTTATGTTATTAGATTTTTCATCAAGATATTACTCTGTGCTGTTTTTGTGTATAGGGATATTTGAGAACTGGAGTGCAGGGGAGGCAAATAATAGATGAAGAGACAAATACAGTTATATGTTGGATTCTTTTATGACAAATTCTTTTTTGGATTAGTCTTAAAAAACCCGGTTTGCAGTCATGGCCAGTTATATGTTGCGCTTTCACGTGTCACTAATCCTGCGGGTTTGAAAATAGTTATATGTGATGCGGATGGAAAAATTACCAATGTAACAACGAAGGTTGTATTTAAGAAAATGTTCCGAAATTTGTAAGACATTTTGTTTTCAAATTCTATAAATATTCATTTATATTTATATTGAGCTTACTACTTCCATCATACTCTTAAGTATAAAAATTTATTAAATTTTTAAAATTGTGTCACTATTTATTTTTTTAACTTACATCATATATCTTTGAATACGATTATTTCCCGTGCATCGCACGGGTAGAATACTAGTAGTTAATATAAATTAGGAATCCTTATATATGTTGGCAGCTACTCTTTATTATAATACTCCCTCCGGTCCCAAATGAAATTCACACTTTCCTTTTTGGGTAAGTCCAAAATAAACTTCACACTTCTTCTTCCTTCCTTATTCGGCAAATTATCTATATCAAAACAGTGAAAAACAGTGTCACAACAGTGTCACAACAATGTCACAACAGTAAAGTCAAATTTATTTCCTTAATTTGTGTGAAGTCAAAGTGTGAATTTCATTTGGGACCGGATGGAGTAAGTACTACGTGCGAGTTGTGCCCAATGTACAAAGAATCGATAATTACACGTGTTTAATTAATTTGATACATATAATTATGGAAAGTTTCTTTCTTGCATGGAATGTGCAGATTAAAGAGTAGTATGATATTTGTTCATGGGTAATATGATATTCCAGAATTTTGGAGGAAAAATCAATACTAAATTATACGATTATGCAAATATTTGGAAAGAATTAGCCAAATCGATATTTTTTTAACCGAGCATATCCATACATTCTACTGGTTGAAGCAATGTTTTTGTGGTTTGTGATATTGGGATAAGGAAATAAGTCTTACTTCCAAATTATTTAAATTTCTAACATGTTACACAACTCTCTCTGTAATGTATAAGTAAAAAACTAGAAGTAGAATAAATCGAATTTAAGCGTATTACTTTTTTAGAATTTGGATACTAATCAAAACTTTGTGTTGTTGTATGATACAGTTTTATTGCATCAGATTATATTCTTTAGTTGTAATGAAACCCCCAAAGTTATAAATTTGTGTTTCGTAAAATTGTAATAAAAAAGAAAATGTGCAATAATCCTTTTGTATGTTAGACAATAAGTAGGAATTACCATTGTGTATTGTTTACCAAAATATCTATTTTATATGTTAACAACATACTAATTATAGCATCTCTTACTAATTATAGCATCTCTTTTGGTGTGATTGTACTCAAGTATTGACGATTAATGAATATAAGATCTATATGAAGACAAGCATACTTAAGCTTATATTTTGCATATCTCTATAATTGAAATATACAAAAAAGTTAGAATTTTTGCCTTTTCCCCTTATTATATTTTCTGGTAGCTGCGAGACACTATAAAAGATGTTTCTTCTGAAGTTTTCATCACATCTTTTGCCTTGTTTAAGAATGAGTTTCCTATTTTTCTTTTGGGCTTGAACACATTCATCCAAATTATATTTGTCATGATATTTGTGTAATTATGCCTTTCTAAAAAAATTGGTGTTAAAGAACAACAATGTTTAAGTGACTCAAAGTTCTAAGTGTGAATAGTTAATTATGGAAAAATAAGCATGTAAACAGGAAAACAAGGCTCTCAGGACCAAAAGACGTTGGTATCTATCAATATGTATAAAAGACATGACTTTCTCAGATGCATGATAACAAGTAAATTTGTCCTTTGTAAACAAGTGATAACTGCTAGGAACTTTCTTGAGTAAAAATATTGGTCATTAAAGAGATTATCTAAATTCTTTGATATTTTTTTTAAAAACCATTTATCTAAAAGAAAGGAAAAACATCTATTTTAATCTAAGACCAATTTTTTAGATTAACACTGTTATTTGGGTCGAGATGTTTTCCCCTAATTTGTACTCTCTCTGTCCTTTAAAACTTTGTCAATTTTCCTTTTTTGGATGTCCCACTAACTTTCTCACTTTCCCATTTAAGTAAAGAATTTGTGTTTTCAGTTAATTCTCTCTCTTCTACACAAACCTCAACTACACATATTTTACTTTATTAATCATCGAGCCAGTCAAATTTGGCAAAGTTACAAGGGACGGAGGGAGTATATATCATATATGAATAAGAAAAGCATTAACTAAAATGTGAATTTGAAAATGAAATAAAAGGGACTAAACTGAATGGGCATACTTTGTGTCAACGTCCAAAAGGTTGAATCCCCAACCCCAAGGCCCCCCACCCCGACCCGACAGGATGGTGGGGGAGTAAATCACGGTGACTCAGTCGGCAAAGCAGCAGTAGGCCTTTACCCGTGCGCACCAGAGGGCCAGCCTTATTTCAGGTTCTGAAAACCCCCTTTTGGCCGCTGCGGGATTCGAACCTTGGTCTACGTCCAATTTTTCCCACCGCTCGACCAACTGAGCTACCCGTGCGGGTACATACTTTGTGTCAAAATTTCATTCATGAGTGTAGTTTTTTAGGGAGTTGAAAAGAGGTACATTATAATGCAGTTCAGTTCAAACGATTGTTCAAATGGATACTAAAACGTTTAAAATTGAAAGCAATTTTTTAGGGAAAACTATCAAATAACCTCCTATTACTTCCAAAAAGTCGATGAAACCCCCCATCTAAAAAACACCGAGAAAAGTTTCAGTTTAGTACATCCAGTTGTAAGCGGGCGGGGGAATAAAGAATACATCATTTTGAAAGTGTGATTTTGAGGTACATGAAATCACCAAATCAGGTCTAATTGAGTCCATCTGTGTATTAGAACATTTAAAACACCTAGGTGGCAAAGGGATTACTGATATGGCAAAGGGAGAACAGAAAAATTGGAACAAATGGGATATGGGGTTTTCTGGATCTAGAGTGGAACCGCCGGAGCCGCTGGGAATTGCCGGAACCATCCACATTGTTCGTGCACCATCAGCTGAAGGTCAATACTCACTGAATCTTGCTTTCGTAGCTTTGACACTCGACTAGTGCTGCCTCGGGGGGGGGGGGGGGGGGGGGCGTCGTCTCCAGCAAACCTAGAGCTATGGCCTCCATCAGCCTTCGCCACAGCCGCTTCCGTCGCACCCGACGCAAGACCGCCGGTCGCCGCGTGAGGTTTGCTTCACCACCTCGTTGCGGGCGTGGCCTGAAGGATTTTCGGACTGAGACTTCTTGATTTCCGCCATTAATGGCGGTTTGGAGGTCAGGGAAGATACATTTCGAGGCTGTGCCGATCTCTCACTGGAAGCTAGCTCGTGTAGCCTTCCTTGCTCTGCTGTGAGCCTGCGACCACCATCTCCAACGACGGAGAGTGGACGGCACGTTCAACCTGCGACCACCATCTCCACCAAATAATGAAAGGCTAATTTTCTTGGGGAATTTTGACTAACTCATAATTAAAAATTGGGGAAGGAAGATCTAGTTCACAGGAGGCTACGCAAGGGTGACAGGTTAGCTGATGAGGTGGCTTTTTATTTTGCCATATCACTAATCCGATTGCCACCTAGGCGTTTTAAACGCTCTAATACCCCCGATGGACTCAATTAGCACTGATTTGGCGATTTCATGTACCTCAAAATCACACTTGCAAAATGATGTACTCTTTACTAGAACTTGATGTATTAAACTGACACATTTCTCAAAAACCACCCAATCAAACCCACGAACAGTTAAAAAAAGTCAAATTCTCTGTTTCACTGGTAAAGAAATGGATTAACCAGTTATCGTGTACACGTGGCAGCCCATGTG
Source organism: Cuscuta europaea (assembly GCA_945859875.1). NCBI lineage: Eukaryota > Viridiplantae > Streptophyta > Magnoliopsida > Solanales > Convolvulaceae > Cuscuta > Cuscuta europaea. Next base: position 3,831,834 of record CAMAPE010000074.1, on the reverse strand, counting down.
ACTTTTTTATTTTTTCCCATTTTCTTTTTTCTTTTATCTCTTTTTCCCTTCTCCTTCACCCGTCTCTTCCACTTCGCCGTTCAAGCAACATTCACACACAGTCTTCACCTCCCTTCTTCCATCTTCTTCTACCCACCATTTCTTCTCCTCCTTTCCTCTTTCTTCTCCTTCCCATCAGCCCTCGGCTGACGATACACTGGAAAAGTTCATGGGAACCTAGGTCGCCGGAGATGTCTAACTACTCATCGCACACCAGACGCCTCCTCACTAGCCGGTAGTCCCCTTTTCTCGGGTCGATGGTTTGGAAGTCGGGGAAGATACTCCGTTAGAACTTCAATTTGGCCAGTTACTTCACCCCCAAGAACTGGTAAATAAACCAATACACTAACCCCAAAGGAAAGAGTCTACTTATATAATAAGAGCCGATAAACGTTAACATGGTGCTTTTTCCGTCCAACTCCGTCTTATTCATTCCTTTTCCGTTCGTGTCATTCAAACAGCCACCTTCACCGTTTTCGCAAACCTCAAACGACTCATAAACATCTATTCCCTTCACCCGTTGCATTCCTTGATTCTACAATTATTCAACGACAACAAAATTGAAGAGTACAGTTCAGATATTTATCAGCGGATGACATGACGACATACATCTCCTCCTCTTCGAATTTGCCACAGCCATTCCTCCAACAAGGTACACATTTCAATTTCTTTTCAATTCTCCGTCAACTTGCAAGTTGCAACATGAAACTGATGTCAATTTCCAATTACATATGTTAGTGAAACTTAATGTTTATAGAAGATTTAAATGCACAAGTTGTGGCTCTAATATCACAATGTAATTACTTCATCTTCTAATGACATTTCTAGTGCGTTTAATACTTTCAATTCAAATTAGTATTATAATTGTTGGGTTAATGGCCCAACGGGGATGACCCATAAACCCTTAGGTGCATCCTACGAACGTCCCCGGAAGGCCCAAGACAACGAAGTACCTTTCCACTAATTTGGAGAGGCTCATCCCCAACAGGGCCAGATACCTTGGCCTAGGAGCAACAACAAGGCCTAAGGGACGTACGTATCCTAGCATTGGCAGGTACCTTGGCCCAGGGGACGTACGTATCCTAGCGTAGGCATGTACCTTGGCCCAGGGGACGTACGTACAGTAGTCAGCAGGTGCCTTGGCCCATGAGGAATAACAAGGCCCATGGGACGTACGTATCCTAGCATCGTCATATACCTTGGCCCAGGAGCAACAAAAAGGCTCGGGAGACGTACATATCCTAGCATCGGCAGGTACCTTGTCCCAGGGGACATACGTATCCTAGCGTAGGTAGGTACCTTGGCCCAGGGGACGTATGTACAATAATTGGCACGTACCTTGGCTCAGGGGACGTACGTACTCTCGCGTAGGCAGGTACCTTGGCCCAAGAGCAACACAAGACGCCCGTCGTGCAGAACTCTTAACCCAGCTGGAAACAAAAGGCAAGCTCATGGGAATGAACGTCCCCACCCCTTGGCGGGAAGCCAAGATCCTGGCGAGAAGCGCATTTAATGTAGAAGATCCTGACGCCGAAGCATATCTAACGCAGAGATTTGGTGGTTGAGACCCCAACCATCTCCAGCTCGCCACGTCAGTTCATCCAACTACCCATTGGTGGTATACATAGAAGCATTTATTTCATTGTAAAGAGTTGGCATCTTAGCACTCTAAATAGTATAGCATTTGTAAGCAGCTCGTAGCACTGTACGGGACGAATGGTCTCACGCCTTTAATATTGTATTGGAATTCCTTGTTGAGCCTTTCTTGCTTGTTTCTTCATCTTTTCATCTTATTCTTCCATTCTAAACCTTTAGGATACATATTGGGCCTACGGGTTGAAGGAATAAACCTCAACTCTAGCGCTCGGTGAGCATACAGGCGAAAATGATGATACTCGTTCTTCGGTCTGCACTAGGATCGTCAGGAACACTCACTCCTCGGATAGGGGGGAATATCAGACATAGGCCCTTCAGGGGAGCCCAACACCAAGCGTTCCTTGACCGCACCTCGATGATGCCCCGTAATGATCATGTGGCAGGGAGCAGACCCCCATGATCAACGGCCTGAGGCAGAAGGCCCGCATCATCAACAGGCAGCGCGACACTGACGTTGTACATACGGGGAATGCCTTGGCTTTGGTAACCCCCACGGCCACAGTCACTGATCTGAGAGACGCGATGCTCGCGGATCTCCAGAGAGAGATCAATGAAATGAACCGGCGGGCGAAGACAGATCCGACTCAGCCCAGAATCACGCTCTCCTCTCCTTTCTCCACCATGATCATGGCGGTGGAAATTCCAAAGGACATCAGGTCGTCCGGCGGTCTAGTGTACAACGGGACCGGGGATCCCAAGACCCATTTGCTTTCCTATCAGGGACAACTTATTGCTGTGCGGGAGATACAACGCGCAGGTTGTCTTTTAAAAAATGAAAACGTTGACTGGGGAGACTGTTGGTCCCGTTTAAGTTAGGAACAGTCTAGAGGGGGGGGGGGGGGGGGGTGAATAGACTGTTCAGGATATTTCAAACTTTTCTCAAAGTCACAAGGGACTTGACAGAGATGGTCTGATTCTGGTGATAGAGAGGGTCGAGTTTTGATGACAGAACTAGACTTGGCAGCGGATAAGAGTTTTGTCCGGGTAGCCTCAGGAAAACACTAAGGCAAATGCCTTTGTGATAACTCTCAGGACAAGATCTGCTGAACATAGAGTCCAAGTCTTTGAGTTAAACAGTCAGAATCTTAAGTGCAGAAAATTAATGTGTAAAGTAAATGACACCAGGGATTTTTATAGTGGTTCAAGGAACAACGTGTTCCTCTAGTCCACTGTTCGACTAAGCTTGTAAGTCAACTGTTACAACGCCTTAGTCCCTAGAACTTAAGAAGCACTCTACGTCTTCTTCAAGCCTAGTTGTCACCCGGGATGCTCTTCCTGGCTTCCTGATGACTGGTCTTGTTTCACTGAGTTTCTTGAAGTATCCCCACTTCACTACTCCAGCTAGTTTGAGACGTCCCTTCTTTTGCAAGAAGCGTTTAATTAAAAATCAGTTTTCTCCAACGTAGCTTCGTTACAAAGGATGTTTTGTTGAGGCTTTAGAAGTGTTGAAGAATTGGATGAACTTTGCTCTTGTTGGAAGAAAGGATATGAGAATAATATCTTCCCAACTTAAGCTTTTCTTGTTGAGGAAGATGACGTTTAGATCTCAAGAGAGCTTGAAAGTTGTGTTGAGCAAAAGTTATCCTGTAGTTCTTCGAAGTGTATCATATATACAGGGAGCTATCTACCTGTTGGAGTGTAGAAGACGGCTTCATTAATTGTTTGTACTGTTGATTTGACCGGTTGGTTCTTCGACTTGCCCTTTTGGGGGCAGAAGGATATCCGCATGATCAATCATCAGCTTTAAATATCTCTTCGTACGCACCGCATTAATTGAGCATTTAATGCGGGCATAGTATCATGTTCTGTAGAAAGGCTCCTAGCCGTTAGGGTATTTCCCATTAGTTTCACGGCCGTTGTAAGTTCCTTTGAAATCTTCAAGTGTTGAACACTTCTGCTAGAGGCAGCAGAGAGCAGTTCTGTAGTAGGTCATGCATAGCAGTTCTGTTGATTCTCTGATCAAGGCAGAAACCCTGTAGGTTCTCTGTCTCGTCGACTATGCTAAAACTTTACACTTAGAAAATTTCTAATACAAAATTCTAATGGGGGGTACTTTAACATTCTAACTAACCAAGCATCATCAAAATCTAATTACAATTATTCCTTACAGAGACTTTTAGTAAAAATATCTGCCAGCTGTAGATGAGTAGGAACGTGTTTAACAATCAGATCTCCATGAGCAACCCGTTCATGAACAAAATGATAATCAATCTGGATATGTTTACTACGGGCATGCTGAACATGATTTGCAGTCAAATAAGAAGCAGATATATTATCACATAATTTGCACCATGATATTCAAGCATAGTTCTTCTACAAAATAAATCATTTCATCAAGACTTATTGTAGCCACCCAGGTTGTAGTTAGGAACAAGCGTCCATTTTATATGTTTTTCAACTATGTTTAGTATTTACTGCATTATTTATTGTTGCAGTTATTCAATCAAATTCAAATTCTATTTCAAGAATGATTCCAAATATAATTAACATAACTTAATACACAATCACCTTATCTAATTATTATAAACATAAAAGAATTCATATTCATGTTGCATGTTGTGTGCACATATTTCTTTTCACTATTGTCCTTCAGGGACACAATTGATATTATATTATAACAATGACATCCAATTTTATTATCAACTGCCACATTTACAGAACTTTAAACTATAACAGGAGTGCGGTCTCAAAATCATTCAATCTCAAGTATTGTCACCCCACGTAGACAATATCTTGATTTATGGGACTTCAGGCCCAATATAAATTATTTTCTCATCCATAAACATCGTTCATAATTCACAAAATTTTAGGACTACAGGTCCATCATATTTCGTCTGACCAGACTTTATTATTATGGATTATGAGTCGATAGTTATGGGAAATAAATCATTGACGTCAATCTAATCATTATCATTCCTGTTTCATCAAAAGTCCTATATATGAGTCATAAAAGAGGAACTCATGTTCTGTATCATAAAGTTTCTATAACTTATCAGATGCAGCATTTAACTTATATCATCCTCTTGTAGAGGCATAAGTGACTTCCTAAAATAAAAACCAATTTTATTTGTATACACGTAATGACCGTCTAACCATGCTTCATGCATTGGTTGAGCTCAATCTTTATAATCATTTCTTTCAGACACTTTGGCAGTTTACTTATCATATTTTACACGTTTCTCTTTTAATATCAATCGATCCTTCTGGGATATTTTCCTGACATTCCAAAATATAATTGTGCTTATGCCTTTATAGCTCCCCCTAATGTCGGGAAATGTGCCATAATATTTTTGAACAAGGATTTACGTACATATGGAGCCACCTTCGGGGGTCCGAGTACATCATTTATGTAGTGGGGTTTCAATGTTGGCACACTTTGACTCATTTTAATGTGTAAAGTTTGGGGGTTAGTTGTTAACAAATGCCGAATTAATATAAACTAGACTTTCATACATTCAAACAACTTTCTAGCAGTTTATCCCAGGCGTAACATTCATCTTATAATGCTAGATATATTTTGTGGGTTATCTTATGCTCTTCACTATATTTCATAGAAGCAGGCAAAATGGTCTTATACCACTCATTATATGTAGACATTTTAGGAGAGCATATCTTGAGACCAAACTTGATATTAACCCACATTGTGAAACTTCAAGTTCACTTAACTCCCATGGATCCATTTTTAAAATATTTGGAAGAATAGACGGTCTTGTCATTTTCTTATCTAAGAAGTATTTATATTTTGGATGTCTTATACGCCATTTGGTTTAAACCTGGGTTGACCTTAAATTGGTCATTTATTCAAAAAATTTAAACTTCATGCAACACATTTTTAAATTATTCAAATATATATAGTATGGTGTGAGGAGAACTCTGCTACAGGCAGATATTATGGAAACACAATTTACACTGCGTTGGTATGATCTCAAACTATCACCCAATAAGTATGATATCACTTTTCAAACTATTACTTCGCAGTGTTTGAGTAGCTAGCTTCTTTGAGCTTACACTTAATGCCTGAGATTTTATCATTATTATTTATGTGCACAACTTGTTTATAAATATAATTTGTGCTTCCATTACTTTTTATCTCTAATCTGTATGACTCTATCAAAAGTTAATATATTTCGGGCTCCATGCCACAAGTATAAGCATGTTTCATGCATTATATCATCCCTAAGACAAATAATTTGTCTCTAAAATAGTCATTTATATAGTGATTTCTTACTTTCATAGAAACAATATGAATCAATCACCTAGAAATGTATATGGAGAGTCTAAAGATTAGATAATGCTACTTCTGGAGTAACATAAAAGGTATCAAATAATCAAATTTGTTAAAGAATACTTAAATACTTGTCTCAAAGTATTCACTTGAATGAATTTAATTTCTTAAAATTTACCTAGACATATAATAACATATTGTCCGCTTTGGTACTTCAGGACCTCACGGCTTTAAAACACGCCCACAAGTAAGGGCTTCAGGCCTTGCTGGTAGACACACACCATCTCGTGTGTAAGCGTTGTGGGAACTTCATGTTCACAACACACCCAATTGTATATCAAATTTATACTCTTATAGTGACTTCTGGCACTTTACTATAATTTCATATTTCATTTCTGAAATTTTATTGATTTTTTCCCTCTCTCGAGTAGATTAACTAGAGCTAATCATTATACATAATTACAATAACTTGTGATTTACTAAGCATTATTTGCATATCCATAGCAATATTTAAGTATGATTCAAATATAGTTAAAATCTATATCATGTTTGCTAATCATGCATTTTCTTAAAGTATATCACTTCCTTGAATGTTTTATACAACATTGAAGTTATATGAGTCATATTAACTTATCGATTAATATTCAAACAATAAAGTTTCTCATATAAATGTAATCATATTATGTACAAAGAAATGACCATATTTCCAATAGAGATGTGGCACGTACCTATAACCTTCAATGCATTTTTCTTAATGCTTACATTAGCTCAAAGTAGCAGGATTAATTTATAATATATAATACAAATAAGCATTAGAAATGTAATGAAAAATTCTTAACGAATTGATAATAATTTCCAAAAGGTAATGAAATGTTAATGAACTTATTAAAGATCTTCATCATATATAACCAAGGCAATGAAAGGCTACTAAGAGCACATTAAACAAGAAATTTTAAAAATAATTTTAGAAAACTGCTACTGCAAGAGCGGAAATTAGCTGATACCTCAGATGATATTCAAATCATGAGGCATAATTAAACTCTTGTGGTAGTTAGTTCTAAACACATATCATTAGCATAAATGTTTTTAAACAAAATTATTTCATATAACTTTATATTATTTAAATTTCATTGGCAATATAATTCACATTCATTTAATAAATATTCATATGAATATCAGTACTAATAATGCTACATCATGGGAAATCCAAGAGTGTAATTGTAGAAAAAGAAAATGATACTATATATACAATTCGTATGACGTGTACTTCCTCAATAGGGAATTAGATTTATTTCTCAATTTTGTTTAATGTGAATGTATTAGCAAATAGTACAAGTGTGTTTAAAATGTCATGAATGATAGTAATGATGAATATATATGCCAATTAAATTCAATTTATGTCCTTCATTGAGCGAGTAAATATCCTTTTCTAACCGATGTTGACTAATAAATATGTTGGAATTATACGTTTCAATTTGCTAGTAACCACCATTAAATTCTTTATTTAATAAAACAAAAGATCACTTTTCTTTTTATTGCTTAACCGCTTGAGTCTTTGACATCGGGTTACTCTATTGCTCTTTTGTCTTCTTCAGATGAAAATAAAAGCTAGTAAATATAATGCCAGTGTTTAGCCTACACACGGTAATAGTAACCGTAATAATAACTAGCAAGAACAAATTCAAATATTTCCATTAGTCCATACAAAAATTAAGTCCACACTTAAAACTTCAAAGCACACATACCCAGAGACAAGCGCATGACTTCTATTAATCCCTTACTCTAACCCCGTATAAATATATATGGTTACTATAAGAAGACACCAAAATGTTTTTTTTTTTTGAGAATAACAAAATGGTTATTTAAGATGCTCAGCAACACCTACTTTTATACTACGTATTATCAAAAACAAATATTGTTATTATTGTTACATGATATTCCGCTTACCCATGCGGATACATTAGGCGTAAACATAATTAATGGTCTTGAAATTCATCCTCCAGATTTTAATCACAACAGTAATTTATTAGAATCATGATATTCCACATGCTCTATACTAAAAATGTTCTCCGCTTAGATTGTTCTTTGTCTTTTAAATTACATAGTGATCTTACATTTAAAATTCAATAGTGATACTCAAATCTTTCTAGTTCAAAATATTAAACTTGGGAGTTATATACGTACATATCAAATGTAAGAAGCAAAGAACAAAATATGTATATTAAACATAAAAACGATTTGTACTCTAGTGGAGATATAGATCCAGATTTCAAAAGTAAGTTATCAAATTAAATCCAATGGACAATCCAGGTTTTCTATCGACCATTATTTTCAATTATCCATTAAGAGATTTATTTGTTGTGGAGTGTACATCATACTTTTGTTCTATTGCAGATTTTTATCAAAGCAATGGATGGACAAAGCATTTTTTTATCGTATTTAAAAATTATGGATTGTGATTTCTAAAGATATACGTATGGAGTATCGACATACATATTCACGGAATTTTAAATGAAAAGTTTAAAATTATGGAATTCATTTACCTCAAAACAATTGATTTCTTTCTAGATCAAAGCTTTCTGAGATTGAAGATGATGGTTTGAGCAGCAAAGATTATACATCGGGCGTCGATCTTACGCAAATTTTTCCTTTGTCCTCATCTTTGCCCATCTGGAATTGACCTCTCTAGGAGTTGAGGTTGGCTACCAATGACAAAAGGAGAACGGTGGCGGCAACCTTCCAGCGATATGAAGGTGTTAGAATATGTAGTATATCGTGCTGATAACGTGTTATGAACAAGATCAAAAGCGTCACTCTTCATTGACATATAACACATATATATACAAGGGGACAAGGATTAGGGCTACACGTATCTTGGGTTGGGCCCTAATAGTTGGGGAGGAATGAACATCCACATATTATAACAATATTATATATATTATATATACCAATCTATATTATATACTATCCTCCGTATCTCATTAATTGCAACATTGAAATATATACACTATTCATGTACTTTACTTTGACTACATTTTCTTTATTAATGTATCTGAATTATTTTTTTTGAAAAATGTTGTTAAATTCGTCTCATTACTAAGTTTTATAATCAAATTTTTATTCTATTTTTTCTAATACAGAATTAAATATAATGACGGTCAAAGTTGTGCGTTGGCAAACGTGAAATGTTGACTGTTTCAACTAAAAAGAAACGGAGGAAGTATTAATTTATATTAATATTATATATATATTAAATATATAAATATACACACATTAAAAACTAGGCTCGCGGCAAGAGGACAATAGTTTGCTTAACACTCGGCCCATAGAATAAAGAAGCAGAACAGTCTACTTACTTGTCTAAGTTGTCTTCCTTGTCGATCAGCAGTACCTGCGACGCAGAAATGGTTCACCGATGGTGATGGTCGGCGGCTACTCCTGGTGGTGATGGCGAGACATCCAGAGATGACGCAGCACGGTGAGGTATTCAGGCAGCGTCAAAGCGACGACACCTCTCCAGGGATGGATTTAAGGGGGGGCGCAGGGGGGGCGACCACCCCCCTTGGACTTTCAAATTTTTTCTACAATATATGTAATATTTTCCTAAAATTTTCATACTTTAATTAGATTCGCCCCCCTTAACTTTTAGTTTTCAAAATTGATTTATAGTCTTACATAATGTAATACTTACTTGGAGATTTAAAAGTAGAAACACCTAAGATAATTTACATAACTTAAATAAATAAACAATAGAACAACTCATTTTTTAAGATTTATGATACTTATTTTATAAAAATTCTTAGTTTTGTAATGTTTAATTATCTTTATTTGATAACTAGTACTCAATTTTGTAAAAAATATAAAAAACGATATTAAATACCGGACACATTAGTCAAAAAGTTTACAAACGATGTGAAGTGAGTCCAAAATATAAATGTTTATTGACATTAAATTACACAAATCATTTTACTTCTTACGTTCTAAAAAGACTTTATTGCATAGATAATAAACTTTAATTTAGTTTAGCATTAATACAAATATAATATGCACTATATATATGAATTACCAATATCATATTATTCTAAAAGGAATAACCTCATACATACTATTATAATATTAAGAAAAGTTCTTGTGGCTCATGAACACCCTCCTTGGTAGGCAAAAATTTTAATTTAAAAACTAGTTCTTTATTTTTATAAGATTCATGTATTTAAACAATGTAGAAGTTATTTTAAAAGTATTGGTGAATGTGTTCCTTATAAACTCTTTATCTTCAAAATAAAACGTTATATTTCCTTTTTTATTTTCAAATTATTTTCCTTTTATATGTCATTTCTTACGATTTAATGTATCAATACTTTTTTTTCTAGAGCTCTTTGTTGGTCCCGTTTATAATGGGAACAGTCTAGAGGGGGGGGGGGGGGGGTGAATAGACTTTTCAGGATTTTTCAATCTTTTCTCTAAATTAACACTGACTTACCAGAGAAGGTCTGGTTCTGGTGAAAGAGAAGGTCGAGTTCTGATGACAGAACTGGATCTGGCAGTGGATAAGGTTCTGTCCGGGTAGCCTCAGAAAAACACTAAAGGCAAATGCCTTTCTGTTAACTCTTTAGAACAAGATCTGCTGAACACAGAGTCCAAGTCTTGGGAGTTAGGCAGTCAGAATCTTAAGTGCAGAAATAAAAGTGCGTAAAGTAAGTGACACCGGGGTTTTTATAGTGGTTCAAGGAACAACGTGTTCCTCTAGTCCACTGTTCCACTAAGCTTGTAAGTTAACAGTTACAACGCCTTAGTCCCTAGCACTTAAGAAGCACTCCACATCTTCTTCAGGTCTAGTTGCCACCCGGGATGCAATCCTTGCTTCCTGATGGCTGGTCTCATTTCACTGAGTCTCTTGGAAGTATTCCCACTTCACTTACTCCAGCTAGTTTGAGACGCCCCTTCTTTTTCAAGAAGTGTTTGATTGTAAATAAGTTTTCTCCAATGTAACTTCTTCACGAAGGATGTAGAGATGAGACTTTCGAACTATTGAAGAACTAAATGAACTTTGCTCTTGTTGGAAGAAAGGATATGAGGATGATATCTTTCCGACTTAAGCTTTTCTCGTTTTGAGGAAGATGAGGATGTTTATCTCAAGAAAGCTTGAAGGTTGTAGAGAGCAAAAGTTATTCTGTAGTTCTTCGAAGTGTATCTTATATACTGGGAGCAGTCTTTCCGTTGGAGTGTAGAAGATAGCTTCATTAATTGCTTGTACTGTAGAGTTGACTAGTTGGACCCACAATTTTCGGCGGCTTGCTATTTTGGGAAGATATTTCCCAGGATTTTTGGTCAATCATCAGCTTTAACTCTACAGGGTACGGGGCTCATTAAATGAGCATTAAATGAGTGAGCACTAGTATCTTCCGTTGAAAGGCTCCTAGCCGTTAGGGAATTTACTGTTAGTTTCACGGCCGTTGGAAGTGCCTTCGAATTCTGCTAAGTATCAACAAATCTGATGAGGCTCTTTGGTTGAGATTCTGATGACCGCCTTTGATGCCAACTCTGGTAGCTTCTCTGATGAGCAACTCTGGGAGCAACTCTGATGAGCAACTCTGATCAGAAAGTCCAAGAGGGTCTCTGGCCAGTCGACTATGCTGATACTTACAAAGAAAACTTGTAATACAAAATTGCTAATGGGGTACTTTAAAAATCTAACTAACCTAGCATCATCAAAATCTAAATACATTTATTCCTTACCATTTCCCCCTTTTTGATGATGCCAAAACCCTTTAACTATTTCCAAAGAAGTGCCTTCACCATAAAAGAAATAAAGTTTAAAAACTTCCATTAAAATCTATGGTGGGCAACTTAGCATAGGAGAATAGTAAGAGTATGGTACAGACAAGATAGCAAACAGTACATAGAGTATCAGAGCACAAATTAAACACAGATACAGAAAGTAATAAGGAACAGATAATTGAAAGTGTCATGCAAAATAGAGGCAGAGATGGTATCTTATTATCAGAGAGTATAAAGATACAAGAGATAGAAAGAGTTAAGATTCTTCTTCTTCTACCTGTGGTCCTGCTTCATCAATTCTCTTGAGTTCTGCATTGACTTTGGATCTGATGGAGGCTAAATTCCTCGGATTCTGGTATTCCGACCAGTGAGGCTCAAGTTTGCAGTCCAAGTAGTTTCTTACTGCTTCTGATATGTTCTTGCCTGGTATGACCTTCATTTGCCACCATATTTCTGCTTCTTGTATGGAACCTCCATGATTGATCTGGACAAGTCCATCATTATCCATGAAGAGGTTCTCCTGCTGTAGTGGAGTCATTAGCTTTTTCATTTTCTCAAACTGAGCTCTGTCAGGTCTTGACAAACCACTCTTCATCCACTCATTAAATGAGAAGTTGGATGGTTTCTTCTTGGAGATTTTGGGAGGTGGAGGTGGATGTCGTTAGGTTCCAACAACAAGTTTCTTCTTCTTAGCAGCTTCGAAATAGGGAGCAGGGTCAACAGAGGATGGCTTTCTGATGGTCAGAATTCTGGAGCTTGAACCTTCTGGTTTTCTGGTCTCTTCTTCTCTGGTCTCTTCCCCCTTTTTGGCATCAACAAGATCGCCAAGGAGGAGTTATATCTTGGAAAACTCTGAAGCTTGAGCATCTCTGATTTCTTCAAGAGCTTCAGGAAGTGTTTGAGTGACAGAGGCCAGTCCCTCTATCAAGCTCTGTTGCTTCTCTACTGCAGATTGAATGTCTTTTGTGCTTGCCTCAAGGAGTACCAACTTCTGGTATCTCTCTTTGTCATTCTTAAGCAGAGATGAAGCTTGCTCTTTGTGATCTTTGCAGAGAAACTGTAACTCCATGAATCTCTCAGAAGATTGATTAGCATTCCATTGTAGAATATCAATAGATTCAGAAATCTCCTTGAGGACCTTATATTGCTTGTTGAGAGTCTGAGAGTGTGAGTAAAGAACAGAATGGATACCATCCACTTCTCTTGAGACTGCATCTACTTTGGCATTCGATGAGTCCATGAATGAAGTCAAGGTGTGGAGCAGAGTTGCAACCTTCTCAGAAATCTGTTGTAACCCAAACTCAAGATTGATGTTGACATGGGTGAGATGCTCATAATGCTTGTCAATGATCAGGACGAGCTTATTCATCCCATCCAGCATCTGTCCACCAAACTCTTCTGCTGCTGCAACAAACTGGTTGAAGGGAATTTGAGGTTCTTCAGTATCAAACCCTGGCATCTCCAAACCTTTTCCCTTAGGTAGTGGAGGATTTCTGCCGGTGGGTTGTGGAGAGTGGTCTCTGGGAGGAGTTCTCCTTCTCTTTGATGTGAGATTAGCAGCGAGAGAGGATGGAAGGAAACCATCATTGTCATCATCTGATGAAAGAATATGGATGGGAATCTCCTTCTTGGGTTTATAGGCCACAGAGTGTTGAGGGGATCTATGTGGTGTAGCAGCTCTTGTGGTCGTCTTCTGCTGTGAAGGTGTGGCAGATTTGGATTTCTGATGGGGTGAGTTCTGGTGAGAGGTTTTCTGTTGAGGGGTTGGTAGAGGTTGGGGAGATGGAGGAGGTGAAGGTGAGCAGTTTCTGGTAGGAGATTGCTATTTGCAGGGAGAGGGGGACTTGGATTTTTGGGGAGTCTGTTTTTGGGGTGATGGAGTTTTCTGTTTAGGTGGGGATGAAGATTTAGTTGGGGTTTTCTGTGGAGTTCGAGTTCTGGTTGGTGATGGATTCTGTTGAGGAGAGGGGGTTTTCTGGTGTTGTGAAGAGGTTTGTTTGTGAGGGGATTGTGGAGGTGTAGAGTAGGGTGTGGTGATTTTGGGGGTAGAGGATTTGTGAACAAAGGGTGATTAAGTAAGGGAAAGAATGGGTGAAGGGATTACCTCAAGGGTGACATCTTCTAGCAAGGAGGCCCTCCATTCCTGGATTAGTTCCATCATAGCCAATCCTTCAACCTTTGGTATTGATGATTCACCAGGAGTGTAGTTGGGATCCACTGACTCCTTGGCTTTCTTCTCGAACAGCCATGCTTCAAAATCATCAACTTCATGATTTGCCAGAGGCTTTACTGACTCTTCCTCTTCAAGGGAGATAAGGGTAGCCTTCCCTTTGTAGTTTGCCTTCTTCTTCTCTAAGATAGATGTCAGAAAGTTGAGATCAAAGCACTAGGATACATCATCAATACCTGCCCAGTTAAGCACAATTGCTTCTTCTTCATAATTATTAAAGTATTGGATGATCTTGATAAGAGGACCCATTCTCCAATTCCTCCATGCAAGCACTCGTTCAAACTGTTTATCCAGAGCAGCTTTGAAGTCAGTTTCATGATACCTGGTAGGTGAGGCTTGGTTTTCTGATGAAGAGGCCACCAGAGTTGCTTTTTCTGAAGTTGAGAGCGGTTGAGCTTCTGGTTCTGGTTCTGGTTCCCCCTATGTTTGAGGAGCCTTAGTTGAAATTTTCTTGGCTTTCTTCTTTTTCAACTTTAGAGTCCTCACTCTGAACGACCAACTTCCTTCTTCTTTTCAACTTCTGCTTCTTAGCAGGAGACTCTCTGGTTGTCTTAGGAGAGACCAATTCTGATGCAACCTCCTCAGATGCATCCTTCTCTGGTATGACCTTCCTTTCATTGGTTTTCTTCTTCCTTATCTCGTTGACCACATGTGCTAGCTCAGGTTTATCAGAAGTCACAGTTGGCTTTTTGGTGACCTTCTTGGGAGCAGGTTTAGGTTTAACAACCTGTTGTTCTCTCTTCTTCTCTAGCCTTTCTTCCCTTTTCAATTCAGTAGTGATGGCAATATTCAGTTTGGGGGAGGCAGTGAGGAAAATAGTCTTGGAGTAGTCAGTGGGTGAGGAATCCCTGAGTGACACTCCTTATGCAGCAAGAACAACACAAATGAGTAGACCATGACCCATCTTGGTTGAGAATAGGCCGGTCTTTTGGTCCTTTTTCTTGATGAAGTTTGATGGAGTATATGGCCCAGGAATCCCCGGCCCATAGACTCCCACTACTATAGCTGACGAGCACTTTGTCACGGTGTGTCAAAATAAATTCAATACTAAACACTTATACGTAGTATAGCGTAGTAGAGTTCGTATCCACAGGGAAAGGAATTATTCTCTTTTTATGAAACTAGTAATTAAAAAGGGGGATTTTGGTTTTGAATGATTTAATTTAATTAAGAAACTAAGATGAACAACCTATATGTGTTTAATTTAGTTGATCCTTGTCATATCTATAACTTATCCCCTCTCGAATACTCAATCGAGGAGTATCTCCAATTCATCGAGGGTAGTTATTAACAACGACCGTTCATTAACAACCCTTACTATTAATCAAATATAGAACAACGCCGTATACCGATATAATAGTAGCATTCAATCTTTTAACTCCTTGATGAAATCAATTGAGATTGATAACCTTAACACAACGGTCTCGATTTAACCAACAAAATTGATCCCTCTCAAGTTTATTAACCACGACCGTGCATTAATAAACCGAAGTTACTTACTTGTGAAACCACCAACGATTAACCATCGGTTCGTTGATCGTTTCTAGTAGTAATTAATGTCGGAACGTTAACTAATCGTCACTTAGCAACCCTCCAACATTAATATAGAATGAGATTAAGGGAAGAATTAATAATCAAGAGAAGAAGTTAAGAAAATAACTCACAACTTTAATAATCAACAAGCTTCAAGAGCAAAACCAAGAATGGAAGTTTAGCTCCTCATTTGGAGACTAAACATGATATAAAAATATAAGAAATGCTATTCTAAACTGAGCTTAGGAGTATAGAAGAAGGGATGAATTTTAGAGAAGAAAAAGAGTGCTACTTATAGGTGTTTTTCAACACCTTTGGCCGGGTATCCGACCGGGTCAAGTGCTTACCCGACCGGGTCCGGTCAAAATCAGATATTTCACCATGTTCTGGTGATCTTCGCACACCGGGTTGTCCCCGGTCACTTCTCACCCGACCGGGTGAGGTATGGGGCCCGACCGGGTCCAGCTCTTTCCTCAACGGTTCGGTTTTCAAAACAGACCCGACCGGGTGAAGTTCCCTACCCGGTCTGGTATTTGCTCCTGGACAGTCAAAATTCCTTTTTCTTCACTTCAACATCCTCCTTTCCAACATCCTAATTCCTAATTCTACTTTACAACTTACAAATGAGAACTAAAATACAATTACAACTAAAATCACACAAATGTTTACAAACTAAATAAAACGTCAAACAATCACCATCAATGAAACAAAAACATATAATTATGCACTACTAATTAGAAAATAAGGTATCCCCTATTTTGCAAGGAATAGTGAACATGCCTGGATCGCTACATTTCTCAGGGAGTTTCTTTTTAAAAATGGCCGAGACACGTTCACTAACTTCAACCTTTTGTTTCCCTTCCAGTTTATTTTTCTTTTTCATTGTGCATAGTTCCTTTAAGAACTTTGCATAACGGGGAACACTTTTGATCAGTTTGAAGAGTGGGATGTTTACCTCAGAATCGACGAAGGTTTCGTAGATGTCCCGATCATTCTTCAGCTTCCTCGTGTCTTTCAATGCCTCATGGAATGGAGGGAGTGGTTCATATGATGACAGTGGAGGGAATTTAGTTTTCGTTGGCTCCCCCTCTTCCGGTTGAAAACCTTCTCCAAGATCAACCTCTTGCTTCTCCTCCTTATCTTCCCGTGCTTGCAATTCTTTACCACTCCTCAACATGATTGTATTGACATGTTGTCTTGGGTTTTGCTCAGTTTGGGAGGGGAGCCTACCCGAATCTTTTGCCTCGAGTCGACTTACGACACTCGAAATTTGGCTAACTTGAGTTTCCAAAATTTGAATGTTCAACTTGGTTTCATGTTGGAATTGCATCATGGTTTGTTGGAATTGCCCCATGCTTTGCTGCATTGTTCCCATATTAACGGCCAATGCTCGAATCATGTCTTCGGTGGACATACTCGAGTTCGATGGTTGACCTTGTTGTTTATATTGTTGAGGAGGAGGATTTGTTTGAGAATTTACGTACCTTAAATTCGGATGATCCCTCCATCCCGGGTTGTAAGTATTGCCTTGAGGATCGTACCTCCTTTGACCTTGGAACCCCAAAGCATTGACTTGCTCGGAGTTCTCTTCTTGTAGCGTTGGGCAGGAATCAGTGGGATGCCCCTGTGTTGAACATATGTCGCAGACCTTGGCTTCTTGGGTTTTCGGATTTAAGAGAAAATCTTTAACC
The DNA here is from genome assembly GCA_945859875.1 of Cuscuta europaea. Classification (NCBI taxonomy): domain Eukaryota; kingdom Viridiplantae; phylum Streptophyta; class Magnoliopsida; order Solanales; family Convolvulaceae; genus Cuscuta; species Cuscuta europaea. Next base: position 3,814,682 of record CAMAPE010000074.1, on the reverse strand, counting down.
AAAGAAGTCAAGCCAGCCACTTGACTTTCTAACGAATTGTTGGATTCCGCTGCCATGACTCGTTTCGATGATGACCTTCCGTTGTAATGTCTCGAGTTTTCGGCCAACTCCGAAATGAGGTCTCCTGCTTGAGAAGGGGTTTTGTTAACAATACCCCATGCGCATGCCGCATTCACCATGCGTCTATCTTGATCAACAAGTCCATCATAGAAGTAGAGGATGAGATCTTGTTCTGAATACCCATGATATGGGCAACTGACACATAATTTTTTAAAGCGCTCCCAATATTCATACAATGTCTCATTATCTGCTTGCTCAATGTTGCTGATTTGCTTCTTGAGACTTGAAGAGATAGATGCGGGATAATACCTGTCAAGGAAGCTTTTTTTCATTTGAGCCCATGTATCGATGCTCCTCGAGGGAAGATAGAATAGTCAATCTTTGGCGGTGTCTTTGAGGGAGAATGGGAAGGCTCTCAGCTTGATTTGCTCCTCGGACACGCCATTGGGGACATGCTTGTGCACACAATATGGAACTCTGACAAGTGTTTGTTCGGATCTTCCCCTCGTAGGCCATGGAAAGAGGGAAGAAGATGAATGAGCCCAGATTTTAGCTCAAATGCGACCCCCGTATCAAGAGTTGAAAAAGTGATACATAAGGGTTGTTGATTTAGATTCGGAGCCGTGAGCTCCCTCAACGTTCTTGTTTCAAGAGCCATATTGATTGGCTCTTTGGTGTCGCTAGAATGAGAACTAGCACTTGATGATTCCTCCGAAGAAGTATTCGGAAATAAATTCCTAAATCTCTCGAAAGCTTGTTCTGTTTCGGGCTTTGTTTGGTAGGTGATTTGGTTTATAGATCGGTGTTTAACCATATACTCAAATAAAGCTCAGAAGAATAGAAATCTAAGAACTCTTTATATTTTATTTATTTAATTTTTTTTTTAATTTTTCTTGAAATAGAATAAAAAGAAAAATTAATTGCCTTTCCCCGGCAACGGTGCCAAATTTGACGAGCACTTTGTCACGGTGCGTCAAAATAAATTCAATACTAAACACTTATACGTAGTATAGCGTAGTAGAGTTCGTATCTACAGGGAAAGGAATGATTCTCTTTTTATGAAACTAATAATTAAAAAGGGGGATTTTGGTTTAGAATGATTTAATTTAATTAAGAAACTAAGATGAACAACCTATATGTGTTTAATTCAAGAATAAAAGGGACTTGGCTTTGCTACTTTCCACTTGTTGATATGTTTTAGTTGATCCTTGTCATATCTATAACTTATCCCCTCTCGAATACTCAATCGAGGAGTATCTCCAATTCATCGAGGGTAGTTATTAACAACGACCGTTCATTAACAACCCTTACTATTAATCAAATATAGAACAACGCCGTATACCGATATAATAGTAGCATTCAATCTTTTAACTCCTTGATGAAATCAATTGAGATTGATAACCTTAACACAACGGTCTCGATTTAACCAACAAAATTGATCCCTCTTAAGTTTATTAACCACGACCGTGCATTAATAAACCGAAGTTACTTACTTGTGAAACCACCAACGATTAACCATCGGTTCGTTGATCGTTTCTAGTAGTAATTAATGTCGGAACATTAACTAATCGTCACTTAGCAACCCTCCAACATTAATATAGAATGAGATTAAGGGAAGAATTAATAATCAAGAGAAGAAGTTAAGAAAATAACTCACAACTTTAATAATCAACAAGCTTCAAGAGCAAAACCAAGAATGGAAGTTTAGCTCCTCATTTGGAGACTAAACATGATATAAAAATATAAGAAATGCTATTCTAAACTGAGCTTAGGAGTATAGAAGAAGGGATGAATTTTAGAGAAGAAAAAGAGTGCTACTTATAGGTGTTTTTCAACACCTTTGGCCGGGTACCCGACCGGGTCAAGTGCTTACCCGACCGGGTCCGGTCAAAATCAGATATTTCACCACGTTCTGGTGATCTTCGCACACCGGGTTGTCCCCGGTCACTTCTCACCCGACCGGGTGAGGTATGGGGCCCGACCGGGTCCAGCTCTTTCCTCAGTGGTTCGGTTTTCAAATTAGACCGGACCGAGTGAAGTTCCCTACCCGTTCGGGTATTTGCTCCTGGACAGTCAAAATTCCTTTTTCTTCACTTCAACATCCTCCTTTCCAACATCCTAATTCCTAATTCTACTTTACAACTTACAAATGAGAACTAAAATACAATTACAACTAAAATCACACAAATGTTTACAAACTAAATAAAACGTCAAACAATCACCATCAATGAAACATAAAAGCATATAATTATGCACTACTAATTAGTGTGCATCAATAGCGATGGCCCAATAGGCCCAGGAAGCACAGCAGGCCCAAATCACAGCGCCCCAAGTGCCAAACAACCCACGACGAACGCTGGGGTGCCTTCGGCCCCCATGACCGAAGGCTCATAAACTTACAGTACAGCTTCTTTAAAGCACTCAAAGTGTCTGGGAGAAAGCGGCGAAAATAGTAGCCCTCGGCACCTAGAGCCCTCAGCACTTAGAGGCCCCCGGGATGAAGAGCCTTCGGCCAATCATCTACGGCCGAAGGTATCTCCTCGAAAGAATCTCCCACCCACATGTGTCGGATCAACGTACCGAGTACAAACGTCACATCTAACCACCGCATTTAATGCGGCCACATGCGAGTGCCAGTGCCACCCCGTTGAGGTGACCCCTCGACCACCAGAATGATGACACGTGTCCCTATCTGGCATTTTTTTTTGTGGAAAAGCAGAATTTATTGATAACAAGAAGTAGTACAATGCGAGAATGAAAAAGAGAGAAAAAAAAACAATACAGAAAAGAAAAGAAAATAGAAAAGAAAAGAAAATAGCAAATTTAAGCCCAAGGAAAATCTCTGGTCTGAGATCTTGTACTCATGTTGTGTCTTCTCTTATTCTTCTGAGATTTCCTGTAAATCTTTAGCTGCGTGTTCAGATTTTCTGTTGGCAGACAGTTTTCGGAGGTAACGAAGCTAGCTTTGCGGCAAATCGCTTTGTTGAATTCGGATTTATTACTACTATAAATAGCGCCCCTATCTAGCATTTATTACTACTATAAATAGCGCCCCTTTCCCCATTTATAATCCAGGCTCAATACGCTCAATACTTTCTCAGCAATACATATTTTCTCTCTCTTACTTCTGCTCTGACTTCTCTCTACTCTCTCCCCGCAATAACCCCTCGGATAGATACCCCCGGGTACACTTATCCATCATTTGGTGCTCTCGTTGAGAGTTCGAACAGTCAAGTAAGAAACCCTCACTTTCAGCTAAAAACACCTACCAAAATGGGAAGAACCACACGTGCTCAGTCCAAGAACCTTGAGGACAACAACCTGGCCTTCGGTGAAGTCAACGCCCCCGGAGCCTCTAACAAGGCTTCCGAGGGCGGGGTCAACACGGAGTTGGAACAGGCTGCTGTTGACCTGCGCCTTCAGCTCTAGCAAAATGCTTCTGATGCCCGCCTTGGCATCGAAACCCGAAGGAGGGACCGGAGCGAGAATCAAGTGAGCCCTCCGGTTCTCACTATCGACGTACAGTCGGCATTCTCTGCCTTCATCAAGACACTCACTCAAAATCCAGGTGCCTTCGGCACTCTGGTGCCCCTTCAACCGCAAATCGGGGAGAACGTTGTTCTTCTCCCACGGCCACCCCCCTTCGCGAACCCTACACCTCGGGTGGGGAACGACGAAGGGGTCGTGGCTCAAGACACCGCCTCCCAGGAGGTCCAATCCCGAGACCAACGCGGTGCGAACAAAGAAAGGCCTCAGACCTCAGCCCTCGAGAGGCTCGGAGGAGCGCAAGACCGATGAGGGGTCCAAGACCGCCTCGGTGGAAAGGCGTCCCAAAGACCCCAAGAGAACGGGGGATCCGTTTCAAGGGCAGACGAGAGGCGTCCCCATCAGGACAAAGGCAAGGCACCACTTCATGCCGATGACGCAAGGCATCAAATCAATCAGGCCCACTCGGCCCGTGTTCATTCACAGGGGGCGGAGGCCCTCCCGAAGGATCCCAGGGACGAAATCATTGCGGACCTCTAGCGCCGGCTTGATGAGATGGAGGCCCATCGGGCACATACCGCCGTCACCACCCCTCATGTAGATCCCAAATATGAGGCCATGTTGGCCAAAATAGAAGAAATGCAAAAGAAAATAGCCGAAGGCTCCGGGGAACCCGTCGTCCAACTCCGGACTAGGAAGCCATTTAGCCCAAGGGTATTGGCAGCCCGAATCCCGGAAAAATACCGGGGGCAACCCATCAGGTCCTATGAAGGGAAGACAGATCCCCAGGAGCATTACAGCCGATACCAAAACAGCATGATGATGGTGGGGGCATCAGACAAATATTTGTGTCGTTGGTTCCTTTCCACCTTAGATGGACCAGCGTACGAATGGTTCAACCGATTGCCTGAAGGCTGCATCGATTCATGGCAAGAACTCGCCCAACGCTTCCTGACGCAGTTTGCAGGGAGGCGTCGGTCAAAGAAACACTTCTCCCACTTACTAACAGTAAGACAAAGGAAGGAGGAGACCCTTCGGGACTTCTTGGAGCGCTGGAGAACGGAGGCGCATAAAGTTGATGGCGCTGACGATGGGACTCTCCTAGCCCTCCTTCAAACAGTCCTTCGCCCCGGGAACTTTTCAAGGAGCCTCATCATCGAACCTCCCCGGGATTACATAAGGGCCCTGCAGCGGGGGGACAAGTACGCCGAGGCCGAGGAAGTGGAAAAGTGCCATCACAACCCCGATCAGCAACGCCCTCGGCCAGATGACAAGGGCAACCGAGGGCTGGGGGCTCCCCATAATCAATCCAAGATTTCGGCACCCCCCAGTGATCGCCCACGGCATGACCAATGTTGGGCCGCGGGTATGCGGTGCCAGCAACAGCCAGCCTGCCGGTGCAATCGGACCGTGTGGCGCTTCGCTTGTGCTATAAAGGGGGAGGAGCGTGCTTCACTATCAGCGATTGCTTTTAGTGTAGCGGTAAGCGCAACGATCCACAAGTGGTATCAGAGCCTCCTTGTTCTTGTAATCTTTTAGGTTACTTACTAAACAAGAGATCCACTTGTTTTAGCCTCTTTAATCTCATATTATGGATAACACTCTTTCAAAGAATCTTATGTTCTCAGTGACAAAGTTTGATGACTGGAGGATTCGCATGAAAGCTCACCTCTGCGCACTCCATGATGAAATGTGGGAAGTACTAGATGCAGGTCCTTTCACAGAGTTCACCAAGGTCAACCCTGCATACATCACTGGTGGTGGTCTACCCCAGATGATCACCAAACTGCGTCATGAATGGTCCAATGAGGAAAGGAGGAAATACAACCTTGACAACATTGTCAAGGATATCCTCTACAAAGCCATAGATGACAAGTACTTCACAAGGATCAAGAAATGCAAATCTGCCAAGGAAATATGGGATACTCTAACCTTGATAGGAGCTGGAGATGAGCAAGAAAAAGACAACAAACTTACCATTGCCATGAAGAAGTTTGAAGACTTCAAACTTCTACCCAAAGAGTGCATTGCTGAGATGTATGCACGCTTGCTCACCCTCACTGCTGAGATATCAGAACTTGGGAAGGAACTTACTCCCAAGGAGATCAACTTGAAGGTTCTCAGAGGTCTACCTTCACCATGGAAGATGAAGGTCACTGCCATGAGAGATAGCAAGGATCTCAGAACCTACAGCACTGAGAAACTCATCCCTGATCTCAAATCTTATGAGTTTGAGATGAATGAAGAAGAAAAAGAAGAAGTTGAGGATAGAACAACTACTGCCCTCACTGCCAGCACCTCTCAGGTAAATAACTTTGACCCTTCTATTCTTTTAACTGACGAATATATGGCGGCTTTTGCTAGGAAGTTCAGGAAATTCTTGAAGCCAAAGGATAGCAGAAGTCCACTCTCTAGCAGAAAGCCACACCAGAAGTCCAAATCATCAGAGAGTAGTGGAGAGCTTCTCTGCTACAACTGCAAACAACCAGGGCATTTCAAAACCAAATGTCCACACCCCATAGTCTCCAAAAGGCAAGGCCAGGAAGGAGAAAAGAAATATGAGCACCGAAGAAGGAAGGCACTCATCACTGAACAACCAGAGAAGGACCCCCTCTCTGAGACAGAGTCCAGCTCAGAATCAGAATCCGATGAGGCATTCTGTTGCCTGGATACAGAGACTGAAGACCTATGTCTTATGGGTCAATCTGATGATGAGGTATCCTCTACTTCTAACTCTAGTTTTTCTTCGGTAGGCAGAGCCTTTGATTCTGATTCAATGTCAGAATTTTGGGAAGAGTTTCAAGCCATTCAAACCACTTATTCCTTTGTTAAAGAAGAAAACAGTAAGCTTAAGGTTGAAATTCTTGACTTAAGAAAGGAGGTTGAGATCAAAATCAATCTTCTAATTAAGGAAAGAGATCAGCTGGAAGCTGAAAATGTCTCTCTTCTAAAGAGAATAAGGGAGATAGAGCCTCTTGAGATTAAGTACAAAGCTTACCAGAAGGCCCAGTCTTCCATGGAAAAGATTGTACTTGATCAACAAATTGGCACTGGTTTTGGTCTTGGTTATGGCTCAACAGAATCAGGTGAGCCTTCTGTAATGCCTAGCACCAGAGTTGCTAAGGCAGACAAGGTCATTGTGCCACTTATTTCTAGCCCCATTTGTCATGCTGGTGTATCTGGCACCAAGGTTATTCATGAGAAAGTCAGACCAGAAAAGGAAAAGATAAAGGTTCAACAGAAACCCATTTTAAAAATTAATGACCCTGGCAGAAAACCTAACAACAGAAAAGGTTTTCAGAACACCAAAAATCAAAGACAAACCCATAACAGACAAACTCATGATAACTGTGTCAGAGATGATCACCAGAAAGGCAGATATCAAGAGAAAGTTAACTTTAGGCAGAAAAGGTTGGCTGGTCAACTTAAGAAGCCCAAAGTTAATCGCCCCTCTGCTCTTGATAGTATATGGGACTTCTACCCAACCAAAAAGGCTATGCAGAAGTATGTAAACCGGAAGCATGATCCTCACAAGCATCTGCCCAAAGTGAATCACACTTCCGTTTACTATGACTACCAGGTGGACAATGGGTACCACCCACCAAGGTTTCACTTGATGAGACCAAAGTGGTACCGGCTGCCAAGACTGCATGACCCCCTAGGACCCAACATTGCTTGGGTACCTAAATCTTCCTTTTAATTTTGTAGGAACTGTGTGCTGGAGCCATCTCTGAGCAAGATTGGTACATTGATAGTGGATGCTCCAGACACATGACAGGTGACAAGAGTTGCCTAACAGAGTTCCAGAAAGTCAAAGGGCCAGAGTTACCTTTGGAGGTAATGATAAAGATGGCCAGACAAAAGGAAGAGGGAAGCTGATAAAGAACCAGATAATTTAATCATTGATGATGTCTCGTATGTCAAAGGATTGAAATTCAACTTGCTGAGTGCTAGCCAATTCTGTAACAAAGGCTACACAGTCGAATTTTCCAAGGAAGGCTGTTCTGTGAAGCATGAGACAACTAAAGAAGTGGTTCTAACAGCAACAAGGAAGAAAAACATCTATGTAGTTGATTGGTCAACTGCAAAAGATGGAATTTGCCTGATAGCTAAAGGAGATTCAAAACTCAGTTGGGAATGACACAAGAAACTGAGTCACTTGAATTTCAAAACAATCAACAAGCTAGCAAGGGATCACATTGTTGAAGGTCTACCCAACCTTGTATACAAGAAGGAGAACTTGTGCAGTGCATGCCAGAAAGGAAAACAAGTGAAGAACTCCTTCAAACCCATTGCTGGAAACCTCTCTACTGGTCCCTTGAATCTAATTCACATGGATTTATTTGGACCAGTGGAAACTCCAAGTGTTGGTGGCAAGAGATACACCTTAGTCATGGTGGATGACTACTCCAGATTCACATGGACTATCTTTCTGACCAAGAAAAATGAAACTCTGCAGAAACTACCATCTCTGCTAAAGCTACTACAGAATGAGCAGAATCAGAAAGTCAAAGCCATCAGATCAGACAGAGGAACAGAGTTCGTCAACAAGGTCATACAAGAGTTCTGTGATCAAAACGGAACAATGCATCAACTCTCTGCAGCCAGAACTCCTCAACAGAATGGAGTTGCAGAAAGAAGAAATAGAACCTGGAAGGAAGCTGCAAGGACCATGATTGCTGAATCAGGTCTACCCTACAGATACTTGGCTGAAGCTATCAACACTGCATGCTACACCCAGAACCGGAGCATGATTCACAAAGCTCATCAGAAAACCCCCTATGAATTATGGAAAGGACGAAAACCCAACATCAGCTACTTTCATGCATTTGGATGCAAGTGCTATATACTCAACAACCGAAAGGATCACCTCAAGGTGTTTCAAGAAAAAGCTGATGAAGGAACATTCTTAGGCTACTCCAGCACCAGCAAAGCCTACAGAATACTCAACAAAAGAACCCTACTTGTTGAAGAATCGATTCATGTCAAGTTTGATGATCTCAACCCTGTTGAGAGCATTATTGAAAACTTGGAGAAAGCGAATCTAGAAGAATCACCAGAACTGGAACCACCAGAGATGGACATACCAGAATTGGTAACTAACTCTGCCATACCAATACACCATCAGAATCCCATCCTACAAGACAAAGATAGTGATGAAGAATCAGAAGGAGAACAAGAGAATCCAAGACAACCCTTATCAGAACCTGATTTAACTTGGTTAAGATATCATCCTCCTAATCAAGTAATTGGACAAATCAGAAGTGGAGTCCAGACCAGATCTGCTACATCAAGGAGAGAAGCAATGCTTACCTGCTACATATCTCAAATGGAACCTATGACTGTGGAAGAAGCTCTTGTAGACTCAGACTGGATCAATGCAATGAGAGAAGAGCTTACTCAGTTTGAAAGGAACAAAGTGTGGGAACTTGTTCCTAGACCAAAGCACCAGAATGTCATTGGAACCAAATGGGTATTCAAGAACAAAGCTGATGAAGATGGCAACATTGTAAGGAATAAAGCTAGGCTGGTAGCCAAGGGATATTGTCAAGAAGAAGGAATTGATTTTGATGAGACTTTTGCACCAGTTGCCAGACTTGAAGCCATCAGAATCTTTCTAGCCTATGCTGCTTACAACAACATCAAGGTCTACCAGATGGATGTCAAAAGTGCTTTTCTGAATGGAGATCTTGAAGAAGAAGTTTATGTGGAACAACCACCAGGTTTTGTCATTCCTACTCACTCCTCCTGTGTCTACAAGCTTAAAAAGGCCCTCTATGGTCTTAAGCAAGCTCCCAGAGCATGGTATGACACATTGTCACTCTTCCTAGTGAACCATGGGTTTACTAAAGGAAAGGTTGACAAAACTCTATTTCAAATCTCTGTTGCTAATCATATTCTGTTAGTACAAATATATGTTGATGATATTATATTTGGTAGTACTAATCCAGAATTATGCAAGAAATTCTCTCAAGTGATGCAGAGTCAATTTGAAATGAGCATGATGGGAGAACTAAGCTACTTCCTAGGTCTTCAAGTGAAACAAATTCCAGAAGGAATCTTCATCAACCAAGGAAAGTACACCAGAGATCTAATCAAGAAGTTTGGAGTGGAAGGCAAATCATCTGTAAAGATTCCCATGAACACATCACAAGGAATTGGTCCAGATGATGAAGGAAAAGATGTCGATGCAACAACATACAGAGGGATCATAGGATCTCTATTGTATCTAACCGCAAGCAGACCAGACATCTCATTCTCTGTTGGAATTTGTGCCAGATACCAATCAAAGCCCAAGGAAAGCCATCTAAGTGCTGCAAAAAGAATCATCAGATATATCAAAGGAAATCCAAATGCAGGCCTATGGTATCCAAAGGGAGGTAACTTTGAACTAATTGGTTACTCTGACTCAGATTTTGCAGGTTGCAGACTAGACAGAAAGAGCACCTCTGGTCATTGCCAATTGCTAGGAGGAAGGCTTGTTTCCTGGTTTAGCAAGAAGCAGAATTCAATCTCAACAAGTACAGCTGAAGCTGAGTACATTGCAGCTGGGAGTTGCTGTGCTCAGTTACTCTGGATGAAGCAACAGTTGAAGGACTATGGGATTCAAGCTTAAGGAGATCAAGCTGTTGTGTGACAACACTAGTGCCATTGCTCTCTCAGAATCCAGTTCTTCATTCCAGGACAAAGCACATTGAGATCAGACATCACTTCATCAGAGATCATGTTGAGAAGAAGCACATCTGTATGGAGCATGTATCTACAGAAGACCAGCTTGCAGACATCCTAACCAAGCCTTTACCTGAGGCAAGGTTTAACAAGCTAAGGGAAGAACTGGGAATGATGGATGATCTTCCCAGAGATGCCTGAATCAGAGACTCACTAAGCCAGAACTGTTTTCTTCTGCATCAGAGAAACTCACATCAGAGAACCCCTATCTCTGTTCATCAGAAACTCACATCAGAGAACCCCTATCTCTGTTCATCAGAATCTCACATCAGAGAAACCCCCTCCTCTGACCAGAGATCCCTATCAGAGAGACAGCAGATAAGGTTGTGGACTTAGCAACATTTCGAGGTACGGGCAAGACCTAATTAATTGAAACGGTCTTTTACCAGAATACCCCTGATCGTTACTCTTCTAACGGGAACGTTTTCCGCCCGCATTTCATTAAATGTTACCTCGAAACCGCCAATATCTCAAACGTCCACTATTCTAAACCTTTTATATCCACCTTCTTCAACCTAAATCCCTACTGCTACTTTATCTCACTAAAACTGCTCTAGCATTCAAAGCCTTCAGATCCTCTAAATCTCTCAATCCTCAGAATATTTCGCAACTCTTCTCTGAAAATGAACTTCCTAAACATCAATGACCTCACCAAGGAAGAAGCAAAGACCATCATCGTCAATGTTGTCTCCGGCATGAAGGTCGACATGTCATCTCTACCTTTACTGGCAGAAAACCAAAAGAGGATGACCAAGATTATCCAGGGGATGACAGACTCACAACTCTCAAAGGTTGTTGCTCATCCCTACGAGCATTTCAGCATCAAGGATATGGCTGAGTTCTACCTCAACGCCACCATCTCAAAGACTGGCATTCACTCCCAGGATTTGTACAGACCTACTGCCGACCGGAGGCCGCTGGACTGGACAAACTGTACATGAAAAAGTTTTTGCTGAAAAAGGACTATGAAAAACTTTTCAGCATTCTGCACCGGTGCTTGTGGTGCAAAACTGCCTCAACTGACGAAATGAACAAGAACAATGCCAAGGCGATTTTTGCAGTACACCATGGCATGAACATCAACTGGGGCGAGGTAATCTTTGGCTCCTTGACTGAATTCATTAAGAAGAAAGACTCTGAAACAGGTCTTTTTTCCACCAAGATGGGACATGGACTTCTAATTTCTGCCATCCTTGCTGCCCAAGGAGTTCAACTCAGGGATACCCTCCCAGTTGATCACTCCAAAACAATCTTCCTCACAGCCTCTCCTAAATTCAACATAGCCATTTCTAAAAAGGACTAGCAGAGAAGAGGAAGGACCTAGCACTAGAGCTCTATCTATCAGAGAACCCTCCTCTACTGTTGATCCTGCTCCATACTTTGATGCAACCAGGAAGAAGAGACTAACTGCTGCAGGTACCAGACCTCCACCTCCTCCTCCAAGAAGCTCAAAGAAAAAGACCTCCTCATTTTCATTCAATGATTGGATGAAGAGCGGTCTGTCAAGGCCAGACAGAGTTCAGTTTGAACAAATGAGGAAGCTGATGACTCCCCTTCAACGAGAGAATCTGTTCATGGATAGTGATGGACTTGTCCAGATCAACCATGGTGGTTCTATCCAAGAAGCAGAAATGTGGTACGGAATGAAGGTTCTCACTGGCAAGAACACTGCAGAAGCTGTTAGAAATTATTTGGACTGCAAACTTGCAACTCATTGGGCTGACTATCAGAATCCGAGGGATCTAGCCTCAATTTGAGCTAAGGTAAATGCAGAGCTCGAAAGGATTGACAGAGCAGGACCACAGGTAGATGAAGAAGACCTCTAACTCTCTATCTCTGACTCTGTAACTTTTTTATTTTCTCTCTCAGATAAATAAGATACCAACTCTGCCTATTTTTGCATGGCTTACTCAATTGTCTGTTCTTATTCACCTTTCTTGTGTGTATTCTGTTATCTTATTTGCTTTAATTGCTATCTGATTGTATCGTACTCTTACTAGTTTCCTATGATAAGTTGCCCACCAAGATTCTAATGAAAAGTTTTAAACTTTATTTTTTTTATGGTGAAAGGCACTTCTCTAGAAATAGTTAAAGGGTTTTGGCATCATCAAAAAGGGGGAAATTGTAAGGAATAAATGTATTTAGATTTTGATGATGCTAGGTTAATTAGAATTTGAAAGTACCCCTTTAGAAATTTTGTATTAGAATTTCTTTTGTAAGTTTTAGCTTAGTCTGTCTGCCAGAGATCCACCTTGCTTCTACCAGAGTTGCTCACCAGAGAAGCCATCAGAAACTGGTCATCAGTGTTGGTACCAGAGTTGGCAACAGAGACGGACTTCAAAGATTGAACCAGAGAGCCTCTTAAGACTTTGCCAAACGCACCAGATTCCGAAAGCACTTTCCAACGGTCGTTAAACTAACGGGAAATCCCCTAACGGTTACGAACCTTTCAACGGAAACATGGTACTGTACACACATTAAATGCACATTTAATGTTGTACGTACGAAGAGATATTTAAAGCTGATGATTGACCATGCGAGTATCTTCACGCCCCCAAAATAGCAAGTCGAAGGTCCAACCGGTCAAGTCAACAGTACAAGCATTTAATGAAGCTGTCTTCTACACTCCAACGGGAAGACTGCTCCCAGTATATAAGATACACTCTGAAGAACTATGGGAATAACTTTGCTACAACATCTGCCAAACGAACTTGCTCAGATCATTCTATTCTAAATCAAATACCTCAAAGCCTTCTTGAGATTCAAACTTCATTCTTAACAAGAAAAGGCTACAGTTGGAAGATATATTTTCTAATCCCTCATCTAACTAGCAAGTTGCAAAGTTCCTCAGTTCTTCAACACTTCGAAAACTTCATCTACTCATCCTTTGTGAAGAAGCAACGTTGGAGAAAACTGATTTTGAATCAAACACTTCTTGAAAAAGAAGGGACGTCTCAAACTAGCTGGAGTAAGTGAAGTGGGGATACTTCAAGAGACTCAGTGAAACGAGACCAGCCATCAGGAAGCAGGACTGCATCCCGGGTGGCAACTAGACTTGAAGAAGACGAGGAGTGCTTCTTAAGCTCTAGGGACTAAGGCGTTGTAAACTGTTGTTTTTGCAAGCTTAGTGGAACAGTGGACTAGAGGAACAAGTTGTTCCTTGAACCACTATAAAAACCCCGGTGTCACTTACTTTAAGCTTTTAATTCCCGCACTTAAGATTCTACTGATTAACTCTTAAGGTTGGACTCTGTGTCCAGCAGATCTTCTTTCAGAGTTATCAGAAAGGCACTTTGCCTTAGCTTTTTCTCTTGAGGCTACCCGAACAGAAACTTATCCGCTGCCTGGTCTAGTTCTGCCATCAGAACCTGACCATCTCTGTCACCAGATTTCGACCATCTCTGATAAGTCAGTTTTGACTTAGAGAAAAGTTTAAATTCCTGAACAGTCTATTCACCCCCCCCCCCCCCTCTAGACTGTTCCCATTGCAAACGGGACCAACAAGTGGTATCAGAGCCAAGGTCACGGGTTCGACCCCCGGCAACAGCATGCTGCGCAGTTGTAGGCTGGCAGGTGCTGGGGGGAGATTGTTGGGCCGCGGGTATGCGGTGCCAGCAACAGCCAGCCTGCCGGTGCAATCGGACCGCGTGGCGCTTCACTTGTGCTATAAAGGGGGAGGAGCGTGCTTCACTATCAGCGATTGCTTTTAGTGTAGCGGTAAGCGCAACGATCCACAACCAAGCCAAGGCCGGGGGAGGTTACAAGGGAAACCCGAAGGCTTGGGCCCAGCCCATTCTCTTGGAGCACCCTCGGACTCCCTTGACGCACCCCGTCAGTGTCATCCTAGACTTCGCCGAGGAGAGGGGCCTTGTGGAGCGTGACTCTCGCGCACCCCTGGAGGTATACGCCATCAACCCCAATTATCCTTATTGTCGGTTCCACCACAACCAAGGGCACAACACCGACGACTTCCATCAGCTGAAGACGGCCATTGAAAGGTTGATAGAGGCAAGCCACCTGTCCCAATTCATCAGAGGCCCTCCGCCTCAGGGGACCCCTCACTACTAGGGGCCCCCTAAGAAAGAAAACACTTGGGTCAACCCAAACACCATCCCCCTCGGCGACCCGAAGGGTAAGAAAAGGGAGATTGGAAACCTCGATGAGGAGGAGGAGGAGTACAGCCAGTACCAAGAGAAAAAGCGCCACATCCATATGATCACTGGAGGCAACACAGGAGGGGACTCCACCAGCCAGCGGAAGAAGTGGGCTCAATCGCTATATGTGGGGGAAGTCACTCATATGCCCCTGGTCAAGCGGCTGAGGGAGGAACCCATCACCTTCACCAACGCCGATCTCCCCCCGGCTTCCTCTCCGCACAGGGATGCCCTCGTCATCCGTACGGAGATCAATGACACTGTCATCCACAGAACTGACATTGACATGGGCAGCTCCGTCAATGTAATGTACCTCAGCACATTCAGAGAGCTGCATCTGGAGAGGGGGTTCCTTCGGCCCATCAAGACCCCTCTCGCCGGCTTCACCGGGGACACCACTGATTCCGAGGGGGTCATTACCCTCCCGGTACTATTCGGCGACGGGCTCCATAGAGCCAAGATCGAAGTGGAGTTCGTCGTCGTCAATATCGACTGCGCCCACAACATCATTCTCGACAGAGCAGCCCTCGAGGACCTCGAAGCCATCATCTCCATGAGGCATTTGTGCCTCAAGTTCCCCGCCGAAGGAGGCATCAGATACTCAAGGGGGAATCAAAAACTTGCCCGCGCTTGCTGCTTTCAAGTGACGAAGAAGGTTAGTAAGACCGAGTACCGTGTTGACACCATCACCGGGACCGTGGAGGAAGAAGAAAAAAGGCCGAGGGCTGAACCCGCCGAGGAAGTAGAAGACTTTGTGCTCGATCCGGCGAAGCCGGAGAGAGTCTTGAAGATTGGATCCAAGCTCCCCGAAGACCTGAAGACCAGCATAACGGAAGACCTCCGCGCCTACTCCATTGTTTTTGCGTGGGGCCGGAGGACATGCCCGGAATCAGCCGAAGGGTCATCACCCACCGCCTCTCGATGGACCCCTCGGTCAAACCTATACAACAGCGAAGGAGAACCCTCTCGGCCGAGAGAAGGGATTTTGTGAAGAAGGAGGTCGTCATGCTCCTCTCCATCAAGCACATCAAGGAGATAAAGTACCCCTCATGGTTGGCCAACGTAGTCCTCGCACAAAAGCCGCCCACCTTCCGCATCTGCGTGGACTACACTTATTTAAACAAGGCGTGCCCCATGGACCCCTTCCCCTTGCCAAATATTGATCAACTGGTGGATGAGACCGCGGGGTGCGAGATCATGTCCTTCCTCGATGCCTTCGAGGAAGACGCCGAAAAAACAACCTTCATGACTCCCGAGGGCATCTTTTGCTACCCTGTCATGGCCTTTGGCCTTAAGAACTCAGGCGCTACTTACACCCGGATGGTGGCCAGAGTCGTTCAGGCTGTCCTAGGGCGCACCATGGAGGCCTATGTTGACGACATGATCGTCAAAAGCAAACAATCATCGAGCCATGCTGACGACCTCCGAGAGATCTTCGCCATCATGCAAAAGTTCAACCTTCGGCTAAACCCGAAGAAATGTACCTTCGGCGTGCAAGGAAGAATGTTTTTAGGCTACATGGTGAGCCGAAGGGGGATTGAGGCCAACCCCGAGAAAGTCCAGGCCATCACCAACATGGAGCCCTCACGCAACGTGAAGGAGGTCCAACGGTTGACGGGCCGCCTGGCAGCCCTCAACCGCTTCCTATCCAAATCGGCGAAGAAGTCCTTACCCTTCTTTCAGATCATGAGGAAGACCGCTGGCTTCCAATGGACCTCAGAGTGCCAAGAGGCCTTCGACGAGCTGAAACGATATTTATCTTCACCCCCTGTTCTCTCCAAACCCAAGGTAGGGGAACCCCTGTACCTTTACCTTGGTGTCAGCCTGGCGGCCATTAGCTCAGTACTCATCCGGTCCACGTCCTCACACACCAACCCCTCAGTTCTTTGATGAGGAGCCCCACCAGCTCCTCCCGGATGGTAAAGTGGGCTATCTTCCTCAGCCAATACAACATCGACATCTGTCCGAGGCCTGTCATCAAGGGCCAAGACCTGGCAGACTTCGTGACGGAATGCACAGCGAGATCAGCCACGGACGAGGAGCCTTTGGCACCCTCGGATGACTGGTGGACTCTCTACACCGACGGCTCCTCCGCTATCAAAGCTTGTGGGGGAGGGGTAGTTCTCATTTCTCCCGAAGGCTTCCGGACCTATTATGCCATCCGCTTCTCTTTCAAAGTCTCCAACAACGAAGCCGAATATGAGGCCCTCCTCTGTGGCCTTCGGCTGGCAGCTAACATGAAGGCCCGGCAGATCCACGTCAAATGCGATTCCAAGTTAGTCATCGGCCAAATTTCAGGAGAGTATGAGGCCAAGGAAGGGAGGATGAAACAATACAAGGAAGCCGCCAAGGAATTGCTTAAGGTATTTGAGGCACACTCTCTCACTCAAATACCGAGGGCTCGAAATTCTGAGGTCGACATTTTATCAAAGCTCTCGGCCGAATCCCCCGAGCACATATCAAAAATCGCCAAAATCGAGGAGCTCAGCCTCTCCAGCATACACGCCAGCCCCATCATGAATATACAACATAGACAGGAGGACTGGATCTCAGACATCATTGCCTTCATCACCACAGGGCAACTCTCCGAGGATGAGGCGCGGGCCAAGCTGGCGAAGTTGAGGGCCCCCAGCTACACCATCGAGGACGGAAGGCTCTACAAACGATCTTACAATGGTACGCTGCTCCGGTGCCTTCATCAAGATGAAGCCGAAGTTGCAATGGAGGAAGTGCACAGTGGCACTTGCTCAGCTCACCAGGGATCCTTCTCCATGTCCCGAAGGCTCATAGTCCAAGGCTACTTCTGGCCTACGATGGCTCAGGATTGTGCGGATCTCGCCCGAAGGTGTACCGTCTGTCAACACTTCTAGAAGGCCCCCGGCAGGCCAGCGGTCAACTATGCCCCCATCAGCACATCTATACCCTTCGCCAGATGGGCCATAGACCTTGTGGGCCCTCTGCCGAGGGATACCTCCAACAACAGGTACATCATCGTTGCCATTGACTACTTCACCAAGTGGGTGGAGGCTGAGCCCCTCACCAGCATTACTGAGGCCAGGTGCCACCACTTTGTCCTCAAAAACATCCTCACGAGGTTCGGTGTCCCTCAGCAAATCATCACCGACAATAGGACTCAATTTGAGGCAGCCCCCTTCTGTGCCCTCCTCGAGGCATGGGGCATCTAGCATACCTTCTCATCCGTTGCCTACCCTCACGGCAACGGTCAAGTGGAGAATGCCAACCAGACATTACTTGAGGGCCTCAAAAAGAAGCTGGAGGCAGAAGGGGGAGGTTGGGTAGAAGAACTCCACAATATCCTATGGGTTTACCACACCACCCCTCGGCGGGCAACAGGTGAAACACCCTTCTCCCTGTGCTATGGATTTGAGGCTAAAAATCCCACTGAAGTGACCCTTCCTACCCGAAGGGTAGCCCAATATGATCCCGAAGTCAACGACGCCAACATGGCCCTCGACCTTCACCTCATCTCAGAATGCCGAGAGAAAGCCTTCATGCGGTCGGAGAACTACCGAAGGCAGGTCTACATTGACGCCAAAGTCCGCTCTCGAGAATTCCAAGTGGGAGATTATGTCCTACGACGAAGGGAGGCAAGCCAGCCAACCGAGGGCGGTAAAATGGCTCCTAAGTTTGAAGGCTCTTACATTGTGGCAGCTATCATCAAGCCTGGGACTTACAAACTCAAACGCCCCAATGGGACAAAGGTCCCTAGGCATTGGAATGTACATCACCTAGTTAAATTTATTCAGTAATGCTAGAGCGGCCAAGCCCTCATAACTAATGAATGTATTATCCTACGGCCCAAGGCCTTCAAATTCGAAGAATGAAGACATGTTGAAGACACCAAAAACAAGAAACAAGACTCTTATGAGCGGTCAAGCCCTCACAACAAGCTCCCGGCCCAAGGCCTTATTACAAGAAAGACCCTTCGGCACCAAGTGCCGAGGGTAGACACCCCCACTACCTGCAACGAATGAAGAAAAACACCTAGTGTTTTTCAAAGAAGACCCCTCGGTACCAAGTGTCGAGGGTACGTACTCCTATCAACTCCAGACAGTGGAAAAAACCAAGTGTTTCCTTTTGGAGACCCCTCGGTACCAAGTACAGGGGGGCTGAAACAAACACCAAGTGTTGTTTCTGAAGCCGTACCCCTCGAGGACGCATTCATACCAAAGGTGCCACCTATCGGTGCTGGCAGCACGTAGTGCCCCCAGCCATTTGCAACCAATGTGCAAATGAAAACCCTTCCTTGAAACGCTTTCCGTGCCATTACCCCAAGGGTATGGCAGGCAAATAATATGCCCAGGATTCGACTTTCATAAACGAAATGCTTTCCGCGCCACTACCCCAAGGGTATGGCAGGCAACTAATATGCCCAGGATTCGACTTTCAAAACGAAACGCTTCCCGCGCCATTACCCCAAGGGTATGGCAGGCCACGGACTATGTCTCGTGCCCAGGGAACGACTTTCAAAACTGATGCGCTTTCTGTGCCATCCCCTAAGGGGAGGCAGGCTACAGACTATGTCTCATGCCCAGGAAACGACCCTCGATCCCCTCAGAACTCAGAAGGTTAACCCGAGGGGGGAGCTAATGGTGTATGATATTGCCTCCCGATAGGCCAAGCCTTACCAAGAAACCAAGTTTCTTGAAGCCTTCCCTTCATTACCAAAAAAAATGGGGTGAAGGGGAGTAGACTCAGTGAGAAATCAATGAGTACACAACTTCAACAAATCACAACAGGAAGCCCTTCGGCATCACAAGACAATACAGATCATACTGAGGGATCCCCATGGGAACACCCCCGGTACCTGTAAACTACTAATCCCCGAAGGCTACTATTAGACGAATACCGTCAAGGAATAGCTAAGCCCACTTTCTGGCTGCCTCCGGCATCACCAACACCGAAGGCTCACATTACCGAAGCGAAGGCATCTGCTACACATTACCGGAGGCCAGTCTTACAAGCCAAGGGAAATTATTCTAAGTCTACAAAGTTGGGTGCCTCCGGGACCACCATCCTTCACCAAGGGATTTCTTACTACAAATCGAAGGGTCTATTTTTCTGAGGGGCAAATCATGAATTATGGCAAAAAATCTAAGTCCTAAATGGTTGGCCCTCAGCCAACCCATCATGCAACGAAGTCCAAGCCACTGAATGCAACTAAGGGAAGACGTAGAACAATTAAAAAAAATCAAGTCCTAAAATGCTTGGCCCTCGGTCAACTATCAGTGCAACAAAGGCTCAGTGCAACAGCCTGAAGGGTCCGGTCCATTCATGGACTACACTGGGGATATTTTTTCTAAGCCCCAAATATTAGGCCCTCAGTCAAATCATCATGCAGCCAGAAGGGTCACACAACCGAGGGCTCAGTGATGAAACTACACTTAGAAAAAAATTCTTAGTCCTAAATATTTGACCCTCGGTCAAATCTCCATGCAGCCAGAGGGTCACATAAACCAAAGGCTCAGTAGTGAGACTACTCTTGGAGAAATTTTCTAAGTCCTAAATATTTGACCCACGGTCAAATATCCATGCAGCCAGAGGGGCCACACAACCGAAGGTTCAGTGGTGAAACAACACTTAGAAAATTTTTCTATGTCCTAAACAACTGACAACTCAAACATCAAAGTACGAGGGCATTCATTCACAAGGCAAATTCGAAGGCATTCATTTCACAAAGAAAAGACGAAAGCATACATTCAAAGAAAAATGCAAATTATATATAAAAGGCCCGAAGGTAGGCATTCATTCATCAACAGGGAATAAAAAGTTGTTTGCAATCATGGCCGAAGCCGAAAGTTACAGGGATGTTTATACAAAAAATGTTCAAAATTATACAACCACAATGTCATCATCAACTTCAACAGCATCCCCCTCGGCAGGCTTAGAGGAAACATCCCCCCCAGCCTCTTCATCGTCATCCTGCGCCTCGGCCATCAACACGGAGTCCTCCAAAACCGACCTCTCTGCGTCCCGGGGCAGTGGAACACGAACGTCAGGTTGCAGGGGAGGAAGGCCATATTCAGCCGGTTCAAACGCCTCTGGATCAACCTTGAAATGTATGGCGAGCCTCCGGTAGACGAGGGCTTGGGTAAAATACTCCCCCCCCCCCCTCGTAATATTCTTTGCCCTTCCGGGCCATCCATTCAGCCCCGGGGCCCCTCGCCCAGTCATCTACCAAAGTTCTCACCACCGAGGCCATCCATTCCTTGTGGCCCTCGGCTCTCCATCCCTCCGAGAGAAAAGCAGCGACGGCATCCCCCTCCGCCTTGGCGATGGCTTCCGCCTTGGCAGCCTCTGCCTCCTCGGCAGCCTTCTTGGCCGCCCCCTCGGATGTGGCCTTCTCTGCCCTGACTTTCTCAACCTCGGCCCTCGCCTGCCACAGCTCTTCCTCCAGGGTGGCCATCCGCCTCACGTCATCCGCATTGTCGTGGATGAGCTTCTTCAGCTTCTCATCCTCCCGGACCTTCTGAAGGCTCCACTCTTCAAGCCTCCGGGCCTGCTCACCGAGGGAAATGCAAGCCTGCAAAACAGGGACGATTGGGACACCATGCAAGAATACTCTAAGGCGGAAAGAAAGGAAGCAAGTAAAGAGGAACTTACAGTAAGGGAGGAGCGAAGGATCCTATTGTTAAGGGCTGCATCGTCCATTAGGCCGAGGGCAGCCTTGTCCGACGAAGGGGTGGCACCCTTCAGGAATTCCTTCGGGTCCACCGTGCCATGCACGATGGCCGTTCCCTTAGGGAGAAAGAACTGGATGCTCTCCTTGGGTAGGCCCCCCTCGTCCGAGGGGACCTTGGAGGTAGCTGTCGGGACGACTGGGGCCTCGGACGAGGAGTCCCCCTCAATGCTCACCATTGGGGGAGCCTTCTTCTCAGCATCCCCCTTTTTCGGCTTCTTGCCGGGGGGAGCGACTCCTTTGCCGGCCGCCTTCCTTTTGGCGGCAGCGGCAGCATCATCGGAGGGAACCACCGAGGGCTCACCGCCCTTCTTGAGTAAATCATTGATGGGCTTCTGGCCGCCCGCCCCCTTTTCTTGGGGCCCTTCACGGACTTCTTCATCAGGCCAGCGAAACCCCTGACGTCCATATTGGCACCTGCAGAGCAAAGCAACAAAGAGATTAGACCGAAGGATAGAAAGCGCGAACAGAAATCAAAGTACAAAATTCCTAAGTACAAAATGTAAGGCCCCCGAATACTACCTCCTGTCCCCCCGGAGGCTCTGTCGAGGATGGGGTATTTCTCGTCTGTTTCCCCCAAGAAATGGTACCGCCGGAAGCCGAGGGCGTATAGATCACTCTCCAGAGTACATTTTGTGATGGTTATGTTCTTGTTCTGCCCCTTCGGAATCTTGGCGAGTACAAGGCCATCTTTCTCGAGGGCAGCGCTTCTTGTCTTCTCATGGCGCCTAAAACGGTCCCGCAACTCCCTCGGGAAAGGGTTCTCGTCCAACCTGACGTAGCACCACCGCTCCTTCCAGCCTTTGTTTGAGGAGGGCGCCTCGGTGAACAGCCTGAACTAAGTAATCTGCTGCAAATTGGCGAACATTTCAGCATTTGCATGGCCTCCCCGGCAAAGGTTGAAGCTTTGGAAGAACAGATCCAAGCTAGGTGTCACCCCCGGGGATTTGCAGAGGTGAAGAAACCCGGTGATATATGAATGGCTGTTGGGCGTTAGTTGGCAAGGGACCAGGCCTACAAACCTAAGATATTCCCGAAGGAACAGGTGCAGTGGAAACCGAAGGCCCATGGACACCAACAGGATGTGAACAGCAATACATCCCTCGGAAGCACGGGAGAGAACGTCGTCAGGTCCCGGTGGCACCACAGTAGCCGAGGGCCCAACGTGCAACTGGGTGACATAGTAATCCGCCCAGTCAGCCTTCGACTTTATCTCGAGGGTGGCGGTGTTCAGGAAAGAATAATGATACGTTCGTAATTTCCATTTCTATGTTTATGTTTTTAATTAGTTTTGCTTGACTTTTACTTTGGAAATTACACACTTTTGGTGTAATAGATTAGATTGTTAAAATCTTGTAAATAGGTTAGATTAGACATTTTCTGAGCTTAAGCAGGTTTTGGTCACCCAAAGTACAGTTGGTGAACCCAAAAAGTGAAGAGAAGGTACAAAAGTTCAAAGACAAAAGAAGATCCTGAATTTTGGTCTATACTCGGTCGAGTATTAGCTATACTCGATCGGGTATTAGGTTGGAACTTCAAATCGGATCAGATCCGAAGACAAAGGAACATGCAAGGAAGATTTTGGCCACGATTCTATGTCTATACCCGATCGGGTAGACCGACATACCCGATCGGGTATGCCTTTAAATTGCAAACGAAGATCGGTCGAGTATAGCCCGAATACCACTTTCTAAGCATACTCGACCGGGTATTCATATATACTCGATCGGGTATGCCTTTAAATTGCAAACGAAGATCGGTCGAGTATAGCCCGAATATCACTTTCTAAGCATACTCGACCGGGTATTCATATATACTCGATCGGGTATACACTTAGAAAATAGCCTGAAACCGGTCGAGTATGCCTCGAATCGGATGTTACACACATACTCGATCGGGTACCATGTATATACCCGATCGAGTACCCGAATCTCATCCCAAAAACCTATAAATACACCTCCTTTCCTTCACAAAAAGAGATCCAATCCCTTGTACATCTAATCTCAGTATAGAATAGTTCTTTCTTTATATTTTTCATCATGTTTAGCCTCCAAATGAGGAGCTAAACTCTTCCATCTTGGTTTTGCTACTTTGAAGCTTAATGAATTTGTAAGTTGTGAGTTATTTTCTTTAATCTTCTTCCTTGAATATTAATTCTTTCTTTCAAAATACTATCTCTATATCAAAGTTGGGGAGTGTTACTAAGATGACAATTAGTTAACATCTTGACATTGGTTATAGTAATAGCTATTTCTTCCTCTATGATTATATTGGGGAGTGTTGCTAAGATGACAATTAGTTAACATCTTGATATTAATCATAGTAGGATTCATATATTTTAATATTCTTCCTTGAGTATTGATTAATTCCTATTCATATTTCATGTTAATATCTTAAACATTACTTAAAGTATCAACTAGTATTGTTTCTCATATTAATTATTACTAGAATCAATCGGTTAATACGCTTGTTATTAATCCGGTTCTTTCAACGGTAGTAAACTTGGAATATTAATGCATGCATCTCATGGTTAATATGCCAAGGGAAATTAATTATATTGATTAAACCAATAAACCGCTTGTGTTGAGGTTATCAATCTCAATCGTTTTCATCTTAAGTTTATTGCTACTATCAAGTTAATATACGGCGCTTGTTCTATATTGACTCGATAGTAAGTTTTATTAATGAACGCATCTCGTTATTAATAACTACCCTCGATGAACTGGATATACTCCTCGATTGAGTATTCGAGAGGAAGATAGTTAAAGATATAACCGGGATTGACGAACATTTCATTAAGTGGATAAAAGCAAAACCAAGTCCCCATCTCATTGAATTAAACTCATATAGGTCGTTTATCTTAGTGTTATTAAACCAAACAAATCTAAACCCCCCTTGTTATTATTTATATAAAAGAAAAGTATTCCTTTCCCTGTGGATACGAACCTTACTACACTATACTACGTATTAGTGTTGTATTGATTATTTATTTTGAGTGCATCTAACGACGAGTGCACGTCAAATTTGGCGCCGTTGCCGGGGAAGGGCAATAAATTTTTCTTTTATTTCATATCAAGAAAAATCAAAAAAATATATATATATACCAAACAAAAAAATATAAAGAGTTCTTATTTCTTCTATTTCTGAGCTTAGTGGAGTTTATGGTTAAACATCGCTCCATAAACAAAATCATATATCAAACAAACCCAGAAATAGAACAAACTTTCGAGCGGTTGAAAAGTAAATTTTCTAATACCGACTCGGAGGAATCATCTATCAGAGATTCATCCAGCGCTAGTTCTCATTCTAGCGAGACCGAAGAGTCAATAACCATGGCTCTTGAGACAAGAACACTACGGGAGCTCACTGCTCCAAATCTCAATCAACAACCGTTATGTATTACCTTCCCTACACTCGATGAAGGTAATACATTTGAGCTAAAATCTGGGCTCATACATCTACTGCCATCCTTTCATGGCCTAAGGGGGGAGGACCCCAACAAACATCTCTCGGAATTCCATATTGTCTGCACAAGCATGTGCCCCAATGGAGTCACCGAGGAACAAATCAAATTGAGGGCTTTTCCATTCTCCCTCAAAGACACGGCGAAGGATTGGCTATTCTATCTCCCGTCAGGGAGTATAGATACATGGGCGTCAATGAAAAAATGCTTCCTCGAAAGGTACTACCCTGCATCTGTCTCATCATCCTTGAAAAAACAAATAAGCAACATCGAACAAAAAGATGATGAGACGTTATATGAATATTGGGAGCGTTTCAAAAAGTTGTGCGCTAGCTGCCCATATCACGGTTATACAGAGCAAGACCTCATCCTCTACTTCTATGACGGTCTTGCGGAGCAAGATAGACGCCTGGTGAACGCAGCATCTGGAGGGGGAATTGTCAACAAAACCCCTTCCCAAGCTAGGAACCTCATCTCGGAGTTGGCCGAGAATTCTAGGCACTACAATGGGAGGTCATCATCAAAACGGGTCATGGCAGCGGAATCCAACATCTCGTTGGAAAGTCAAGTGGCCGGCTTGACTTCGTTGGTAAAGGATTTCCTTTTAAATCCAAAACACCAAGAAGTCAAGGTCTGCGGCATATGCTCGACACAGGGGCACCCCACCGATTCCTGCCCAACACTACAAGAGGAGAATTCCGAGCAAGTCAATGCTTTGGGATTTCAAGGTCAAAAGAGGTATGATCCACACTCTAACTCCTACAATCCTGGGTGGAGAGACCACCCGAATTTGAGGTATGGGAATCCTCAAAATCAGTCATTGCCACCAACTTTCCCAAAGCACCAAGGCCAGACGTCAAGCTCAAGTATGTCCACCGAGGACATGATCCGAGCTCTCACCTCAAATGTCTCAACCATGCAACAAAACATGGTTCAATTTCAGCATGAGACCAAATCCAGCATTCAGAATTTGGAAAACCAAGTCAGTCAAATTGCAAATGCCGTGAATCGACTTGAAACAAAAGACTCGGGTAAACTCCCATCTCAAACAGAGCAAAATCCGAGACAACATGTGAATGCTATAACGTTGAGAAGTGGTGCAACGTTGAAAGAGGCAGAAGAGAACGATGAAGAGACTGAGGATGTGGACCCCGAAAAAATAGTCCCACCGGAGGAGGAAAACACAGGAACCAAGCTTCCCCCACCCTCATCATATGAACAAGAAATCCCGTTCCCTGAGGCGCTGAAAGAGACAAAGAAGCTAGAAAAAGACGCCGACATCTATGAAACCTTCGCAAAGTGTGAGGTAAACATTCCGCTTCTTAACTTCATGAAAAATGTCCCCCGTTTTGCTAAATTCTTAAAAGAATTATGCAAAACAAAAAGAAAAGATAAATTGAAAGAGAAACAAGAGGTTAGAGTTAGTGAACACGTCTCGGCCATTTTTCAGAGGAAACTCCCCGAAAAATGTAACGACCCAGGCATGTTCACTATCCCTTGCAAAATAGGAGACACCACATTTCCTAAGGCCTTGTTAGATTTAGGGGCATCAATAAATGTCATCCCCTATTCTGTGTATAAAACTCTACAACTTGGTCCATTACATCAAACAGGTGTAGTGATTCAATTGGCAGATCATTCTAGTACTTACCCGAAGGGTGTAGTAGAAGATGTGCTAATAGAAGTAGAAAATATGGTCTTTCCTGTTGACTTCTATGTCCTTGAAATGGGAACTAATGACCAAACAACACCCATCCTTTTGGGTAGACCCTTCATGAAGACCGCAAAAACGAAAATTGACGTTTCTAGTGGTTCACTAACTTTAGAGTTCGATGATCAAAAAGTGGAGTTCAACATCTTGGACTCTACGAAAAAACAAATGCAAAATCCAACTCTGTGTTCTTTACATGTTGTTGAACCACAAGAACCGCTGTTTTTCAAAGAAGCGGATAAAATCAGATGTCTTTTGAGAAAGAAACCCCGGCCTTACTGGAAAAGGCCGAAAAATAAAAATGAAAAATGGCCAAATAGGGCCTTAAAAAGTGAAACAAGGGATACTCATGATCCCACATAAAACAAAAAAAAAATGAATAACGTCGTGCCACGACGTTAACTAAGGCGCTTCTTGGGAGGCAACCCAAGCAAGGTACATTTTTCTTTTATTGTTAACCCCCCCTGTCAATATTTTCAATTATGTCTTTGAGAGGTTGAGAGGGAGGGCACTAATCATGGGTTTTTGAAATAAAAAAAAGAAATAAAAAAATTTGCAGGTTTTTGAACATCTGGGGACATACCCGATCGAGTATAACCTTATACTCGGTCGGGTATGAGCAAAAAGAAAAGGGACCGGGCACTACTCGATCGAGGGAGCATTCAAAAATTTAAAAAATAAGCAATACCCGATCGGGTATCACTATACACCCGGTCGGGTATCGCTAGAAATGCTAAAATTGAAGGGGACTGATTCCCACACTCGACCGAGTACACGCTTCAAAAATGAAAAAAAAGCACATACCCGATCGAGTATGGAGGAATACTCGACCGGGTACAGGAGACAGGCTGCTCAAAAAGTTCATTTTCTAAGCATACTCGACCGGGTAACCCCACCATACCCGATCGAGTACAGGAGGCAGGCCGCTCAAAAACTTCACTTTCCAGTCATACCCGACCGAGTACCAGCACATACTCGATCGGGTATACGGGTCTTATAACCCCAAATCAGCCCCAAAACACTTCATCTTCCCCAAATTCCCAACCCCATCTCGAACAAAAAACGCCCAAACCCCATTTTTACACCTTCTCTCTACCATACCTCTTCCAAATCTTCACCAAATCCACTCATTCCAACGCCAAAACACTCCCCTCATCCTCCTCTACACATTCATACCCAACAATCCCATTCTCCCCCAACTTTCAGAGGTCCGAAAAACCCTACCCCCACCATCCCAATTTCGGTTTTCAAAGGCCAAAATCACTTCAAATGGCTCCAAGGAAAGAGAAAGGGCAGAGCTCAAGCACTAGGACAATCATCCCGGGCTACGAGGACATCCTTTTCGTGGACAACGAACAACGCACACGCTTCTTGTCCACAATTGAAAGGCAAGTCAAACCTTCCCGCTTTTTATGCCTTGATGCTCTAAAGGAATTAGGAGTATACACAATAATGAAGAAATTTTTTCATGAGTTGCATATGGATAAAATTTTCAAAATGAAATACAACTCAAATGAAAAAATTATCTATGAATTCCTAAGCTCGGTGCACTTTGAGAACAATGAGGAGGACTTTAGAGATGATAAACTCAGGTTTCGATTGTTTAATCACAATCACACCATCACGAAACTTGAGTTTGCCGAACACTTTGGTATTCCGGTCCCGTACCAAAAGTCTATATCCGACAATACCGCCTTCGGCCACACCCTATGGACCAAGATGACCGGGGAGACCAAATTTAGCTCCTCCCAACTATACATTAGTCATGTCCAACATCCAGTCCTACGCCTCTTTTTGAAATTTCTTGCCAACTCCTTGCTTGGACGTCCCAACAACCATCATACAAGGATGGGGGATGTATGCCTCATCTCGGTTGCCTTATTCCGTATCCACGTGGATTTCAACCTCTGTAATCTCATGTGGGCTCATCTAAAGAAGGAAAGTGTGGCAAAGGGTGCTATCGTAGTGGGCGGGGTGATTATGCACTTGGCCACAAAGTTCGGGTATACGGATGACTCTCCTATACCCGACTACTGTTTAATGAACATATCTTGGCTAGGCCACTCGGGCTGTACTTCTTTTTCACACACCGTTTATGGTGAAGAAAGGCCCAAAAATATGTACAACTGGCACATCCACCCCAAACCCCTCAAATACTTCCTCTTGCCCAACCCAGAACTCCCCCAACTCCACTTCAAAACAGGCAGGCCGGATCAACATTACCTCTTCCCAAACGCCCTCCCACCACATCTTCAAGAACCGGAACAGGAACTCCCCCAAAACCAACCCGATGACGAGCCCTACGAGCAACTCCATAGCCATCCAACCATGAGCCATGATTTCCCAGAACAAAGCCAAAACCCTCCACCACCCGACTTCTTTCAACAACTTCTGGAGGGTCAACAACAACTTCTTACGGGAATAGCCCAAATGGACAACCGGCTCAACCGATTAGAGGACGAGCAAAGAGCCGGTTTTCAAAGATTGGAGGATGAGCAAAGGGCCGGCTTTCAACGTTTGGAGGAGCTCCGGGAGGCCGATAGACACCGGTATGAGGAAGACCAACATAGGTTCAACGGGCCTATGTACTCGTTTATGGCACAGCAGGGATCCTTCCATACCATGGCGAACCCTCCTCCACCACCCTCATGGTATGACCCCACTCATTGGGGTAACTTTGGAGGATCTGGCTCCGGTGGTGGAGGGTACGACGGCGGAGATGGCGGGGACACTTACACGGGAGATGGTGGCCAAGGGAGCGGTTTTGGAGGGAGCTACTACGGAGGAGAAGGCGGGCACTAGGGACAGTGCGTGATTCAAGTGCGGGGGAGACACTCATGATGGTATGTAATTCTCATTTGTACCTAGCACTATGCATGTAATTCTTTTGAACTTTTACACTCAAAAAAAATGTACAAAAAAAAAATAAACAAAAGAAAATAAATGCTAGTTAGGTTGAAAACCCAACAAAATGGGCAATCTAAGCAAAAAAGGCTTATATAAAAAAATGAGTGAGTTGGAGAGAATGGAAAATGAAAAGAGGTGCTAGGATGAAAACCTGAAAAGGCTCCTAGGCAAAATGAGAGATATGAGAGAAATGTTTGTTCTTGCAGGCACTCATTGTATCCTTATGAAGAATATGAAGATTCAAGATAAAGAAGAAGAGAGGAGGAGAAAAGAAGACAACACTAGGAGGCCATTAAACCCAAGATGCTCTTTTGTGATTTGAGTTTAAAACTCATTTTTTGTAAATCCTTGGTGGTCTTTGTGTTTGTATTATCTTTTTGTTGAACTATGGAACTTTTGGACAAACATTGACACTTGTAAACATTTGATCTTACTCGAGACGAGTAAAGGTTTAAGTGTGGGGGAGTTGATACGTTCGTAATTTCCATTTCTATGTTTATGTTTTTAATTAGTTTTGCTTGACTTTTACTTTGGAAATTACACACTTTTGGTGTAATAGATTAGATTGTTAAAATCTTGTAAATAGGTTAGATTAGACATTTTCTGAGCTTAAGCAGGTTTTGGTCACCCAAAGTACAGTTGGTGAACCCAAAAAGTGAAGAGAAGGTACAAAAGTTCAAAGACAAAAGAAGATCCTGAATTTTGGTCTATACTCGGTCGAGTATTAGCTATACTCGATCGGGTATTAGGTTGGAACTTCAAATCGGATCAGATCCGAAGACAAAGGAACATGCAAGGAAGATTTTGGCCACGATTCTATGTCTATACCCGATCGGGTAGACCGACATACCCGATCGGGTATGCCTTTAAATTGCAAACGAAGATCGGTCGAGTATAGCCCGAATACCACTTTCTAAGCATACTCGACCGGGTATTCATATATACTCGATCGGGTATGCCTTTAAATTGCAAACGAAGATCGGTCGAGTATAGCCCGAATATCACTTTCTAAGCATACTCGACCGGGTATTCATATATACTCGATCGGGTATACACTTAGAAAATAGCCTGAAACCGGTCGAGTATGCCTCGAATCGGATGTTACACACATACTCGATCGGGTACCATGTATATACCCGATCGAGTACCCGAATCTCATCCCAAAAACCTATAAATACACCTCCTTTCCTTCACAAAAAGAGATCCAATCCCTTGTACATCTAAGCTCAGTATAGAATAGTTCTTTCTTTATATTTTTCATCATGTTTAGCCTCCAAATGAGGAGCTAAACTCTTCCATCTTGGTTTTGCTACTTTGAAGCTTAATGAATTTGTAAGTTGTGAGTTATTTTCTTTAATCTTCTTCCTTGAATATTAATTCTTTCTTTCAAAATACTATCTCTATATCAAAGTTGGGGAGTGTTACTAAGATGACAATTAGTTAACATCTTGACATTGGTTATAGTAATAGCTATTTCTTCCTCTATGATTATATTGGGGAGTGTTGCTAAGATGACAATTAGTTAACATCTTGATATTAATCATAGTAGGATTCATATATTTTAATATTCTTCCTTGAGTATTGATTAATTCCTATTCATATTTCATGTTAATATCTTAAACATTACTTAAAGTATCAACTAGTATTGTTTCTCATATTAATTATTACTAGAATCAATCGGTTAATACGCTT
Organism: Cuscuta europaea; assembly: GCA_945859875.1. Lineage (NCBI taxonomy): Eukaryota > Viridiplantae > Streptophyta > Magnoliopsida > Solanales > Convolvulaceae > Cuscuta > Cuscuta europaea. The sequence continues at coordinate 3,783,780 of CAMAPE010000074.1, read as the reverse complement.
GTTATTAATCCGGTTCTTTCAACGGTAGTAAACTTGGAATATTAATGCATGCATCTCATGGTTAATATGCCAAGGGAAATTAATTATATTGATTAAACCAATAAACCGCTTGTGTTGAGGTTATCAATCTCAATCGTTTTCATCTTAAGTTTATTGCTACTATCAAGTTAATATACGGCGCTTGTTCTATATTGACTCGATAGTAAGTTTTATTAATGAACGCATCTCGTTATTAATAACTACCCTCGATGAACTGGATATACTCCTCGATTGAGTATTCGAGAGGAAGATAGTTAAAGATATAACCGGGATTGACGAACATTTCATTAAGTGGATAAAAGCAAAACCAAGTCCCCATCTCATTGAATTAAACTCATATAGGTCGTTTATCTTAGTGTTATTAAACCAAACAAATCTAAACCCCCCTTGTTATTATTTATATAAAAGAAAAGTATTCCTTTCCCTGTGGATACGAACCTTACTACACTATACTACGTATTAGTGTTGTATTGATTATTTATTTTGAGTGCATCTAACGACGAGTGCACGTCAAATAACCCTCATGCAGATCGATGGGTTTTCCTTGATCAGCGACGCTACCCTTCTTCTTGGGAGCGGCAGCCTTCGTCTTCTTCTCCTTCCCAGGGGCCACCCGAAGAGGCGTCGGGTTAAGGGGCCTAGAGCTTCCGGCCTCGGCATTATTGCGAGGAGGCATTACAGCAATAGTGACCTGACGGCTCTCCTTCTCCTCCTCGTCAATAATTGTCTGCATAGCGAGGGCCATCTCCTCATCCTCTATGACCTGCTCGAACTCCTCCGCTTCGGCCTCGGTGATGAGCTGGCTCTGGATTTCGACTGCAACCTCCCTGTCATCTCCGTCCGAGAGCTGCTCGCTCGAAGAATCCACATCAGGAATGCTTTCCTTCTCCATCAAAGGCTCCCTCGAGATGTTTTGTGAGTCACTTTGCGAAGACATCCTCGAAGGCTAGGGGACGAGGGTTTCTACAACAGAGGGCTACCTAATGAACTATATCACTTAGCCTTAGGCTACGAAAGCTGAACTCACCAAAAAAAGAAAAGTATGCTGAAGGCAACAGAGAATGGATCGAAGACTGACCTTGAAAGCTGGTAGTTTGACCGAGGGAAAGTTTCTCTCTCTATGAAAAATTTGCCAGAGCTTCGCTAAACAATTGAAACGCACAAGGGGAAATGAATCGGGAAAGGGGTATTTATAGGCTCCTAAATCCGGGCTTGGGCTGAAATCCGGGCCCCAGTTCCCGGAATCATCATTACACACCGCCGGTTCGACCAACCGGTGATGCCCGCCGGCCGGGAGCCAACGATCACACGTCATGTGGACTCCACTTCCAACGGTCATATCTCAACGGCTATATTTTGAAAACACAGAGGTGCTCCTGGCCGGTACCCCTCATACAACGTTACAAATGCCTTCGGGCTTTCTTCTTCAGGAGCCCACGGCTTAACAAATGGGAAGATCCCTCGGGACCCCTCAACCCTCAACGTGTTGGGAATCAGGAAACCCTCGGGGCCACACCTCCAAACCCCTCATCAGTGGTTAGCCTTTGGCATACAACAACGGGACCCCTCGGGTGCCCTCATCCCTAGCTTGTCAACAGCTAAAGAATCCCCCCGGCAACACAGCAACTACCATTTACATTCATCACGCCCTCAATCCCATGGATTGAGGGACTCCCCTTTGGCATCCCCCGGGATATTAACAAAGCGCCTTCGGCAAATCAACACACACACGCCCTCAGACAAACTCCTTCGGCAAGTCATCTACCACTGTCATCCATTTCGGACCAAGGCTTCACCTTCTCGATTCATCATTGGGGGAATTCGGTGCACTCTTTTTCCCTCATTAGAATTTTTTCCCAAAGGGTTTTTTCTAATGAGGTTTTTAACGAGGCATCCCCCCAAAATGAAACGAAAAGTGTCAACCTTCGGCCCCATGCGACAGCATGCACTACTCTACTCCTTTTCACCACTTTACAAGTGCCTCAAGGAGTGGGGGACTGGAGAACTCCTCCGGGAACCGGGAAAATCAAAAAATGCTAAAACATTATTCTCACATAGCATCAACACCCTTCAGTCCCAAAATGTGGGGGACTGAAGGGCTGCCCCCAGCAGAATCGTGTGAGAACGCAAAATCTCTCACAAGTTTACAAACTACAGCAAGGCAGCATCAGAGGACAAACGCATTTTACTCCTTTTTCCTCAAGTACCTTTCGGCAAAAGGAGTGAGGGACTCCTGATGGAGTATATGGCCCAGGAACCCCCGGCCCATAGACTCCCACTACTATAGCGAAGGCCCAATAGGCCCAGGAAGCACAGCAGGCCCAAATCACAGCGCCCCAAGTGCCAAACAGCCCACGACGAATGTTGGGGTGCCTTCGGCCCCCATGACCGAAGACTCATAAACTTACAGTGCAGCTTCTTTAAAGCACTCGAAGTGTCTGGGAGAAAGCGGCGAAAACAGTAGCCCTCGGTGCCTAGAGCCCTCGGAACCTAGAGGCCCCCGGGATGAAGAGCCTTCGGCCAATCATCTACGGGCGAAGGCATCTCCTCGACAGAATCTCCCACCCACATGCGCCAGATCAACGTACCGAGTACAAACGTCACATCCAACCACCGCATTTAATGCGGTCACATGCGAGTGTCAGTGCCACCCCGTTGAGGTGACCCCTCGACCACCAGAATGATGACACGTGTCCCTATCTGTCATTTATTACTACTATAAATAGCGCCCCTTTCCCCATTTGTAATCCAGGCTCAATATGCTCAATACTTTCTCGGCAATACATATTCTCTCTCTCTTACTTCTGCTCTGACTTCTCTCTACTCTCTCCCCGCAATAACCCCTCGGATAGATATCCCCCGGGTACACTTATCCATCAAAGTCAGAGAGGGATCTAAGCATTACCTGACCCCAGTTGATATTCATTCCTCTATGAACAGCAAATATAGCTTTGGCATTTGTGCCATTCATCTCATCAGTAGATCCTATTTTGCACCACAAACATCTGTGCAGGATACTGACCAGTTTTTCAAAGTCCTTCTTCAACAAGAACTTCTTCATGTACATCTTTTCTACTCCGGCAGCTTCTGGTCGGCAGTAGATTTTCACAAAGGCTTCAACGGAGACAGACACAGTTTCAAGGTCAATGAGTGTGGGGGTTTCCTGGTCTTGGGAATCCAGTTGGACGCCAAAGAACTCGTTCAGAGCATCAGCATTCAATGTGATGCTTTTTCCTTGCACTTGGGAGTGAACAGCCACACCGGTGATGGTGGCATTCAAGTAAAATTAAGCCACATCCGCCGTGCTGAAGCTTTCATAGGGGTGAGCAACCACCTTGCTCAGTTGGGATTCATTCATCCCTTGGATGATTTTCGTCATCCTCCCCTGGTTTTCTGTCAACAGTGGCAGTGCTGACATGTCCACCCTCATTCCGGTGACAATGTTGTTGACAAGAGTCTGGGCTTCCTCTATAGTGAGGTCGTTTATGTTGATGAAGTTCATTTTTCAGGTATGGAGTGTTCTTGAGGATTTCAGGAGATCGGAAGTTCTGAGAGAGATTTGAAAGCTTGAGAGCAAAGGTTAGAGAGATAAAGTTACAGTAGCGGTTTAGGTTGAACGAGATGGGTATAAATGGTTTTGGGTTAGTGGACGTTTGAGATTATTTGCGGTTTCGAGGTAGCATTTAATGAAATGCGAGCGGAAAGATGTTTCCATTAAAGGAGTAATGATCAGGGGTAGAATAGTAAAAGATCTGTTCAAGTACTTAGGTCTACTCGTACTTCGAAAAATGACTAAGTCCACAACCACTTCTGATGGGATTCTGATAAGAGTTCCTGTACCAGAGACGAAATACTCTGATGGGTGGTTCTCTGGTCCAGAGATAGCAGTTCTGGTTCAGGACAACTCCGATTTAAGCATCTCTGGGAAGATCATCCATCATTCCCAGTTCTACTCGTAGCTTGTTAAACCTTGCCTCAGGTAAAGGCTTGGTTAGAATGTTCGCTAGCTGATCTTCTGTTGGTACATGCTCCATACAGATATGCTTCTTCTCCACATGATCTTTGATGAAGTGATGTCTGATCTCAATGTGCTTTGTCCTGGAATGAAGTGCTGGATTCTGAGTGATTGCAATGGCATTTGTGTTGTCACACAGCAGCTTGATCTCCTTTGCATGAATGTCATAATCCTTCAGTTGTTGCTTCACCCAGAGTAGCTGAGCACAGCAACTCCCAGCTGCAATGTATTCAGCTTCTGTTGTACTGGTTGAGATAGAATTCTGCTTCTTGCTAAACCAGGAGACAAGTCTCCCACTTAGCAGTTGGCAGTGACCAGAGGTGCTCTTCCTGTCTAACCTGTAACCTGCAAAATCTGAGTCAGAGTAACCAATTAGTTTAAAGTTACCTCCCTTGGGATACCATAGGCCTGCATTTAGATTTCCTTTGATGTATCTGATAATTCTTTTTGCAGCACTAAGATGGCTCTCCTTGGGCTTTGATTGGTATCTGGAACAGATTCCAACAGAGAATGAGATATTTGGTCCGCTTGTAGTTAGATAGAGAAGAGATCCAATGATTCCTCTATATGTTGTTGCATCAACATCTTTTCCTTCATCATCTGGTCCAATTCCTTGAGAAGTGTTCATGGGAATCTTCACTGAGGATTTTCCTTCTACTCCAAACTTCTTGATCAGGTCTCTGGTGTACTTCCCTTGGTTGATAAAAATTCCTTCAGGAACTTGTTTCACTTGCAGTCCTAGGAAGTAACTGAGTTCTCCCATCATACTCATTTCAAATTGACTCTGCATAACTTGAGAGAATTTCTTGCATAATTCTGCATTAGTACTTCCAAATATAATATCATCAACATATATTTGTACTAACAGAATATGATTAGCAACAGAGATTTGAAATAGAGTTTTGTCAACCTTTCCCTTAGTGAACCCATGGTTTACTAGGAATAGGGACAATGTGTCATACCATGCTCTAGGAGCTTGCTTAAGACCATAGAGGGCCTTTTTATGATTGTAGACACAAGAAGATTGAGTAGGAATGACAAAACTTGATGGTTGTTCCACATAAACTTCTTCTTGACATCCATCTGGTAGACCTTGATGTTGTTGTAGGCAGCATAGGCTAGGAAGATTTTGATGGCTTCAAGTCTGGCAACTGGTGTAAAGGTCTCATCAAAATCAATTCTTTCTTCTTGGCAGTATCCCTTGGCTACCAGCCTTGCTTTATTCCTTACAATGTTGCCTTCTTCATATGCTTTGTTCTTGAATACCCACTTGGTTCCAATGACATTCTGATGCTTTGGCCTAGGAACAGATTCTCATATTTTGTTCCTTTCAAATTGAGTAAGTTCTTCTTGCATTGAATTGATCCAGTATGAGTCTGCAAGAGCTTCTTCTACAGTCATAGGTTCCATCTGAGAGATATAGCAGGCACACATTGCTTCTCTTCTTGTTATAGCAGATCTGGTCTGTACTCCACTTCTGATTTGTCCAATCACTTGGTTTGGAGGATGGTCTCTTAACCAATTTAAATCAGGTTCTGATAAGGGTTGTCTGGGTCTTTCTTGTTCATCTTCAGATTCTTCATCACTATCTTTGTCTTGCAAAATGGGATTCTGAATGTGAGTTGGTATAACAGAGTTGGTGACCATTTCAAGTGTGACTGTCTTTGGTGTGACCACTTCTGGGGTGACCACTTCTGGTATTTCATCTAGGCTTACTTCCTTCAGTTTCTCTGTTAGATCTTCAACAGAGTTGTGATCATCAAACTTGACATGGATAGATTCTTCAACAAGTAGAGTCCTTTTGTTAAGTATTCTATAGGCTTTGCTTGTGCTTGAGTAGCCTAAGAACATTCCTTCATCAACTTTCTCATGGAACACCTTGAGATGTTCCTTTCCATTGTTAAGTATATAGCATTTACATCCAAATGTATGAAAGTAGCTGATGTTGAGTTTTCTTCCTTTCCAGAGTTCATAGGGGGTCTTCTGGTGAGTTTTGTGAATCATGCTTCGGTTCTGGGTGTAGCATGCAGTGTTGATTGCTTCAGCCCAGTATCTAAGAGGTAGACCAGATTCAGCAATCATGGTCCTTGCAGCTTCCTTCAATGTTCTATTTCTTCTTTCTGCAACTCCATTCTGTTGAGGAGTTCTGGCTGCAGAGAGTTGGTGCATGGTTCCATTCTGGTCACAGAAATCCTTTATGACCTTGTTAACGAACTCTGTTCCTATATCTGATCTGATGGTCTTGACTTTCTGATTCTGTTCATTCTGCAATAGTTTCAACAGAGATGGTAGCTTCTGCAGAGTTTCATTCTTTTTCTTCAAAAAGATTGTCCAAATGTATCTTGAATAGTCATCAACCATGACAAGAGTGTATCTTCTGCCATATTATAGAAGAAAACCCTATTCCCACTACTTAGCTCACCAATGCCTAGGGTGGGACCATAGAAGTTTGTATTCTTCTGTAACCAACACATTCACTTATTTGTGACCATTGACTTTATATTCCTGGGCTACAAGCCGTGTGGACCATCCTCGAGTGGGCCTAGGGTGCCATTTTTGAATACTTGCTATTTTTAGCAGGTTAGGCCCAAAATAACATTTGGGTTGCCCGGTCGTTCCTATTTTGCATCGAAGGGTTACATATCCTTATTTACACAGTGTTGGGCTTTTATATCTAATAAGATTTCTCAATTAAGTATTCGTAAGCCCATTACTATTATACGAGCCCAAACAGTAACATGATTAATCATGCATCACGTAAAACATTAATCGTTTTACAATTGTTCAATAATAGGGAAATTTAATACATAGGCTTTGAATTTTAAATTTGAATTTCAATGACGATCGGGTGCGGAGTCACAGCAGTCCCCCAGTCCCCCACATTCTAAAGTCGAGGGATTGTTGGGTGAAAGTGTGTTTGCCCTTGTAGTTTTGATAAACGTTGCCTTGCTTTCGTTGACGTTGAGTAATTTTTAGGAAATTTGTGATTTTCCCGAGGGGGTTTCCTAGTCCCCCACTCCTTGAGGCACATGTAATGAGGTGAAAAGGAGTAGAGCAATGCATATCTTCAAAAGGGGGCCGAGGGTCGACACCTTTTGATCCACAATGGGAGATGCCTCGTTAAAAACCTCATTAGGAAAAAACCCAGTGGGAAAAAATCCTAATGAGGGAAAAAAGAGTACACCGGATGCCCCAAAAATGAAGCAAAAGGGGTGAACCCTTTGGCCTGAGATAAAGGATCACGCTGAGGCTGAAGGGTCATTCGTGATCTAAGGACGACAGGACTGAGAGGCCATTCGTCGTAAAGGCGACGATCCTCATCTTGGAAGGGATGGAGAGCCCTATCGCTAGCTCAAGACGTCCGGCGCTGAGGAAGCCGGTCTTGAGATGCCGAGGCTGAGGGGTCGTTCGTCTCTTGAAGGCGAGGGTCTCCATCCAGGAAGGGAATGGAAAGCCCGCTCGTTAGTTCAAGACGATCGGCGCTGAGGAAGCCAGGCCTGAGATGCCGAGGCCGAGGGGTCGCCCGTGATCTGAGGACGACAGCACTGAGAGGCCGTTCGTCGTACGTGATCCGAGGGTGTATCCGTTGGAAGTAGTCGTCGGAATATGACCGTTAGAGAAGGCGTCCACGTGGCGTGTGCTAGTTGGCTCGCTTCGGGCAGGTGTCACCGGTTGGCTGAGGCGACGGTTCGTAATGATGGGCTTCTAACCAGAGGCCCAGGTTCGGGCCCCAACCGCGGTTGGGGAGGCTACAAATACCCCTAGCCTGAACCCATTCGCTTTGTGCGATCATAATTGAAGCGAAGCTCTGCCAAAATTTTCTTAGAGAGAGAAAGCCTCATTCGATCAAACCCAGTCCCCCAAGGTCAGTTCATCACCTGTTCTCGCCTTCCTTAGCTTTTTTTGCTCTTCTGTCCTTAGATTTGGTGTTAGTATTCATAGACTTTTATATCATCCGAAAACCCTCCGATAATACACCGCAAGACATGGTCGGATGAGAAGTCAGCGAGTGGGAAGGCTTCGTCTAATAATGACTCTGCTGTTGCGGTGGAGGTCCAGAGCAACCTCAGAACCGAGGCTGAGGCTGAAGAGTTCGAACAGGTGTTGGAGGACGAGGAGCTGGCCCTCGCCGTTCAAACCGTGGAGGAGCAGAAGGAGAAAGAGAGGCAGCAGGTGACTGTTGCTATCCCTTAGGCCGTTGCCAGTGCAGCGGGGACTTCACGAGCCCTCAGCCCGGATCCTCTTAGAGCTGCCCCGTCGAAGAAGAAGAAGAAGAAGAAGAAGAAGAAGAAGAAGAAGGTGAAGGCGGAGAAAGTCGATTGTACGTCGATAGTTAGGACTGGAGGGCTAACTTGGTTTTCACTCCGGCCCTTCCTAAGGGTTTCAAGGCCGACACAAGCATCAGGGGCGTTTTTCTGGAGCTGAAGGCGCAGGTCAGCAGCAACCTGCTCCATTTCAGCGAGGGCCCCGCCTTCGGGAAATTTGTTTGAGGCTTCAGCGGTGTTAACCTCATCGAGGCCTAGATTCTTCTCCTCTAGGGTCTTGGATTGACCTCGAGTTCTTCCCATTCTGATGAGTGTTTTTGTTTTCCGGAGGGGAGAGGTTCTTACTTGATCGTTCGACCTCCTAATGAGAGCACCAAATGACGCATAGTGTACTCGGGGGGTAGCTTATCCGAGGGATATTATAAGAGATACCAAGAGAGAGGTCAGAGTAGTAAGTAAGAGAGAGGGAGAGTAGGTGTGTATTATAAATGACCTCAAGATTCAGATCTGGGATCCTTTACAATGACGAAGTGGCTAGCTATTTATAGCTGCCATAAATGTGGGGTAATTAATGAGGGTACACGTGGCAAGTAACCAGCGGTGGAGAGTCAACCCAGCTAAGCACAGCATGTGGCACCGGCATAGCATGTGCCACCGCATTTAATGTGGTGGTTGGACGTGACACCGCATTTAATGCGGTGATTCAGAGCATGTGGAGAGGAGATCCTGTCGAGGAGAGTGCCCTCGGCTACATGCACCCGGGGGCTGCATGTGCTGAAAGCCATGTTGCCATTTTGGCCCTGGTGGCGTGCTGGGGACGTACGTAGCTGGGGAGGACTTCATGTGTTGAAGTATGTACGTCCCCTGGGGTCATACGTAGCTGGGGAGGACTTCATGTGTAGGAAGACGTACGTCCCCAGGGGGTCGTCGTGTGGTGAAGGACGTACGTCCCAAAAGGGTCGTCATGTGGTGAAGGACGTACGTTCCCAAAGGGCCGTACGTAACTGGAGCTCTTCATGTATTAGAGGCCGTACATACTCAGGGCTCTTCATCTGTTAGAGGCCGTACGTACCCAAGGCTCTTCATGTGTTAGAGGCCGTACGTACCCAAGGCTCTTCATGTGTTAGAGGTCGCACGTACCTGAGGCTCTTCATGTGTTAGAGGCCGTACGTACCCAAGACTCTTCATGTGTTAGAGGCCGTATGTACCCAAGGCTCTTCATGTGTTTGAGGTCGTACATACCCGAGGCTCTTCATGTGTTAGAGGCCGTGCGTACCCAAATCTCTTCATGTGTTAGAGGTCGTACGTAACCAAGGCTCTTCATGTGTTAGAGGCCATACGTACCCGAGGCTCTTCATGTCTTAGAGGCCGTACGTACCCAAGGCTCTTCAAGTGTTTAAAGGTTGTACGTCCCCTTGTGGCATCAGTGCGCCTGGAAGAATGTTGCTGGACGTACGTCCCCTGGGCCGTACGTATCCCAAGGCTCTTTTGGTCGTACGTCCCCTACACCTTGTCGTAGTATGGGTTGTCCGGAGTCTTGTTCGTTTTACTTGGGCCACCTGGGCCTATTGGGCCGGATTATATTAATGGAAGTATGTGGGCCGGGGGTTCCTGGGCCATATACTCCATCAATAACATTGATGGCTATGTTAAGACCCTTGCACTCCTTCGTGTTATGCCCTTTACACTTGTGGTATTGGAAGGAGGCATTTTTGTTGCCCATCTTCATGCTCATGTCAGTGGGAGGGGGGCGATGATCCCCTCATCCTTGATATCCTCATATATTTAGGCAATGGGGTGGAAGAGCTGGGTGAAATAAGGATACCTGCCGTAAGCCTTTGGGGATAACCGACGTGCGATTTCTTCCGCTTGGATGCTGAGGCGTCCATGGGCACTGGGCCCAGTCTTTCTGTCAGCTTGCGCGGGGCGGCTGCCGGCACCTGGTCCCTCATGACGATTTCTTCATGAATAGCCACATATCGTTGTGCTCAGGCTAGCACTTCGGCATAGATGGTCCCTGGGTCCTTTTTCAGATCTCGGAAAAGGTCTCCCGTTCAGAGTGCATTGTTGAAGAGAGTGATTCGTGTGCACTCCATCAAATCTTCCACGTTCAACGTTTCATCCCTCCACCGCACCAGAAATTTAAAAAGGGATTCCATGGGATTCTGTCTAATGCTCGTGAGGTAGCTGAAGTGCCTCTTCGGGGTGGAGCTAGAAGCAAATTGTGCCAAGAACTGCCTGGACAGCTCATCGAAGCTGTCAATGGTGCCAGGCCACAGCTGGTTGAACCACTTCTGGGTCGGTCCTCACAGTGTCGATCCTACCTAAGCTCGGGCCTGAGTCGAGCTTCATAAATGGACCCTATACATAGTATTTCTTTTTCATATAGATTCATTAAAATTCAATGATTAAATATCACAAAAACACAATTCTTAAATTAAAGTCTTACATTATAGCAAAATTACATTGAATGTATTAAAAAACTGGTTAAGTACAACTTGCCGAACAATTTAGACGCAAATGTATTAATCAAGTCTGCAGGATCTATGTTATCAATGAATTTCTTCTCAATTGATCATATAGCTAATTCATTCAATCTTTTTTGAGACATGGTTGAAGATGTACTCTCCAAAGTGGCTCTTTTATTCAAAATGAAGTACTATGTACTACGTACTTAGTAATGTTTCCGACCTGACTTTGAGTTAATGATTTAATACGTGGTTTTTTTTCCTCTTGAAATCGAGACAAAGATTTGAGAGGTAAGGTACTAAAAAAACTTCATAATTTAGTGGAATCCCTAACAATATATATTAGTAACTTTCTCTACAAAATACAAAACATTTAATTTAATTAATTGTAAATTGAGAATTTCATATTTGCAATATGGGTAACACTAAATAAAAACAACAAGCAAGAATCAACTAGTTTTAAAAAATTTACAAATTAGCCCATTTGGCATTCACACATGACAAATTAATTATACATCATAATAGCATTTAGCAAATCAATATAAAATTAAAAAAAATCTGAAAATACAAACAAATAACTAAATAAGCAAGGGTCTTAACATAGCCATCAATGTTATTGATGGAGTATATGGCCCATCAATAACTACAAAATACATATGTATAATACTAATACATATAAAATTTTGGGCCCCTGATTTTTACAAATTTTTGGGGCCCTAAGGCCCAAGCCTCTTCGGCCTTACATAAGGAACGACTCTGGGTCCTCATAGGGTGCTGAAGAACAGGCTGCAGAGAGCATCATCTGTTGCACCCAAGAGCATGAGGCCGCCCTAGAAGGTGAGTATGTGAACCTTGGAGTCCCCTACCTCGTTCTAGACCAAACCGCTCAACGACATGTAGAACCGGGGTATCTCTGTCGCCATAATCCTTGAAGAGAAAGGAGATGCGAGGCAAAGACGGGGTTGTGTCGGGGATCTGGTCGCCTGTCGACTCAGCTCGTCAATCTGCCTTTGCATACCGGCCATCAATACCTCCTGCGCGGTGGGGACAGGAGCAACGGAAATTGCCTGGGCGTGGTGTGGTTGTCGTTCCTTCCCATGTTTTAGAAACGGCGGCCCACGTGGTTTACCGTGGGAGTAGGATCCGTTGCATGGGTGATGTCGTGATGGATCACCGGGGTTCGATCTTGTCGTCCCCGAGCGGCCCCGTCCTCCTCGCCCACGAAACCCCGACGATCCGCCTATCCGCGTGTTGACTGATGTACGCGATGTGTCGGTGTCCCCCCGTATCATCCCCAAAGGATTGCATTTGTTGAATGGGAGACCAGGGAGTATGTTCGGTTTCTGCAGTGTAAAATGCTCGTTCGTCTTCCTCTCAATCCGCCATGCGTCACATGGCATCTGCCAGCTGCCTCATGAGCCGGGGATCCCTCCAGGCTTCGAGAGGGATCATGTGAGTGATATCTTTGTGGTTGCTCTGATGCGACCATTTAGTGTCGGACGGCTCCGTCGAGGCTAAGGTTCGTGACCTTATGTTGTCTGCCAAATGTTCGGACAGGTCCTGGCTATGCTAGGATGACAGTGTGGGCATTTTGCTGGTCGAGATGTTTGAAAATGAGCATCTTAGCATGAGAGCCTGCTCGGAAAATTTTTGTTTAGTTTCCCAGAGATAGCGCTAGTGTTGAGGTTTATTCCTTCGAGTCCAAGAACTCAACACCTTCCCTAGGGCTTTCGTTGGAATGATAGTGATTATGTGAGTATAAAGACAAGTATTTAGAATTTTGTAATTTTGCTTGTGTTTATGACAATTGCCAACATATTTATAGTCAATCAAACATCTTGTGATTGGGTGACATTAAGAGGAAGTCACAAATTCAAAATCTATCCATTTCAAAAATGTTGGCATTTTAGGTTGAACCAATACTATACGAGAATATGAAATACACAAAAAAAAACATCCTTATATTCATCAGGAATAGTATTTATTTGGGACTTGCAAGTTCGCGCGCCGTACGACTACGTTTTTCGGTAACATATCCTTCAATTTGAGCTCTGACAGGGTCCGACGTTCGTCGCTCTCTCTCTCTCTTTTCAGTCTTTATTTTTCATCATCGTCACCAATTTGCACGAGTCTGCTGATCGCCGTAAACCAGCTCTCCACTGACCACCGCCCGCACATATTTCCACTGGAGGCTAGTGTTCATAACCCAGTTATTTTGCCAGACAATTATCTCCCTGCACTCCACCAAACCGCTCTGAGGTAAGCGATTCACACATCGCAGGTTCGGCGTCTCCTCACTGCTTTTGACTCTTCTGGTTATGTGAAGATATTTTGTTCCTTCTTAAATGTCACCATACGCGGAGAAATGTTTAGGATCGTAGTGTCTTAGGCAAAACAGCTAGAGCTAGGGTTTAGAGTCGGGACTCATAATGTTAAACAAGATCATAAAGAGGGGGAATCGGAAGGCGCAAAAATCCATCGGAGGGGATTTCAAGTACGGACCTCAGCAGGTTACCGCGTCCAATGTGGTGGTGAACCATGCTTCCAGGGGCGGCTTGCAGGTAGATTCAACACAGTCGCACTTGTTTACTATGGTGCCGCCAGTTCTGGTCCCAGGAACTATTGAGAACCTTCCTGTATTCCGAGATGTGCCGGTGTCGGAGCGCCAGAACATGTTTCTGAAGAAGCTTCAGATCTGCTGCTTCCAGTTTGATTTCACAGATGCAATGAGGATGGTGAGAGAGAAGGAGATCAAGAGGCAGTCCCTTGTGGAGCTTGTAGATTTCATTCAATCCGGATCTGGAAAAATCACTGAGAGCAATCAGGAAGAAATGATAAGGATGATATCCATCAACATATTCCGGTGCTTGCCTCCGAACTCACACGAGAATACAGGATCAGACAACACTGACCCTGAAGAGGAGGAGCCCTTTCTAGAGCCCTCATGGCCGCATTTGCAGCTCGTCTATGAGCTTCTTCTGCGCTACATTGTCTCATCCGACACAGATACAAAGATAGCTAAACGGTTTATTGATCACTCATTTGTGTTGAAGTTATTGGATTTGTTTGGTTCTGAGGACCCAAGGGAAAGAGAGTATTTGAAAACAATTCTTCACCGAATATACGGAAAGTTCATGGTGCACCGGCCATTTATAAGGAAGGCAATCGGCAACGTCTTTTATGGATTTATATATGAAACAGAGAGACACAGCGGGATAGGTGAGCTTTTGGAGATTCTGGGAAGTATAATAAATGGGTTTGCATTGCCAATGAAAGAGGAACATAAGTTGTTTCTCGTTCGTGTACTCATCCCACTCCACAAGCCAAAATCAATAACATTGTATCATCAGCAGCTGTCGTACTGCATTTTTCAGTTTGTGGAGAAGGACTACAAGTTGGCTGATACGGTTATAAGAGGTCTTCTGAAATACTGGCCTGTTACTAATTGCCAAAAAGAGGTTCTCTTCCTTGGGGAGCTTGAAGAAGTTTTGGAAGCCACACAACCATCTGAGTTTCAGCGTTGCATTGCTCCTCTATTTAGACAGATAGCTCGTTGCCTGAACAGCCCCCACTTTCAGGTTGTTAGACATTTTTCATAACTTCCAACTATTGTTATACTTTTTATTTAGATTCTCTTTTTAGAGCTGATTCTATATGTTTGTGTGCTTGTGCTGTATTGTTATCCATTTAATTTTTATTGTTGGGTTGAATAGCAAGATCTAAAACCTTAAACATTTTAAAGTTGCATGTACTTTAAGTTGTGTGCCAAGCTGCTTGCTTTTTTGGCTGGTTTATTCCATGCTGATGAACATTGAGGTTAACTGCAGTTTTATCAATAAATCTGTTTCCCCAAAGAAAAGAGCCTTATTTCTACAAAAGAAGCTGATTCTCGTTCAATTTAATGTAATTTAAATAAAACAACAGGTTAAATGTACTACCTGAGTCTAAGAACAAAATTAAAAAAATAAGAATATGGGTAATATTGATAATTTACAAGATTTGTATCTTGTTAAAATTGAAAAGTTATACTTTGATGACACATGACTCTTTTTGGACTTCGGAGATGGGTGGAGTAGGATTTGTTGTCATATTTAGAAAGCAGAAGTTTAGGCAATGAGGCCCTAAAGTTTAAGTATGATGTTGTGTGTGAGGCTGCTCTATGTTTATCATAGAGGTGAATATAATGTAGGAGCTTATGTGGAGAGGGATAAGGCCATGTACATCCGACCCCCCTTACCCCAATGTAGGTGGGAGCCTTTGCGGCACTGGGGTAATGTTGTTGGTTGTTGTTGTAGTTTATGTGGAGAGGTTTTTAGGGTTCTTCCTTAAGTCTCTTGCCCCTCCTTGTATGTTAGATCCTTTCTGCTATCAATCAACTTTGATTTTCTGAATTGCATACGGGAGCTGATGGAAGAGGGCAGGATCTGAGTATTCTCAACCACAATTGGATAATGGGAGACTTTAAGAAAGGTGGCATTGCTTTCCAATCGAGTTTGTCAACATTTGTCACATCCCTGGACCTGCCTTTCACACTACCTGGTTTCACCGATAATCCCTCCTGCAGTTCTTCCTCCTTTAGGGTCCATTTGAAATATGGATAACATTATAGAAAGAAAATAGGGGGAAAGCAAAATTTGGCATAAAAGATCCATTCTACGTAGTATCTCATTAAATTTATTCTAGATGCTTGTTCAAACTTATTCTTTTTTAATTTATTTATATGACTACAAAAACCAAGAAAATATGATTATATGTATTAAAGCGTCATACTTCATTAGTTCATTTTCCCTTGCATTTTCCAAGGTAAAGCCAAACATAAGAAATAGCTTTCCTTGGCATTTGTTTTTCTTTCACTGGCATGGTATGGATCCAAATATACCCATAGACTTCAGTACTTAAGTTATTATATTCTTTAAAGATTCGTTCATCAGCAAATATACATATACATATACATGCTGTTACAGGTTGCAGAACGAGCTCTGTTTTTATGGAACAACGAACACATTGTAAGCTTGATTGCCCAGAGCAGAAATGCCATTTTACCCATTATTTTCGAGGCTCTTGAAAAGAACATACAGTTTCATTGGAATCAAGCGGTCAATGGGCTGACTGTGAATGTAAGGAAGATGTTCATGGAGATGGATGCTGATTTGTTTGAGGAGTGCCAAACACTGTACGCAGAGAGAGTGGGCCGGGCCACGGAAATGGCAGAACAGAGACAATACAAATGGCAGAGATTAGCAGCTGCTGCAGGGGAAGAGGGGTGAGAGATATTAAGTTTGTCATTGGAACATCATCATCATTATCGTTGTACTCACAACTGCTCTCAGTATGTATGCATGTATTTATTTTTATCATAACTGTGATAACATGTACTCGGTATCAATTTAAGAACGTGGCTTGTGAAAGTTATCTGAGTGCATTTTGTCATATACACTTTTCTTGAGAGAAATTGTTTCTGATACTGAAGAAAGCCTAGCTACTGCCTACTACTTATAGATTATAAATCCGGTTTAAAGCACTTCTCTTGTGATTTTCCTTTTTTTTCAGAACTGTAAGGATTGTTTTCAATCCTCTTATGTTTTGTACTCTGAGAACTGTAGTTTACTCTTCACTCTTGTGGGGAAATGCTTCTTTGTACAGTTTTGGGATTCCGTTACATTTTTATCATTTTTGGAGATATTCTCAAACATCTTTTTTCATTAATAAGACTCCAAACAGGAGCACGACTTGATCATATGTGTCATCCGTTGGTCCGTCCTATAATGTAAGCTGCATATAAATTTAGTGTGGGTTTTAAGAAAATAAAGGTTAAAGTGGCTGGTTTACGATTCTAACCTCCAAAACGTAAGAAAAATGAATATGAAATGATAGATAAAGAGATAAAGTGAGAAAGTAAAACGTTAGTAGAAATGTAGAATTCAATTTAAGAAGTGTTCATATTTTTGGAACAATTTAAAAAAGAAAGTGTATCTGGTTTGGGACTGAAATAAGTTCGAGAAAAAATATTCTGGTTTGATATAGTTTGATTTGAATTAGTCTGGTTTGGTAGATATTTGGTCTCCATTCCGATTTGATCTGGTTTGGGACTGAAATAAGTCCGAGAAAAAATATTCTAAGTGTTAAGTGATAAACACTAAACCCTAAATGTTAATTATAAACTATAAGACCATAAATCCCAATGATGTTTTTGGCTGAAATTAATTCTCAAACAAAGAATTTCATCAGTCCTATTTTAGAAGTAAAGTATAGGTAGCCTTATTTTTTTTAAAGTACGGAGTATAACTTTAGTTCTATGTAGAGTCACGCTCGTAACTTTTTAGCAAATGAGTGACTAAAAATAGATTGTAACCCCTCTGATGAGGGAAAACTGTCAAATAAGCCCCTCTACTTTGTACGGAAAGTCAATTAAGTCCCCCCTACTCTAAATTCGTTCATTTCAGTCCACGAAGTCTAAAAAACAACCAATTAGACCGTTTGGAAGGTTACCAACCGGTAACCCCGTTCACTGCTTATGTGGCAGCCTAAGTGGCAGTTTTTAAGTTGGCTGAGTAAGTTGACATGTCAAATATTTTTAAAGATGCAATGGGAGTATATTAAAAAATAAAAAAATAAACCCTAAACACAAGTCTGAGTCTTCTTCCTCCCTGGGTCGTAACAGTCGTCGTCTTCGAATGAAAGCAGATGGCATCTTCATTCGCATCTACTGCCACTAAAGGACGAAGTTCTACTCTTTTGTATGAACCGCCTGTGTATTGCCTTAGTGGATTGAAATCCCCCTTGTGTGTTGTACGCGAAACAGGGAGAAGTTTTTATGGTTGTCAAAAATGGAAGGTAAAAATATAGCTACAACAGTATTCATTCGTTCGCCATTGTAAGCGAAACAGGGAGAAGTATTAATTCTTCGAATTCGGTTTTTAAAAAGATGGGAGTGTTTAAGTTGTTGTTTGTTGTTAAATTTTGAGGGTAAACAATTCCCCCATTGTCAATTTAATGTTCCCTTTAATGTTTGAACATCCCTGACATTCCATTCCAGGTTAACATGGGATGTGGATTTTTCTTGTGGAAGGATGATGTAGAGATAAGAGGCACACATCATGGAGAAGAGATGAAGACAAAAGCAGACAATGTGAGGTTCATGACTACTGCAATGGTTGAACAAAGGGCTGTACAAGGACAGATTGCTTATCTTACAAAGCTACTTGAAAATGAAGCCAAGGAAAACAAAAAATTTAGGCAATCAGTTGCTTTTGTTTTCATTGTTGTAGTTGCTTTTGTTGGTATGTTGTATATGCACTTCAACACAAAAAAATGCATATATTAGTGGTTGTAGTAGTGTGTTGTAATCTGGTGTAACCAAACTTCATGAACACCATTTAGTCTGTAATGACAGTTTTTCATTGCTAATGTAGTACTTATTGATGACCATTTAGCACTTTCCATTGTTAATATAGTAAAACTTTTCATCCTTTGTTGACTTTTGGTACAATTTAATGGGCTGAATTGAACATACTGTGTTGGTATGTCTATGAAGATTTCGATTGTCTGGGAATTAAACATGGGATGAATTGAAGATGAATTAAACATTAAACGGATCCCAACATTAAACACACTGAATAGGAGTTGACCTACTCCTAACACCATTTAATATATATGTACCTGTTATAGTAAAAAACAGATTCATACTAATGGTGAATGGGTTGAATTGAACATGATTGTACATCCAAAAACCAACACTGATTTGAGAACATAAAAGCATAAGTTCTGGCCCACATATACCATACGTACAAGCAACTTTATAGTCAATATTCACCCAAAAAAGCTCACAAAGTTTTGCCAAATATACTGCAAACAACAGTTTCAAGCCAAACTACCACCACACATAACTTATCCAACAAAACAACTAAGTCTTTACATCCCATTACATAAAAGCCATCAAGCAAAACAAAAAGTCTTTACATCTTCATCACCCATCCAGCAAAAAAACCAGAAGACTTTCCATCCTGCAACCTTCATTTGCCCTTTATCTTCATCATCCATTCAGTACTGTTTCACTTGGCTGCCCAGGCTGAAATGAGGTAACACCACATTTGAATATACAAATTTACAACAAATTCCACCACAACAACATTGAAGTAGACAGATTTTAACTTACATCAAGAAGGGTTTCACCAGTGTTGTGATTGTAGTACACACCAAAACCACTTTGTTGTCCCTCCCCTCCCTCACTTCTGGTAAGGACCATTTCAATGGCGTCGTTCTTCTTCACTGAGAGCTGAATGGCGTCGCTGGCAACATTGAAACATTAGGGCTTAATTTGAAATGTTTAGGGTTTAGTTTTTTATTTTTAAATATACTCCCATTGCATCTTTAAAAATATTTGACATGTCAACTTACTCAGCCAACTTAAAAACTGCCACTTAGGCTGCCACATAAGCAGTGAACGGGGTTACCGGTTGGTAACCTTCCAAACGGCCTAATTGGTTGTTTTTTAGACTTCGTGGACTGAAATGAATGAATTTAGAGTAGGGGGGCTTAATTGACTTTCCGTACAAAGTAGAAAGGCTTATTTGACAATTTTCCCTTCTGATGATGATAATAATAAATCAATTGTTTTTCCTCAAACAAAAATAATCACTTGCATAATATGCTTAAAACCAGTAATAGATGCACAAATGCACAATACGGCATGACCCATGTCTAGATTAGAACGGAAGTGAGTGGGCAACCCGCTTGAACCCAAACCCCTGGCACCCGTTCAAACCGAATTGTAATCCGGGTGGCCGATCTTAGAGCAGTTGATATTAGGGATGGACTAAATCGGGCCGGCCCGACCCGGAACCGGCCCGGCCCGTTACTGTTTGGGCCCGGACCGAACCGGGACCGGTTGGCCGGTTCCGGGCTTTTAGCCCGTTTGGGCGGGTCGGGCGGGCCGGGCTCGGGCCCAACTTTTGGTGAACCGGCCTGGGCGGTTCGGACCGGGCCCGGTTCAATTTTTTTGTTGTTGTTGTTTTTTCAATTTTTTTTTGCTTTTCTAGGTTAGGGTTAGGTGTTTTGGGGGGGTTTGGGGGTTGGGGGTGAAGGGGGGGGGGGGGGTCGGGTGTTAATTAGAAACCAAAAAAAAATTGAACTTGACCCGAGCCCGGCTCGGCCCAGCCTGGTTAGGCCCGGACCCGGTATCAACCTGGGCCGGTTCCGGGCCCAACATTTTGCAAAAAAAGCCCGCCCGGAACCGGAACCGGACCGGCCCCGGTCCATCCCTAGTTGATATATTGTGGGAGCAGCCCACGGTGAGCATACCGCTCCCAGAGGCCAAAAAACGTGTGTTATTGTTCGAAGAGTAATTTCGTTTTTGTTTTTTCATTGTCCCAGTGGAAGAATAATGTTACTCGCGTGTAAAAAAATGTAACTCACACTGATAAGAAATGTAACTGCAGGCAAGTCAAAATGTAACTTGTCTAATACGGATCATAAGAAATAAAACATTGATTTTAATAAAAACAAGGAATTTAATTACTCAATTGCTTTACGTAAATAGTGAATATGTTTTGTTTTTAATATTAAGATCATAAAAATGTTTTTTTGTTTTTTTTTTTTGCCAAAAAAAAACGTTTTTTTCCGTACAATAACATTTTGTTTTTTCAAAAAAAATGATTTTTTGTTTTAATAGCAGGGGTTTACTTAAATAGTGACTATATTTTTGTTTTTCAGATTAAGGCCATAAAAATGTTTTTTAATCACTTTTTTTGCCAAAAAAATCTTTTTTTTTTTTGCCAAAAAGTTAGTTTTTTGCAAAACAGTGATTCTTTTGTTTCAATAGCAGGGTTTTATGTTGTGATGTAATTCGAAAAAATGTAACTCGCGTTAATGGAAAATCTATTTTAGGTGTAGGCAAAATGTAACTTGTTGAGGCAAATCCAAATGTAACTGGTGCACAGAAAGATGTAATCCATGCATAGAAAGATGTAACTCATGCACAAGATGATGTAACTCATACATAGGAAAATGTAACTCCATATACTATCAAATGTAACTCCTTATAATGTCTATAAACATAACTCACACATATGAAAATGAAATATCATATTTTATCAGATTTAAATCGAAATAAACAAACTTAATGTCTTTAAACCACTAAAGCATATTTAAGAGATAAGAAATTTATAATAGAAAAATGATATGAATATGAAAAATATTTTACAAAAAGGTGGATAAATGTAAAAAAATACACAAAAAGTAAATTCAATAGTAATTTAAGATGATGAAAAAAGTAAAAAAAAAAATAGTGTATGATTATAAAATACAATATACTTATTTTATGTGGGTTATAAAATTTTTGTAATAAATTGGTAAAGAAATAAGTTAATCCAGTTCTAATTTAATTAGTTAAAGATAAAAATAAGTAAAAAATAATAAATAAATTACATGTAAGTCGCGCATAATTAGATGTAACTCGTGCATAAAAAGGTGTAGCTCGCGCATAAGTAGATGTAACTCCATGTATTATCAAATATAATTCAAGGAATCATGTATAAATGTAATTCGCACATATGAAATATGTAAATCAGACACATGAAAATGTAATCACCTGTTTTATCAAATGTTAATGGAAATAAACAAACTCAATGCCTTTAAAACACTAAAACCTATAAAAGAGATAAAATATATATTATAGAAAAAAGTGTATGAATATAAAAGATATATTAAAAAAAGTGTGAATATAAAAAAGATTACAAAAAAAATAGCGCATGAATATAAAATGTAATATAATTTATTTATTTAAATTAATAATTTTTTGTTATGAACAGAATAAAAAAAAAGTTATAGTTTAAGTTGAAGATAAAGAAAAGTAAAATTACAATTAAACAAAAGATAAAGAAAAGTAAAATCACAATTAAATTTTTAGTGTTTGATAGAGAAGAAGAAAAGAATGGAAGAAAAGAAAAATAAAAAAGAAGAAGAAGCAAAGGAAAAATGAGATAGATGCTCCAGGAAAAAGAAAGTGTCATTCAATAGGTAATAGTGGGATGGGTCCACGGTATAATTTGCGATCTTAGAGAGGGCAAGATGGGAAAGTGTTTAAGGGCCCATAAAAATTAGTTTTTTAGGCACAATTCTCTGTACTGCCATTGAGTATACGTTTCAGTTTTTTAATAAATTTGCCATCTTGTTAAATTGTTATTGAAGTATAATTTTATTGTCTTATTGAATTGCTATCGGTATAAAGTTGTCTCTCTTCAATAGAGTACCATCTTTGATATCTAATTATTGTGATTATTACTATTATTGGTTAGAGTCTTTGCAACTCTTAGGTCTTGTTTACTAAGATAGATATTTTTCAGTTTTCTATTTCTGTTTTCTATTCTCCAATTTTCTGCTTTCATTTTCCAGTGTTTCTATCTCCTATTTTTTGTTTTTCATTTTTTAGTTTTCCATTTTGAAATTTGAAAACATGTTCATCAAATTTTTTCACCCGGTTCTGTGACCGACCAGAAGACCGAAAGTACGGTCTCATTCCGAAATCAAACCTAGTACAATCCAAGTAGGGTAATTGGTCCCACATATAGGAAAGTCGAGACCGAAATGGGCCGGTCCCGGTCGATCTCAACGGTTAGTTTGAAGAATTCTTTTCTCATTTCCCTATTGGTGGACAACTTCAAGGGCTCTTTTAAAATTCTTCACTTTAAAAGATGATTTCAAAAACCGAGATTAAACCACTGGGTCATTGACCGTCCCAAACAGGGACCGCCAGATGGTTGACCGGACAAGATGGGGACCGCCGGATCATTGAACGAACCGGACGGGTAGCGCCTGGTCATGGATCGGACTGGACAAGGGATGTCAGGTCATCGATCGGACCGGACAGGGGCCGTCAGGTCATCCATCGAACTGGACAGGGGCCGTCGGATCATCGATCGGACTGAACAGGGACCACCGGATCATCGATCGGACTGAACAGGGACCACCGGATCATCGATCGGGCCGGACATGTACCGTCGGGTTGTGGACCAGACTGGACAGAGGCCGCAGGATCGTGGACTGGATTTGACAGGGACCGCCAGGTCATGGACCGGACCAGACAGGGACTGTCGGGTCGTCGATCGGACCAGATCAAGACCGCCGAGTCATTGATCGAATCAAAACCGTCGTGTCGTCGACCGGACCGGACAAGGACCATCGGGTCAATGACCAGACCGGACATGGACCGCCAGGTTGTCGACCGTACTGGACAAGGACCGTCGGGTCATGGACAAGACCGGATAAGGGCCGTTGGGTCATCGACTAGACCAGACCAGGACCATCGGGTCGTCGACTGGATCGGGATTGCTCGACCATCAACCGGACCGGACAGGGACCGCCGAGTCAATGACATCAGAGCGGAATCGAATCCACCACTAGACGTGAGTATATGAATTCATTGTAGCGGCACTATAGCATCCGCGTTTTCCAAATTTGGAAAACTAGTTAAAGTTACTTCTCCAATTCACAAAAGAAAAGAGAGACATATCTCATTTTTTTGTTTTGAAAAACGATTTGCTAAACACAATTTTCTATTTTCCTTTCTCCATTTTTCTAGCAATTCTTTGGTAAACACGTTTTTCGTTTTCCTTTTCCCATTTTCTAGTTTCGATGTTTATGTCAATGACACTTTAATACTCAACTTTGAATTTTTCTACTTTTAATCCTTTGACTTTCATAAAAATAACATTTTGGTTTTAAAGTTATTATTGTAATTACATCTGTAGTCCTTCACTTGTTATCTGCACTTACTATGCCAAAATTAAAGTAGGACTGAAAGTGTCCATTAATAATACTCAGGACTGAAAGGGGACTAAATGTAGAAATTTCTGAAGTTAGAGACTAAAAATGTCAGTCACACAATAATCGAAAAACTAAAAAGAAAACTTGAAAATCAGATGTCAAACAGTCAAAAGTACCGTTGACACAATAGTCAAGGAGTATTTGTTAATTACTCAAAAATTACTTGTGATGACATGTCCGGCATTTTGGTTGGATTCTAAGTAAATATCGTTGTGCCATTCAAGGTTATGCTTTTGGGGAGTATTATGAATTTATGATGAAGTGTCATATGGTGCTCTCAGCCACTTCTGAGTTCTAACTCTAAATAATTACATTCTTTGACTTCTACACCCCCATGCAAGGGAGTAAGGTGACTTATGCAATCAATGTCTAAGTCACCCTAGTACATAATGGCAATCCGTCTCTTTTACCATTGTATACAGGCTATATGCCAAACACATTGACCAGAAGTCTCATCAGAATAGCAAAAAACGTATGGCTTATCTAATACGGAGTATGCAAGAACATAAAATTGAGTTCATATACTCTGATCAAAAAGGAAATACATATACAAAAACCACCATATCCCTACATTGGATGGCATCTTTATCTTCGTTTATGAGCTAACCCAAAGTTTCATCCATCTCAAAAGTTGATTCTGAATGCATTGTCTTGAAACATCTTGGCTTGAGTGCCCTCTAAAAAAGCCTTAACCACCTCTAATGTATGAATCATCATCTCTCAAGTCTCAACCCGTAGTACATTGTTTGCTATGGTACCCCTATTAACCAATTCCCTCTCAGGATCAGTTCTCCAATGCCCATCCACAACAAACTTTATCTGTCAATGATTAGTTCCCTGATAAACCAACCACCTTAACAAGTAAAATAACATAGAACAAGGAACCCAGAATTTATTAGCAAACATTAGTTTGCTATAAGTATCTCTAATCAGAAATAGTGATAGTTTAGTAGCTCTTTAATTTACTAGTGGAAAATGTCTGGTTATCCTGGATTCTGAAAGGTGACCAATGCTCTCTCTCCGAGGATTAATTATCTTTGGAGTGTTGATTCAGACTCTCTCTCTCACTACATTGGTGTTAAGAACCTCCAGAATTCCAGAACAATTACAAGAAGAATTTTATTGAAGGAGATATCGATTACAGAGAAGAAACAGTGGACAAGGCCGAAGCCCCCAAAGCCGTAGCCCCAAAAGATCGAGATGTTCAGTCTCGTATCTTCCCAGTTCCAAGACCAAATGTCTAAAAGCCTACCTGACTTCTCCCAGCTTATTCTATTTATACTACTCTAGCTATTACTCTTCTTATTTACTCTCATTCTACCGGGTCCCTAACAATTGGACGAAAACACCCACTCAGAAAAGGAAGGGGGAGGAAGAATACATTGCAGAGAGAACCCCTTGAGAACCCTCCTGGAGAGGGGGGTTACTGTGGTGGTTTCCAACAGAGCTAAACAAACACAAATAATTGTTATGACATAGCCTAGGCAGCAAACTGGACTTCTTCATATGGCTTCACTTTACGTGAGTTTGGGCAAATTTGACAATAAAAATGGCACCCGGTGCACATTGACGTCCCCACAAGGTAGTGGCAGATCCAGGAAACGGAAGTATTGGGGGCAGAGCAAAGAGAAAAAATGCCGTGTATGAAGAAAAAAGTACTATGTACTTGATAAAATGGAAAAAGGGTTAAATAGGCCCTTCAACTATCACCAATCCATCACATAAACTTATCTACTAATAAAAGAATCATCAGTTAAAGTGTTAAACACATTTACTCCATTAAAACGTTCAATCAGGTCAGATTTACCGGAAAGCAACATTCTTAACCGGTGAAAGACATATTTGACCTTCTTCCTTTCTTTTTCTTTTTTTCTTTCCTTTTCTTCATTCTTTCTTTCTACTTGTCCTCTCGTCCGAAACCCCTTCTAGCAGCAACTGCATTTTTTTCTTTTCCATCATTAATGTCTCTCTCTTTATATTTATATTTATATATATATATATATATATATATATATATATATATATATATAGGAATGGTTTATAGCCATCCGATCTTGAAGTTATTTAAAAATTCATTAAGGGTATATAAGAGAATTTGACACCATCTTAAAGCTACACGGTTACTTCCTACAATCTTGCAAATATTTCCTTAACTATCTCCCTGTAATCTTGCATGACTAATCATCCAATTTCTTTTTAATTCCTTTACGGTTCTCATGAGAATTCTTTATCAAATTATTTTTCATTTACTTAATCAAAATAAATTTCTTTATCCCATTTAGTTCTTTCTTAACTTCATTATTCCAAAGTTTCATGTCACGGAGGAAGACATCCCTTAACATATTTTGTAACAAAACTTGATCATTTCATCATCTTATGTTTTAATATATCTTGTGTTTTATTTGTAAATGCATTTTCATATATTATTTATGCTCCAGATATTATTAAAAATTGCACTAACACAACTACATATATTGCGCCTTTTTAGTATAATAACTGCACCACAATGCCTATGTACAAATTTTAGAAAGTGTGAGAAAATAATGCACTTCTATTTATATTTAAGTGCATATCTATAAAGTGCATTCATTTTGGGTAAAAGTACCAATGTAAAATTTTAAAAAGTGTGATATAGTAATGCACTTTTATAAATACTTAAATGCACATGATGTATACCCTTGTAGTTTTTACACGGGTTCATTGATTTTATTTTTTGAATAATTTTGATTAGAAAGATGTATGGAAATGCATGGTACGCGTAAAGTGCAGTATATATTATAGTAAGTGCAAGCCAATGTCATATATGTGCAATTCACAAGTGCATGTTAGAATAATAAAAAATGTTATTTCTCTTTAAATTTGTTTCGTTGATGAATGATGTTGATTATTTAGATTATTATAAGTCATCATCATCACCCCAGTGCCGCAAAGGCTCCCACCTTTGGTGGGGTAGGGGGGGTCGGATGTACGCAGCTACCCTTATACTAAAGCACAAAGAGACTGTTTTCGAATGACCCAAAGTGAAAAAGCGCGTCGAAAATTGCATAGACCGAGTGCTACTTCATAACAAAGAAGTGCAAACAGTTTTGTGAACCATTTTGCTTTATTCCATCATATTCCCAGGCCAAAATATAGTGAGTCTTTGGCTTCATTGCAAATGATGGGAAAAAATCCATGTTGCATAAATCCAATTTGTTGCATAATGTTTTAAACAAAAGTGCAATTATTCAATTTTAGAGTGCAATTCAATAAGTACAGATTGATTCCATTCCCGGAATATTACATATGAAAATAAAAGGATTCGGCATGTAAAATAATGCACATTGCAATTTGTATGAAAGTGCACCAAAGTGAAAAATGTTCATTATATAATACAGTGCTGTAAAATAGTGCACCTAATAAAAATTTAAAAGTATGACATAGAATATGCAATTTATATTATGATACATTTAAAAGTAAAAATGTGTGAGAGGTGATGCATGATGTTACAAGTACAAGTGCATACACATAATATTAAAATGTTACCGTATAACTCATGCAAAAATGCATACTCATTAAAATAAACATCCTAGGTACTCTTTACCTTATTTATTTTTCTTTTTAAAATTCTCAAATTGATTAATTAAACATGAAAGAGATGCACAATTCTAATAATAAGATTTTAGAAATTATCATATTCGTTATCCGATTATGTGATGGAACACTAACATGGGTCAAAAAAGAGAATCTAATTATTAGAGTAAGGAATTACTCCTTACTAATTATTATCCTAATTTATTATCCTAATTTATAGGATGCCTTTCCTGTTATGATGGTATGTGCATGACAACTACCTAAATGAAATTTACCATAGTGTCCCCCATTTAATATTGAGTTGCACGTTTCCATTATTTACCAACTTAGTGATCCGAAAATCATGCAAATTAATCTCTTTTTTGAAAAAAAAAAAAAATTGGCCATCAGATTAAGTTAATTGAAGGCTAGATTTCATTCTTATTTCTCTCTTGGGAGTCCTTTATCCACACAAAATTTCGGCTAAAAATTAGATCGGGAAAGCAGTCAAATAAAATTTTGAAAATAACTGCGTTTTATATGTTTAATTTGGCGCAGTTATCTTCCAAGAATTATTTGACTACCTTCCCGATCGAATTTTTAGCTGATTGTTTTTGTGAATAAACTAGACTTGATGAGGAACATTCCCAAAAAAAATTCATCAAAAAAATCCACCGGGAACCGCCCCAAATGACGGCGTCTGGGCGGAGGATCCTGTCCCTCCGGGTGGGTAGGATGATTCCTATATATATATAGGAACTGGTTCCTGTGAGAAAGGACTCCCATGAGAGAAATGAGAATGAATCTGAACCGTTGGATTGTATTATGTAAAATTAAATTGTGCATTTGGTAAAACTGAAATGTGCATTAAGTGAAATTTAAATGTGCAAAAAGAAAAGTAAACCTCAAATGTGCATTACGAGAAATTGAAATGTGCAGAATAAAAGGCACAAAAATGCCACCGCATCGTAGTTTTTATTCTGCACATTTCAATTTCATCTAGTGCACATTTCAGTTTCCCATTATGCACAATTCAGCTTCACATAATACCACTGTGTCTTACCTTTGGTGTTGCACATTTCGATTTCAGCTAATGCACATTTCAGTTTCACTTGATGCACATTCAATTTCACAGAATACAATCTAACGGTCCAGATTCATTCTCATTTCTCTCCTAAGATCATTTTCTCACTTGAACCTAATTCTATATATATATATACTATCCTCCGTTCTTTAATTCTTACAACACTTTGATTTTCACGTTTGCCAACGCACAACTTTGACTACAATTATATTTAATCACGTATTAGTCAACATTATAAAAAGTTGATACTTTGAAAATTCACATTGATAGGAATTCAATAACATTTTATACGAAAATAATTTGATTATGTATATTAGTGGAAAATCGTGATCAAAGTAAGGTCTGTGAATAGTGCAAAAGTCACAATGTTGCAAGAATTAAAGAAAGGAGGAAGTATATAGCAGTGTTCATCTTCACCCTCGATTTCAGATCTTCCTCAATCTTAGCCGCTCGCGTTTGGGTTTGATGTCGTGACCGTGAGAAATGCATTGCTAATCTTGGGACCGGGTTTCCCCTGTTGAAACCCCGCAGAGTAGGATTTATCCGAACTGCATCAAAATATCGTGTGTTCATTTTTTTGATTTCTGTTTTGGTTGAACTTGAAGTTTGAATCCGGTATTTGGCTGTGACTATTGATATAGTCTGAGAACAATTCATCAACATACAGCAGGATATAAACAGCATTTTCAGTTCCAACATGTTTATAATACAAACAAGTATCATATTTACTCCTTAAAAAACCAAGTTCACTCATGCAGTAATCAAACTTCAAATTCCATTGTCTAGGTGACTGTTTAAGTCCATAGATTGATTTTAAGTCCATTGGTTTTTTGAGGAGTAAATATGATACTTGTCTGTATTATAAACATGTTGGAACTGAAAATGTTGTTTATATCCTGTTTTATGTTTATAAATTGTTCTCAGACTATATTAATAGTCACATTCAAAATACCGGATTCAAACTTCAAGTTCAACCAAAACATAAATTAAAGAAATGAACACATGATATGTTGACGCAGTTCGGATAAATCCTACTCTGCGGGGTTTCAACAGGGGAAACCTGGTCCCAAGAATCCACTAGCTAAGAAACGTTTGAATACAAAGATGGTTGCAAAACAAGATTAGAAAATAATAAGATCTAACACACAAGAATCAGCCAAAACACAAGCAAGACAACAGAAGTAATAAAAGGAATAGAAATAACCGAACAAAGCTTCCAAAACCCATGAGTATGCAGATTCTTGGATTCGAACCAACAGCCCAGCGTTTAAGCTTCGCCACACGATTGATTTCCAGCCTTTCTCTGGCTTCAAGTGATTTCGGATTTGAATGGAAAACCAGAGGTTTCTCTCTCAATCAACGCACAAGCTCTCAGAATCACCTTTCTGTGTTTAGGGTTTCAAATGACGCATAAGATATCTCCAGAAGGAAGGAAGGAGACCTTTTATATGCGAATCAAACGAGCTGGGTCAAAAAGGAGAACCGGACTTGACTCAACCAATTATCAGGCCCAAACTGCAGTGGAATAGATTGAAACGGGCCAGATCAAGTTTAATGGTCTAATTGAATAAATCAATTAGAATCCATTAAGCCTATTACTTTCAAAACCTTGCTTTGCCATCCTATCTAAGTATTAAAACATCATATAACAATACATAAGAATTAGGATTACAAATATAACAGCTAAAACACCTGGGACTGGAATTTGTTGCTCTATGATACTCATCGCCTCAATCCCTAACCTTAGAGCCCCATTGGCTGGTTGATTGGACCGAGCCGTCATTTCTGCAAGCTAGCCAGATTGAGGCTCCATTCTTGATAAATCCGAAGTCATTGACCGTGAAAGTTAGACACCATGAGAGTTGTTATGGCCCTCAAAGAAGAGTTCAGATTTGAAATACCAGACAACGAAGCAGACAAGATTAACACAATCAGACTTGCAGTGGAATTGATCCTCCTTCATTTTTTTTACATAGCAGTTTGTATATCAGTCATAGCAACACTCTAAATGGACCTAAGCCCCGAGGTTGAGTTTGAATTCTGTTTTCTACTTTGTATTGAGAAATTCCGTGAGGGCAGGGGCATCGGGGTCCTTTTGAACTTTTATGAAACATTGATAATCATTATTGTTAATTCCTATGTGTGTGTGTATTTATATAGACACACACTTCAATCTCATTTTTTTGTATTGTTTGAAGGATTGGCCGAGAGTTATGGAGTAGGGCACGTTTAATGCTGGAGCAGGGATGAGGAAAAACGAATTAAAAGAAAGTAAGGGACGGGAAAAGTCCAAAACTTAAGGAAGAAAAGAAGAAAAACAAAAAATGAAAAAACAAGAAACGAAGAAGGGGAAACTAAGGACGTTGAGTTGTGGGAATGAGAGAACCCGTTATCTAAGGAAATTAAAAGGAAAAGGAATAGAAGAAAATAAATATGAGAGAGAAAGACTAAAAGATTACCTGATATTACAAGTTACTTTCAGGTCATTTGGTCTAATTGATTGAGTTTTAAGAGTAAACAGATTCATGTGATGGTTTTTATTGTACATGGGTCTAAGTGATCAATCTTGAATTGTAGAAGGGTCTATTTGACCCTTTTTCCTAATAAAATATATCCGATATTTTGAAAGAGATCTATTATAGTTTTATTTGAAGGTTAATCACAATTGCTCACATCTTCTCGAAGAGATCTATTATAGTTTTATTTGTGACGGTTTCAAATAGATCTCTATTCTGGTGTTGAAGATGGTGTTTTTTTCAAAACTCTGTCCATAAAATCTGATAAAAAAGCTTAACTATTTTTTTGATAACTAATGTACTCTTTTGTCTCTTTATCAAGTGAATATTGATGAACTTTCAAAAATCTGTCCTACTAATTTTAATAGTTTAGAACGAAAAACACAAAAACACGAGAAAATTCCCTAAATATGACTAAAACGATGATAAAGTTCACAAATAGGACTATCATTGTTTTATTCCCAAAATAGGACTCATTCACTTCTATTTAAGAAGCTTTAATCAACTTATTCTTTTAATAGGACTAAATAGGTATCATTCACTTTGTTTATGTTTTGGTCCTATATTGAGCAATTTCTATAGCACTTTAACACATATGTAGTAAAAATTATACAATAAATCAATAATCAATAGTCAAATACTCAAATTAATTACTCAACTACTATGTAGTTGATACTTTAAATCTTTAATGGGCTTAAAAGAGAGTGTGAGAAACCTGCACTATTGCAACGACGACGACGGCGGCGGCGGCGACGATGGTCTGTTTTGGTCTGGTCGGGGACGAATTACAGTCAAAGTAAAAACAACCTTATTTTATTTTATTTGGGCTGACAGGAATACTGGAGTTGGGTGGGTTAGATATATGGGGGCATTTAGTTTTTTTATTGGGGGCAGTTATGTTTTTCCATCATTTGCAATGGAGCCAAAGATTCATTATTTTTTGGCTTGAGATTATGATGGAATAAAGCAAAATGGCTCACTAAACTGTCTGCGCTTCTTTGTTATGGAGCAGCAGTCAGTCCATGCAATCTTGGACGCGATTTTCACTATGGGTCATCCGGAAACAGTCTCTCTATGCTTTAGTACAGGGGTAAGACTGCGTACATCCGACCCCCCCTTACCCCACCGTAAGTGGGAGCCTTTGCGGCACTGGGGTAAATGAAAATGATGAAAATGATGATTGGGGGCAGTTATGTGGGCTAATTTTTTTCCTAATATAATATATGGAATTATTGAGAGTTTATTGGGGGCAGCTGCCCCCCCCCCCCCCTATCCATAGTGTGTATCCGCCCAGGGATGGATTTAGGGGGGGGCAGGGGGCGACCGCCCCCTTGGACTTTCAAAATTTTCTACTCTATATTAACTTTTAGTTTCAAAATTAATATATGGTCTTACACATTTCATTTACTTCTTACTTTCTAAAAACAATTTATTACATAAATAATAAATTTTAACTTATTTTAGCATTAATACATACATACATATATATATATATATGAATTAGCAAAATATAATATTATTCTAAAAATAATAATCTCATACATAATATTGTAATATAAAGAAAACTCATCTTGACTCACAAACACCCTCCTTGGTAGACAAAAATTGCAATTCAAAAACCAATTCCTTATTCCGATAAGATTCATGTGGTTAAACAATGTAGAAGTTATTTAAAAAGTATTGATGGATGTGTACCTATTAAACTCTTTATCTTCAAATAATTGGATAAAATGTTATATATCCTTTTTTATTTTCAAATTATTTTCCTTTGGTTGCCATTTCTTACGCTTTGTGTATGAATACCTGTTTCTAGAGCACTTCAATTATAATATCGAAGTTATTTTGCCACTGTCTAAACCTAGAATGTAGTATATTTAAATGTTGTCGTGCATATATTAATGGATTTTTTTAATGAAAAAAGCCGCAGACCCCTACACTAGCGAAAAATATTGGCCCCGCTAAACTACCGAATAAAATTCGTCCCGGTACACTAGAGAAAAAAAAAATCACCCCCTAAACTAATGAAAATTTTCGCCCCCTTAGACTCAAAATCTTGGATCCGTCCTTGTATCCACCCCTGCCGCAAGGCGAGGGTCCGGGGAAAGGTTCCCACCACATGGGTGTATAAGGAGCAACCCTTTATCATTTTTTATTGGACAAATTTGATACGCAAAAAAAAAACTATTTTGGTTGGGCAGGGAGGTATGGTAATGCAGCTTTTTGTTTGGGGTGGTGTTTTTGGCTAACCCATTTTGAGAATGAATCATACAAAGGCTGCTGCTATAGCAATTATGCATGCACTGGATCTGTGTTTCTCTGTGCCTGCTGCTTCTGGTTGGCAGTTTTTTTTTGTTCTTTTTCCCTTTTCAGTTGTGAGCCCTTCAGCTCTCTTTTCATTCGCTTACTTGCGATTACCATATCATCTACTACACTTATCTTCAATAAAAACTTTTCTTAATACACACACATATATATGGCACATTTGCTTTTATCATGAAGTAGTTTTTGAAAATTCAGACCTCATATATCCCAGGATAAAGCCACAAGATAGTTCTCCAGAAGTGAGATATCCTGCATAGGGAGGGACGACAAAAGCAAGCAATTTTATCAACATAGCTAGCATCCATCCTATTCCAGAGATAAGACATACGGTTAATATATTAATATATTAAAATGAAGAAAATTGAAACCTTAAACTGCTTGAAACTATGATACTTGATGCCTGAGTTTGTGGGTCCATCTTTATCCTGTGATTCCAACCGTTGAAGCTTCCAGCTACCTCCACACTTTCTCCCTTACCTCGGTATAGGATTTCAACCTACCAAAAACATTGTTAGTCCCACTTCCTGATTTGCTTTTTTATTAGTTACGCACTTATTCTGTGTGTAGGCCTTCGCAACATGCAAATCATTTTAGGAGATCAATCAGCAAAGATTTGGAGTAAATACCTCTTTTAGCCCTGAGAGGCTTTCTTCAGCAGAGCTTAGTTCTGCATTTTTTTCTGAAATGAGTGTATGTGCCTTGCTCATCTCTGTTTGAGCTTTAATTTGCAAAGCAGACAAAGCATGCTGGAAGGAAAAAAACAAATTAAAATTTGCAAAATTCATATAGTACTCTGAATGGTATGTGGAAGTGAAAATTCAAAAAAGTGAATTTCTACGCTTACCTTTTCCACTTCAATTTTCTGCTTCAGGAGCATCAATTCCATCTCTTTCTGACTCTAATAATAGTGAAGTCACTGAAAAATCAGAAACTACGTAGTATAACAAAAATTTGAAGCAGGGGGGTGAGCCAGATCAATAACATGCTACATTACAACAAAGGGTGGTACTAACCAGCATGAACTTAAGACGGCTAATCTCAGCTTGATTGTCCACAACTTGTGTCTAAAACATAAAACATCAAGGCCAATGAGTACATCAAAATAAACAACCATATATATTTCAAATGATTTCACTACAAAATTATTGTGATCACCTTAACATGCACACCCTTGTTCTCAAATTGAGGAGATGCATCCCTAAATAAGCAAATAAATATACCAAAGTAAATCAGTACCCTTCCGTGCTTGTGGTGAGGAACTCTGGGAAAAAGTGAGTATATGTGTAACAAAGTAATGAAGGCCAAAAAAGAATGTGTATAAATTATTATATCATAGGTTCTACCCTAAAAGGTCAAGTTAAGAGAAGGACTATCCTTGTACCTTGTATGTTGGTTTATATTTTGCCATTTATCTGGTTTCAGGTTACTTAACAAGAATAGGTTGAGATTCGAATTTTTAAATTAATGAAAGAAAATGGAAGTACATACATCTGGACAGAAATAACATCAATGGCATGGTCAACCTGCTGCAATGATGACAACATATTTCCATTTGATATCCCGGTGCCACTAAAACCACTTAACCCACTTTTTTTCTCCTCATTGTAAGTGCTTTTGTTCAAAAATTCAAAGTCACTATCTGTGAGGCATCAGAAATGTTAAAGTATCCCAGACTAAAAAAATTCACATATCACATGCCATACAAGAGTCAGAATATAGATAGAGTAATTATATACTACGTAGAATCTTATATACAATCTGTTGGATACCCACACAGAACCATTCAAGCCAAGACGGGGTAACCGGATTGACCGGGTAATGGGCACGAGACGGGGATTAATCAATAAATTTTCAACGACTATGTGGCAGTTACGGTTCCATAAATACTTACCTATTACCTGACCCATAACTACCTGTTTATTTTCAATACGATTACCCACACCATTAAACACAAAATACTTTTTAAGTAATTATTAGTTAAATTAAAAATTATTGTGTATGTTTGTGTATGTGTATACGTGTGTAGAGAGAGATTTGAAACTACTGCATATGCACTAATGCACATACATACGAAATGTCGAAAACAAACAAATAGATATACAGCTCTATTTTATAATATTATTTAGGAATTAAAATAAATTTAATCATAAAAATGAATGTGTGTGTATATGTATACACACATATAGATAATATCTATGTATACATTTATATTAACTTTTATCCGTTAAAAGAATCATTGCTAATAAGCAGATGGTTGCCCACATTTTTATCCATTACCTATGGGTAGGTTATGATTTGGATAAAATTAGCCGGGCTATAGGTCTAGGATCTTCCCCAACAGGCTTACAAGACATGTACATTTATAGCCATAACCTTCATCCACCTTGCCCTTGACATCTCTACTAATTGTAATTCTGGATTTTCCAATCTTACACTTAAGAGTTGGATAATTATCCATGTATGTAAAAACTTAACTTTGTAATGCATATAAGAATCTTTTAATAGCATAACTTACTCTCAATACCATCAAGTTTCCCATTCTGAAGAAATCTGGATGCCTTTTCCTGCAAGGATAGATTAATGGATGACTTTTCAGCGAAGTTATGAGAGCTGAACTCCCCACCATTGATCACACTGTTGAGGCCACCATCCACGTTCTCAACTAAGCTATTAAATTTCCAATCCTGACCTTTTAAAACAAGAAAATTATCAGTTGTGAGGACTATCAAGATGTGAAGATTTCCCAAATCCAAACACGGGTCAAGGATGACGACATTGACCATCAACTGGCATGTTTGAGCATCCAAGTAGCTCTCTTATGAATTTGTATCCTCTCCTTCTAACAATATTTGCAAGATCTTTCCTACAAAATTAATTGATTGGATTCACTGCATGTAATGTGGGTGAATCAAAGTTACACAACAAGCATTATTCCTTTAATAGGCTCCTCGGTGTACTCATAAACCATGTTTTTCGGTTCATCAGGCTTATCAACCAACTTTTTCACCAAACACGTAACTTTTGATTCCGTGCGTTGAATTGTGTAGTAATAAGAAAAAGTAAGGTTGGGGTTACTTTTCTGATTGTATTGGCTGAAGTTACTGTAGAGGATCATTTTAGCTATTTTTTCATATTATTTTTTCTTTATTTAATTAATAAACTATATTTTAAATATATTTTTTACATAAATCAGTAGAATCAATAAATGAAGCCACTTCAGCCAGAACTTTATAAATTTCAGCAAAATCATCCGATTCAGCCAATTTTGACATTACCAAACCAAACAGGCTCTAAAACTAGAGACAGGGTCTTCTAACTCAATTGGGAGTTAGGACAACTGGCTAGGAATAAAATTTAAGGCCTTCTTTGGAATGACCTTGTAAGCTTCATGTTTCTATTTTTTTAGTGGGCTGTTCTTAAATAATTTATGTTTAATTGAAGGAGCTTAATTATTAAACCCGAGCTTATTTTATAATATTGTCAGCTTCTTTTACTAGTTTCAGGAATAGCTCTAGGAACAGCTTCTTTTGAAGTGCAATATTTTATAATATTGCACTTTTACCCTCTTTCTCTATGACTATACAAAATTATTTTAAATACATCCTTCTGTGTCGTTTTTTATTTCAGAGCTAGCTTATCGCCTACTTTTGCCAAACCCTAATATTGAAATTAGCTCGATTTTGAGATTTTGAGCTATAAGCTATCGGATCATAATTAACTTATTAGCCGCAGCTTGTTTTGAAAAGAAAAAGAAGTCTTAAGATTCAGAATTTAATTGGGAAATGAAACCTTCCGAGGTCTGTTAGCTCATTCGTGGTGGGTATGTGATCATGAGGAAGTCCATTCACAGATAAGAACTCCCTGATATCATTGCAGAGATCAGAATTCCTCCTCCTTGCGTGCTTACTCCATCTGTATCACCCAAACAAGATAGGGAAATATATTTACAACACGCAGTATTGGAAAATATTTATCTATCCACATTCTCTGGATGCTTGTGGCGACAAAAAATACTCGTATTAATCGCACTTTAAGAAACGAAAAATGTAAAGTACTTTCTACCCGCGGAAACAGGAATAAAGTCCACGAAGGAAACGAACCTGATTTTCTTCATAGAAGCAGAAACTGAGGTTTGTACTGTTAAAGGGTTGTGATAACGGAGGTGCTGGGTGGTGTGGCGACAGGGGAGAGATGAGAGATGGAAAGTTGGAATCTGACAGAGAGTAGCCGCCATGCGAGTGCGAAGGGCGAAAAGGAGGCTTCTCGGTATTGGTTATAGAAATTATGACAAACCTTATTAGCATCCAAATTCTCAGACCAGACCAGACCAGTTCAGACCAGAACAAATCAGACTTTGATAGTTATAAAAATACAAAGAAATCAGAGCAAATCAAACCAGCAAATTACAGTCCAAGTAAAAACATCCTTCCTCATGGAAAGATATCTATTTTTTCATGAAAAAATGGTCTCGTTATTACTAATGGATTTTTTATTTCCAAATATATGACTTTTTTTATATATTCCAAAAAAGTGACCTGATGTCCTTCTCTTTCTTTTTTTTTTTTGATAATCCAGGTGTCAGGGTTTACGCTCCCATAATCCTGGAGTCTATGAACTACCCTCCAAAGCCCCTAGACAGTTAAATCCGGATCTGATCACAGTCAGCCTCATCAGTACTGGCTCCAAAGGACGAATCCAGCAGGACTTACATCATCTTTCAGGCTTCTCCTCCCACCACACGAACCCGCTACCTTCATTACCATCCTCTCCCTTCTCAGCCGCTGAGCAACTCCGTGAAGGTAGAAAGAATCATTGGGAGCAAGACCTCCCTCATCTCCCCTTGGTCCCTCATCTCCCCTTGGTGGGAATTGAACCCAAGACCTCCCACAAAGGAGAGACTTGGGGTGGATGGTCATCCATCGGACTACACCCACCTTCCCTGTCGTTCTCTTTCTTCCTTCGACGCAAGGCAATCAAGCCCACATCATTCTGCATCTCACGGCGCAGATCTCTTCGATGGCGGCAACATTAGCGTTAGATCTCTTTCATGGCAGCGACTGATTTCTTCATCATCCAATCCACAATTTTTCACCAGCGACACTATTTTCTTCTTCTTCTTTCATATGCAAACCAATCACGATTTGTGTTGTCTTCCATAAGATAAGGTTGATGTTTAGGATCTTTGTTTTGGACGATATCACTGTAAGGCTTTGATCTAATGACCAGCCCAATTTCTGTAGCGGTGGTTGTTGTTACCGCTCTTGGGGCAGTGATACAGGTTGAGAAGGAGCAAGCAGTGAGTTTGACCGGCGGACCATCGGCGGTTGTGTGTCATAGCTTCTGGCAATGGATTGTCGATCCAGATCTCGATTTGGGTTTTGGAAGGCGGAAATGGTGGGCGGAGGCCGTTAGGGTTGGTCTGGGGTAGAGGGTAGGGGTGGGCGTGGTTGGTTAACCGTGTTTTGGTTAACCAACTTTCCGGTTAACCGAGAAACCTATTACTTCGGTTAACCGAGTATCGGTTAACCAAAACTTCAGTTAACCACAAACCGGTTAACCAAAAACCATCAAACCATTGATTAAATATATACACACACCATGTTCTTTCTATATTAATTAAGTCCAAACAAGAGAAAAATAAATTTTGAGTGTGGAATATAGGAAAAGATAAAATACACTTAATAAGAATAAACGTGTTCAATTGCTTCAAAAAAAGAATACACATGTTCAAGTCTCACGATTGCAGAATGGGTTAATTAATTATAACTCACAAAAGCTTTGACTAATTATTAATAATATGAAATTAAAAATTCTATAGTGACAAACAGAATTTGGTTTCTTCACATGTTTATTAGAATTGATGTATCTAGATGTGTTGGATACATATTTATCTTTCCAAGTTCTCTGAGAACGTGAAGTTCATGACCAGACATGAACATACCGGTTATTGGTTAACCGATAATAACATATTTCTAAAACCGTAACCGTACCGCGAACCGTTTATTCTCACGGTTGGTTAACCGTACCGTGTATTTAAAAAATTGTGGTTCGGTTAACCGGGAAAACGGCGGTTTTTCGGTTTTTAGGCGCGGTTATACGGTTACGGTTTTTTATGCCCACCCCTAGTAGAGGGAGCGCTGCGCAGGGGCTGAGGGGTG
This sequence comes from Cuscuta europaea, assembly GCA_945859875.1. NCBI lineage: Eukaryota > Viridiplantae > Streptophyta > Magnoliopsida > Solanales > Convolvulaceae > Cuscuta > Cuscuta europaea. The sequence continues at coordinate 3,744,539 of CAMAPE010000074.1, read as the reverse complement.
AAGTTGGTGTGGGGTAGGGTTGGGCTGGGGTGCGGTCGCCGGCCAAATGGTCGTGGCGGAGGTGGTTCAGTGGCAGGGGTGGGGCGGCAGAGTCTTGTGACTGGGACAGGGTGTGGTGGGGATGGGGTATGGTGGAGCTCGGGCAGAGTGTGGTGGAGGATTGCGGTGTGGTGGACTGGGGCTGGGGCTTGGGTTGGGGTGTGGTGGACGCCTTGTCGGTCGAAGCGGTTGGTTTGAGATGGTTCAATGGAAGGGGCAGACAGCAACGGTGACTGATCTGGGCAGTGACTAGTCGAGGGTGACGGCAGTCATTGTGGTCGGAGCAAGTCACTGAGCGGTGGTCACTATGACCACATCAAGTCACTTAGCGGCAGTCACTATGACCGGAGCAAGTCACTGGGCGGTGGTGCCGCAAGACCGCTGGTGGCGTCGGTGGTAACAGTGGTGTGGATGGCCAAAGAATTAAAACTTTTTCCTTTTAAAACTCTTTTCTATTTTTTTCCTTGATGTGTAATGGACCGAAGTGTAATGGATGGTAGTGTAATGGATGGTAGTCGTATTTTTGGATTTTTGAAACTTAATTCACTTTATTGGTAATCCTTAAATTAATAGTAATATTTTAATAAAAAGGTCTTTTTTCATTTCATTCTTATCTGTCCTTTAAATATGAATAAAAGATAATTAAAATTCATAATTAAATGTTTAATTCATAATAAATTAAAAAAAAATCGTAAAAAAATAATAAAAAATTAATAAAATATTTATAAAATAAAAAATTTAATTTTCTTTTACAAAAAAATATTAAAACTCCATAAAAAAATAAAAAAATGGATGTTTTTCCCATCGCCTGTACTACCTCTCTACATCACCACCTTCGATTGGAGTAAAAAATGCCATATTTTCTGAAAATTCCAAAAAAATGGCATATTACTTTTTGAAAATGCCAAAATTTCCATTGAATTTGTCATAAATATGGCATTTCCTAATGGATGTGGCATTTTTTTAAGTTTTTTAATTTCTTTAAATTAGATGCCTTTCCTACTCTTTGTACTGCCTCCCTACACCACCACCTCTGACTGGTGTACAAATGTAATTTTTTCTAAAAATTGCCATTTTTGTGAAAATGCCAAAAAATGGCATATTACTCTTTGCGAATGCCAAAATTTTCATTGATTCTGCCATAAAAATGAAATTCGTAATGGATGTAGCATTTTTTTCTGGTGACGGGAGGTGGTGGTGCTAGGGCGGTAGAGGCGGCGGTGATTTTTTTGCGTTTTTTATTTTTTAATTTTTTTAATTATTATTTAAATATTTTTATTATTTATTTTTATTTTTTACGAATTTTATGATTTTTATTATTTTATTATGAATTAAAATTTGGGTTTTTTACAAGAATATTACTAAAATAAAACATATTTACATAAATATGACTATTAATTACTACAATGTGGTGTTGTGGTAACTTAAGCTCAAAACTTGAACATGAATTACTATGATTTCATTATTACTCTAGTCATTAGTCATATTTTTGTAAATCATCTTTATTTTGGTCATATTTATGTAATTATTTCTTAAAACTTTTTTATAGTAATAAGGTATATTTGTCCAACACACACGTAATTAGTCATATCAAAACATAGTTTTCTTTTTGTTCCTATTTGTGCAAAGTGACTATCTTTTAGTCCTATTTTGACAATTACATGGAAGGAATTTATTTTTGGGAAATTTTTAGCAAAAAATACTATAAGTACCCCAAAAAGGATCTTCTGGGTGCACCGTACGTATTACTTTGGGCTCCTATTTGGGAACAATGATAGGACAATTATACCCAATAACCCACACATCATTTCTTTTGTATTTTGTACCTTGATATTCCGTTTATTTACATTTTAAGCAAGAGGGTTATTACTTACTATTCGTATTCATTACACGATTAATAAGCAACACATTACACTTCTCTGTAAAGTATATTTATATTTTAGAAATTGAAAAGTTAACATATTTTTAGAGTTTTTTCCTATATAATGTTGAATAAAAAATTATTTCAAGGTTTAATGTTGAGTTAAAAATATATACCAAAATACTATCAAAGTCAAACCATAGTTAACAACAATCGTCATTCCGTTTGGTGACTCACGTTTAAGGAATAGCAGAAGCAACCCAGTTGCGGAAGAGAATAGTTGGTGGGGTCTAGGATATAAAAAATATCTTTTTTAAGTGCTATAAATTTTTCGTTTTTGCTCCATTTTTATAAAACATATATCAAAATTCGCAATTTTTTAGGGTTTTTTACATAAAAATTAACAAAATAAAACTCATTTACATAAATATGACTAATAGTTACTACAATGTAGTTTCATAGTAAGTTAAGTATAAAAATTGAACATAAGTTACTATGATTTTATTAGTACTCTAGTCCTTACTCATTAGTCACATTTTTGTAGACAATCTTAATTTTAGTCATAAAAATGTAATTATTTCAATATATTTTTATGATCTTTCATTTGACATCAATATTGTATATGTAAAATTAAAAAAAAAAACTTACGATTTATTAAACAACATTTCCATTCGCTAAATAAAACACATTCAAATTTTCCAACCTTGATGTGGATTTTATATTAAATAAAAATAATAATCAATATATATAAGAGGAACTTTTTAAGAGCATACAAAACGCCACATAATCCTGTCATTTCATTATATATAACAATTATTTACTTATTTTTATACCTTTTGCTTTTATTAGATTCTATTTTTGATTGCATATTGATATGGAAACAAAAATCCTTATAAATCTACCTTGATTAATTTGGTAAGCTTCAAATAAGTAAAATAATTTTTGGTTATCAAAGTGAAATTCTAATAACGTTTATTAATATGGAAACTAATCAATATATATAAGAGGGACTTTTTAAGAGCATACAAAGCGCCACATAATCCTATCATTTCATTATATATAACAATTATTTACTTATTTTTATACCTTTTGCTTTTATTAGATTCTAGTTTTGATTGCATATTGATATGGAAACAAAAATCCTTATAAATCCACCTTAATTAATTTGGTAAGCTTCAAATAAGTAAAATAATTTTTGGTTATCAAAGTGAAATTCTAATAACGTTTATTGATATGGAAACTAATTTATATTAGTTTACTACACCGAATTAAATAGAAACAAATATGCAAATTAGTTTACTTATTAATTTGATACCTATTAATAAATTAGTAAGGTTCAAATAAGTAAATAATTAAAAATGAAATTAAAAATTATAACCGACATAAAGTATATATATTTTCACAAGTAAATATGTTTAGCTTAGCCAAATAAGTAATTTTTTTGGTTGTTTCTTTATTTTACACCTAAAATTCAAATATGTCTTCACTTTTGAAATAGATTCCTAATCCAAATTGGAAAATCTTTATAGGTTTACAAATTCCTACTTTTATTTTAATAGAATGTTTTTAATTGGATTGATTTCAGTTTCAGATTAAATCAGATCAGATCAAACTTTAATAATAATAACAATAAGTCACATAAAAATCAGACATCTAATAGACCATATTAATTCATACCAAATCAAACCCGAAATTTTAATTCAATTAAAAACGTTCTTATTAATGAGTAAACTGTAAGATCTAACAATTAAGAAATATAGATTTTTTTTATTGGGTTCATATATAACAATTATGTTTACTTGAGATGCTTATGTAGAACACCAATTTAACTTTTTTTCACATATATTTTTTCTTTGTTTCACAAATGGAATACATTTCACATATATTTTTCATGATTCAGAAGATTCCACCTATTTAACCAGAATTCAATCAATTTCAGCAAAATAAGTTAATTCTATTTACTTTAGTATTATCAAACAGACTCTATATTAGACTAAGTTTATTTTTCTTTTAAATCACATTATATGTGATCGGATAGAAAATAAATTTCAAATTAGTTAAATTACATATGCACGGGCATGAAAGCTAGTTTATAATATATACCCAAAATAAGGATTCTGGGTGCATTTATGAACATTTATTGACTATAATTATGTTTACATTTTATGATTCTTGGAGAAAAGTGTTAACATATGTGTTGAAATGTACAAAAAAAATCATTATTTTTTTTGTATTCGTTGCGCTATAAAATTACATATTTTGTATAACGATAAATAGTTCAAGATTAGAAAATAGTGAATTTAATTTTATTATGTTTAAACAAAACCAAATAATTTTATTTCAAAAATGTAACAACGTGTTCGAAATTTCACAACAAGACTAAAATTAATATTTATGAATTTGAAGTGCTTCATCTAAAAAGAAAAATAATGATTTTTCAATTTAAAATTAAAAGTTAATATTTTAATATAAAAATAATTATTTATTTTTAACTATTTAATTTTTTTGATTAGTTCAATTTTCAAATGTAAATTGATCATGTTTTTTCTTTTTTTTTTTGTTTTTAATTTAGTTTTATTTATTTAAAGTCAATAAGAGTAATTTTTTCCTTTATAGAAACATTAAGGATATTTTGCACCTTTTAGAAGTTCAGGGGTACATTGTGTGAACGTAGCTCAGATTCAACGGTCGAATATTCTAAGAAAACCAGACAGAATTTAAACAGTAGAAGGGAATTTTAACATCAACATATACCGTGTATATATAATGAAGATTCAGTGATGAACAGTACACGTATGCATATGTTGAGAGAGAATTTCTGGTCTAGGTGCTCTACCGAAATAATATGCAGAATATAATGTGTAGAAACTTAGTAATCTATCGTGAAAGGTTCGAGAATGATATTGTTATTCTAATTATGAAACCCTCAAGTATGTTCGGTCCATTCATCCTATATTTATAGGAGTATGACCGAACGTCCTTGTTACATTAGGATGGGCCGAATAAAACACTTAAATGGCTCCTAATTAATTACAAAGACCCACTGATTAAATCCTAATTAATCAAAGGTAAATCTAATTAAATTGAACATAATAAATTATGTCCTAACAATCTCTCCCTTTGCGTTCGATTTGCAATGAAGCGCGGGGTATCTTTGTCTTGATCTTTAGAGGATAGCAGTTTCTTTTGTCTTCTTTGAAAGACTTTCTCACTAAATTTTTGCAATCTCCCATTTGATGTCTTTTTGGCAATTTGATCTTTGATGTTGAGGGTTGAAGAATCTTCAAGATCTTGCATGTAGCTTTTGTCTTTTAGAAGTTGCTTTTGATTAGCTTGAATGAAGTTTGATGGCGCATCTAGAATGAATGTTCTTGAGAAATCGTAGGCACACACTGTATTCATCTTCAGTACTTGAGTATCCGACCTTTGTCTCCTCCAGAATGTAGCATTTTGACTATTTAATGTCAATGCTTTTGTGAGAACTTGTCGGTGGCACAACGGAAAATGATGATTGATTTATGAGTATGTGTTGACCGTTTGATGTGATGCTGAGTGGGCAGATCTGTATGTTGGAGAAGAGAAGTGTCCGAGAATGATCTTTAGAATTTTATAAGCACTTGGACCGCTCTCCCCCTCATGACGAACTGATGAGTCGGGACGTCATGCCTTTCAAAATTAGCAGCAGCTTTCCAAAATTAGCAAATTACCAAGAACAAATCTAAAAATTAATTCAACCAAAAATTGTGATTTTAATCAAATTAATTCCAGAAAAATTCGAGGAAGCTAATGAACAAAATTACGTCGTGGCTCTGATGCCAATTGTGTGAACGTAGCCCAGATTCAACATTCGAATATATCTAAGAAAAAATAGACTGAATTTAAACAGTAGAAGAATAATTCAACATCAACATATACCGTGTATTCATAATGATGAGTCGATGATGAACAATACATGAACAATATGTTGAGAGAGAATTTCTAATCTATCTGGGTGCTCTACAAGAATAATATGTGTGATAGAATATGTAGAGACTTTCTAGCGTGAGAGCTTCGAGAATGATATGGCTATTATAATTGTGAAATCCTTTTTGTATTTCGGCCTACACATCCTATATTTATAGGAATGTGGCCGAACATCCTAATTCCATTAGGATGGGTCAAATGAGTCTAATTAAATGACCTCTAATTAATTACAAATGCCCACTGAATAAATCCTAATTAAACAAAGATAAATCTATTTAAATTGAACACACTAAAATACGTTCTAACAGTAACCTTACCAGAAATGATCACCAGAAAGGCAAGCTTCAAGAGAAAGTTACTCACAGGACAAAGAGGATGTCTCGACAATATCCAAAGCCCAAAGTTGATCGCTCCTCTGCAATCGACAATATATGGGACTTCTTCCCAAGCAAAAAAACTATGCAGAAGTATGTAAACATGAAGCATCATCCTCACAAACATCTGCCCAAAGTGAATCACACTTCTGTCTACTATGATTACCAGGTGGGTAATAATTACCATCCACCAAGATTTCCCTTGATGAGACCTAAATGGTACTGAATGCCCCGACTGCATAACCCCCTAGGACCCAACATTGACTGGGCACCTAAATCTTTCTTTTATTATGTAGGAATTGTGTGTTGGAGCCATCTCTGATCAAAAATGGTTTGTCGATGGTGGATGCTCTAGACACATGACATGTGACAGAAGTTGCCTAACATAGTTCCAGAAATTCAATAGACCAAGAGTTGTCTTTGGTAGACAAGACAAAGAAGGTCAAATAATAAGAAAAGTCAAGCTAGTCAGAAACCAGATAATCATTAACAATGTCTCATATGTCAAAGGATTGAAATTCAGCGTGCTAAGTACTAGCCAGTTATGTGATAAAGGTTATACAGTTGAATTCTCAAAGGATATCTGTTATGTGAAGCATGGGACAACCAAAGAAGTATTTCTGATAGCCAATAGAAAAAGAAACATCTATATTGTTGATTGGACCACAGCAAATGAAAGAATTTGCCTAATAACAAAATGAGATTCAAAGCTCAGCTTGGATTGGCACAAAAAGCTAAGTCATTTGAATTTCAAAACAATCAACAAACTAGCAAGAGAACACATTGTTGATGGACTAACAGATATTATGTACAAGAAGGAGAACCTCTGCAGTGCATGCTAGAAAGGAAAACAAGTAAAGAACTCCTTCAAACCCATTGATGGAGATCTTTCCACAAGTTCACTAAGTCTAATTCACATTGATTTATTTGGACCTGTTGAAACACCAAGTGTGAGTGGAAAAAGATACACTCTAGTCATGGTTAGTGACTACTCAAGACTCACATTACCTATCTTTTTGAAAAAGAAAAATGAAACCCTGAAGAAACTGCCATCCCTACTAAAGCTTCTACAGAATGAACAAAACTTGAAAGCCAAGAAGATCAGACCACATAGAGGAAGAGAATTTGTGAACCAGATTATCAAGGAATTCCGTGATTAAAATGGCACACTACATCAACTCTCTGCCGCCAGAACACCTCAACAAAATGGCTTTGCAGAAAGGAGTAATAGAACTCTAAAAGAAGCTGTCAGGACTATGATTGCAAAATCAGGTCTTCTAATGAGATATTGGGCAGAAATGCACAAGCAATCAACACTGCTTGCTATACGCAGAACAGAAACACCATTCATAAAGTTCACTAGAAGGCTCCTTATGAACTTTGGAAAGGGAGAAACCCAACATCAGCTATTTTCACATCTTTGGATGCAAATACTACATACTCAACAATGGGAAAGACAACCTCAAAGTCTTCCAAGAAAAGTCTGATGAAGGAATATTCATGGGATATTCTAACACAAGCAAGGGATATAGAGTCCTAAACAGAAGAGCTCTACTGGTAGAAGAGTCAATACATGTCAAATTCGATGATCACACCTCTATTGAAGAAATAAAAGAAACCTTAAATCAAGTTAATCTTGACGAAAATCCAACTGAAATACCATGTGTAATAATCAATGACAACTCTGGTTGGCCAACACCCATCATAAATCCAGTTCTAGAAGAAAAGGATGATGATGAATCAGAAGATGAAAATCAAGATCGACCCAAACAACCCTTGTATGAACTAAACTTAACTTGGTTAAGAGATCACCCACTAAATGAAATGATTGGACATATCAGAACTGGTGTCCAAACCAGGTCAGCTGCAACAAGGAGAGAATCAATGTTTACATGCTACATTTCTTAAATGGAACCCATGGCTATAGATGAAGCTCTTGAAGACTCTGACAGGATCAATGCAATGCAAGAAGAACTCACTCAGTTTGAGAGGAACAAAGTATGGGAACTTGTCCTTAGACCAAAACATAAGAATGTAATTGGAACCAAATGTGTATCAAGAACAAAGCTTATGAAGAAGGCAACATTGTAAGAATAAAGCAAAGGATTGTAGCAAAAGGATACTGCCAAGACGAAGACATTGATTTTGATGAAACATTTGCACCAGTTGTCAGTCTTGAAGCCATTAAAATATTTCTTGCCTATGCTGCTTACAATGACATCAAAGTATACCAGATGGGTGTCAAGAGTGCATTTCTAAATGGAGACCTAGAGGAAGAAGCATGTGTTGAACAACCTCCAGGTTTTGTCATTCCAACCCACTCTTTCCGCGTCTACAAGCCTAGAAAGGCTCTTTATGGCCTTAAGCAAGCTTCTAGAGGCTGTTATGACACATTGTCAATTTTTCTAATGAACCATGGGTTCACTAAAGAAAAGGTTGACAAAACTCTCTTTCAGATCTTTGTTGGAGATCATATCTTATTAGTACATATTTTTGTTGATGATATTATTTTTGGAAGCACTAATGCAGATCTTTGTAAGAAATTCTCACAAGTTCTGCAGAGTCGATCTGAGATGAGCATGATGGGATAATTGAGCCACTTTCTTGGATTACAAGTCAAACAAATTCCAGAATGGGTCTTCATCAACCAAGGAAAGTACATCAGAGACTTGATCAAGAAGTTTGGAATTGAGGGAAAAGCTTCCGTCAAGATCCCCATGAACACATCTCAAGGAATTGGACCATATGATGAAGGAAAAGATGTTGATGAAACTATGTACAGAGGAATCATTGGATCTCTTCTGTATCTCACTGCCAGTAGACCAGACATATCTTTCTCAGTTGGAATCTGTGTCAGATACCAATCAAAGCCCAAGGAGGGTCACCTTAGTGCTTCAAAAAGAATCATTAGATACATCAAAGGAAATCCAAATGCACGCCTATGGTACCCTAAGGGAGGTAACTTCGAACTAATTTTCTATTTTGATTTAGATTTTGCAGGCTGCAGATTAGACAAAAAGAGCACCAGGTCACTGTCAATTGCCTGAAGGCAGACTTGTCTAATGGTTTAGCAAGAAGCAGAACTCCATCTCAACAAGTTCTGTAGAAGCAGAATACATTGGTGATGGAAGTTGTTGTGCTCAACTTCTGTGGATGAAACAACAACTCATGAATTATGGAATTCATTCAAAGGAAATCAAACTCCTTTGTGACAACACCCGTGCCGTTACAATCACCCGGAATCTTGTGCTACATTCCAAAACCAAACATATTGAAATCAGACATCACTTTATCAGAGATCATGTTGAAAAGAAACACAACTGTGTGAAGCATGTACCCACAGAAGATCAATTAGCAGACATTCTCACCAAACCCCTTAGTAAAACAAGGTTCAATAAGCTCAGAGAAGAGCTTGGTATGGTGTATGATCTTCCCAGAGAGGCTTGACCCAGAACATCTCTAGTTATCAACTAGAAGTGGTACCTTGTCTTGTAAGAATCAAACAGAACTCCCTATACTTTTGCTTTATCAAAAGGTTGTGGACTTGGCTATATTCGAGGAACGGCTTTAACCTATTTATTTAAGTAGGTTCTTTTACTCATATACCCCTACAGTTATTACAGCTGCCCCTGTCACATCAAACGTCCACTATCCAAATCCATATATACTCCACTAAATCTCTTAATATGTCTTATGCTGCATTATCTTCCAAGAAATCGAGACTTCTCTCTCTAAAAACTCCATAACATCAAGCTTCAATTCAAAAATGGGCTTCATTAATATCTCCGACCTCTCTAAAAATGATGCTCAAAAACTCATTGATTGTGTAACCACCGGAATGATGTGCGACCTGGGTGCATTACTGGAGATCGCTGCAAATAAAAAAAGGATGCAAAAGATTATTCAAGGCATGAATGACTCTCAATTGGAAAATGTTATTGCCTACCCCTACAAACATTTCAGTACGAAGGATGTGGTTGAGTTCTACCTCAACGCCACCTTCTAAGGAGATGACATTTCCTCACATGTCAACGGAGAGGAAATCACTCTAAACCCTGAAGTCGTCTGTAAGGAATAAATTGTACTTAGATTTTGACGATGCTAGCCTTATTAGGATATTAGAGTGCCCCTATTATAATACTTGTATTAGAATTTTCTTTGTGTGTAAGCTTTAGAGTATTTGTCATAAAAGAAAACTCCAGGTCTTCAGTTGCGTCTACTGAGCAGAGCTGCTCAAGGCTCCTTGAACCTTGACTCCTACAGAAGACCTACCAGAGTTGCTCAACACTTGGAAGATTCAAGCAATGCTACCTAAGCCGGCTAAACTAACGCGAAATTCTCTTAACGGTTAAGAGCCTCTCAACAAAAAAGCTACAGTACTCACATTAAATGCTCATTTAATACGTTCCACTCGTTGAGTTATTTAAAGCCGATGATTGACCAAGGATCCAGGAGGATAATATTTAATACGTCTCAAGATAGTAAGGCGGCTACTTTACTGGAACCAACCGGTCACGTCAACAGTACATGTATTTAATGAAGCTGTCTTCTACACTCCAACGGGAAGACATCTTTCAGTATATATGATACATTCTGAAGGACTGCAAAGAGAACGAACTCTCAACAAACAAATTCAAACAAGAAAACTCTTGAGACTTCATCTTCCTCACACTCAACAAGAAAAGATTGGCGTTGGACAAGATTATACTTTCTCATCTAATCATCCAACTTGAGAGAAACCTTCCTCCAGTTCTTCAACGCTTCAAAAGCTTCAACTACATATCCTTTGTACGAAGAAACGTTGGAGAAAACCTCTTTGATCCAAACTCTTCTTGTTTAAGAAGGACGTCTTAAAGTAACTCGAGTAGTAAAGTGGTGATACTTCAAGAAGCTCAGTGAAACAAGACCAGTCATCAAGAAGCTAGGAAGAGCATCCCAAGTGATAACTAGGCTTGAAGAAGAAGACGAGTGCTTCTTAAGTGCTAGGACTAAGGCTGTGTAATTTGATCCTTTACGAGCTTAGTGGAGCAGTGGATTAGAGGAACACATTGTTCCTCGAACCACTATAAAAATCCATGGTGTCCTTTACTTACTGCTTTTCATACTTGCATTAGATTCTAAAGAAATTGTCCTTAATAGGACTAAAACATTAAGGAAGTTCCAAAATAAGAGTAATTAATGATTTGTTCCCTATATAAGAGTTTATTGTTGACTGGCCTGTTCCTTTTCCCAATTATACCCCACTTTCCAAGTAGCCTAAATTAATTATATTTATCAATTGATTTTCCTTCTGTCACGCATCTTCCGTCCCCATCACACCTTTTCTCTCTTTTCTTTCCCCTGCCTTCTCCCATTTCATCCCGTTTCTCCTCTGCCACTCACTCATCCATTTAACCACCTCGAGACTTCATCTTTGTCGGACTATAGGTGGATTAAAAAGGTTTGTACAGTGAATTTATCCGTCAAACTCCGGCTATCAGCGTACAACGGGGCAAACACATGTAAGTTTGATTTCCTCCTCCTCCTCTTCTTTCCTTTCTTCTCCATTATTTTTTTTCTCCTTTGCGCAGCTGCACCTTTTGGAGCGTAAACCTTCTTGCTTTCTTACAACCAAATTTTGATTTGATTTTTAAGTGAATGTTCTTTTCCCTTTCGAGATCTGAATTTCTCAAGCTTCAATCTCCCTTTTCCTTTATTTGGTCTTTCAATTTTTCTCACCTTTTATTCCTTTGACTCTTTATTTTATCTTTCTATTTTTTTTGCCATTTCGAAAATGACAAAATTATTTTAAAAATGCCATGTTTTTCAATATGTTTGGCAAATATTGCCATTTTACATTTATGAAGTGTTTTTCAATATGTTTGTGTGAGAGGTATTGGCCCTATGGGCCTTGTCCTTCTTCTCCAATATTACCCGGGACTTGGGCCTTTACCATTTGGTTATCACCCAGCCCATTTGCTTCCTTGTTTGACCCACTCCTTTGTGATTCGGCCCCTTTACCCTGTTTGACCTACTTACCTTGTTGGGCTATTCTTGACCCGCCTATTTATCCCTTTCATCTGTCTTTACCCGGTGAGTGAGCCGCATACTTGTAACCCTAGTTCTAGAGCCTTCTGTTTTAGATAGAGAGGGTCGGGCTTCTCTCTAGCCTTTCTCCTTCTTCCGCTCCTCTCTTCACCTCCTTCGTGTGTGTGTGCTCTGTAAGCTTTAGGGAGAGGTTTGAGAGGGTAGCTGGGTTTGGGGTTTGGGTTCTGGTACCTTGGTGGTGGTTCTCGGTCCGGTAGGTCCTTCGTGGTGGTTGTGAGTTGTTTCTGAACCTTCGGGTTCGTGTGGCTGGAGACCTGAGCTGGAAGATCTATCAGCCTTACAGTGGTATCAGAGCTTGGTCCTCACTGTGTCTCGCCGGAAAGCTCTACCGGAAACCCAGCAGCTACCCGCCTCTGACGAGCTCGGCTCCCTCCTCTTCGTGTATGGTGAGTCGGATAATCCCCCTGGATATCCGCTCAGGTAAATTGGCTTGAAACATCCTAGGTGCACCGGGTGCCTCCGGATTTTGTTTACTTTACTTCCCCTTTCCCCGCACGACCGTCGGTTGATTTTATCCCGACCGCCATCACCCCAGGTATGTCGGCTGAATCTCTCCTTTGCATGAGTTGATCTGCTTGTTGCATGTTCAGACCCGTGATTGGTTTGTGTTCTTGACCGTCTCTTTGTGTGTTTGGGGTAGTGGGTTGGGGCTGGTTCTGTTGCACCTTTCTGTGTTCAGTGAGTTTGTTCTTTCTGAGTGTTGTTTCTCGTTCCTCAGTTGTCTGTCTGTCCACGGATAACTTGAGTGATTCTCCTTGATTAGTGAAGGCGCGTGGTGTTAGGGCTAGGGGATACCCCGCCAGCCACCAGAGCAGCCTCGGAACTGTGTGGTCCTCTAGTCCGCAGCCTGACTTACTCTAGGCTTTTTTCACTTGTTGTGTCTGTGTGGCATTTCTTAGGTTTCTGTGTCTATTGACATGGCTGCTAATCAATATGGAATGTTGCCCTTTAATGCACTACTAGAAAACTGTTTTACAGTGACACTTCGTTAGTGACACTATTCGATTTAGTGTCAGAAACTGACGACATAATTGAAAGTTTACACATAAGTATCACTAATTTCTGACACAATAACATCACCATTTAATAATGACACTCAAGGTGAAAAAACGGGGTCATTATCATAATTTATAAAAATATTTTTTTTGAAATGAGGTTTATTTTATAAATTTTAAACCTAACCCTTCCCATACTCTTCGCCGGAGCGCTTCAGCTTCTCCTTCAGCGCTTCATCTTCCCCTGCTGCGCTTCATCCTTCACAGTCTCTTCTTTCAACGACTTCATTACCGTCGAACTCTTCCCTTCAGCAGCTCGTCTAGTTGCTAGGATAGCCCCTTCCTCCGCGCCGACGATGATGACTTCTTGTTGCCCTTACAGCTGCCGACGACCTGGGGAAGGAAAAGCTGAGGTAGTGAAGCCGCGACAGCTACCCGCTCTCCTCCTCTACCGCTTTACGTCTCTTTCCCTTTTCTCAATTTTCTTTTTCTGTAAATCAATTGACCATCCGGGGAAGAGAAAGACAATGAGAAATCAGCTATGCTACAGGAGCGCGAGTGAAGCGGCGACAAAGTCACAACCTTCAATTCGCTAGTGAGTGCCACCACCGGTGATAATAGACGCCGGCAAAGCCGCCACCACCGTTCGCCCACAATTTCGGTCAACCACCATCACATTGGTAATAAATCTTCTCGATTTGTGTTAATTTTTAGTTTTTTTATCCTGATGATATTATGTACGGATGACATAGTATAATTTATGCTACACAGTTGTGAGTGATATGCTTCATTATTGTGAATCTGTGACGTTCATGATTGTAGATATTCTCCATCTATTGTAATTCACTTTCTTAACCACAAGGTGTTTGTTAATTTGGTTCTGTTAGTTTTACCTGGTTTGTATTTAAAAAAATCTATGATTTGATTTGGTTACATGATGGATGATTAAGGGGTTAGGGGTTTACTGTTCTTTCAGTTTCAGCAACATTCTTTTATTATTTATTTGAAAAATAACTATAATGCAACAACAACAATAAGTTTACTGTCTATGAAAAGAAGGGATTTTAAGCTTATTTAATTTAATAATAAGTTTGATAACAACAACAACAATAATAATGCAAAGGTAATATTTTGTGATAAGGTTGTTAAAATCCATCAGTATTTCTAAATAGATAATATACAACCAGGTCCCTTAGCAAAAGATTAGTAATGCAATGTTGTTTTATTAAATAGGATATAATATCAAGTTCCACTGCCAAGAATCAAGTTTGCAGCCATTTGAAGTTGCAGTTTATCTGTTTGAGAAAGGTACCAATAGAACAACTCAAATGGAAGGTATGTTGGTGGAGGAGCATTCTTTTTGTTGGAAATATTAATCTGTGATATTCTATTTTTGCTTAAGGGAGGTCTTTGATATTTACCACCCAATACTTGTTAATATTAAATTTGTTATTTATGCTTCGCCAAAGGCTTAACTTAGAGGTGTAGCTTAAATCTTGCATAGATTAAGTGAAAATAAGTAGTTTTATTACATTTGTGATCTTGGTAAAAAATATTGTTTATTACCACAAAAAATTAGTCATTATTTGTGATCTAGTTGTAGAAGCTCTCATAACTTAGAGGTGTGAGAGAACTATTCCTATGGAGCATTTAGAGGGTTAGAAGATTTTGTTTTCAAATATGGATTAACATGTTTTGATTTTTATTATCTTCATGAGTCCTGCTATCTAGAACATTATCTTGACAACCAAAAACACTGTTCTGGCATCCTTTTTGGGCCAACTTCTCTAGATAAACCAACTGTCCTATTAAGTTTTCACATTTTCAAGCTATTATTTTTTTAAATATGCTTGTGGCACCTCTACAATCCTCTTCTGATATTTTGGAGATTCATGTAAACGATGATTGATAGAAATGATAGTGATAAAATTAGGCATATTAGAGTTTCAAAAAGATGAAAGTGAAGAGTATCTTAAACCGGATATGTGTATGTACATGTTTGGGCGTTTTAGCTTTGAAGGTTCTGAGTTTGGCATGACTCGAAGTGCAGTTGACTAGAATAACCTTATTAGTGCTTTAAACTTTTCAGTAACAGTTATACATATTGAAGGTTAATAGTGGAAAATGATAAGTTGGTGCTTTCTTGATGTGTTAAAGCCACAATTATTTACAACATATTTTTTCATTTTATTTTAAATGATGGCTAAAAGTGAATGGAGGGAGCACTTCTTTTCATGTTTCATAGTTTTGTTTGACTATTGTAACAATGCTTGAATTGGTATAAAGTTGAAATAGTTTTTACAAATCTATTGATTATTTACTTTTATTGGTTTAGTTGCTTTATGTTTTAATTGAATCTTTATTGGTTTAAATCTTTTACTGGTTTGGTCTCAACTCAAAAACGGTTCCTTCGTATATGGAAAAAGATGAATGCAGTAGCGGCCACATGCTCATTCTATAACCGGTTCCTTCGTATATGGAAGCCAAAGGTTGAAGCCTTTTTAATGATGAACCCTCAAAATCAAACATGTTCAATGTAAGGCACTTTTTTCAGCATTTACTAGGACCAAAATTGTGTTTCTCATGGTTATAAAAGAATCCCAAGTGTAAGTGTATACTGCCATACTACATATTATTTATTGAAAATTCTCTTCTTTAAAAAAATCTTTTACTGGTTTAGTTGGTTTAAGATATATGACTCCAAGTTTTAATCTTGTACTGGTTTAATTAAATACTTTTATTGGTTTAGTTGCTTTAAGTTTTACGATTCCAAGTTTTATTGCTTCAATCTTTAAAATTTTAAAGTTGAAAACTTTTTTAACTTTTTATGTTACTCATGTGGTCATGTCTATTTTACAATTTGTTGTGACAGACTCGGTGACGGGCCTACTTCAAACACAACAACTTTGTGGTTTGGGATCCTTAAGCTTTATTCGGCAGCTCAACACCTATGTATGTCATTCATCTCACTATTTGTCTTCTAGTTGATGAACTCAAGGTATGAATATTTCTTGTTTGTACTATTTCAGAGTTGAACGAAATAATAATTGTTAATTTTTGTAGTAATAAATGTTTTGTATTCAAAAAAGCTGGCAGATATGTTCTTTAGTTTATTTGAAGGTATATTTCTTAGAGATGTGCATATTCATAAATCCTAACATTTTGTCTACAGGCTTTTGTATTTTGTTCTTTTTTTGTAGATAAAGATTTATTGGCCTTTTCCAGTGTTATACCAAAATGTTTGTTACACAAGGTATGATGTATATATGCTTTTGAGATTAAGTGTTGGTATAAGGGCACAAAATGAGACAACTTTTTTTACTACTAATTTGCATTTTAAGTGAATATGAAATAATACAGGTAGACAGTAAAGATTATAAGTTCTTCTCTAAAATAATTTCAGGTGTACAAAAACAAAGAGAAGATGTATAGGGGAAAAACTAGAACAAGAAGGTTGTTGTTCTTTAACAAAGAGAAAACTTTGAAGTTATACTCTATAACAATCGTCCAATAGGTAACATCACAAGTATTAGTTGCAACACTTTAGGCAAATTGTCCGTAATCGGAATACATGCTCTGTAGAAGTGCTTTCGTGGAATGACATTATGAATGCAGAAAAGGAACACACATGTGGCAGGCAATCAATGTACTCATTTTAGGTTGAGTTTCTCATTTAAGATTTTAGACCTAACTTAACCTCTTGCTCAGTTCATTGTTTTATACTTAGCAGACCATTTAACCCATAGCCTTTCATCTTAATCGTAATTTCATCCCATGTGAACAGACACCTCTCACAGACGAACACATTCTGCTAGTGCATGTGAGTTGACTGAGTTCTTCTCCTAAATGTCACATTGTTGTTAGTGCAAGATTTTCTTATTTAAGGTCTGAGGTTAAGTTGAGTTTCTCATTTAAGATTTGAGGTTTTATGACTTCTATCCTAAAAAGTTTTTCTTATGATTAGACTTTGAATGGCAAATTAAGGGTAAGGAGTACAAATTGCCCTATTAAGGGTAAGCCTTGTGCTAGAAGGTATTTCTTATATAAAAAAACATCTACATGCATGAAAATGAGTAAATGTAATTTTTGTTAAAGATGTTGTCATTTTTCCAATCTGTTTTTAGCATGCTATGGGAATTATTAAGAGCAAGGGGGCACTTATTGCTTCATGGACGGTTGAAAAATCTTAAAGGAGCAGTCTTAAAGAGGGTAAGGGATTCCATTGATTGGATGATTTCTTAATATTTTTTTCGTCAATGCTCTTTTAAGATAATAACATATACATGGACTACATTTTTTCATATTACAACTATTAAATCTCAAGAGTTATGGTCAATTTAGACTAGACAATTTTACTTGGTGTGACTAACACAAGTAAAGAAGCAGTAAGATGGACTCTACCTTCTTTAAATGAAAATAAAATAGTGGTGATGATAAGTTTTGTAAAAGCAATGTTAAGTTTTTATTTTGGTGTTGCTTTAGTTCTCTACGATCAATGAGTACTCTGAAGATGATATTCTGCAAATATGTGAGGAATGAGTCTCATATGCAGCAAACCTACTCAATGAGTAAGCTGAAATTTTATTTATTGAGATAAGTGTGTTCAGAATGTAGTTTTCACTAATTAGGATTGTTTGTAGTATGGTGATTGAAATAGTTATCATTATTATTTTTACAGACTTCAGTAACGAATGTGATGAACGGTGCTAGCTGGATTTTTGCTAAGCTCGTATGCATTATGGCGGTTAAACAAATGGCTGGAAGGACATAACATTTTGATGTGTGTGATGTACTTTATGTGTTTCCAGAACATATGTAATGACTACTTTATGTTTGCAGCCCTATGTAGCTAGACTAGAATTCAAGAATATTGGTATTTTGGATTTTGCTTTGTTTCCAAGAACAAGTTAACTTGTCTTTGAAAATTTTCATGTTGACTTGATTTGAATCTAAATGACAATTAGTAAGTTATGAGATACTTTGATTATGAATTTGTTTTATATTTGTCTACAAGCTTGAAAATTAAACTTTTAGGTGGATATGGAGGTGCAAAAAAAGTATTAAAATTGTTCAATAGTTGATACTATAGTATCATAAATCTGGATGGCGCAAGAGTATCAGAGGTTTTTGTAACATTAGTGATATCACTAATTTATATGATATCAAAGTGTCGTTAAGTATACCAATGCAAATGTATCACTATATTTTATGATACTAATGTGTCAGAATTTAGTGACGCTTTTTAGTGACACATTTTTTAGTGTCAGAGTTCCAACCATTCGTTGACACTTTCGTGGTGTCACTAAAAGTTTTAGTGACACTAATTTAGTGTCACTATAGACCATTTTTCTACTAGTGATGGGAAAACCGATTTTGACATCTTGAAGCAAAAGATTAAATGTGTTTTATTTCAACAAAAAGTTTTCAGAGCTGTCACTGGCAAGTTTTTAGAAACTGAAAATGAGGCTAAACAACTTGAAATGAATGAAACTGCCTGTTCAACAATTTACTTAAATCTTTCTGACTCTGTGTTATGGAAAGTCGGTATACTTGACTCTGCAAAAGATTTGTGGGAAAAACTAGATAGTCTGTATACTGATACCTCCTTACCAGGCAAACTATTTTTACTTGAAAAATTTTTCCGGTTCAGGCTTGACCTTACTAAGGATATAGATGAAAATTTGGATATTTTTAACAAACTTGTCCAAAACATCAAACAGGCTGGTGGCAAGCATGATGACTACACCCCAATTATTTTGCTCAATGATATTCCTGATTCTTATAGTGATGTCAAATCTGCCATCAAGTATGGTAGAGATGATGTTACTTTAGATATTGTGGTTAATGGCTTAAAAAGTAAAGAACTTGATTTGAAACAAAATAGGGGTCATGGCAATCAGTCCGGTGATTCTGATGAGGCCTTGTGTGTGAGGGGTAGGTCTAAAATTAGATCTAAGAACTCCAAGAAGGAAAATCAAGATAAGAATAGTCAGAAGCCTAGTAAGAAGAGAGGTAAGTCCAAGAAACGGGTCTGTTACAATTGTGGTAAGTCTGACCATTTCATAAAGGACTGTCCCAGTCCTAAAAAGTCTGACCAGGCCAACATTGTTGTCTCTAATGATATACATGATGATGTGTTTATGGTTTATGACTTTGCAAACTCTGTGCTAAGTGGCTTGACTGAAAATGAATGGCTTATTGACTCTGGTTGCACTTATCATATGACTCCTTTTAAATCCTTGTTTCTTCCTATTATCTTTGTAATGATGGCTATGTGTCTCTAGCTGATAGTAAGAAATGCAAATTGCATGGGGTGAAGCAGTTAACACTGCTGCCTATTTGGTAAATAGGTCCCCCTATGTTCCTTTAGGAGGAAATTCCTTTAGGAGAAAAGTGCCCTGAGTCAGTTTACTCTGGAAAGCCCCTAGACTTGTCCAACCTTAGAGTGTTTGGTTGTGCTGCCTATGTTCATCAATAGCTGGATAAGCTGGATCCTAGGTCTAAGAAGTGTGTCTTTCTAGGGTATCATGAGGGGGTAAAAGGTTATAGGTTGTGGGATATAAACCAGGTGGGTTTTAAGGTAGTGACAGTAGGGATGTAATCTTCAATGAGTGAAATTCCCTGTCTATCTAGTCCTACCACAAAACTAAGTTCTGAGAGTGTTCAGACTGAGGTGGAGTCTACTCCTGGTGCTACCATTCCATTGTTTGACAATGTTAATGATTCTGATGTTAACCTGCATGGTACCACCCCTTTTAGTAGGGTGGAGTCTTCTCATGATAAGTCTGAACAACATGATTCTGTGGAGCATGATATACCTGATTTGTATAACTACCAACTTGTTAGAGATAGGAGTAGAAGGACCGTTAAGAAGGTGTCTGATTCTATGTTTGATTATGCTTTTCATGTGCATGATACGTCCCTATTTGCTTACTCTGTGTTTGAGACCCTTGAGTTAAATGAGCCCAAAACCTATAAGGAAGCCCTTACTTCTAAGGAGTCCCAGAAGTGGCTAGACGCCATGAATAGTGAGATGGACCTCGGTCCCTAGACCTCCCAATTGTTCTGTAGTAGAGTGCAAGTGATTGTTTAAGGTCAAGGAAGAACCTCAGAGTGTGAGATTTAAGGCTAGGTTAGTGGTAAAAGGGTTTACTCAAAAAAGGGGGTAGATTATGTTGAAATTTTTGCTCCTGCGGTTAAGTTTACCACTGTTAGGATCATGTTTGCTTTAGTTGCTCACTTTAATTAGGAAATGAAACAGATGGATGTGACCACTACTTTTCTGCATGGTGATATTGATAAAAAGATCTATATGACCCAACCTGAAGGGTTTGTGGATCCCAAGAAAAGTGATTATGTGTGTTTGCTAAGGAAGGCCTTATTTGGCCTGAAGTAGTCTCTTAGGCAATGGAATATTAAGTTTGATCAATGCATGAAGTCTATGAAATTTGTTAAGTCTGCTTGTGATCATTGCTTATATTATAAGAATACCTCATCTGTGCCAGTATTCTTATTACTTTATGTGGATGATATGTTAATTATCAGTCCTAATCTTGATTCCATTGTTCATGTGCAAAAGTGTCTCTGTGAAAATTTTTCCATGAAAAACCTAGGGGATGCTAAGAGGATCCTAGGCATCAAAATCATTAGGGATAGAATCGAGTCTACTCTTTTGTTAAACCAAGTTTCTTATGTAGAGAAGGTTTTGAGTAAATTCAACATGCAATCTGCTTCCCCTGTGAATGTTCCTTTAACATCACATTTTGTGCTAAGTAAGGATCAGTCCCCCAAGACTGATTCTGAAATGAGTGATATGAAATCTGTTCCTTATTCCAGTGCTATAGAATCTGTGATGTATCTTATGGTCAGTACTAGGCCCGACATTGCTTATGTTGTAAGTTGCTTGAGTCGTTATATGTCAAATCCTGGTATGCCTCACTGGAATGCTCTAAAGTGGCTTTTGAGATACCTTAAATCAACTGTGAATCATGGTTTGTTTTTTGCTAAGTGTTCTGATGGTACTGTGTTACGTGGATATGTGGATTCTAACTATGCTAATGATAGGGATAATAGGAAGTCTACCACTTCTTATGTGTTTACTTTGTGTGGGTCCTGTATTAGTTGGAAGTCCCAGTTGCAACCCATTGTTGCCTTGTCCACCACTGAGTCTGAGTATGTTGCTGCCACTGAAGCCTTTAAGGAAGCTATTTGGCTTAAAAGGCTTGTCAGTGATCTAGGTTTTCTTAAACAGAGAATTACAGTTTTCTCAGACAGTCAGTCTGCCATACAACTTTGCAAGAACCCTGGTTTCATGATAACACCAAGCACATTGATGTCAGGTTCCATTTCATTCGAGAAATTGTGGAGGCAGGTGATATCATGCTGGAGAAGAACCCATCAGAGTTCAACCCTGCTAATATGGAGACAAAGTGTCTCTTTGTTGAGAAGTTACTTTCTTGTAAACGAACATTAAATCTGGAATGTGGTTAGATATTGTTTGTTTTTGCAGGTGCTTTGGTCCATGGAGTGTTTACACTCCTGGACTTTGCTCTGAGAACATGATGTTCTCTGAGCATCCGGTTTGTCCCTTTGATCCTTCTGGATCTGGAAAGTGTGCATCACATTTTTCAATTTGTGTTTCTGGGTCTTGTGTGACCTAGGGAGTGTCTTTTGGATACCTCCAATTGTTGGCCTAAGATATCCTTGGATGTCTTGGGCAATCAGCGATGATGAGTCTTTTCCATGCCACATTTTTGCTCTACATCACATAGGACCAATAAGGTGGAGAATGTGAGAGGTATTGGCCCTATGAGCCTTGGCCTTCTTCTCCAATATTACCCGGGACTTGGGCCTTTACCATTTGGTTATCACCCAGCCCATTTGCTTCCTTGTTTGACCCACTACTTTGTGATTCGGCCCTTTTACCCTGTTTGACCTACTTACCTTGTTGGGCTGTTTTTGACTCGCCTATTTATCCCTTTGATTTGTCTTTACCCGGTGAGTGAGCCGCATACTTGTAACCCTAGTTCTAGAGCCTTCTGTTTTAGAGAGAGAGGGTCTGGCTTCTCTCTAGCCTTTCTCCTTCTTCCGCTCCTCTCTTCACCTCCTTCGTGTGTGTGTGTGCTCTGTAAGCTTTAGGGAGAGGTTTGAGAGGGTAGCTGGGTTTGGGGTTTGGATTCTGGTACCTTGGTGGTGGTTCCCGGTCCGGTAAGTCCTTAGTGGTGGTTGTGAGTTGTTTCTGAACCTTTGGGTTCATGTGGCTTGAGACCTGAGCTGGAAGATCTATCAGCCTTACAGTTTGGAAATTAATGCCATTTTACATTTATGAAGTCGACATTAATTTCGTAAAGATGGCAATTACACGGATATGTTTTACAAATGTTAATTTCATGTATTTTTTTTACAAAATGACATTATTATTTTAAAATGACATTAAACAATATTTCATTGTTTTTATGAAGATGGTAATAATGTATATGGTAGGAGATCTGCATCTAACTAGAGAGACATGGAAGCAGGCACATTAGTAGAATCGGTGGTGGCGGCGGAACATATGGCAGCAAACTAAGAGGATGTGTGGCGGTGATGGAAGATAGAGGGAACAAGCAGCAGATGAAGACTTGCTTGGCAGCGACGGCAGTTTAGGCGATGCCGGCGGTGGCATCTTGCATTCGACGGCGGTGGCGTCCGGCGTCCGGAGGCAGCTGCGTCCGGCGGCAGTTGCGTCCGACGGTGGTGGCTGAACAAGAGGTGATAGTCCAGCACCACATCTGGTGCGGTGATATGTTGAGAATAGGCTATACACATGTGTAATTTGTTTTATATGTATGTGTGAGTTGATAAATAGATTAAACAAAATAGGATTTCATCATTAAGGGTACTTTGGTCAGTTTCTATTAAAACTTCCGTATGAAACATAAGTAACTCATAGGACTCCTAGTTTTTGCATATTTTCTATGTTTAACTCCCATATTGGGAATTCTCTCTAGATTCTAATTGTTTATCTCTAAAAGGCTTGGACTATGTGTTCAACAAATCTCGCCTTAGGAGCTAACAGAAAGGCAACTGCCTTAATGTTTTTGGAAGGCTACTACCTGACCAGAATACCCTACTAGAAAACCTATCCGCCACCAGTCAATTCTTTTGTAGAACTGACTATTCTGTTAAGTCTGGTACTTAGACCAGAAAAAGATAAAAACGAGAACAGTCTATTCACCCCCCTCTAGACAGATTCTTGTATAAACAGGACCAACACCGTCAACTAGTTCTTTGATATCACTGTGGATGCACAGGAGGAAGAGACACATGCTCTTGTCAACCTAAATTACATCACCATGGATACAACTGCATTTGCTGAGACCTATTGCAGACCAGACGTCGAAGACATTGACAAATTGAGACTCGAAAAGTATTTCTTGAAAAAAGGACTATGAGAAGCTGGTCAACATTCTGCACAAATGTTTGTGGTGCAAGAGTGGATCAACCGATGATGTAACCATACCAAATGTTCAAACAATCTTTGCAACACATCATGTGATGAACATTGACTGGGGCCTGGTGGTTGTCATATCAGTAGTAGAATTTATCAAGAAGAAGGATAAGAAAACTTCTGTATTCTCTACTAAAGTGGGTCATGGTCTCTTTCTTTCTGAATATATGCAAATTTCTAGAGTGGAACTCAGAAATACATCTCAGGTTAACTATAGAAAGGTGCTTTTCTTAAATGCCTCTCCTAATCGTTTGATAGCACTTGAAGCTG